>OZ038483.1:18939267-19166767 GCA_964036315.1 Acanthosepion esculentum
ATATATATATATATATATATATATATATATATATATATATATATATATATATATATATATGCAGCAAATCTTCATTCAAACATGCTTCCTTGTATAATATAGGCATATCATGCCTACTTATTTTTATACTGATCCTTTACAGTTGTCTAATTTGTTTCTTGATGTTAAGATGACATTCATCAAGGAAGGTACCGTAGTTTTTTTTTTTAGCTCTAGTAGATTCAACCTTTTCTTATTCACACACACGCACACTCACATACGTACACACACACACACACACATATATATATGTTTTATATTATAAAGAGATAATCATACCTTGAATCAATTAGCGATATTAATGCAATTAATGGCGAAATCCCTTCGCTAATAGACATAATATAAGCTTTATACTACTAATAATCCACTGAATGGTGCGATCCTTACGTATAAAATTGTCAGATGGATATGGTGTATTTTTTTATTCAGCTAGTACTTTCAAAGACTCATATCTTCATCAGGGTGTATTTTTTTTCTTTTAAAATCAAAACTGGAAGACGAAATAAATGTTTTGCCGACCGAAAGATGTTTTTAAGAATGAGCTATTTATTAACGGTTGTGTAATGTTGGAGTGTGCAAGTCGCAACGCTAAATTTCAAATATTTCAAGTGAGAATTTTTTTATATGTATTTTGTAATTTGGTAAATCCACGAATTCTTTTATTATAAGTGTTTTTCAGTTAACATGACATGAACTAAGTAGATAGTTCAATTAATAGAGTGATAAGTAAAAAAAAAACACTAAACTAATTGAGTTTCTTTTTTCCCCGTTTTCAGATCAGACGTTTAGCCATCTTGACAACATTTGTCGCAAGAATCACTGAAAAACCCTTCGAGTTATTCAGTTAAAAAGAGATCCGGTTAAAATTGTTTGTATCAGACAAACTGTCTTCCCAAATGTGCAATGATGAAACAAAAAACATCATTCAGGCCTTCCGTAATGGTATCAACATTCATACACTGGCTTCCAACATTCAAGCACTATCAAGAGAATGGTGAAATAGTTATAGTTATAAAAATTAAGGAACAGCAAAGCTGAAAACTGGATCACAACAGGAAAAGGGATCATCATTTCAACTTAGAGCGAAAGATATCAATTATAAAAGATTCAAGTCAATCCACAAGACGTTTGGCACGTTAGAGAGGAGTTTCAGCTATGACAGTCCCAAGAGCAATGAAAAAGACTTGGAAATGAAATCGTACGTGAAACGTGTGAGGTAACTTATTGCTCCAGGACAGAATATTAGACGGTTAGAGAAAGCGAAGATCATCTTGAATAAATTGAAAAATGATCCTGAAATTATATATATATATATATATATATATATATATGAAATAATATATATATACATATATATATATATGTGTGTATATATATATATATATATATGTGTGTGTGTGTGTGTTTGTGTGTGTCTGTGTGTGAACTTAATTTCAATCCTTCATGAGCTTCCGATCCTTAGCTATGATTAATTAATGATGAACATGTCATTTTCGTTTATGATCGATTTCATCACCTATTCTTCTGTTAAGCTTAGAGAGTAATTATACAGTCTTATTGTTCAAAGTAGAATCCAGTAGGGTTACAAAAACCTCGGAGAATTCCAGTAAGATATATTTAATCATTTTACTATGATACAACAGTTCAAAACTTAATCTAACAACTGGACAATTTTGCTGTTATGTTTGATTCCTATGTTCATACCGTCTGTGTCTACTACTAATATTGTGCACTCTTCTATAAATACAACATATTTTAACAATACAATATAAAACAATATATACAACAGCAAAATTGTCCAAATCGTGTAAGTGTAATCATACAGCACCCATCCACGGTCGTCCAAGACTTCCAACACCGAAGATGATCGATTGTGATTTCATCATAAGGGTGCCAGGAACGAATCGTCGAAGGTATCTTCGTGTTGGTCTGGTCGAAGCAGAGCTAAGACGGACAGAGAGAGAAAAATAACACTCGAATAAATTGTACAAAAGTAAGTACTGTTTTTATATCAGCCCTTCGTACAATAATTGGTTTATATCAGAGTTCGCATGCAAATAATTATCAGCCCAACCTGTGCATAAATCAGAAGTAATATTATTGTTGTTGACCTGACAAAATCTGGTTTGCTGTTTTTGCTAAAGTTTGGCACAATGCTGAAGTCGGAGGCTTTCGCCTGCAGATAATTACGTGGGCCTCTCTCCTGTCTCTGGTCTCGTCTCCGTCTCTTCTGTCTCTCTTCTCTCTTCTGCCTAATTCGCTTCGCGCATTCGTATTTATGGACATTCGCCCAAACGAATTCTGGAAAATTACCTTGTTACACTCTCTTATATTATTATTTCGCGCTAAATCTCCTCAGTGAGCGTGGGTGGTTTGTCCACCCGCCTCCTGGTATTTCAACTCAACTTTCGATCAGGGGAATAAACTCCAAATTCGTTGTCTACGAAAAATGAAATTTTCGCATGTCAGCTTGTATTTACCGCTGTGTGACAATCAACATTACCCCTAAAATCCGAAATTGCGGAGATATAACAACAATAAATACATTTCTATAGTATTTCCTATAGAATTACTTCATATATATATGTCTATAAATATATATAAATAAATATATATACATATATATATATATATATATATATATATATATATATATATATATATATATATATATATATATATATATATATGAAGTAATACTATAGGAAATCCTATAGAAAAGTGAGCCCATTACCTCAAAACTGCGGAGTCGGGGACATAACAAGGATTAATAAGGACAGTAAATATTTCTTCTTTATTCATAAATATGCATATATATATATATATATATATATATATATATATATATATATATATATATATAATTTCATATATATATATATATATATATATATATATATACATATATATATATATATATGAAATTATATATATATATATATGATATATGTTATGTCCGTTTTTCAAGGAAAAAAAGAAAACGCTTCACAGTATGTGTAACATATTTAGTCTTCGAAGTAATCGCCATCGGCTTCCAGCGCCTTCTCCCAAAGTGTCTCCAGCTGTTCACTGCCCTTGCGGTAGAACTCGGGGGGAGAGGGTTGACGCAAAGAAGTCTATGAGGGCTTTGCGCAAGTCTGCTTCATTGGTGAAGGATTTCCCACGAAGATGATTATCCAGGGAGTGGAAGAGGTGGTAATTGGATGGCGCAAGGTTAGGTAAATGAGGTGGCTGGCACAAAGTCTCCCACCCAAGTTGCTGTATGTTATCCGTGACCACTCGCTCGACATGCGGCCTGGCGTTGTCATGGAGGAAAAGCACACCTTTGCGATTCACCAGTGCTGGCTCCTTCTGGGGCAATGCCTGTTGCACACCTTCCAATTGCTGCGAGTATAGGTATCCAGTGACCGTTTGGCTCGTTGGTAGCAGTTCATAATGAACCACTTGACGACCTGTCCACCAGACACAAAGCATAATCTTGCGTGGGTGCATAGGCGGTCTTGCGGTGTGAGGGACAGAATCCTGAGGAGACAACCAATGTCTGGAACGCGTGGGAGTTTCGTACAGAACCCAATTTTCATCACTGGTAAGCACTCGATTGAATAAGGATGCGGTACGGTGGCGAGAAACAGCGTTTGCTGAACCCACTTGCTCAGTTTATACGTCTTACCTAGGCGGTGCAGGTGAAGTCTAACTATTTCCTCGGAAACGTTGAACTGTCTTTCAAGTTCACCACAGGTTAGACTACTGTACTCTTCAATGGCCGTCTTCAGGACTCCGTCATTCAAGACATGTCGTCGTCCACTGCGAGGCTCATCATAAAGAGACAAATCTCCCGACTTGAATTTTCGAAATCAAATCCTTGCAGTACGTTCATACACAGCACTATCCCCAAACGCTTGACATATGCGGCGACTTGATGCAGCTGCTGATAAGCCCACTTTGAAGTCGTAAAGCAAACAGCGCCGAACGAGATCTCTAGGCACTTCCATCCTTCTCACAGCTGTCCGGCTTATAACTGATGGCCGAGCACGATGCGCGTTTTTTATAACGTCTGATGTTCCTACTTCCGGCTGTCCGAATTTGAAAACAATTGCTACACGCATTTCGTATATATTTCAACTTCATTCAATGACTAATCAAAAAACGGACATAACTTTTTTTGGTTATCTTGTATATAAAGTATGAAAAACAAAAAATAATACATATATATATATATATATAAATAATATAATGTCATTCGCATACAGGCCTGTTTCGATGTATCAGCCAACATATATATATATATACATATATATATATATATATATATATATATATATATATATTTATGTATATATGTGTGTGTGTGTGTGTGTGTGTCTCTGTGTGTGTGTCTCTGTGTGTCTGTGTGCGTGCGTACGTGCGTGTTTATTAAATTCAGTCGACATGGTCCGTTTGATTAATTTTTACTGTTAAAATTGGTTAGAGTTTCCCAAATTCTCTTACAAAAAACAAAAACATAAAGTTTGGACAGTTTATACACAATGGGAGTGAGAGACAGATGAGAGAGAGTTGAGTTTCATAGATGAGAGAGAGACGGACGAGATGGGAGAGAGACATGAGTGAGAGACATGGGACAGAGAGATGAGCGAGAGAGATAGGAGTGAGAGAGAGATGAGAGAAAGATATGAGTGAGATAGATAAGAGAGAGAGATGGACGAGATAGGAGAGAGAGATGAGAGAGAGATTGGAGAGAGTAATGGGAGAGAGAGATGAGGAAGAGAGAGAAATCGAGAGATATGAGAGAAAGATAGATGGGTGTGAGAGAGAGAGAAAGATAGATGAGAGAGAAAGAGATGGACGAGATGGGAGAGAGAGATGGGGAGATAGAAATGGGAGAGAGAGAGGATGTAGAACGGATTGAGAGTTTGTCAGACCTCGTTATGATTTGTGTATTTTTCAGAAAATAAATTTGATCAATGTTCTATCTCAAGAAAATTAAATTTCCAAATATTGATTTTAAAAGGTAACTGGCGCAATACAATCTTCTTCACTGATTCGGTGTATATTATGGCCTCGTGTCAAACTAAGCTAAACTTATTGCAATAATGTGTGTGTGAGTTTGTGCTCGTAATACAAGGGTAGGTGTATATGTGTGTTTTTGTTGAATGGTAGAAAGGGTAAATGGTTAGTTTCTTTCAAAGGACGCCATTTATTGGTGCAAAATTTGTATTGTTTTTATTTGGGGATATTTTGGCGGGCCTTTCTTCTAAATAGTTTGCCAAGTAACTTCCGTTTCTGTCTTCTCCTCTTCATTTCAAATTCTACCTGTTCGCACTGGTATGTCTTACATGACAACTACGCGCAAACTATCTTCATATTTTAAGCCGTAACCGAATTGCAATTGCACGAATAACCCTAAAATACAAGAGCACGTATTGTTCCATTTTTCTTTCTTTCCAGGCAGCAGTCTTTCGGAATGGTTAAGGCAAAAGAAGTTTTAAGAAAACGAGTATTGCTTAAAAATTATGTATTGCTGCCATAACTGAACTGGAACTACCTAATCTTCACTTTTCCAGTTTCGACAGAGTTAAAAAGAAAATGCCTACACGGACTTGTGGGTGATGAATTAATATAATGCAATGTTCTTCTATGAATCGAGCACTCTGAGTCATTGGAATGGTTTTTCAAAATAAATACGTAAAATTTCACCTTCCTCTCTGCGGATAAAATCTGCCAAATCTGTTGGGTTTCGATCCTAGATTGAGGCAGTTGGATGTCTAGCCACACTGATGAGCTGTGATACAACGAAACAGTCTGAAACATTAATATAATGCAAAGCACTTCTATGAATTGAGCACTCTGAGTCATTGCATGTTTATACAAAATAAATACGTAAAAATTCACCTTCCTCTCTGCGGATAAAATCTGCCTTCGATATCGTTACCACTAGCGAAACTTCCATGATAAATGTTCTTTAATCTCCACCGTTCAGACCTTTACATCTAAGATCCGCCATGTCTCGTACACAGGGATGGCTCATCTTCATTCACGTCATATTTCATTAGTAAGAAGGTGTTGACCATGTTCACTATAGTCTATGAATATAGAATCCAGCGCAGTACGTAATCTGTTCAATGAAACAATGTTAAAGATTAACACTCACGAGTCAGACACTCTACTGAATCTGACTATATCGCCAATACCACTAGCAGCAGCTGTTCCGTAATTCTTCAGTCTTCGAGTCTGGCAATGCATATTCTGGAAAAAAAACATGGCCGCCTTTATACACGTTGTATTGAATATTTTGAGTCTTCTAATTGGTTAAAAATTCTATTGGTGAACTATAAAATGAGTCAGCTCATTTTGGTTGGCTCACTAGTGTATAAGGTACCCAAAAACTCTAACAGGAGGAAGTTCCGTTCGGAGTGCTTTCTTCCTGAAACCCGCTGCTCTGTGGAACAAGTTCCCGAGAGGATTTTTACCTGACCATTACAATCTTAACCGCTGAGCCTAGCGTCAACCGTTATTTTTCCTACATGTATTCATAATCTGCAATTCTTGTTTATTTCATTTACTCCCATAAAATAACATCATCCTCTAAACTTCTATCATGGGTGGCTCTTCGGTTAATAATAGCGAAAAAACGAAACTAATTAAAAAAAAAGCACAGGTCAACTAAGAAACCAGTCAGTGTTGGTTTGTCAAGTAGGCATTTTATTTCTCTTCCACATTTTCTTTACAAAGACTTGTCGAATGCGCAGGCCGTTAAACATAAGACAAACTGTTTAATAAACAAAAACGTGGCGTTTATTTCAAATACGAAGTATCCACTACAAAAACGTTTCAAATAATATGTATATATATATATATATATATATATATATATATATATATGCACATTTCATTAAAAACGACTGAAAAGGTGCTTTTATTTAGTTTTTTATACAATTTGCCATGCGATCTAATAATGCTTTTCTTTCCGGGTGATAAATTATATAAAAACTATCCGAATGTTCTTTTTATCCGAGCGCTTTCGGCTATACATTTAGCCATTTTCAAGGATTATATGAAATGTGCATGAAATAAGGATTGCTGCCTAAATACACAATTATATATATATATATATATATATATATATATATATATATATATATATATATATATATATATATATATATATATATATATATATATATTAAAGACAACAGATCCATTGGTATATAATCAAAGTGTAATGTAAAATATAGTAATATAAAATATTAAATATTAAAAATGATCCACAAATAGAGCTCTATGTATTTATTAATATAGACCAAATAATGAATACACAATAAAATCCGTATATATATATATATATATATATATATATATATATATATATATATATATATATATATATATATATATATATGCACCGTGACGATCCGCCTAGATGAAACCTAGGTAGGTTTATCTGGCTCTTTAGGTTCATAGTTAGATTTGCTCTACTTAGTGTATTGAGCACTTTTCATAGTTACTTTTGCTTTACACGGTTTGGAGTTTTTTTTTTCTTTGGACTCTGAGCTTGGATTCTGGACGATTGTTTTCGCCTCAATTTCATGTTCTTAGGTCTTTCTTTTTTATCCCTTATTTTTCCTTGGGCATTGGTTTGTTCATTTACAAGTCAAAACACCTAAAGTTTTTTCCAGACGAGTATAACTATATATATATATATATATATATATATATATATAGTCATGATGATCTACTATATTCTAAAACCGAGATCCTTAACAAATGTAGACACAGAAATGCTTGGTTGCTGAAATAAGCTTCTCTCTCCCGATTGTAGCGTATCATTATTGTTTGTGTTTTCTTAACTATCCCCTCTCCTTTTAGTTAGTTGAATAAATCTATACCTACCCCCCGTTGTCGCTTTCTTTTTTTTCTCTCCTTCTTTTTTTTTTCCTTGGTCACGTGGTGTTGTCTTGGTGGTCGTCTCCATATATATGCCAGTTTCTGTTGCCTCTTTAGCCAGCCGACCCTGACGATCTGCCTAAGTGAAACCTTGGTAGGTGTGTCTGGCTCAGTAGGTTTGACGAGGTTTGCTCTACGCTTGTATTGAGCTCTTTAGTTAGTTGTTTACTCGTATCGGGGTTTTTTCTTTGGCCCTTGAACCTGTATCTGTGCGATTATTTTCGACAGACTTTCATGTTCCTGGCTCTTTCTTTTTTTAAAACCTTTTTTTCCTTCGTGATTGATTTGGCTATTGTTAAATCAAGAGTTCGAAGGTTTTTCGACACGAGCATAGTTACCTATATATATATATATATATATATATATATATATATATATATATATATATATATATATATATATATATATCCTAATGTAATGAGAACGAAAATAATATATAAATTCTAACATTCACAGAATTAATTCAAAAGAAGGTTCAGTACCCATAGTAGTGGAATAATTATTTATTATAAAAACTGCCTACAAAAATTATCAACCCTACCAAATTTGAAATCTGGAGAAACAGCAATACGATACTGGAACGTATAAACAAACAGATTAAGAGCCATCTCGGCCTCATCCAATGGGCCGGCTCTACAGATGTGATTGATTAGTTTAAAAGCCTCTATAACAAAAACAACAACAGTACTTTCATCCAATTTAACATCGTGGTCTTCTATCCACCCATATCTAAAAACCTTTTCGAAACGTCTTTGGGGTTTGCCGCGTTTTACTCCGATATTTCTAAGAATCAAATCGACATCATCCTAAATTGCTGAAAATCAATAATCCACAGCAATGAACAATGGATAAAGAAATCGGATGACAAAGATGAGGACAATAGTCCGAATAATGTACATAATGTACATAATACCTCATCTCAGAAATATAGACAATTACAACTGAGTAGTGAGTGCCCCATAATCTCGGCCTTGTACCACATCTATTAGTCACCTCTAGTTTAGATTTGGTGGGGTTATTGATGTTTTACGGTGTTGTATTTTTGTTACGGGTATCGTATATTTTTTGTAAGTATAAGTTTATTTTAAGGATGTAGTTGGGAAAATTATTGTTGACTAATGTTTGTATTATGTGTTTTAGTTCACCTAAAAATATTCTTTGGGAAGAGGAATTTTTGCCAGACCGATTTACGAAGTTTGTTATCAGTGCTATTTTATATCTCTTGGTTGCATTTTTTTTTAAGCATTTCACCCCGAGCAAAGTGGGAAGCCACTAGCACGCAATGGGTTACAGAAGATTTGGAGCGAGAGCAGATAGGAGTCATATAGAGTGAAGGATGTGGAGAAGGATAGTGGATAGGTCAAGGCAACTAGAGATGTCGATTGACATTACATTTGAATAGTTGGAGATTATAGTTGTCAGGGAAACAGGAATAAGAAAGGGAGTTCCACAGGCGTTGGCCTAGCAATTACCGTGAAAGTATTTGTAAAAAAAAGACAGAGAGAGGCAACGGCGCGTCTGTGAGAGAGGGACTGCAGACGAGATGCCAGATCAGGGCCAATTAGATTTATATCCGTTTCTGGATCTTATCAAGAAACCGAGGCAAACAGAAGGGGCTTCAGACCATATATGGCAGCAATACTCCATGCAAGGGTGAATGGTTGATTTATATTTCAGAACAAGTTTTATTACAAGAACCGATAAGGTCTGCCTGTTTCATTTTTTATTTTATTTTTTCAATTTTCGGATAAGGTGTTGAGTCTTATGCTCGAAGTTCATATTTTGTTATTTGTGTTCAAGTACGTCGACTTTGGCAGTCATTATCAAAAACCAATGCGGTGTCTGTGTGGTACTTAGAATTCCTTTGTCTACATCCTGGTGTTCTTTAGGAAGCTGGACTTTTGAAATGGCCTAGCGTGAAGTCATGTGTAACTTAGAGCACAGTATACAACAACTTATCCGAATCTACATTGCCATCTTCACAAAGCTTCGGCCGTTGTAAGCTCCTGCCTTCTTCAGGTGATTGGAATTTCGAACCGAACTTTTCATTTCGTCCACCGGGGTTTTAGTTCGGGGCCATGTGTCCGCAAGGACAAATGACCAAGTGGATAAAGATTTTGGTTAGATCCAGTGACTAAACCCAAAGAGTTGTGAGTTCAATACCAGGCTACAGCAGGGATGAACCAAAATCTTGAGTTGAGTTAAGGGGAAATAACTGGAACTTCCGGAAGAGGCATGGCACGAGGACCTAGAATAATCTACCTCGGTGAACGAAATAAAGTGTTGGTTCGAAATTCCAATCACGTGAAGAAGGCCGGAGTGTACAACGGCCGAAACGTTGTGAATATAGCAATGAAGATTAGGATAACAGTCCGAATAAAGTAAATAATGAAAGCAATCATAATACCTCATCTCAGAAATATAGACAGCTATTATATCATTAGAAGCTAGTCACTGGATATAACCAACGTCTTTATCCGCTGGGCCATGTGTCCTTGTGAATGTGGCAATGAAGATGAGGATAACCTTCCGAATAATGTAAATAATGCAAGCAAACATAATGCCTCATGTCAGAGATATAGACAGCCATTATATCACTAGAAGCTAGTCACTGGATCTAACCAACGTCTTTATCCACTGGGCCATGTGTCCTTGTGAATGTGGCAATGAAGATGAGGATAACAGTCCGAATAATGTAAATAATGCAAGCAAACATAATGCCTCATGTCAGAGATATAGACAGCCATTATATCACTAGAAGCTAGTCACTGGATCTAACCAATGTCTTTATCCACTGGGTCATGATGAGCACAACGGTCCCCGTAATGTAAATAATGCAAGTAAATAAATACCTCATCTCGGAAATATGGACAGCTTATCCGAAAATTGGGAAAATAGAATAAAAAATTAAAACGACAGACCTTGTCGGTTCTTTTTATTGAAACTTGTCTGGATGAAGACTTGCTGCTAAAATATACCTTGTACATGTAGAAAAAGAGAAAAAATATGGGCATAGAAACTGTCATGTAGACTTGTATGTTTATTCTGTCTAAATCTACTCTCTAATTCTGATACAGAACTCGCTTCCCTCTTAACTCGAGCAAAGTTTAAACCATATATACGAGGGTCATTCAATAAATAAGTTGATCTAAGCTTTCGGTTCACATGAGCCATCTTCAGCAGGTCTCTGTATTCGGCTCTTAAAAAAGGTTCTGCACAATGCCTTCACTACTATAATCAAATCATGGTGTCGGTTCCTTGGAACTAAGCTGCTTGACCCTCATATAGAGTCTATCATATGATAGGATAAAGAACAAATAATAAACGTTTATCAATCTAACATGTCTCACTTCTCTATATATAAAATGATTCTGTGACTTCCATTGGTCTGTTCGTCCGTCCGTCACACCCTCTAAAATAGCCATACACTGACCGGTCGAAATCAAATTAAAAATATCTGTCCATTTACTATGAAGTCTTATTAAATTAAATTAAAGAAATTATTAAACCGAGACGGGGGGTTTTTATCAAAGTAGATTCCAAATAAATCAGCTTATTCAAATTTCGTCGATTGGTTTGCGATATTGAACGAAACGTAAACTTTGTAAATCTCAACAAAAAATGTTAGTACGAGGGTCATTCAATAAATAAGGTGAATTTTTCGGTATAAAGACTTCTAATACAGATAGAAGCTTTATTTTTTTGTTTTACTTCTTTTTCACATGGATTTAATTTCTTTTGCAGATTAAAAAAAAACTTTGAGAGTTTTGGCGATTAACAAAGATGGCCGACCAAGAAGCATGCTCCAGGATTGAACAGCGGTCAGTTATAAAGTTTTTGGTTGCTGAAGGGTGCAAACCAGTTGAAATTTAGGGAAGAATGTCAACTGTGTATGGTGCCACATGTTTCAGCCAAAACATGTCTACAAGTGGGCTAAATTGTTTAAAGAAGGACGGAGCAGTGTTGAGGATGAAGACAGGCTTGGGAGGCCTACAGAACTGAAGTCTCCTGAAGTGATCGAATCAGTCAATGACCTCATTCAGTCTGAAAGAACGGTGACAGTGGATGATATCGCAAGGACTTTGAGCTTATCTGTTGGGACAAACGCAGGGGTCATCAGTCAGAAGGAGTCATCTTGCATCATGACAACGCAAGGCCTCACACAGCAGCCCAAACGGTGCAGACCATCAACGAGCTGGGCTGGGAAATGCTCCCTCATCCCCCTTACAGCCCAGACCTTTCCCTTCAGACTTTCACCTGTTTGGTCCCTTGAAAGCGTTCACGAGAGGCACGAAGTTTAAAAGTGACGATGATGTCAAAAGTGTTGTGAGCGACTGGGTGAGACATCAGTCCAAAGATTTTTACGCTGAGGGAATACGGAAAAGTGTGTGACAGTGCTGGGAGACTACGTTGAAAAAAAAGTAAGCTCCTGTCTGTATTAGAATTCCTTATACCGAAAAATTCACCTTATTTATTGAATGACCCTCGTATATATATATATATATATATATATATATATATATATATATATATATATATATATATATATATATATATATATCATCGACTCTCCCGTCGAATTCGACGTATGAGGGTCAAGCAGATGAGATTTGATTATAGTGGTGAAGGCTTCGTGCAGGACCATCCACACTTTCTGAAGGGACGAATACAGAGACCTGGTGCACTGAGTGCCACAAGGTCCCCAAACGACCCTCCGCAGGTTTTGAATTCAGGGTTGTCCTTCTCCTAGTCCAGTTGCCATCCAAGGCTATAGAACCCAGTCAGTCCTCCTGTTTACCCATAGTTGGAGGGAGAAGAAGATGATTGACACCTTTCCCAAGGGTATTAGCACGTAAGTAATGGATTCGAATGGAATTCGAACTCGGCTCTCCGATTCCTCAATCCAAGCCGTTATCCATTACTCCACCGTGCCTCCTTCCTTCCTTCCTTCCTTCCTTCCTTCCTTCCTTTCTTCCTTCCTTCCTTCCTTCCTTCCTTCCTTCCTTCCTTCCTTCCTATCTAGCTACCTACCTACCTATCAAAGCTTAAACTATATATATATATATATATTAAACTTTGCTCGAATATATATATATATATATTTATATTTAGGCATTCTTTCATGGACATTTCATTAAAAACGACTGACAAGGTGCTTTTATTTATTAGAAATAGTTTGTTATATGTATATTTTATAAAAAGTTTCATTTTTTTTGTTTCAAAACACGGCCAAGATATTATGTGCATGTTCAAAGTTAATATTATTAAGTGTTGGTTTGTTTGTTTTTATTAATAAGGCTTCCATTATTTTTAGCCTTTTTTGCTAGTGGCTGATGCTATTATATTAGTGTTGTCGACAAACTATTTCTAACTCTAACATTAAACTCTAATTAAAAATATAATCCTTGAAAATGGCTAAATGTATAGCCGAAAGCGCTCGGATAAAAAGAACACTCGGACAGTTTTTATATAATTTATCATCCGAAAAGAAAAACATTATTAGATCGCATGAGTAATTGCATAAAAACCTAAATAATGTAATGGTTAATACGCTTGTCTCGCTAGTTCAATTAGGACTGGATTGTGAGTTCGATCCTCACTGGGTGCCCTGTACTTGTGATGCATATATGCTACGATTCGAAAATATCTATATGTAGGGTTGGGGTGCTGGGTTGGACATAGTTTGGTGTTGTTATTTTTTCTTTCGAAATGTGCCAAAATATGTCTTTGTCTATTCGAGGAAACAAAAGTAAATTTAAAATAAACCTCGGGACGAATGAACAGCTTTCCTCGTCTGGACAGTTGAGGTGCCTTACTTGGTTTCCCGGTTGATGTAATCCATTCCTCCAACGGCCGGGACACGTGCAGAGGGTTAGGGTTAGGCGATGCGTTGTATCTTATCGCAGGTCAAAGGTCACTTGTTTCCCAGCTGAGGCCATACGCTGCGAGTAAAGGAAGGAAAGGGCGTGGTTGTAGGTTTTTACTTCTACATAACTTTCTGTCCTCTCTCTCTTTCTCTCTCTCTCTCTCTCTCTCTCTCTATATATATATATATATATACATATATATATATATATATATATCACTTTATCTTTCTCTGTCACACACACATATAGCCAAACAAGGTCTACGAAATTCAACTGACAAAGTTTAATTAAATTCTTATGCCCATCGATTATCGCATTACAAAATACAATTATTACCATAAGAAAAAATATTAATCGATATTACTAAAATATTAAACAGCCCTCATTGCAAGGAGAGACTGAAAAATTTAAAGAGTCAACTTACATTAAATAAATTATCTTTCACACAGGAGACGATATGTCAAAGTCCGCATAAAATATGTGTACAAAATAATAACAAATCGTATAAATATTTTATATAGACCTTTTTATATATAACGTCACTTTGGATTAATCTGAATCCAGGCATTCCCCAAAATTCAAGAATGAAGACGAATACAATCTTAACACGGTGACAACCCCAGGTTCTTGATTATGATTGAAACGGTCAAATGTACTTTAACAAAACGCAAGATTATGAGTTTATCCACTAATTTGATCCCAGTATACAAATTGTTTGAAAACTGGAAAGATACAATAAATAAATAGTTGTTTGTATAGTACAAATGTACTGAAGTGCTTCTTAAATTATATCTAAGTTACAACTAAACAGTTTAAAAACAAATAAACTATAACCTTCTATTAAAATTTCAATTATTAACTGAGTTACCTCCCTTAAATCAAATTTTTTAAAATTATGAAACCGGTGTTATATTCACGAGCATATTCATAATAGCAATAAATGAACCACAATGAATTTCTTTCTCTTATAGCATATTGTCTTTTAATCAGCGTTTGTGAGTTTGCACGTGACCGGAAGTGTTAACAGTTCAACCACAAAAGCAAAAACTTATTTCGGACAAACACAACTCTGATGATGACATTGGAATATATCGAAATTACCCGGGAAAAATAAAAATGAATAAATATTACCACATCAACGTCCTGGGTAAGGCGATAAACTACACGCAACAGCAAGGTATCTGACCAGGAGATTTTGGAGTGCGTGGAACCACCTCTTAATTGCCGGTGTTATCAAGTCCACCTTGACCCGGGGTGGTAGCACCGGTTAGGATCCCAGCTATGCGCAAATAGTTAACCTTCGAAGTGGGGTCAAAGCACTATGAAACTAAAAATAGGTTTTCATACAAGCAATTCATTTTTGTAAAAAATCTGTTTTGTTTTTTATTACTATTAGATCATCCCATAAGTTCGGTCCGAATTTTAACTTTTTGTTAAAATGAACGAAATTTAAAGAGTATTTTATAATGTTTAATGGAACTGAACATTATTTTTTATGTTTAGATGCATTTAAACTGATCAAATTTTATTTCGGAGAACAATAAAATTAAATTGTGTTTGATTAAAACCCTGCTAACATGGAAGTACCCAAGAGTCATTTGAGGCACATAATGCTTTATGAGTTCAAGAAAGGAAACTCAGCAGCCGAAGCGGCTAGAAACATTCACTCAGTTTATGGAGAGGAATGTGTGAATGAAAGAACTTGCAGAAGATGGTTTGCAAAATTCAGAGGTGGAGATTTCACCCTTGAAGATGAAGATCGAACCAGACGTCCAGTTGAGTTTGATGAAAAGCTTCTTGAAGCAGCCCTTGAAGAAAACCCTGCTTTATCAGTTGAGGAATTGGCAGTGGTTCTCAGTTCAAACCATACAACTGTTCATCGTCATCTTCAACAACTTGGAAAAGTTCCTAAACTTGGAAAATGGGTGCCTCATGAATTGTCTGAAAACAGCCTCAAATCCCGAGTTAACATCTGCTCTTCTCTCCATTCTCGCCAAATTGTTTCACCTTTTTTGGATAGACTTGTGACTGGCGAAGAAAAATGGATCTTTTATCGAAATGTTAAGCGTCGTAGAAAGTGGCTTGGTAAAGGGGAAGGACCCCAACCACAGCCGAGAAGGGAACTTCATGTGCAAAATGTTCTTTCAATCTGCTGGGAGTGCCAAGGAATAATCCACTTTGAATTCTTACCACCTAATGCAACAATTAATGCTCAAATATACTGTCAGCAATTAGAGCGTTTGAACCAAGCTTTGAGGAAAAAAAGAGCTGCTCGAGTGAATCGAAAACGGGTGATGTTTCATCAGGACAATGCGCGACCACACACAGCAAGAATCACGTCACAAAAGATCGAAGAACTTGGTTGGGAGAAAATTCTTTATCCAACTTATTTTCCCGACCTTACTCCTTCAGACTTCCATTTGTTTCGTAGCTTACAGAATCATTTGGAAGAAACAGCTTTTGTAACACAGAAAGAGGTTAAAACTGACATTTGTGAGTTCTTCAAATCAAAGCCAAAAGAATTTTACAGTAATGGAATTAGTAAGCTTGTTAATAGATGGAAGGAAGTCATAGATAATCAGGGAAAATACATTGTTGATTGAATCTGTAATTAAATGTAACATTTGGTCACTTGTTTTCTTTATTCAAAATTCGGGCAGAACTTATGGGATGACCTGATATATAATTTTTTATGAGATTTTAAAAGGTTCCACCGAGATTTAAAAACGGATAAAAGATTTCAAAGCACAGAAAACTGACTACTACATCATGCAACAGAACGTGATCACCAATTTTTTTTTTTTATTAATATGTAATTTCTGATGTGATTTTCAAATGTTCTATCGAGACATCGAATAGGACCGCTGGATTCATAGTACAGAAGGCTAACCATTAAAGGATAGAACCGCATGTGAAACACGGATATTTTTCTTTTTTATTACTATATAATATCTTATGTGATTTTAAAAGATTCTACAAAGACGTGAACACGGATCGCTGGGTCCAATTTCAAGAACGCTAAATATTGCACCAAAGAAACGCTTGCGAATAAAAATTATTTTATATTACTATATAATTTATTACCATAGAACCACATGTAACTCGTGATAATTTTAATTGTGATTAATATATAAAAACATGTGTGATTTTAAAACGATCTACAGAGAATTGAACGCGGATCGCCACATTCAAAGAACAGAATACTGAGTCATGAATGCTAAACTATTACACCAGAGAAAGTCCTGCTCTATTGACATTACGTTGTTGATTGTTTCTATTTCATTTCTTATGTGATTTTAAAATGTCCGACCGAGAGTCGAACTCTTATCGCTGGATTCAAAGTCCAGAATACTAACAATTAAAGCAAAGAAACTCAAGCGATAATAACTTGAGCACGGATCGCTACATTCAAAGAACAGAATGTTGAGACCTGAATGCTAACCCTTACACCAAAGAAACGCATGCGCTTAGAACTTTTATTTAGAACTGTTATTTGAAAAGGTTCTGCCGAGACTCGAACTCGGATCGCTGGATTCCAAGTCCAGATGGTTAACAATTACACAATAGAACGCCAAGGGCTACAGATTTATATGCTTTATCATCATTCTTATATGATTTCTTATATGATTTGAAAGGGTTCCACCGAGATTCAAACACGGATCGCTGGATCCAAAGCGGAGAAGGCCAACCATTACACCATAGAACCTCATGCGCCGTAGCTTTATATGCCTTCTCATTATTCTTTCTTTTCTTATAGGAATTTAAAAGGTTCCACCGAGACTCGAACTCGGATCGCTGGATTCAAAGTCCAGAATGCTAACCATTGCACCATAGAACCCCATGCGCGACAGATTTATATCCTTTATCATTATTCTTTGATTCCGTATGTGATTTTCAAAGGTTCTACCGTGATTCAAATTAGGATCGTTGGATTCAAAGTCCAGACGGCTAAAAATTACACCATAAAACAACAGGCGCAACAGATTTATATACTTTATCTTTATTCTTTCATTTCGTATGTGAATTTAAAAGGTTCTACCGAGATTTGAATCCAGAATGCTAACCATTACACCATAGAACCTATCGCACAATCGATAAACTTAATTTATCATGACTATTTAGTTTCTTATATGAATTTAAACGGTTCTACCGAGACTTGAACTCGGATCACTGGATTCAAAGTCCAGAATGCTAACCATTACACCATAGAACCTATCGCACAATCGATAAACTTAATTTATCATGACTATTTAGATTCTTATATGAATTTAAAAGGTTCTACCGAGACTTGAACTCGGATCGCTGGATTCAAAGTCCAGAATGCTAACCATTACACCATAGAAGCTACCGCACAATCGATAAACTTAATTTATCAGGACTATTTAGTTTCTTATATAAATTTAAAAGGTTCTGCCGAGACTTGAACTCGGATCGCTGGATTCAAAGTCCAGAACGCTAACCATTACACCATAGAACCTATCGCACTATCGATAAACTTACTTTATCATGACTATTTAGTTTCTTATATGAATTTAAAAGGTTCTACCGAGACTTGAACTCGGATCGCTGGATTCAAAGTCCAGAATGCTAACCATTACACCATAGAAGCTATCGCACTATCGATAAACTTAATTTATCAGGACTATTTAGTTTCTTATATGAATTTAAAAGGTTCTACCGAGACTAGAACTCCGATCGCTGGATTCAAAGTCCAGAATGCTAACCATTACACCATAGAACCTATTGCACAGTCGATAAACTTAATTTATCAGGACTATTTAGTTTCTTATATGAATTTAAAAGGTTCTACCGGGACTTGAACTCGGAGCGCTGGATTCAAGGTCCAGAATGCTAACCAATACAGGATAGAACCTGTCGAACAATTGATTAACTTACTTTATCATGACTATTTAGTTTCTTATATGAATTTAAAAGGTTCTACCGAGACTTGAACTCGGATCGCTGGATTCAAAGTCCAGAATGCTAACCATTACACCATAGAACCTGTCGAACAATTGATTAACTTACTTTATCATGACTATTTAGTTTCTTATATGAATTTAAAAGGTTCTACCGAGACTTGAACTCGGATCGCTGGATTCAAAGTCCAGAATGCTAACCATTACACCACAGAAGCTACCGCACAATTTATAAACTTAATTTATCAGGACTATTTAGTTTCTTATATGAATTTAAAAGGTCCTACCGAGACTTGAACTCGGATCGCCGGATTCAAAGTCCAGAATGCTAGCCATTACACCCTAGAACCTATCGCACTATCGATAAACTTACTTTATCATGACTATTTAGTTTCTTATATGAATTTAAAAGGTTCTACCGAGACTTGAACTAGGATCGCTGGATTCAAAGTCCAGAATGCTAACCATTACACCATACAAGCTATCGCACTATCGATAAATTTACTTTATCATGACTATTTAGTTTCTTATATGAATTTAAAAGTTTCTACCGAGACTTGAATTCGGATCGCTGGATTCAAAGTCCAGAATGCTAACTATTACACCATAGAAGCTATCGCACTAACAGTAAAAACTTAATTTATCAGGACTATTTAGTTTCTTATATGAATTTAAAAGGATCTACCGAGACATGAACTCGGATCGCTGGATTCAAGGTCCAGAATGCTAACCAATACACCATAGAAACTATCGCACAATCGATAAACTTAATTTATCATGACTATTTAGTTTCTTATATGAATTTAAAAGGTCCTACCGAGACTTGAACTGGGATCGCCGGATTCAAAGTCCAGAACGCTAACCATTACACCATAGAAGCTATCGCACTATCGATAAACTTAATTTATCAGGACTATTTAGTTTCTTATATGAATTTAAAAGGTTCTACCGAGACTAGAACTCGGATCGCAGGATTCAAAGTCCAGAATGCTAACCATTACACCATAGAAGCTATCGCAATATCGATAAACTTACTTTATCATGACTATTTAGTTTCTTATATGAATTTAAAAGGATCTACTGAGACTTGAACTCGGATCGCTGGATTCAAAGTCCAGAACGCTAACCATTACACCATAGAAGCTATCGCACTATCGATAAACTTACTTTATCATGACTATTTAGTTTCTTATATGAATTTAAAAGGTTCTACCGAGACTTGAACTCGGATCGCTGGATTCAAAGTCCAGAATGCTAACCATTACACCATAGAAGCTATCGCACTATCGATAAACTTAATTTATCAGGACTATTTACTTTTTTATATGAATTTAAAAGGTTCTACCGAGACTTGAACTCGGATTGCTGGATTCAAAGTCCAGAATGCTAACCATTACACCATAGAAGCTACCGCACAATTTATAAACTTAATTTATCAGGACTATTTACTTTCTTATATGAATTTAAAAGGACCTACCGAGACTTGAACTGGGATCGCCGGATTCAAAGTCCAGAACGCTAACCATTACACCATAGAAGCTATCGCACTATCGATAAACTTAATTTATCAGGACTATTTAGTTTCTTATATGAATTTAAAATGTTCTACCGAGACTAGAACTCGGATCGCAGGATTCAAAGTCCAGAATGCTAACCATTACACCATAGAAGCTATCGCAATATCGATAAACTTACTTTATCATGACTATTTAGTTTCTTATATGAATTTAAAAGGTTCTACCGAGACTTGAACTCGGATCGCAGGATTCAAAGTCCAGAATGCTAACCATTACACCATAGAAGCTATCGCAATATCGATAAACTTAATTTATCAGGACTATTTAGTTTCTTATATGAATTTAAAAGGTTCTACCGAGACTTGAACTCGGATCGCGTGATTCAAAGTCCAGAACGCTAACCATTACACCATAGAACCTATCGCACATTCGATAAACTTATTTTATCATGACTATTTAGTTTCTTATATGAATTTAAAAGGTTCTTCTGAGACTTGAACTCGGATCGCTGGATTCAAAGTCCAGAATGCTAACCATTACACCATAGAAGCCATCGCACTATCGATAAACTTAATTTATCAGGACTATTTAGTTTCTTATATGAATTTAAAAGGTTCTACCGAGACTAGAATTCGGATCGCTGGATTCGAAGTCCAGAATGCTAACCATTACACCATAGAAGCTATCGCACTATCGATAAACTTACTTTATCAGGACTATTTAGTTTCTTATATGAATTTAAAAGATTCTACCGAGACTTGAACTCGGATCGCTGGATTCAAAGTCCAGAATGCTAACCATTACACCATAGAAGCTATCGCACTATCGATAAACTTACTTTATCATGACTATTTAGTTTCTTATATGAATTTAAAAGGTTCTACCGAGACTTGAACTGTGATCGCTGGATTCAAAGTCCAGAATGCTAACCATTACACCATAGAAGCCATCGCACTATCGATAAACTTAATCTATCAGGACTATTTAGTTTCTTATATGAATTTAAAAGGTTCTACCGAGACTAGAATTCGGATCGCTGGATTCGAAGTCCAGAATGCTAACCATTACACCATAGAAGCTATCGCACTATCGATAAACTTACTTTATCAGGACTATTTAGTTTCTTATATGAATTTAAAAGATTCTACCGAGACTTGAACTCGGATCGCTGGATTCAAAGTCCAGAATGCTAACCATTACACCATAGAAGCTATCGCACTATCGATAAACTTACTTTATCATGACTATTTAGTTTCTTATATGAATTTAAAAGGTTCTACCGAGACTTGAACTCGGATCGCTGGATTCAAAGTCCAGAATGCTAACCATTACACCATAGAAGCTATCGCACTATCGATAAACATACTTTATCAGGACTATTTAGTTTCTTATATGAATTGAAAAGGTTCTACCGAGACTTGAACTCGGGATTCAAATTCCAGAACGCTAACCATTACACCATAGAACCTATCACACTATCGATAAACTTACTTTATCATGACTATTTAGTTTCTTATATGAATTTAAAAGGTTCGACCGAGACTTGAACTGGGATCGCTGGATTCAATGTCTAGAATGCTAACCATTACACCATAGAACCTATCGCACAATCGATAAACTTAATTTATCATGACTATTTAGTTTCTTATATGAATTTAAAATGTTCTACCGTGACTTAAACTCGGATCGCTGGAGTCAAAGTCCAGAATGCTAACCATTACACCATAAAAGCTACTGCACTATTTATAAACTTAATTTATCAGGACTATTTAGTTTCTTATATGAATTTAAAAAGTTCTACCGAGGCTTGAACTCGGATCGCTGGATTCAAAGTCCAGAACGCTAACCATTACACCATAGAAGCTATCGCACTATCGATAAACTTACTTTATCATGACTATTTAGTTTCTTATATGAATTTAAAAGGTTCTACCGAGACTTGAACTCGGATCGCTGGATTCAAAGTCCAGAATGCTAACCATTACACCATAGAAGCTATCGCACTATCGATAAACATACTTTATCAGGACTATTTAGTTTCTTATATGAATTGAAAAGGTTCTACCGAGACTTGAACTCGGATCTCGGGATTCAAATTCCAGAACGCTAACCATTACACCATAGAACCTATCACACTATCGATAAACTTACTTTATCATGACTATTTAGTTTCTTATATGAATTTAAAAGGTTAGACCGAGACTTGAACTGGGATCGCTGGATTCAATGTCTAGAATGCTAACCATTACACCATAGAACCTATCGCACAATCGATAAACTTAATTTATCATGACTATTTAGTTTCTTATATGAATTTAAAATGTTCTACCGTGACTTAAACTCGGATCGCTGGAGTCAAAGTCCAGAATGCTAACCATTACACCATAAAAGCTACTGCACTATTTATAAACTTAATTTATCAGGACTATTTAGTTTCTTATATGAATTTAAATGGTTCTACCGAGACTTGAACTTGGATCGCTGGATTCAAAGTCCAGAATGCTAACCATTACACCACAGAACCTATCGCACAAGCAGTAAAAACTTAATTTATCAGGACTATTAAGTTTCTTATATGAATTTAAAAGGTTCTACCGAGACTTGAACTCGGATCGCTGGATTCACATCCAGAATGCTAACCATTACACCATAGAAGCTATCGCACAAACCGTAAAAACTTAATTTATCAGGACTATTTAGTTTCTTATATGAAATTAAAAGGTTCTACCGAGACTTGAACTCGGATCGCTGGATTCAAAATCCAGAACGCCAACCATTACACCATAGAATCTATCGCACTATCGATAAACTTACTTTATCATGACTATTTAGTTTCTTATATGAATTTAAAAGGTTCTACCGAGACTTGAACTCGGATCGCTGGATTCAAAGTCTAGAATACTAACCATTACACCATAGAACCTATCGGACAATCGCTAAACTTACTTTGTCATTACTATTTAGTTTCTTATAAAAATTTAAAAGTGTCTACCGAGACTTGAACTCGGATCGCTGGATTCAAATTCCAGAATGCTAACCATTACACCATAGAACCTATCGCGCAATCGATAAACTTACTTCATGATTACTATTTAGTTTCTTATATGAATTTAAAAGGTTCTACCGAGACTTGAACTCGGATCGCTGGATTCAAAATACAGAATGCTAACCATTACACCATGGAACCTATCGCGCCATCGATGAACTTACTTTATCATTACTATTTAGTTTCTTATATGAATTTGAAAGGTTCTACCGATCTTGAACACGGATCGCTGGATTCAAAGTCCAGAATGCTAACCATTACACCATAGAACCTACCGCACAATCGCTAAACTTACTTTGTCATTACTATTTAGTTTCGTATATGAATTTAAAAGGTTCTACCGAGACTTGAACTCGGATCGCTGGATTCAAAGTCCAGTATGCTAACCATTACACCATGGAACCTATCGCGTTATCGATGAACTTACTTTATCATTACTATTTAGTTTCTTATATGAATTTAAAAGGTTCTACCGAGACTTGAACACGGATCGTTGGATGCAAAGTCCAGAATGCTAACCATTACACCATAGAAGCTATCGCGCAATCGATAAACTTACTTTATCATTACTATTTAGTTTCTTATATGAATTTAAATGGTTCTACCGAGACTTGAACTCGGATTGCTGGATTCAAAGTCCAGAATGCTAACCATTACACCATAGAACCTATCGCGCAATCGATAAACTTACTTTGTCATTACTATCTAGTTTCTTATATGAATTTAAAAGGTTCTTCCGAGACTTGAACTCGGATCGCTGGACTCAGAGTCCAGAATGCTAACCATTACACTATAGAACCTATCGCACAATCGATGAACTTACTTTATCATTACTATTTAGTTTCTTATATGAATTTAAAAGGTTCTACCGAGACTTGTACTCGGATCGCTGGATTCAGAGTCCAGAATGCTAACCATTACACCATAGAACATATCGCAAAATCGCTAAACTTAATTTATCATGACTATTTAGTTTCTTATATGAATTTAAACGGTTCTACCGAGACTTGAACTCGGATCACTGGATTCAAAGTCCAGAATGCTAACCATTACACCATAGAACCTATCGCACAATCGATAAACTTAATTTATCATGACTATTTAGATTCTTATATGAATTTAAAAGGTTCTACCGAGACTTGAACACGGATCGTTGGATGCAAAGTCCAGAATGCTAACCATTACACCATAGAAGCTACCGCACAATCGATAAACTTAATTTATCAGGACTATTTAGTTTCTTATATAAATTTAAAAGGTTCTGCCGAGACTTGAACTCGGATCGCTGGATTCAAAGTCCAGAACGCTAACCATTACACCATAGAACCTATCGCACTATCGATAAACTTACTTTATCATGACTATTTAGTTTCTTATATGAATTTAAAAGGTTCTACCGAGACTTGAACTCGGATCGCTGGATTCAAAGTCCAGAATGCTAACCATTACACCATAGAAGCTATCGCACTATCGATAAACTTAATTTATCAGGACTATTTAGTTTCTTATATGAATTTAAAAGGTTCTACCGAGACTAGAACTCCGATCGCTGGATTCAAAGTCCAGAATGCTAACCATTACACCATAGAAGCTATCGCACTAACCGTAAAAACTTAATTTATCAGGACTATTTAGTTTCTTATATGAATTTAAAAGGTTCTCCCGAGACTTGAACTCGGATCTCACGATTCAAAGTCCAGAACGCTAACCATTACACCATAGAACCTATCGCACTATCGATAAACTTACTTTATCATGACTATTTAGTTTCTTATATGAATTTGAAAGGTTCGACCGAGACTTGAACTCGGATCGCTGGATTCAAAGTCTAGAATGCTAACCATTACACCATAGAACCTATTGCACAGTCGATAAACTTAATTTATCAGGACTATTTAGTTTCTTATATGAATTTAAAAGGTTCTACCGGGACTTGAACTCGGAGCGCTGGATTCAAGGTCCAGAATGCTAACCAATACAGGATAGAACCTGTCGAACAATTGATTAACTTACTTTATCATGACTATTTAGTTTCTTATATGAATTTAAAAGGTTCTACCGAGACTTGAACTCGGATCGCTGGATTCAAAGTCCAGAATGCTAACCATTACACCATAGAACCTGTCGAACAATTGATTAACTTACTTTATCATGACTATTTAGTTTCTTATATGAATTTAAAAGGTTCTACCGAGACTTGAACTCGGATCGCTGGATTCAAAGTCCAGAATGCTAACCATTACACCATAGAACCTGTCGAACAATTGATTAACTTACTTTATCATGACTATTTAGTTTCTTATATGAATTTAAAAGGTTCTACCGAGACTTGAACTCGGATCGCTGGATTCAAAATACAGAATGCTAACCATTACACCATGGAACCTATCGCGCCATCGATGAACTTACTTTGTCATTACTATTTAGTTTCTTATAAGAATTTGAAAGGTTCTACCGATCTTGAACACGGATCGCTGGATTCAAAGTCCAGAATGCTAACCATTACACCATAGAACCTACCGCACAATCGCTAAACTTACTTTGTCATTACTATTTAGTTTCGTATATGAATTTAAAAGGTTCTACCGAGACTTGAACTCGGATCGCTGGATTCAAAGTCCAGTATGCTAACCATTACACCATAGAACCTATCGCACAATCGCTAAACTTACTTTGTCATTACTATTTAGTTTCTTATAAAAATTTAAAAGGTTCTACCGAGACTTGAACTCGGATCGCTGGATTCAAAACCCAGAATGCTAACCATTACACCATGGAACCTATCGCGTTATCGATGAACTTACTTTATCATTACTATTTAGTTTCTTATATGAATTTAAAAGGTTCTACCGAGACTTGAACACGGATCGTTGGATGCAAAGTCCAGAATGCTAACCATTACACCATAGAAGCTATCGCGCAATCGATAAACTTACTTTATCATTACTATTTAGTTTCTTATATGAATTTAAATGGTTCTACCGAGACTTGAACTCGGATTGCTGGATTCAAAGTCCAGAATGCTAACCATTACACCATAGAACCTATCGCGCAATCGATAAACTTACTTTGTCATTACTATCTAGTTTCTTATATGAATTTAAAAGGTTCTTCCGAGACTTGAACTCGGATCGCTGGACTCAGAGTCCAGAATGCTAACCATTACACTATAGAACCTATCGCACAATCGATGAACTTACTTTATCATTACTATTTAGTTTCTTATATGAATTTAAAAGGTTCTACCGAGACTTGTACTCGGATCGCTGAATTCAGAGTCCAGAATGCTAACCATTACACCATAGAACATATCGCAAAATCGCTAAACTTACTTTGTCATTACTATTTAATTTCTTATATAAATTTAAGAGGCTCTACCGAGACTTGAACTCGGATCGCTGGATTCAAAGTCCAGAATGCTAACCATTACACCATAAGACCTATCGCGCAAACGATAAACTTACTTTGACATTACTATTTAGTTTCTTATATGAATTTAAAAGGTTCTACCGAGACTTGAACTCGGATCGCTGGATTCAAAGTCCAGAATGCAAACCATTACACCACAGAACCTATCGCGCAATCGATAAACTTTCTTCATCATTACTATTTAGTTTCTTATATGAATTTAAAAGGATCTACCGAGACTTGAACTCGGATCGCTGGATTCAAAGTCCGGAATGCTAACCATTACACCATAGTACCTAACACGCTATCGATAAACTTACTTTGTCATTACTATTTAGTTTCTTATATGAATTTAAAAGGTTCTACCGAGACTTGAACTCGGATCGCCGGATTCAAAGTCCAGAATGCTAACCATTACACCATAGAACCTATCGCGCAATTGATAAACTTACTTTATCATTACTATTTTGTTTCTTATATGAATTTAAAAGGTTCTACCGAGACTTGAACTCGGATCGCTGGATTCAGAGTCCAGAATGCTAACCATTACACCAGAGAACCTATCGCACAATCGCTAAACTTACTTTACAATTACTATTTAGTTTCTTATATGAATTTAAAAGGTTCTACCGAGACTTGAACTCGGATCGCTGGATTCAGAATCCGGAATGCTAACCATTACACCATAGCACCTATCGCACAATCGCTAAACTTACTTTGTCATTACTATTTAGTTTCTTATATGAATTTAAAAGGTTCTACCGAGACTTGAACTCGGATCGCTGGATTCAAAGTCCAGAATGCTAACCATTACACCATAGAACATATCGCAGAACTGATTAACTTACTTTATCATTACTATTTAGTTTCTTATATGAATTTAAAAGGTTCTACCGAGACTTGAACTCGGATCGCTGGATTCAAAGTCCAGAATGCTAACCATTACACGATAGAACCTATCGCAGAACTGATTAACTTACTTTATCATGACTATTTAGCTTCTCATATGAATTTAAAAGGTTCTACCGAGACTTGAACCCGGATCGCTGGATTCAAAGTCCAGAATGCTAACCATCACACCATAGAACCTATCGCACAATCGCTAAACTTACTTTGTCATTACTATTTAGTTTCTTATATGAATTTAAAAGGTTCTACCGAGACTTGAACTCGGATCGCTGGATTCAAAGTCCAGAATGCTAACAATTACACCATAGAACCTATCGCACAATCGCTAAACTTACTTTATCATTACTATTTAGTTTCTAATATGAATTTAAAAGGTTCTACCGAGACTTGAACTCGGATCGCTGGATTCAAAGCCCAGAATGCTAACCATTACACCATAAAACCTATCGCACAATCACTAAACTTACTTTGTCATTACTATTTAGTTTCTTATATGAATTTAAAAGGTTCTACCGAGACTTGAACTCGGATCGCTGGATTCAAAGTCAAGAATGCTAACCATTACACCATAGAACCTACCGCTCAATCGCCAAACTTACTTTTTCATTACTATTTAGTTTCTTATATGAATTTAAAAGGTTCTACCGAGACTTGAACTCGGATCGCTGGATTCAAAGTCCAGAACGCTAACCATTACACCACAGAACCTATCGCACAATCGCTAAACTTACTTTGTCATTACTATTTAGTTTCTTATATGAATTTTAAAAGTTCTACCGAGACTTGAACTCGGATCGCTGGATTCAAAGACCAGAATGCTAACCATTACACCATAGAACATATCGCTCTATTGATTAACTTACTTTGTCATTACTATTTAGTTTCTTATATGAATTTAAAAGGGTCTACCGAGACTTGAACTCGGATCGCTGGATTCAAAGTCCAGAAAGCTAACCATTACACCATGGAACCTTTCGAACAATTGATTAACTTACTTTATCATTACTATTTAGTTTCTTATATGAATTTAAAAAGGTTCTACCGACACTTGAACTCGGATCGCTGGATTCAAAGTCCAGAATGCTAACCATTACACCATAGAACCTGTCAAACAATTGATTAACTTACTTTTTCATTACTATTTAGTTTCTTCTATGAATTTAAAAGGTTCTACCGAGACTTGAACTCGGATCGCTGGATTCAAAGTCCAGAATGCTAACCATTACACCATAGAACCTGTCGAACAATTGATTAACTTACTTTATCATTACTATTTAGTTTCTTATTTGAATTTAAAAAGGTTCTACCGAGACTTGAACTCGGATCGCTGGATTCAAAGTCTAGAATGCTAGCCATTACACCATAGAACCTGTCGAACAATTGGTTAACTTACTTTATCATTACTATTTAGTTTCTTATATGAATTTAAAAGGTTCTACCGAGACTTGAACTCGGATCGCTGGATTCAAAGACCAGAATGCTAACCATTACACCATAGAACCTGTCGAACAATTAATTAACTTACTTCATCATTACTTTTTAGTTTCTTATATGAATTTAAATAGGTTCTACCGAGACTTGAACTCGGATCGCTGGATTCAAAGTCCAGAATGCTAACCATTACACAATAGAACCTATCACTCCATCGCTAAACTTACTTTATCATTACTATTTAGTTTCTTATATGAATTTAAAAGGTTCTACCGAGACTTGAACTCGGATCGGTGGATTCAAAGTCCAGAATGCTAACCATTACACCATAGAACCTGTCGAACAATTGATTAACTTACTTTATCATTACTATTTAGTTTCTTATTTGAATGTAAAAAGGTTCTACCGAAACTTGAACTCAGATCGCTGGATTCAAAGTCAAGAATGCTAACCATTACACCATAGAACCTGTCGAACAATTGATTAACTTACTTTATCATTACTATTTAGTTTCTTATATGAATTTAAAAGGTTCTACCGAGACTTGAACTCGGATCGCTGGATTCAAAGTCCAGAATGCTAACCATTACACCATAGAACCAGGCGAACAATTGATTAACTTACTTTATCATTACTATTTAGTTTCTTATATGAATTTAAAAGGTTCTACCGAGACTTGAACTCGGATCGCTGGATTCAAAGTCCAGAATGCTAACCATTACACCATAGAACCTGTCGAACAATTGATTAACTTACTTTATCATTACTATTTACATTCTTATATGAATTTAAAAGGTTCTACCGAGACTTGAACTCGGATCGCTGGATTCAAAGTCCAGAATGCTAACCATTACACCATAGAACATATCGCACAATTGATTAACTTACTTTATCATTACTATTTAGTTTCTTATATGAATTTAAAAGGTTCTACCGAGACTTGAACTCCGATCGCTGGATTCAAAGTCCAGAATGCTAACCATTACACCATAGAACATATCGCACAATTGATTAACTTACTTTATCATTACTATTTAGATTCTTATATGAATTTAAAAGGTTCTACCGAGACTTGAACTCGGATCGCTGGATTCAAAGTCCAGAATGCTAACCATTACACCATAGTACATATCGCACAATTGATTAACTTACTTTATCATTACTATTTAGATTCTTATATGAATTTAAAAGGTTCTAGCGAGAATTGAACTCGGATCGCTGGATTCAAAGTCCCGAATGCTAACCATTACACCATAGAACATATCGCACAATTGATTAACTTACTTTATCATTACTATTTAGTTTCTTATATGAATTTAAAAGGTTCTACCGAGACTTTAACTCGGATCGCTGGATTCAAAGTCCAGAATGCTAACCATTACACCATAGAACATATCGCACAATTGATTAACTTACTTTATCATTACTATTTAGATTCTTATATGAATTTAAAAGGTTCTACCGAGACTTGAACTCGGATCCCTGGATTCAAGGTCCAGAATGCTAACCATTACACCATAGAACCTGTCGAACAATTGATTAACTTACTTTATCATTACTATTTAGATTCTTATATGAATTTAAAAGTTTCTACCGAGACTTGAACTCGGATCGCTGGATTCAAAGTCCAGAATGCTAACCATTACACCATAGAACATATCGCTCAATTGATTAACTTACTTTATCATTACTATTTAGTTTCTTATATGAATTTAAAAGGTTCTACCGAGACTTGAACTCGGATCGCTGGATTCAAATCCAGAATGCTAATCATTACACCACAGAAACTGTCGAACGATTGATTAACTTACTTTATCATTACTATTTAGTTTCTTATTTGAATTTAAAAAGGTTCTACCGAGACTTTAACTCGGATCGCTGGATTCAAAGTCCAGAATGCTAACCATTACACCATAGAACATATCGCACAATTGATTAACTTACTTTATCATTACTATTTAGATTCTTATATGAATTTAAAAGGTTCTACCGAGACTTGAACTCGGATCGCTGGATTCAAAGTTCAGAATGCTAACCATTACACCATAGTACATATCGCACAATTGATTAACTTACTTTATCATTACTATTTAGATTCTTATATGAATTTAAAATGTTCTAGCGAGAATTGAACTCGGATCGCTGGATTCAAAGTCCAGAATGCTAACCATTACACCATAGAACATATCGCACAATTGATTAACTTACTTTATCATTACTATTTAGTTTCTTATATGAATTTAAAAGGTTCTACCGAGACTTGAACTCGGATCGCTGGATTCAAATCCAGAATGCTAACCATTACACCACAGAAACTGTCGAACGATTGATTAATTTACTTTATCATTACTATTTAGTTTCTTATTTGAATTTAAAAAGGTTCTACCGAGACTTTAACTCGGATCGCTGGATTCAAAGTCCAGAATGCTAACCATTACACCATAGAACATATCGCACAATTGATTAACTTACTTTATCATTACTATTTAGATTCTTATATGAATTTAAAAGGTTCTACCGAGACTTGAACTCGGATCCCTGGATTCAAGGTCCAGAATGCTAACCATTACACCATAGAACCTGTCGAACAATTGATTAACTTACTTTATCATTACTATTTAGATTCTTATATGAATTTAAAAGTTTCTACCGAGACTTGAACTCGGATCGCTGGATTCAAAGTCCAGAATGCTAACCATTACACCATAGAACATATCGCTCAATTGATTAACTTACTTTATCATTACTATTTAGTTTCTTATATGAATTTAAAAGGTTCTACCGAGACTTGAACTCGGATCGCTGGATTCAAATCCAGAATGCTAATCATTACACCACAGAAACTGTCGAACGATTGATTAACTTACTTTATCATTACTATTTAGTTTCTTATTTGAATTTAAAAAGGTTCTACCGAGACTTTAACTCGGATCGCTGGATTCAAAGTCCAGAATGCTAACCATTACACCATAGAACATATCGCACAATTGATTAACTTACTTTATCATTACTATTTAGATTCTTATATGAATTTAAAAGGTTCTACCGAGACTTGAACTCGGATCGCTGGATTCAAAGTTCAGAATGCTAACCATTACACCATAGTACATATCGCACAATTGATTAACTTACTTTATCATTACTATTTAGATTCTTATATGAATTTAAAATGTTCTAGCGAGAATTGAACTCGGATCGCCGGATTCAAAGTCCAGAATGCTAACCATTACACCATAGAACCTGTCGAACAATTGATTAACTTACTTTATCATTACTATTTAGTTTCTTATTTGAATTTAAAAAGTTTCTACCGAGACTTGAACTCGGATCGCTGGATTCAGAGTCCAGAATGCTAACCATTACACCATAGAACCTGTCGAACAATTGATTAACTTACTTTATCATTACTATTTAGTTTCTTATATGAATTTAAAAGGTTCTACCGAGACTTGAACTCGGATCGCTGGATTCAAAGTCCAGAATGCTAACCATTACACCATAGAACCTGTCGAACAATTGATTAACTTACTTTATCATTACTATTTAGTTTCTTATTTGAATTTAAAAAGGTTCTACCGAGAGTTGAACTCGGATCGCTGGATTCAGAGTCCAGAATGCTAACCATTACACCACAGAACCTGTCGAACAACTGATTAACTTACTTTATCATTACTATTTAGTTTCTTATATGAATTTAAAATGTTCTACCGAGACTTGAACTCGGATCGCTTGATTCAGAGTCCAGAATGCTAACCATTACACCATAGAACCTGTCGAACAATTGATTAACTTACTTTATCATTACTATTTAGTTTCTTATATGAATTTAAAAGGTTCTACCGTGACTTGAACTCGGATCGCTGGATTCAAAGTCCAGAATGCTAACCATTACACCATAGAACCTGTCGTACAATTGATTAACTTACTTTATCATTACTATTTAGTTTCTTATTTGAATTTAAAAAGGTTCTACTGAGACTTGAACTCGGATCGCTGGATTCAGAGTCCAGCATGCTAACCATTACACCATAGAACATGTCGAACAATTGATTAACTTACTTTATCATTACTATTTAGTTTCTTATATGAATTTAAAAGGTTCTACCGAGATTTGAACTCGGACCGCTGGATTCAAAGTCCAGAATGCTAACCATTACACCATAGAACCTGTCGAACTATTGATTAACTTACTTTATCATTACTATTTAGTTTCTTATATGAATTTAAAAGGTTCTACCGAGACTTGAACTCGGATCGCTGGATTCAAAGTCCAGAATGCTAACCATTACACCATAGAACCTGTCGAACAATTGATTAACTTACTTTATCATTACTATTTAGTTTCTTATATGAATTTAAAAGGTTCTACCGAGACTTGAACTCGGATCGCTGGATTCAGAGTCCAGAATGCTAACCATTACACCATAGAACCTGTCAAACAATTGATTAACTTACTTTATCATTACTATTTAGTTTCTTATATGAATTTAAAATGTTCTACCGAGACTTGAACTCGGATCGCTTGATTCAGAGTCCAGAATGCTAGCCATTACACCATAGAACCTGTCGAACAATTGATTAACTTACTTTATCATTACTATTTAGTTTCTTATATGAATTTAAAAGGTTCTACCGAGACTTGAACTCGGATCGCTGGATTCAAAGTCCAGAATGCTAACCATTACACCATAGAACCTGTCGAACAATTGATTAACTTACTTTATCATTACTATTTAGTTTCTTATTTGAATTTAAAAAGGTTCTACCGAGACTTGAACTCGTATCGCTGGATTCAGAGTCCAGAATGCTAACCATTACACCATAGAACCTGTCGAACAATTGATTAACTTACTTTATCATTACTATTTAGTTTCTTATTTGAATTTAAAAAGGTTCTACCGAGACTTGAACTCGTATCGCTGGATTCAGAGTCCAGAATGCTAACCATTACACCATAGAACCTGTCGAACAATTGATTAACTTACTTTATCATTACTATTTAGATTCTTATATGAATTTAAAAGGTTCTACCGAGACTTGAACTCGGATCGCTGGATTCAAAGTCCAGAATGCTAACCATTACACCATAGAACCTGTCGAACTATTGATTAACTTACTTTATCATTACTATTTAGTTTCTTATATGAATTTAAAAGGTTCTACCGAGTTGTGAACTCGGATCGCTGGATTCAAAGTCCAGAATGCTAACCATTACACCATAGAACCTGTCGAACAATTGATTAACTTACTTTATCATTACTATTTAGTTTCTTATATGTATTTAAAAGGTTCTACCGAGACTTGAACTCAGATCGCTGGATCCAGAGTCCAGAATGCTAACCATTACACCATAGAACCTGTCGAACAAATGATTAACTTACTTTATCATTACTATTTAGTTTCTTATATGAATTTAAAACGTTCTACTGAGGCTTGAACTCGGATCGCTGGATTCAAAGTCCAGAATGCTAACCATTACACCATAGAACCTGTCGAACAATTGATTAACTTACTTTATCATTACTATTTAGTTTCTTATATGAATTTAAAAGGTTCTACCGAGACTTGAACTCGGATCGCTGGATTCAGAGTCCAGAATGCTAACCATTACACCATAGAACCTGTCAAACAATTGATTAACTTACTTTATCATTACTATTTAGTTTCTTATATGAATTTAAAATGTTCTACCGAGACTTGAACTCGGATCGCTTGATTCAGAGTCCAGAATGCTAGCCATTACACCATAGAACCTGTCGAACAATTGAATAACTTACTTTATCATTACTATTTAGTTTCTTATATGAATTTAAAAGGTTCTACCGAGACTTGAACTCGGATCGCTGGATTCAAAGTCCAGAATGCTAACCATTACACCATAGAACCTGTCGAACAATTGATTAACTTACTTTATCATTACTATTTAGTTTCTTATTTGAATTTAAAAAGGTTCTACCGAGACTTGAACTCGTATCGCTGGATTCAGAGTCCAGAATGCTAACCATTACACCATAGAACCTGTCGAACAATTGATTAACTTACTTTATCATTACTATTTAGTTTCTTATTTGAATTTAAAAAGGTTCTACCGAGACTTGAACTCGTATCGCTGGATTCAGAGTCCAGAATGCTAACCATTACACCATAGAACCTGTCGAACAATCGATTAACTTACTTTATCATTACTATTTAGATTCTTATATGAATTTAAAAGGTTCTACCGAGACTTGAACTCGGATCGCTGGATTCAAAGTCCAGAATGCTAACCATTACACCATAGAACCTGTCGAACTATTGATTAACTTACTTTATCATTACTATTTAGTTTCTTATATGAATTTAAAAGGTTCTACCGAGTTGTGAACTCGGACCGCTGGATTCAAAGTCCAGAATGCTAACCATTACACCATAGAACCTGTCGAACAATTGATTAACTTACTTTATCATTATTATTTAGTTTCTTATATGTATTTAAAAGGTTCTACCGAGACTTGAACTCGGATCGCTGGATCCAGAGTCCAGAATGCTAACCATTACACCATAGAACCTGTCGAACAAATGATTAACTTACTTTATCATTACTATTTAGTTTCTTATATGAATTTAAAAAGGTTCTACCGAGACTTGAACACGGATCGCTGGATTCAGAGTCCAGAATGCTAACCATTACACCATAGAACCTGTCGAACGATTGATTAACTTACTTTATCATTACTATTTAGTTTCTTATATGAATTTAAAAGGTTCTACCGAGACTTGAACTCGGATCGCTGGATTCAAAGTCCAGAATGCTAACCATTACACCATAGAACCTGTCGAACTATTGATTAACTTACTTTATCATTACTATTTAGTTTCTTATATGAATTTAAAAGGTTCTACCGAGTTGTGAACTCGGATCGCTGGATTCAAAGTCCAGAATGCTAACCATTACACCATAGAACCTGTCGAACAATTGATTAACTTACTTTATCATTACTATTTAGTTTCTTATATGTATTTAAAAGGTTCTACCGAGACTTGAACTCAGATCGCTGGATCCAGAGTCCAGAATGCTAACCATTACACCATAGAACCTGTCGAACAAATGATTAACTTACTTTATCATTACTATTTAGTTTCTTATATGAATTTAAAACGTTCTACTGAGGCTTGAACTCGGATCGCTGGATTCAAAGTCCAGAATGCTAACCATTACACCATAGAACCTGTCGTACAATTGATTAACTTACTTTATCATTACTATTTAGTTTCTTATTTGAATTTAAAAAGGTTCTACTGAGACTTGAACTCGGATCGCAGGATTCAGAGTCCAGCATGCTAACCATTACACCATAGAACATGTCGAACAATTGATTAACTTACTTTATGATTACTATTTAGTTTCTTATATGAATTTAAAAGGTTCTACCGAGACTTGAACTCGGATCGCTGGATTCAAAGTCCAGAATGCTAACCATTACACCATAGAACCTGTCGAACTATTGATTAACTTACTTTATCATTACTATTTAGTTTCTTATATGAATTTAAAAGGTTCTACCGAGACTTGAACTCGGATCGCTGGATTCAAAGTCCAGAATGCTAACCATTACACCATAGAACCTGTCGAACAATTGATTAACTTACTTTATCATTACTATTTAGTTTCTTATATGAATTTAAAAGGTTCTACCGAGACTTGAACTCGGATCGCTGGATTCAAAGTCCAGAATGCTAACCATTACACCATAGAACCTGTCAAACAATTGATTAACTTACTTTATCATTACTATTTAGTTTCTTATATGAATTTAAAACGTTCTACCGAGACTTGAACTCGGATCGCTGGATTCAAAGTCCAGAATGCTAACCATTACACCATAGAACCTGTCGAACAATTGATTAACTTACTTTATCATTACTATTTAGTTTCTTATTTGAATTTAAAAAGGTTCTACCGAGACTTGAACTCGGATCGCTGGATTCAGAGTCCAGAATGCTAACCATTACACCATAGAACCTGTCGAACAATTGATTAACTTACTTTATCATTACTATTTAGTTTCTTATTTGAATTTAAAAAGGTTCTACCGAGACTTGAACTCGTATCGCTGGATTCAGAGTCCAGAATGCTAACCATTACACGATAGAACCTATCGCAGAACTGATTAACTTACTTTATCATGACTATTTAGCTTCTCATATGAATTTAAAATGTTCTACCGAGACTTGAACCCGGATCGCTGGATTCAAAGTCCAGAATGCTAACCATCACACCATAGAACCTATCGCACAATCGCTAAACTTACTTTGTCATTACTATTTAGTTTCTTATATTAATTTAAAAGGTTCTACCGAGACTTGACTCGGATCGCTGGATTCAAAGTCCAGAATGCTAACAATTACACCATAGAACCTATCGCACAATCGCTAAACTTACTTTATCATTACTATTTAGTTTCTAATATGAATTTAAAAGGTTCTACCGAGACTTGAACTCGGATCGCTGGATTCAAAGTCCAGAAAGCGAACCATTACACCATAGAACATATCGCACAATCGCTAAACTTACTTTGTCATTACTATATAGTTTCTTATATGAATTTAAAAGGTTCTACCGAGACTTGAACTCGGATCGCTGGATTCAAAGTCCAGAATGCTAACCATTACACCATAGAACCTATCGCACAATCACTAAACTTACTTTGTCATTACTATTTAGTTTCTTATATGAATTTAAAAGGTTCTACCGAGACTTGAACTCGGATCGCTGGATTCAAAGCCCAGAATGCTAACCATTACACCATAGAACCTATCGCACAATCACTAAACTTGCTTTGTCATTACTATTTAGTTTCTTATATGAATTTAAAAGGTTCTACCGAGACTTGAACTCGGATCGCTGGATTCAAAGTCAAGAATGCTAACCATTTCACCATAGAACCTATCGTACAAACGCGAAACTTATTTTGTCATTACTATTTAGTTTCTTATATGAATTTAAAAGGTTCTACCGAGACTTGAACTTGGATCGCTGGATTCAAAGTCAAGAATGCTAACCATTACACCATAGAACCTATCGCACAATCGCTAAACTTATTTTGTCATTACTATTTAGTTTCTTATATGAGTTTAAAAGGTTCTACCGAGACTTGAACTCGGAACGCTGGATTCAAAGTCCAGAATGCTAACCATTACACCATAGAACATATCGCTCTATTGATTAACTTACTTTTTCATTACTATTTAGTTTCTTCTATGAATTTAAAAAGGTTCTACCGTGATTTGAACTCGGATCGCTGGATTCAAAGTCAAGAATGCTAAACATTACACCATAGAACCTGTCGAACAATTGATTAACTTACTTTATCATTACTATTTAGTTTCTTATTTGAATTTAAGAAGTTTCTACTGAGACTTGAACTCGGATCGCTGGATTCAAAGTCCAGGATGCTAACCATCACACCATAGAACCTATCGCACAATCGCTAAACTTACTTTGTCATTACTATTTAGTTTCTTATATGAATTTAAAAGGTTCTACCGAGACTTGAACTCGGATCGCTGGATTCAAAGTCCAGAATGCTAACCATTACACCATAGAACCTGTCGAACAATTGATTAACTTACTTTATCATTACTATTTAGTTTCTTATTTGAATGTAAAAAGGTTCTACCGAAACTTGAACTCGGATCGCTGGATTCAAAGTCAAGAATGCTAACCATTACACCATAGAACCTGTCGAACGATTCATTAACTTAATTTATCATTACTATTTAGTTTCTTATTTGAATTTAAAAAGCTTCTACCGACACTTGAACTCGGATCTCTGGATTCAAAGTCCAGAATGCTAACCATTACACCACAGAACATATCGCACAATTGATTAACTTACTTTATCATTACTATTTAGTTTCTTATATGAATTTAAAAGGTTCTACCGAAACTTGAACTCGGATCGCTGGATTCAAAGTCCAGAATGCTAACCATTACACCATAGAACATATCGCACACTTGATTAACTTACTTTATCATTACTATTTAGTTTCTTATATGAATTTAAAAGGATCTACCGAGACTTGAACTCGGATCGCTGGATTCAAAGTCCAGAATGCTAACCATTACACCATAGAACCTGTCGAACTATTGATTAACTTACTTTATCATTACTATTTAGTTTCTTATATGAATTTAAAAGGTTCTACCGAGACTTGAACACGGATCGTTGGATTCAAAGTCCAGAATGCTAACCATTACACCATAGAAACACTCGAACAATTGATTAACTTACTTTATCATTACTATTTAGTTTCTTATATGAATTTAAAAGGTTCTACCGAGACTTGAACTCGGATCGCTGGATTCAAAGTCCAGAATGCTAACCATTACACCATAGAACACATCGCACAATTGATTAACTTACTTTATCATTACTATTTAGTTTCTTATATGAATTTAAAAGGTTCTACCGAGACTTGAACTCGGATCGCTGGATTTAAAGTCCAGAATGCTAACCATTACACCATAGAACATATCGCACAATTGATTAACTTACTTTATCTTTACTATTTAGATTCTTATATGAATTTAAAACTTTCTACCGAGACTTGAACTCGGATCGCTGGATTCAAAGTCCAGAATGCTAACCATTATACCATAGAACCTGTCGAACAATTGATTAACTTACTTTATCATTACTATTTAGATTCTTATATGAATTTAAAAGGTTCTACCGAGACTTGAACTAGTATCGCTGGATTCAAAGTCCAGAATGCTAACCATTACACCACAGAACCTGTCGAACAATTGATTAACTTACTTTATCATTACTATTTAGATTCATATATGAATTTAAAAGGTTCTACCGAGACTTGAACTCGGATCGCTGGATTCAAAGTCCAGAATGCTAACCATTACACCATAGAACCTGTCGATCAATTGATTAACTTACTTTATCATTACTATTTAGTTTCTTATATGAATTTAAACGGTTCTACCGAGACTTGAACTCGGATCGCTGGATTCAAAGTCCAGAATGCTAAAAATTACACCATTAAACCTGTCGAACAATTGATTAACTTACTTTATCATTACTATTTAGTTTCTTATATGAATTTAAAAGGTTCTACCGAGACTTGAACTCGGATCGCTGGATTCAAAATCCAGAATGCTAACCATTACACCATGGAACCTATCGCGCTATCGATGAACTTACTTTTTCATTACTATTTAGTTTCTTATATGAATTTAAAAGGTTCTACCGAACTTGAACACGGATCGCTGGATTCAAAGTCCAGAATGCTAACCATTACACCATAGAACCTATCGCACAATCGCTAAACTTACTTTGTCATTACTATTTAGTTTCATATATGAATTTAAAAGGTTCTACCGAGACTTGAACTCGGATCGCTGGATTCAAAGTCCAGTATGCTAACCATTACACCATAGAACCTATCGCACAATCGCTAAACTTACTTTGTCATTACTATTTAGTTTCTTATAAAAATTTAAAAGGTTCTACCGAGACTTGAACTCGGATCGCTGGATTCAAAATCCAGAATGCTAACCATTACACCATGGAACCTATCGCGTTATCGATGAACTTACTTTATCATTACTATTTAGTTTCTTATATGAATTTAAATGGTTCTACCGAGACTTGAACTCGGATTGCTGGATTCAAAGTCCAGAATGCTAACCATTACACCATAGAACCTATCGCGCAACTGATAAACTTACTTTGTCATTACTATCTAGTTTCTTATATGAATTTAAAAGGTTCTTCCGAGACTTGAACTCGGATCGCTGGATTCAGAGTCCAGAATGCTAACCATTACACTATAGAACCTATCGCACAATCGATGAACTTACTTTATCATTACTATTTAGTTTCTTATATGAATTTAAAAGGTTCTACCGAGACTTGTACTCGGATCGCTAGATTCAAAGTCCAGAATGCTAACCATTACACCATAGAACATATCGCAAAATCGCTAAACTTACTTTATCATTACTATTTAGATTCTTATATAAATTTAAAAGGCTCTAACGAGACTTGAACTCGGATCGCTGGATTCAAAGTCCAGAATGCTAACCATTACACCATAAAACCTATCGCGCAATCGATAAACTTACTTTGACATTACTATTTAGTTTCTTATATGAATTTAAAAGGTTCTACCGAGACTTGAACTCGGATCGCTGGATTCAAAGTCCAGAATGCTAACCATTACACGATGGAACCGATCGCGCTATCGATGAACTTACTTTATCATTACTATTTAGTTTCTTATATGAATTTAAAAGGTTCTACCGAGACTTGAACTCGGATCGCCGGATTCAAAGTCCAGAATGCTAACCATTACAACATAGAACCTATCGCGCAATCGATAAACTTACTTTATCATTACTATTTAGATTCTTATATGAATTTAAAAGGTTCTACCGAGACTTGAACTAGTATCGCTGGATTCAAAGTCCAGAATGCTAACCATTACACCACAGAACCTGTCGAACAATTGATTAACTTACTTTATCATTACTATTTAGATTCTTATATGAATTTAAAAGGTTCTACCGAGACTTGAACTCGGATCGCTGGATTCAAAGTCCAGAATGCTAACCATTACACCATAGAACCTGTCGATCAATTGATTAACTTACTTTATCATTACTATTTAGTTTCTTATATGAATTTAAACGGTTCTACCGAGACTTGAACTCGGATCGCTGGATTCAAAGTCCAGAATGCTAAAAATTACACCATAGAACCTGTCGAACAATTGATTAACTTACTTTATCATTACTATTTAGTTTCTTATATGAATTTAAAAGGTTCTACCGAGACTTGAACTCGGATCGCTGTATTCAAAATCCAGAATGCTAACCATTACACCATGGAACCTATCGCGCTATCGATGAACTTACTTTTTCATTACTATTTAGTTTCTTATATGAATTTAAAAGGTTCTCCCGAACTTGAACACGGATCGCTGGATTCAAAGTCCAGAATGCTAACCATTACACCATAGAACCTATCGCACAATCGCTAAACTTACTTTGTCATTACTATTTAGTTTCGTATATGAATTTAAAAGGTTCTACCGAGACTTGAACTCGGATCGCTGGATTCAAAGTCCAGTATGCTAACCATTACACCATAGAACCTATCGCACAATCGCTAAACTTACTTTGTCATTACTATTTAGTTTCTTATAAAAATTTAAAAGGTTCTACCGAGACTTGAACTCGGATCGCTGGATTCAAAATCCAGAATGCTAACCATTACACCATGGAACCTATCGCGTTATCGATGAACTTACTTTATCATTACTATTTAGTTTCTTATATGAATTTAAATGGTTCTACCGAGACTTGAACTCGGATTGCTGGATTCAATGTCCAGAATGCTAACCATTACACCATAGAACCTATCGCGCAACCGATAAACTTACTTTGTCATTACTATCTAGTTTCTTATATGAATTTAAAAGGTTCTTCCGAGACTTGAACTCGGATCGCTGGATTCAGAGTCCAGAATGCTAACCATTACACTATAGAACTTATCGCACAATCGATGAACTTACTTTATCATTACTATTTAGTTTCTTATATAAATTTAAAAGGCTCTACCGAGACTTGAACTCGGATCGCTGGATTCAAAGTCCAGAATGCTAACCATTACACGATGGAACCGATCGCGCTATCGATGAACTTACTTTATCATTACTATTTAGTTTCTTATATGAATTTAAAAGGTTCTACCGAGACTTGAACACGGATCGCTGGATTCAAAGTCCAGAATGCTAACCATTACACCACAGAACCTATCGCGCAATCGATAAACTTACTTCATCATTACTATTTAGTTTCGTATATGACTTTAAAAGGTTCTACCGAGACTTGAACTCGGATCGCTGGATTCAGAGTCCAGAATGCTAACCATTACACCAGAGAACCTATCGCACAATCGCTAAACTTACTTTACAATTACTATTTAGTTTCTTATATGAATTTAAAAGGTTCTACCGAGACTTGAACTCGGATCGCTGGATTCAGAATCCGAAATGCTAACCATTACACCATAGAACCTATCGCTCAATCGCTAAACTTACTTTATCATTACTATTTAGATTCTTATATGAATTTAAAAGGTTCTACCGAGACTTGTACTCGGATCGCTGGATTCAAAGTCCAGAATGCTAACCATTACACCATAGAACCTATCGCACTATCGATAAACTTACTTTATCATTACTATTTAGTTTCTTATATGAATTTAAAAGGTTCTACCGAGACTTGAACTCGGATCGCCGGATTCAAAGTCCAGAATGCTAACCATTACACCATAGAACCTATCGCGCAATCGATAAACTTACTTTATCATTACTATTTTGTTTCTTATATGAATTTAAAAGGTTCTACCGAGACTTGAACTCGGATCGCTGGATTCAGAGTCCAGAATGCTAACCATTACACCAGAGAACCTATCGCACAATCGCTAAACTTACTTTACAATTACTATTTAGTTTCTTATATGAATTTAAAAGGTTCTACCGAGACTTGAACTCGGATCGCTGGATTCAGAGTCCAGAATGCTAACAATTACACCATAGAACCTATCGCACAATCGCTAAACTTACTTTATCATTACTATTTAGTTTCTAATATGAATTTAAAAGGTTCTACCAAGACTTGAACTCGGATCGCTGGATTCAAAGTCCAGAAAGCGAACCATTACACCATAGAACATATCGCACAATCGCTAAACTTACTTTGTCATTACTATATAGTTTCTTATATGAATTTAAAAGGTTCTACCGAGACTTGAACTCGGATCGCTGGATTCAAAGTCCAGAATGCTAACCTTTACACCATAGAACCTATCGCACAATCACTAAACTTACTTTGTCATTACTATTTAGTTTCTTATATGAATTTAAAAGGTTCTACCGAGACTTGAACTCGGTTCGCTGGATTCAAAGCCCAGAATGCTAACCATTACACCATAGAACCTATCGCACAATCACTAAACTTACTTTGTCATTACTATTTAGTTTCTTATATGAATTTAAAAGGTTCTACCGAGACTTGAACTCGGATCGCTGGATTCAAAGTCAAGAATGCTAACCATTACACCATAGAACCTATCGTACAAACGCGAAACTTATTTTGTCATTACTATTTAGTTTCTTATATGAATTTAAAAGGTTCTACCGAGACTTGAACTCGGATCGCTGGATTCAAAGTCAAGAATGCTAACCATTACACCATAGAACCTATCGCATAATCGCTAAACTTATTTTGTCATTACTATTTAGTTTCTTATATGAATTTAAAAGGTTCTACCGAGAATTGAACTCGGATCGCTGGATTCAAAGTCCAGAATGCTAACCATTACACCACAGAACATATCGCTCTATTGATTAACTTACTTTGTCATTACTATTTAGTTTCTTATATGAATTTAAAAGGGTCTACCGAGACTTGAACTCGGATCGCTGGATTCAAAGTCCAGAAAGCTAACCATTACACCATAGAACCTGTCGAACAATTGATTAAGTTACTTTATCATTACTATTTAGTTTCTTATATGAATTTAAAAAGGTTCTACCGAGACTTGAACTCGGATCGCTGGATTCAAAGTCCAGAATGCTAACCATTACACCATAGAACCTGTCAAACAATTGATTAACTTACTTTTTCATTACTATTTAGTTTCTTCTATGAATTTAAAAAGGTTCTACCGTGATTTGAACTCGGATCGCTGGATTCAAAGTCAAGAATGCTAAACATTACACCATAGAACCTGTCGAACAATTGATTAACTTACTTTATCATTACTATTTAGTTTCTTATTTGAATTTAAGAAGTTTCTACTGAGACTTGAACTCGGATCGCTGGATTCAAAGTCCAGAATGCTAACCATTACACCATAGAACCTGTCGAACAATTGATTAACTTACTTTATCATTACTATTTAGTTTCTTATATGAATTTAAAAAGGTTCTACCGAGACTTGAACTCGGATCTCTGGATTCAAAGTCCAGAATGCTAACCATTACACCATAGAACCTGCCGCTCAATCGCTAAACTTACTTTATCATTACTATTTAGTTTCTCATATGAATTTAAAAGGTTCTACCGAGACTTGAACTCGGATCGCTGGATTCAAAGTCCAGAATGCTAACCATTACACCATAGAACCTGTCGAACAATTGATTAACTTACTTTATCATTACTATTTAGTTTCTTATTTGAATGTAAAAAGGTTCTACCGAGACTTGAACTCGGATAGCTGGATTCAAAGTCCAGAATGCTAACCATTACACCATAGAACATATCGCACAATTGATTAACTTACTTTATCATTACTATTTAGTTTCTTATATGAATTTAAAAGGTTCTACCGAGACTTGAACTCGGATCGCTGGATTCAAAGTCCAGAATGCTAACCATTACACCATAGAACCTGTCGAACAATTGATTAACTTACTTCATCATTACTATTTAGTTTCTTATATGAATTTAAATAGGTTCTACCGAGACTTGAACTCGGATCGCTGGATTCAAAGTCCAGAATGCTAACCATTACTCAATAGAACCTATCACTCCATCGCTAAACTTACTTTATCATTAATATTTAGTTTCTTATATGAATTTAAAAGGTTCTACCGAGACTTGAACTCGGATCGCTGGATTCAAAGTCCAGAATGCTAACCATTACACCATAGAACCTGTCGAACAATTGATGAACTTACTTTATCATTACTATTTAGTTTCTTATTTGAATGTAAAAAGGTTCTACCGAAACTTGAACTCGGATCGCTGGATTCAAAGTCAAGAATGCTAACCATTTCACCATAGAACCTGTCGAACGATTGATTAACTTAATTTATCATTACTATTTAGTTTCTTATTTGAATTTAAAAAGCTTCTACCGACACTTGAACTCGGATCTCTGGATTCAAAGTCCAGAATGCTAACCATTACACCACAGAACATATCGCACAATTGATTAACTTACTTTATCATTACTATTTAGTTTCTTATATGAATTTAAAAGGTTCTACCGAGACTTGAACTCGGATCGCTGGATTCAAAGTCCAGAATGCTAACCATTACACCATAGAACATATCGCACACTTGATTAACTTACTTTATCATTACTATTTAGTTTCTTATATTAATTTAAAAGGTTCTACCGAGACTTGAACTCGGATCGCTGGTTTCAAAGTCCAGAATGCTAACCATTACACCATAGAACCTGTCGAACAACTGATTAACTTACTTTATCATTACTATTTAGTTTCTTATATGAATTTAAAAGGTTCTACCGAGACTTGAACTCGGATCGCTGGATTCAAAGTCCAGAATGCTAACCATTACACCATAGAACATATCGCACAATTGATTAACTTACTTTATCATTACTATTTAGTTTCTTATATGAATTTTAAAGGTTCTACCGAAACTTGAACTCGGATCGCTGGATTCAAAGTCAAGAATGCTAACCATTACACCATAGAAGCTGTCGAACGATTGATTAACTTACTTTATCATTACTATTTAGTTTCTTATTTGAATTTAAAGAGGTTCTACCGAGACTTGAACTCGGATCTCTGGATTCAAAGTCCAGAATGCTAACCATTACACCATAGAACATATCGCACAATTGATTAACTTACTTTATCATTACTATTTAGTTTCTTATACTAATTTAAAAGGATCTACCGAGACTTGAACTCGGATCGCTGGACTTTAAGTCCAGAATGCCAACCATTACACCACAGAACATATCGCACAATTGATTAACTTACTTTATCATTACTATTTAGTTTCTTATTTGAATTTAAAAAGGTTCTACCGGGACTTGAACTCGGATCGCTGGATTCAAAGTCCAGAATGCTAACCATTACACCATAGAACATATCTCACAATTGATTAACTTACTTTATCATTACTATTTAGTTTCTTATATGAATTTAAAAGGTTCTACCGAGACTTGAACTCGGATCGCTGGATTCAAAGTCCAGAATGCTAACCATTACACCATAGAACCTGTCGAACTATTGATTAACTTACTTTATCATTACTATTTAGTTTCTTATTTGAATTTAAAAAGCTTCTACCGACACTTGAACTCGGATCTCTGGATTCAAAGTCCAGAATGCTAACCATTACACCACAGAACATATCGCACAATTGATTAACTTACTTTATCATTACTATTTAGTTTCTTATATGAATTTAAAAGGTTCTACCGAGACTTGAACTCGGATCGCTGGATTCAAAGTCCAGAATGCTAACCATTACACCATAGAACATATCGCACACTTGATTAACTTACTTTATCATTACTATTTAGTTTCTTATATGAATTTAAAAGGTTCTACCGAGACTTGAACTCGGATCGCTGGTTTCAAAGTCCAGAATGCTAACCATTACACCAAAGAACCTGTCGAACAATTGATTAACTTACTTTATCTTTACTATTTAGTTTCTTATATGAATTTAAAAGGTTCTACCGAGACTTGAATTCGGATCGCTGGATTCAAAGTCCAGAATGCCAACCATTACACCATAGATCATATCGCACAATTGATTAACTTACTTTATCATTACTATTTAGTTTCTTATATGAATTTAAAAGGATCTACCGAAACTTGAACTCGGATCGCTGGATTCAAAGTCAAGAATGCTAACCATTACACCATAGAACCTGTCGAACGATTGATTAACTTACTTTATCATTACTATTTAGTTTCTTATTTGAATTTAAAGAGGTTCTACCGAGACTTGAACTCGGATCTCTGGATTCAAAGTCCAGAATGCTAACCATTACACCATAGAACATATCGCACAATTGATTAACTTACTTTATCATTACTATTTAGTTTCTTATATGAATTTAAAAGGTTCTACCGAGACTTGAACTCGGATCGCTGGACTCAATGTCCAGAATGCTAACCATTACACCATAGAACATATCGCACAATTGATTAACTTACTTTATCATTACTATTTAGTTTCTTATATGAATTTAAAAGGTTCTACCGAGACTTGAACTCGGATCGCTGGATTCAAAGTCCAGAATGCTAACCATTACACCATAGAACATATCGCACAATTGATTAACTTACTTTATCATTACTATTTAGTTTCTTATATGAATTTAAAAGGTTCTACCGAGACTTGAACTCGGATCGCTGGATTCAAATCCAGAATGCTAACCATTACACCATAGAACCTGTCGAACGATTGATTAACTTATTTTATCATTACTATTTAGTTTCTTATTTGAATTTAAAAAGGTTCTACCGGGACTTGAACTCAGATCGCTGGATTCAAAGTCCAGAATGCTAACCATTACACCATAGAACATATCTCACAATTGATTAACTTATTTTATCATTACTATTTAGTTTCTTATATGAATTTAAAAGGTTCTACCGAGACTTGAACTCGGATCGCTGGATTCAAAGTCCAGAATGCTAACCATTACACCATAGAACCTGTCGAACTATTGATTAACTTACTTTATCATTACTATTTAATTTCTTATTTGAATTTAAAAAGGTTCTACCGAGACTTGAACTCGGATCGCTGGATTCAAAGTCCAGAATGCTAACCATTACACCATAGAACCTGTCGAACGATTGATTAACTTACTTTATCATTACTATTTAGTTTCTTATATGAATTTAAAAGGTTCTACCGAGACTTGAACTCGGATCGCTGGATTCAAAGTCCAGAATGCTAACCATTACACCATAGAACATATCGCACAATTGATTAACTTACTTTATCATTACTATTTAGATTCTTATATGAATTTAAAAGGTTCTACCGAGACTTGAACTCGGATCGCTGGATTCAAAGTCCAGAATGCTAACCGTTACACCATAGAACCTGTCGAACGATTGATTAACTTACTTTATCATTACTATTTAGATTCTTATATGAATTTAAAAGGTTCTACCGAGATTTGAACACGGACCGCTGGACTCAAAGTCCAGAATGCTAACCATTACACCACAGAACATATCGAACAATTGATTAACTTACTTTATCATTACTATTTAGTTTCTTATATGAATTTAAAAGGTTCTACCGAGACTTGAACTCGGATCGCTGGATTCAAAGTCCAGAATGCTAACCATTACACCACAGAACGTATAGCACAATTGATTAACTTACTTTAACATTACTATTTAGTTTCTTATATGAATTTAAAAGGTTCTACCGAGACTTGAACTCGGATCGCTGGATTCAAATCCAGAATGCTAACCATTACACCATAGATCCTGTCGAACGATTGATTAACTTATTTTATCATTACTATTTAGTTTCTTATTTGAATTTAAAAAGGTTCTACCGAGACTTGAACTCGGATCGCTGGATTCAAAGTCCAGAATGCTAACCATTACACCATAGAACATATCGCACAATTGATTAACTTACTTTATCATTACTATTTAGTTTCTTATATGAATTTAAAAGGTTCTACCGAGACTTGAACTCGGATCGCTGGATTCAAAGTCCAGAATGCTAACCATTACACCACAGAACCTGTCAAACGATTGATTAACTTACTTTATCATTACTATTTAGTTTCTTATTTGAATTTAAAAAGGTTCTACCGAGACTTGAACTCGGATAGCTGGATTCAAAGTCCAGAATGCTAACCATTACACCATAGAACATATCGCACAATTGATTAACTTACTTTATCATTACTATTTAGTTTCTTATATGAATTTAAAAGGTTCTACCGGGACTTGAACTCAGATCGCTGGATTCAAAGTCCAGAATGCTAACCATTACACCATAGAACATATCTCACAATTGATTAACTTATTTTATCATTACTATTTAGTTTCTTATATGAATTTAAAAGGTTCTACCGAGACTTGAACTCGGATCGCTGGATTCAAAGTCCAGAATGCTAACCATTACACCATAGAACCTGTCGAACTATTGATTAACTTACTTTATCATTACTATTTAATTTCTTATTTGAATTTAAAAAGGTTCTACCGAGACTTGAACTCGGATCGCTGGATTCAAAGTCCAGAATGCTAACCATTACACCATAGAACCTGTCGAACGATTGATTAACTTACTTTATCATTACTATTTAGTTTCTTATATGAATTTAAAAGGTTCTACCGAGACTTGAACTCGGATCGCTGGATTCAAAGTCCAGAATGCTAACCATTACACCATAGAACATATCGCACAATTGATTAACTTACTTTATCATTACTATTTAGATTCTTATATGAATTTAAAAGGTTCTACCGAGACTTGAACTCGGATCGCTGGATTCAAAGTCCAGAATGCTAACCGTTACACCATAGAACCTGTCGAACGATTGATTAACTTACTTTATCATTACTATTTAGATTCTTATATGAATTTAAAAGGTTCTACCGAGATTTGAACACGGACCGCTGGACTCAAAGTCCAGAATGCTAACCATTACACCACAGAACATATCGCACAATTGATTAACTTACTTTATCATTACTATTTAGTTTCTTATATGAATTTAAAAGGTTCTACCGAGACTTGAACTCGGATCGCTGGATTCAAAGTCCAGAATGCTAACCATTACACCACAGAACGTATAGCACAATTGATTAACTTACTTTAACATTACTATTTAGTTTCTTATATGAATTTAAAAGGTTCTACCGAGACTTGAACTCGGATCGCTGGATTCAAATCCAGAATGCTAACCATTACACCATAGATCCTGTCGAACGATTGATTAACTTATTTTATCATTACTATTTAGTTTCTTATTTGAATTTAAAAAGGTTCTACCGGGACTTGAACTCGGATCGCTGGATTCAAAGTCCAGAATGCTAACCATTACACCATAGAACCTGTCGAACGATTGATTAACTTACTTTATCATTACTATTTAGTTTCTTATATGAATTTAAAAGGTTCTACCGAGACTTGAACTCGGATCGCTGGATTCAAAGTCCAGAATGCTAACCATTACACCATAGAACATATCGCACAATTGATTAACTTACTTTATCATTACTATTTAGATTCTTATATGAATTTAAAAGGTTCTACCGAGACTTGAACTCGGATCGCTGGATTCAAAGTCCAGAATGCTAACCGTTACACCATAGAACCTGTCGAACGATTGATTAACTTACTTTATCATTACTATTTAGATTCTTATATGAATTTAAAAGGTTCTACCGAGATTTGAACACGGACCGCTGGACTCAAAGTCCAGAATGCTAACCATTACACCACAGAACATATCGCACAATTGATTAACTTACTTTATCATTACTATTTAGTTTCTTATATGAATTTAAAAGGTTCTACCGAGACTTGAACTCGGATCGCTGGATTCAAAGTCCAGAATGCTAACCATTACACCACAGAACGTATAGCACAATTGATTAACTTACTTTAACATTACTATTTAGTTTCTTATATGAATTTAAAAGGTTCTACCGAGACTTGAACTCGGATCGCTGGATTCAAATCCAGAATGCTAACCATTACACCATAGATCCTGTCGAACGATTGATTAACTTATTTTATCATTACTATTTAGTTTCTTATTTGAATTTAAAAAGGTTCTACCGAGACTTGAACTCGGATCGCTGGATTCAAAGTCCAGAATGCTAACCATTACACCATAGAACATATCGCACAATTGATTAACTTACTTTATCATTACTATTTAGTTTCTTATATGAATTTAAAAGGTTCTACCGAGACTTGAACTCGGATCGCTGGATTCAAAGTCCAGAATGCTAACCATTACACCACAGAACCTGTCAAACGATTGATTAACTTACTTTATCATTACTATTTAGTTTCTTATTTGAATTTAAAAAGGTTCTACCGAGACTTGAACTCGGATAGCTGGATTCAAAGTCCAGAATGCTAACCATTACACCATAGAACATATCGCACAATTGATTAACTTACTTTATCATTACTATTTAGTTTCTTATATGAATTTAAAAGGTTCTACCGGGACTTGAACTCAGATCGCTGGATTCAAAGTCCAGAATGCTAACCATTACACCATAGAACATATCTCACAATTGATTAACTTATTTTATCATTACTATTTAGTTTCTTATATGAATTTAAAAGGTTCTACCGAGACTTGAACTCGGATCGCTGGATTCAAAGTCCAGAATGCTAACCATTACACCATAGAACCTGTCGAACTATTGATTAACTTACTTTATCATTACTATTTAATTTCTTATTTGAATTTAAAAAGGTTCTACCGAGACTTGAACTCGGATCGCTGGATTCAAAGTCCAGAATGCTAACCATTACACCATAGAACCTGTCGAACGATTGATTAACTTACTTTATCATTACTATTTAGTTTCTTATATGAATTTAAAAGGTTCTACCGAGACTTGAACTCGGATCGCTGGATTCAAAGTCCAGAATGCTAACCATTACACCATAGAACATATCGCACAATTGATTAACTTACTTTATCATTACTATTTAGATTCTTATATGAATTTAAAAGGTTCTACCGAGACTTGAACTCGGATCGCTGGATTCAAAGTCCAGAATGCTAACCGTTACACCATAGAACCTGTCGAACGATTGATTAACTTACTTTATCATTACTATTTAGATTCTTATATGAATTTAAAAGGTTCTACCGAGATTTGAACACGGACCGCTGGACTCAAAGTCCAGAATGCTAACCATTACACCACAGAACATATCGCACAATTGATTAACTTACTTTATCATTACTATTTAGTTTCTTATATGAATTTAAAAGGTTCTACCGAGACTTGAACTCGGATCGCTGGATTCAAAGTCCAGAATGCTAACCATTACACCACAGAACGTATAGCACAATTGATTAACTTACTTTAACATTACTATTTAGTTTCTTATATGAATTTAAAAGGTTCTACCGAGACTTGAACTCGGATCGCTGGATTCAAATCCAGAATGCTAACCATTACACCATAGATCCTGTCGAACGATTGATTAACTTATTTTATCATTACTATTTAGTTTCTTATTTGAATTTAAAAAGGTTCTACCGGGACTTGAACTCGGATCGCTGGATTCAAAGTCCAGAATGCTAACCATTACACCATAGAACATATCTCACAATTGATTAACTTACTTTATCATTACTATTTAGTTTCTTATATGAATTTAAAAGGTTCTACCGCGACATGAACTCGGATCGCTGGATTCAAAGTCCAGAATGCTAGCCATTACACCATAGAACCTGTCGAACTATTGATTAACTTACTTTATCTTTACTATTTAGTTTCTTATTTGAATTTAAAAAGGTTCTACCGAGACTTGAACTCGGATCGCTAGATTCAAAGTCCAGAATGCTAACCATTACACCATAGAACATATCGCACAATTGATTAACTTACTTTATCATTACTATTTAGTTTCTTATATGAATTTAAAATGTTCTACCGAGACTTGAACTCGGATCGCTGGATTCAACGTCCAGAATGCTATCCATTACACCATAGAACCTGTCGAACAATTGATTAACTTACTTTATCATTACTATTTAGATTCTTATATGAATTTAAAAGGTTCTACCGAGACTTGAACTCGGATCGCTGGATTCAAAGTCCAGAATGCTAACCATTACACCATAGAACATATCGCACAATTGATTAACTTACTTTATCATTACTATTTAGTTTCTTATATGAATTTAAAAGGTTCTACCGAAACTTGAACTCGGATCGCTTGATTCAAAGTCAAGAATGCTAAACATTACACCATAGAACCTGTCGAACGATTGATTAACTTACTTTATCATTACTATTTAGATTCTTATTTGAATTTAAAAAGGTTCTACCGAGATTTGAACTCGGATCTCTGGATTCAAAGTCCAGAATGCTAACCATTACACCATAGAACATATCGCACAATTGATTAACTTACTTTATCATTACTATTTAGTTTCTTATATGAATTTAAAAGGTTCTACCGAAACTTGAACTCGGATCGCTGGATTCAAAGTCAAGAATGCTAAACATTACACCATAGAACCTGTCGAACGATTGATTAACTTACTTTGTCATTACTATTTAGTTTCTTATTTGAATTTAAAAAGGTTCTACCGAGACTTGAACTCGGATCTCTGGATTCAAAGTCCAGAATGCTAACCATTACACCACAGAACATCTCGCACATTTGATTAACTTACTTTATCATTACTATTTAGTTTCTTATATGAATTTAAAAGGTTCTACCGAGACTGGAACTCCGATCGCTGGATTCAAAGTCCAGAATGCTAACCATTACACCATAGAACATATCGCACAATGGATTAACTTACTTTATCATTACTATTTAGATTCTTATATGAATTTAAAAGGTTCTACCGAGACTTGAACTGGGATCGCTGGGTTCAGAGTCCAGAATGCTAACCATTACACCATAGAACATATCGCACAATTGATTAACTTACTTTATCATTACTATTTAGTTTCTTATATGAATTTAAAAGGTTCTACCGAGACTTGAACTCGGATCGCAGGATTCAAAGTCCAGAATGCTAACCATTACACCATAGAACCTGTCGAACAATTTATTAACTTACTTTATCATTACTATTTAGTTTCTTATATGAAATTAAAAGGTTCTACCGAGACTTGAACTCGGATCGCTGGATTCAAAGTCCAGAATGCTAACCATTACACCATAGAACCTGTCGAACGATTGATTAACTTACTTTATCATTACTATTTAGTTTCTTATTTGAATTTAAAAAGTTTCTACCGAGACTTGAACTCGGATCGCTGAATTCAGAGTCCAGAATGCTAACCATTACACCATAGAACATATCGCACAATTGATTAACTTACTTTATCATTACTATTTAGTTTCTTATATGAATTTAAAAGGTTCTACCGAGACTTGAACTCGGATCGCAGGATTCAAAGTCCAGAATGCTAACCATTACACCATAGAACCTGTCGAACAATTTATTAACTTACTTTATCATTACTATTTAGTTTCTTATATGAAATTAAAAGGTTCTACCGAGACTTGAACTCGGATCGCTGGATTCAAAGTCCAGAATGCTAACCATTACACCATAGAACCTGTCGAACGATTGATTAACTTACTTTATCATTACTATTTAGTTTATTATTTGAATTTAAAAAGGTTCTACCGAGACTTGAACTCGGATCGCTGGATTCAAAGTCCAGAATGCTAACCATTACACCATAGAACATATCGCACAATTGATTAACTTACTTTATCATTACTATTTAGTTTCTTATATGAATTTAAAAGGTTCTACCGAGACTTGAACTCGGATCGCTGGATTCAAAGTCCAGAATGCTAACCATTACACCATAGAACCTGTCGAACTATTGATTAACTTATTTTATCATTACTATTTAGTTTCTTATTTGAATTTAAAATGGTTCTACCGAGACTTGAACTCGGATCGCTGGATTCAAAGTCCAGAATGCTAACCATTACACCATAGAACATATCGCACAATTGATTAACTTACTTTATCATTACTATTTAGTTTCTTATATGAATTTAAAAGGTTCTACCGAGACTGGAACTCCGATCGCTGGATTCAAAGTCCAGAATGCTAACCATTACACCATAGAACATATCGCACAATGGATTAACTTACTTTATCATTACTATTTAGATTCTTATATGAATTTAAAAGGTTCTACCAAGACTTGAACTCGGATCGCTGGATTCAAAGTCCAGAATGCTAACCATTACCCCATAGAACCTGTCGAAAGATTGATAAACTTACTTTATCATTACTATTTAGTTTCTTATTTGAATTTAAAAAGGTTCTACCGAGACTTGAACTCGGATCGCTGGATTCAAAGTCCAGAATGCTAACCATTACACCATAGAACATATCGCACAATTGATTAACTTACTTTATCATTACTATTTAGTTTCTTATATGAATTTAAAAGGTTCTACCGAGACTTGAACTCGGATCGCTGGATTCAAAGTCCAGAATGCTAACCATTACACCACAGAACCTGTCAAACGATTGATTAACTTACTTTATCATTACTATTTAGTTTCTTATTTGAATTTAAAAAGGTTCTACCGAGACTTGAACTCGGATAGCTGGATTCAAAGTCCAGAATGCTAACCATTACACCATAGAACATATCGCACAATTGATTAACTTACTTTATCATTACTATTTAGTTTCTTATATGAATTTAAAAGGTTCTACCGAGACTTGAACTCGGATCGCTGGATTCAAAGTCCAGAATGCTAACCATTACACCATAGAACATATCGCACAATTGATTAACTTACTTTATCATTACTATTTAGTTTCTTATATGAATTTAAAAGGTTCTACCGAGACTTGAACTCGCATCGCTGGATTCAAAGTCCAGAAAGTTAACCATTACACCATAGAACATATCGCACAATTGATTAACATACTTTATCATTACTATTTAGTTTCTTATATGAATTTAAAATGTTCTACCGAGACTTGAACTCGGATCGCTGGATTCAAAGTCTAGAATGCTAACCATTACACCATAGAACCTGTCGAACAATTGATTAACTTACTTTATCATTACTATTTAGATTCTTATATGAATTTAAAAGTTTCTACCGAGACTTGAACTCGGTTCGCTGGATTCAAATTCCAGAATGCTAACCATTACACCATAGAACCTGTCGAACAATTGATTAACTTACTTTATCATTACTATTTAGATTCTTATATGAATTTAAAAGGTTCTACCGAGTCTTGAACTCGGATCGCTGGATTCAAAGTCCAGAATGCTAACCATTACACCATAGAACATATCACACAATTGATTAACTTACTTTATCATTACTATTTAGATTCTTATATGAATTTAAAAGGTTCTACCGAGACTTGAACTGGGATCGCTGGATTCAAAGTCCAGAATGCTAACCATTACACCATAGTACATATCGCACATTTGATTAACTTACTTTATCATTACTATTTAGATTCTTATATGAATTTAAAAGGTTCTACCGAGAATTGAACTCGGATCGCTGGATTCAAAGTCCAGAATGCTAACCATTACACCATAGAACATATCGCACAATTGATTAACTTACTTTATCATTACTATTTAGTTTCTTATATGAATTTAAAAGGTTCTACCGAGACTTGAACTCGGATCGCTGGATTCAAAGTCCAGAATGCTAACCATTACACCACAGAAACTGTCGAACGATTGTTTAACTTACTTTATCATTACTATTTAGTTTCTTATTTGAATTTAAAAAGGTTCTACCGAGACTTTAACTCGGATCGCTGGATTCAAAGTCCAGAATTCTAACCATTACACCATAGAACATATCGCACAATTTATTAACTTACTTTATCATTACTATTTAGTTTCTTATATAAATTTAAAAGGTTCTACCGAGACTTGAACTCGGATCGCTGGATTCAAAGTCCAGAATGCTAACCATTACACCATAGAACATATCGCACAATTGATTAACTTACTTTATCATTACTATTTAGTTTCTTATATGAATTTAAAAGGTTCTACCGAGACTTGAACTCCGATCGCTGGATTCAAAGTCCAGAATGCTAACCATTACACCACAGAAACTGTCGAACGATTGATTAACTTACTTTATCATTACTATTTAGTTTCTTATTTGAATTTAAAAAGGTTCTACCGGGACTTGAACTCGGATCGCTGGATTCAAAGTCCAGAATTCTAACCATTACACCATAGAACATATCGCACAATTGATTAACTTACTTTATCATTACTATTTAGTTTCTTATATGAATTTAAAAGGTTCTACCGAGACTTGAACTCAGATCGCTGGATTCAAAGTCCAGAATGCTAACCATTACACCATAGAACCTGTCGAACGATTGATTAACTTACTTTATCATTACTATTTAGTTTCTTATTTGAATTTAAAAAGGTTCCACCGAGACTTGAACTCGGATAGCTGGATTCAAAGTCCAGAATGCTAACCATTACACCATAGAACATATCGCACAATTGATTAACTTACTTTATCATTACTATTTAGTTTCTTATATGAATTTAAAAGGTTCTACCGAGACTTGAACTCGGATCGCTGGATTCAAAGTCCAGAATGCTAACCATTACACCATAGAACCTGTCGAACTATTGATTAACTTACTTTATCTTTACTATTTAGTTTCTTATTTGAATTTAAAAAGGTTCTACCGAGACTTGAACTCGGATCGCTGGATTCAAAGTCCAGAATGCTAACCATTACACCATAGAACATATCGCACAATTGATTAACTTACTTTATCATTACTATTTAGTTTCTTATATGAATTTAAAAGGTTCTACCGAAACTTGAACTCGGATCGCTGGATTCAAAGTCAAGAATGCTAAACATTACACCATAGAACCTGTCGAACGATTGATTAACTTACTTTGTCATTACTATTTAGTTTCTTATTTGAATTTAAAAAGGTTCTACCGAGACTTGAACTCGGATCTCTGGATTCAAAGTCCAGAATGCTAACCATTACACCACAGAACATCTCGCACATTTGATTAACTTACTTTATCATTACTATTTAGTTTCTTATATGAATTTAAAAGGTTCTACCGAGACTGGAACTCCGATCGCTGGATTCAAAGTCCAGAATGCTAACCATTACACCATAGAACATATCGCACAATGGATTAACTTACTTTATCATTACTATTTAGATTCTTATATGAATTTAAAAGGTTCTACCGAGACTTGAACTGGGATCGCTGGGTTCAGAGTCCAGAATGCTAACCATTACACCATAGAACATATCGCACAATTGATTAACTTACTTTATCATTACTATTTAGTTTCTTATATGAATTTAAAAGGTTCTACCGAGACTTGAACTCGGATCGCAGGATTCAAAGTCCAGAATGCTAACCATTACACCATAGAACCTGTCGAACAATTTATTAACTTACTTTATCATTACTATTTAGTTTCTTATATGAAATTAAAAGGTTCTACCGAGACTTGAACTCGGATCGCTGGATTCAAAGTCCAGAATGCTAACCATTACACCATAGAACCTGTCGAACGATTGATTAACTTACTTTATCATTACTATTTAGTTTCTTATTTGAATTTAAAAAGTTTCTACCGAGACTTGAACTCGGATAGCTGGATTCAAAGTCCAGAATGCTAACCATTACACAATAGAACATATCGCACAATTGATTAACTTACTTTATCATTACTATTTAGTTTCTTATATGAATTTAAAAGGTTCTACCGAGACTTGAACTCGGATCGCTGGATTCAAAGTCCAGAATGCTAACCATTACACCATAGAACCTGTCGAACTATTGATTAACTTATTTTATCATTACTATTTAGTTTCTTATTTGAATTTAAAATGGTTCTACCGAGACTTGAACTCGGATCGCTGGATTCAAAGTCCAGAATGCTAACCATTACACCATAGAACATATCGCACTATTGATTAACTTACTTTATCATTACTATTTAGTTTCTTATATGAATTTAAAAGGTTCTACCGAGACTGGAACTCCGATCGCTGGATTCAAAGTCCAGAATGCTAACCATTACACCATAGAACATATCGCACAATGGATTAACTTACTTTATCATTACTATTTAGATTCTTATATGAATTTAAAAGGTTCTACCAAGACTTGAACTCGGATCGCTGGATTCAAAGTCCAGAATGCTAAACATTACCCCATAGAACCTGTCGAAAGATTGATAAACTTACTTTATCATTACTATTTAGTTTCTTATTTGAATTTAAAAAGGTTCTACCGAGACTTGAACTCGGATCTCTGGATTCAAAGTCCAGAATGCTAACCATTACACCACAGAACATCTCGCACATTTGATTAACTTACTTTATCATTACTATTTAGTTTCTTATATGAATTTAAAAGGTTCTACCGAGACTGGAACTCCGATCGCTGGATTCAAAGTCCAGAATGCTAACCATTACACCATAGAACATATCGCACAATGGATTAACTTACTTTATCATTACTATTTAGATTCTTATATGAATTTAAAAGGTTCTACCGAGACTTGAACTGGGATCGCTGGGTTCAGAGTCCAGAATGCTAACCATTACACCATAGAACATATCGCACAATTGATTAACTTACTTTATCATTACTATTTAGTTTCTTATATGAATTTAAAAGGTTCTACCGAGACTTGAACTCGGATCGCAGGATTCAAAGTCCAGAATGCTAACCATTACACCATAGAACCTGAAGAAAAATTTATTAACTTACTTTATCATTACTATTTAGTTTCTTATATGAAATTAAAAGGTTCTACCGAGACTTGAACTCGGATCGCTGGATTCAAAGTCCAGAATGCTAACCATTACACCATAGAACCTGTCGAACGATTGATTAACTTACTTTATCATTACTATTTAGTTTCTTATTTGAATTTAAAAAGTTTCTACCGAGACTTGAACTCGGATAGCTGGATTCAAAGTCCAGAATGCTAACCATTACACCATAGAACATATCGCACAATTGATTAACTTACTTTATCATTACTATTTAGTTTCTTATATGAATTTAAAAGGTTCTACCGAGACTTGAACTCGGATCGCTGGATTCAAAGTCCAGAATGCTAACCATTACACCATAGAACCTGTCGAACTATTGATTAACTTATTTTATCATTACTATTTAGTTTCTTATTTGAATTTAAAATGGTTCTACCGAGACTTGAACTCGGATCGCTGGATTCAAAGTCCAGAATGCTAACCATTACACCATAGAACATATCGCACAATTGATTAACTTACTTTATCATTACTATTTAGTTTCTTATATGAATTTAAAAGGTTCTACCGAGACTGGAACTCCGATCGCTGGATTCAAAGTCCAGAATGCTAACCATTACACCATAGAACATATCGCACAATGGATTAACTAACTTTATCATTACTATTTAGATTCTTATATGAATTTAAAAGGTTCTACCAAGACTTGAACTCGGATCGCTGGATTCAAAGTCCAGAATGCTAACCATTACCCCATAGAACCTGTCGAAAGATTGATAAACTTACTTTATCATTACTATTTAGTTTCTTATTTGAATTTAAAAAGGTTCTACCGAGACTTGAACTCGGATCGCTGGATTCAAAGTCCAGAATGCTAACCATTACACCATAGAACATATCGCACAATTGATTAACTTACTTTATGATTACTATTTAGTTTCTTATATGAATTTAAAAGGTTCTACCGAGACTTGAACTCGGATCGCTGGATTCAAAGTCCAGAATGCTAACCATTACACCACAGAACCTGTCAAACGATTGATTAACTTACTTTATCATTACTATTTAGTTTCTTATTTGAATTTAAAAAGGTTCTACCGAGACTTGAACTCGGATAGCTGGATTCAAAGTCCAGAATGCTAACCATTACACCATAGAACATATCGCACAATTGATTAACTTACTTTATCATTACTATTTAGTTTCTTATATGAATTTAAAAGGTTCTACCGAGACTTGAACTCGGATCGCTGGATTCAAAGTCCAGAATGCTAACCATTACACCATAGAACATATCGCACAATTGATTAACTTACTTTATCATTACTATTTAGTTTCTTATATGAATTTAAAAGGTTCTACCGAGACTTGAACTCGCATCGCTGGATTCAAAGTCCAGAAAGTTAACCATTACACCATAGAACATATCGCACAATTGATTAACATACTTTATCATTACTATTTAGTTTCTTATATGAATTTAAAATGTCCTACCGAGACTTGAACTCGGATCGCTGGATTCAAAGTCTAGAATGCTAACCATTACACCATAGAACCTGTCGAACAATTGATTAACTTACTTTATCATTACTATTTAGATTCTTATATGAATTTAAAAGTTTCTACCGAGACTTGAACTCGGTTCGCTGGATTCAAAGTCCAGAATGCTAACCATTACACCATAGAACCTGTCGAACAATTGATTAACTTACTTTATCATTACTATTTAGATTCTTATATGAATTTAAAAGGTTCTACCGAGTCTTGAACTCGGATCGCTGGATTCAAAGTCCAGAATGCTAACCATTACACCATAGAACATATCACACAATTGATTAACTTACTTTATCATTACTATTTAGATTCTTATATGAATTTAAAAGGTTCTACCGAGACTTGAACTGGGATCGCTGGATTCAAAGTCCAGAATGCTAACCATTACACCATAGTACATATCGCACATTTGATTAACTTACTTTATCATTACTATTTAGATTCTTATATGAATTTAAAAGGTTCTACCGAGAATTGAACTCGGATCGCTGGATTCAAAGTCCAGAATGCTAACCATTACACCATAGAACATATCGCACAATTGATTAACTTACTTTATCATTACTATTTAGTTTCTTATATGAATTTAAAAGGTTCTACCGAGACTTGAACTCGGATCGCTGGATTCAAAGTCCAGAATGCTAACCATTACACCACAGAAACTGTCGAACGATTGTTTAACTTACTTTATCATTACTATTTAGTTTCTTATTTGAATTTAAAAAGGTTCTACCGAGACTTTAACTCGGATCGCTGGATTCAAAGTCCAGAATTCTAACCATTACACCATAGAACATATCGCACAATTTATTAACTTACTTTATCATTACTATTTAGTTTCTTATATAAATTTAAAAGGTTCTACCGAGACTTGAACTCGGATCGCTGGATTCAAAGTCCAGAATGCTAACCATTACACCATAGAACATATCGCACAATTGATTAACTTACTTTATCATTACTATTTAGTTTCTTATATGAATTTAAAAGGTTCTACCGAGACTTGAACTCCGATCGCTGGATTCAAAGTCCAGAATGCTAACCATTACACCACAGAAACTGTCGAACGATTGATTAACTTACTTTATCATTACTATTTAGTTTCTTATTTGAATTTAAAAAGGTTCTACCGAGACTTGAACTCGGATCGCTGGATTCAAAGTCCAGAATTCTAACCATTACACCATCGAACATATCGCACAATTGATTAACTTACTTTATCATTACTATTTAGTTTCTTATATGAATTTAAAAGGTTCTACCGAGACTTGAACTCGGATCGCTGGATTCAAAATCCAGAATGCTAACCATTACACCACAGAACATATCGCACAATTGATTAACATACTTTATCATTACTATTTAGTTTCTTATATGAATTTAAAAGGTTCTACCGAGACTTGAACTCGGATCGCTGGATTCAAAGCCCAGAATGCTAACCATTACACCATAGAACCTGCCGAACAATTGATTAACTTACTTTATCATTACTATTTAGATTCTTATATGAATTTAAAAGTTTCTACCCAGACTTGAACTCGGTTCGCTGGATTTAAAGTCCAGAATGCTAAACATTACACCATAGCACCTGTCGAACAATTGATTAACTTACTTTATCATTACTATTTAGTTTCTTATATGAATTTAAAAGGTTCTACCGAGACTTGAACTCCGATCGCTGGATTCAAAGTCCAGAATGCTAACCATTACACCACAGAACCTGTCGAACGATTGATTAACTTACTTTATCATTACTATTTAGTTTCTTATTTGAATTTTAAAAGGTTCTACCGAGACTTGAACTCGGATCGCTGGATTCAAAGTCCAGAATGCTAACCATTACACCATAGAACATATCGCACAATTGATTAACTTACTTTATCATTACTATTTAGTTTCTTATATGAATTTAGAAGGTTCTACCGAGACTTGAACTCGGATCGCTGGATTCAAAGTCCAGAAAGTTAACCATTACACCATAGAACATATCGCACAATTGATTAACATACTTTATCATTACTATTTAGTTTCTTATATGAATTTAAAATGTTCTACCGAGACTTGAACTCGGATCGCTGGATTCAAAGTCTAGAATGCTAACCATTACACCATAGAACCTGTCGAACAATTGATTAACTTACTTTATCATTACTATTTAGATTCTTATATGAATTTAAAAGTTTCTACCGAGACTTGAACTCGGTTCGCTGGATTCAAAGTCCAGAATGCTAACCATTACACCATAGAACCTGTCGAACAATTGATTAACTTACTTTATCATTACTATTTAGATTCTTATATGAATTTAAAAGGTTCTACCGAGTCTTGAACTCGGATCGCTGGATTCCAAGTCCAGAATGCTAACCATTACACCATAGAACATATCGCACAATTGATTAACTTACTTTATCATTACTATTTAGTTTCTTATATGAATTTAAAAGGTTCTACCGAGACTTGAACTCCGATCGCTGGATTCAAAGTCCAGAATGCTAACCATTACACCATAGAACATATCACACAATTGATTAACTTACTTTATCATTACTATTTAGATTCTTATATGAATTTAAAAGGTTCTACCGAGACTTGAACTCGGATCGCTGGATTCAAAGTCCAGAATGCTAACCATTACAACATAGTACATATCGCACAATTGATTAACTTACTTTATCATTACTATTTAGATTCTTATATGAATTTAAAAGGACTACCGAGAATTGAACTCGGATCGCTGGATTCAAAGTCCAGAATGCTAACCATTACACCATAGAACATATCGCACAATTGATTAACTTACTTTATCATTACTATTTAGTTTCTTATATGAATTTAAAAGGTTCTACCGAGACTTGAACTCGGATCGCTGGATTCAAAGTCCAGAATGCTAACCATTACACCACAGAAACTGTCGAACGATTGATTAACTTACTTTATCATTACTATTTAGTTTCTTATTTGAATTTAAAAAGGTTCTACCGAGACTTTAACTCGGATCGCTGGATTCAAAGTCCAGAATTCTAACCATTACACCACAGAACATATCGCACAATTGATTAACTTACTTTATCATTACTATTTAGTTTCTTATATGAATTTAAAAGGTTCTACCGAGACTTGAACTCGGATCGCTGGATTCAAAGTCCAGAATGCTAACCATTACATCATAGAACCTGTCGAACAATTGATTAACTTACTTTATCATTACTATTTAGATTCTTATATGAATTTAAAAGTTTCTACCGAGACTTGAACTCGGATCGCTGGATTCAAAGTCCAGAATGCTAACCATTACGCCATAGAACATATCGCACAATTGATTAACTTACTTTATCATTACTATTTAGTTTCTTATATGAATTTAAAAGGTTCTACCGAGACTTGAACTCCGATCGCTGGATTCAAAGTCCAGAATGCTAACCATTACACCATAGAACATATCGCACAATTTATTAACTTACTTTATCATTACTATTTAGTTTCTTATATAAATTTAAAAGGTTCTACCGAGACTTGAACTCGGATCGCTGGATTCAAAGTCCAGAATGCTAACCATTACACCATAGAACATATCGCACAATTGATTAACTTACTTTATCATTACTATTTAGTTTCTTATATGAATTTAAAAGGTTCTACCGAGACTTGAACTCCGATCGCTGGATTCAAAGTCCAGAATGCTAACCATTACACCACAGAAACTGTCGAACGATTGATTAACTTACTTTATCATTACTATTTAGTTTCTTATTTGAATTTAAAAAGGTTCTACCGAGACTTGAACTCGGATCGCTGGATTCAAAGTCCAGAATTCTAACCATTACACCATCGAACATATCGCACAATTGATTAACTTACTTTATCATTACTATTTAGTTTCTTATATGAATTTAAAAGGTTCTACCGAGACTTGAACTCGGATCGCTGGATTCAAAATCCAGAATGCTAACCATTTCACCACAGAACATATCGCACAATTGATTAACATACTTTATCATTACTATTTAGTTTCTTATATGAATTTAAAAGGTTCTACCGAGACTTGAACTCGGATCGCTGGATTCAAAGCCCAGAATGCTAACCATTACACCATAGAACCTGCCGAACAATTGATTAACTTACTTTATCATTACTATTTAGATTCTTATATGAATTTAAAAGTTTCTACCCAGACTTGAACTCGGTTCGCTGGATTTAAAGTCCAGAATGCTAACCATTACACCATAGCACCTGTCGAACAATTGATTAACTTACTTTATCATTACTATTTAGTTTCTTATATGAATTTAAAAGGTTCTACCGAGACTTGAACTCCGATCGCTGGATTCAAAGTCCAGAATGCTAACCATTACACCACAGAACCTGTCGAACGATTGATTAACTTACTTTATCATTACTATTTAGTTTCTTATTTGAATTTTAAAAGGTTCTACCGAGACTTGAACTCGGATCGCTGGATTCAAAGTCCAGAATGCTAACCATTACACCATAGAACATATCGCACAATTGATTAACTTACTTTATCATTACTATTTAGTTTCTTATATGAATTTAGAAGGTTCTACCGAGACTTGAACTCGGATCGCTGGATTCAAAGTCCAGAAAGTTAACCATTACACCATAGAACATATCGCACAATTGATTAACATACTTTATCATTACTATTTAGTTTCTTATATGAATTTAAAATGTTCTACCGAGACTTGAACTCGGATCGCTGGATTCAAAGTCTAGAATGCTAACCATTACACCATAGAACCTGTCGAACAATTGATTAACTTACTTTATCATTACTATTTAGATTCTTATATGAATTTAAAAGTTTCTACCGAGACTTGAACTCGGTTCGCTGGATTCAAAGTCCAGAATGCTAACCATTACACCATAGAACCTGTCGAACAATTGATTAACTTACTTTATCATTACTATTTAGATTCTTATATGAATTTAAAAGGTTCTACCGAGTCTTGAACTCGGATCGCTGGATTCCAAGTCCAGAATGCTAACCATTACACCATAGAACATATCGCACAATTGATTAACTTACTTTATCATTACTATTTAGTTTCTTATATGAATTTAAAAGGTTCTACCGAGACTTGAACTCCGATCGCTGGATTCAAAGTCCAGAATGCTAACCATTACACCATAGAACATATCACACAATTGATTAACTTACTTTATCATTACTATTTAGATTCTTATATGAATTTAAAAGGTTCTACCGAGACTTGAACTCGGATCGCTGGATTCAAAGTCCAGAATGCTAACCATTACAACATAGTACATATCGCACAATTGATTAACTTACTTTATCATTACTATTTAGATTCTTATATGAATTTAAAAGGACTACCGAGAATTGAACTCGGATCGCTGGATTCAAAGTCCAGAATGCTAACCATTACACCATAGAACATATCGCACAATTGATTAACTTACTTTATCATTACTATTTAGTTTCTTATATGAATTTAAAAGGTTCTACCGAGACTTGAACTCGGATCGCTGGATTCAAAGTCCAGAATGCTAACCATTACACCACAGAAACTGTCGAACGATTGATTAACTTACTTTATCATTACTATTTAGTTTCTTATTTGAATTTAAAAAGGTTCTACCGAGACTTTAACTCGGATCGCTGGATTCAAAGTCCAGAATTCTAACCATTACACCACAGAACATATCGCACAATTGATTAACTTACTTTATCATTACTATTTAGTTTCTTATATGAATTTAAAAGGTTCTACCGAGACTTGAACTCGGATCGCTGGATTCAAAGTCCAGAATGCTAACCATTACATCATAGAACCTGTCGAACAATTGATTAACTTACTTTATCATTACTATTTAGATTCTTATATGAATTTAAAAGTTTCTACCGAGACTTGAACTCGGATCGCTGGATTCAAAGTCCAGAATGCTAACCATTACACCATAGAACATATCGCACAATTGATTAACTTACTTTATCATTACTATTTAGTTTCTTATATGAATTTAAAAGGTTCTACCGAGACTTGAACTCCGATCGCTGGATTCAAAGTCCAGAATGCTAACCATTACACCATAGAACATATCGCACAATTGATTAACTTACTTTATCATTACTATTTAGATTCTTATATGAATTTAAAAGGTTCTACCGAGACTTGAACTCGGTTCGCTGGATTCAAAGTCCAGAATGCTAACCATTACACCATAGAACATATCGCACAATTGATTAACTTACTTTATCATTACTATTTAGATTCTAATATGAATTTAAAAGGTTCTACCGATACTTGAACTCGGATCGCTGGATTCAAAGTCCAGAATGCTAACCATTACACCACAGAAACTGTCGAACGATTGATTAACTTACTTTATCATTACTATTTAGTTTCTTATTTGAATTTAAAAAGGTTCTACCGAGACTTGAACTCGGATCGCTGGATTCAAAGTCCAGAATTCTAACCATTACACCATAGAACATATCGCACAATTGATTAACTTACTTAATCATTACTATTTAGTTTCTTATATGAATTTAAAGGGTTCTACCGAGACTTGAACTCGGATCGCTGGATTCAAAGTCCAGAATGCTAACCATTACACCACAGAACATATCGCACAATTGATTAACATACTTTATCATTACTATTTAGTTTCTTATATGAATTTAAAAGGTTCTACCGAGACTTGAACTCGGATCGCTGGATTCAAAGTCCAGAATGCTAACCATTACACCATAGAACCTGTCGAACAATTGATTAACTTACTTTATCATTACTATTTAGATTCTTATATGAATTTAAAAGTTTCTACCGAGACTTGAACTCGGTTCGCTGGATTTAAAGTCCAGAATGCTAACCATTACACCATAGAACCTGTCGAACAATTGATTAACTTACTTTATCATTACTATTTAGTTTCTTATATGAATTTTAGAGGTTCTACCGAGACTTGAACACGGATCGCTGGATTCAAAGTCCAGAATGCTAACCATTACACCATAGAACCAGTCGAACAATTGATTAACTTACTTTATCATTACTATTTAGTTTCTTATATGAATTTAAAAGGTTCTACCGAGACTTGAACTCGGATCGCTGGATTCAAAGTCCAGAATGCTAACCATTACACCATAGAACCTGTCGAACAATTGATTAACTTACTTTATCATTACTATTTAGATTCTTATATTAATTTAAAAGGTTCTACCGAGACTTGAACTCGGATCGCTGGATTCAAAGTCCAGAATGCTAACCATTACACCATAGAACATATCGCACAATTGATTAACTTACTTTATCATTACTATTTAGTTTCTTATATGAATTTAAAAGGTTCTACCGAGACTTGAACTCCGATCGCTGGATTCAAAGTCCAGAATGCTAACCATTACACAATAGAACATATCGCACAATTGATTAACTTACTTTATCATTACTATTTAGATTCTTATATGAATTTAAAAGGTTCTACCGAGACTTGAACTCGGATCGCTGGATTCAAAGTCCAGAATGCTAACCATTACACCATAGTACATATCGCACAATTGATTAACTTACTTTATCATTACTATTTAGATTCTTATATGAATTTAAAAGGTTCTACCGAGAATTGAACTCGGATCGCTGGATTCAAAGTCCAGAATGCTAACCATTACACCATAGAACATATCGCACAATTGATTAACTTACTTTATCATTACTATTTAGTTTCTTATATGAATTTAAAAGGTTCTACCGAGACTTGAACTCGGATCGCTGGATTCAAAGTCCAGAATGCTAACCATTACACCACAGAAACTGTCGAACTATTGATTAACTTACTTTATCATTACTATTTAGTTTCTTATTTGAATTTAAAAAGGTTCTACCGAGACTTGAACTCGGATCGCTGGATTCAAAGTCCAGAATTCTAACCATTACACCATAGAACATATCGCACAATTGATTAACTTACTTTATCATTACTATTTAGTTTCTTATATGAATTTAAAAGGTTCTACCGAGACTTGAACTTGGATCGCTGGATTCAAAGTCCAGAATGCTAACCATTACACCACAGAACATATCGCACAATTGATTAACATACTTTATCATTACTATTTAGTTTCTTATATGAATTTAAAAGGTTCTACCGAGACTTGAACTTGGATCGCTGGATTCAAAGTCCAGAATGCTAACCATTACACCATAGAACATATCGCACAATTGATTAACTTACTTTATCATTACTATTTAGTTTCTTATATGAATTTAAAAGGTTCTACCGAGACTTGAACTCCGATCGCTGGATTCAAAGTCCAGAATGCTAACCATTACACCATAGAACATATCGCACAATTGATTAACTTACTTTATCTTTACTATTTAGATTCTTATATGAATTTAAAAGGTTCTACCGAGACTTGAACTCGGATCGCTGGATTCAAAGTCCAGAATGCTAACCATTACACCATAGTACATATCGCACAATTGATTAACTTACTTTATCATTACTATTTAGATTCTTATATGAATTTAAAAGGTTCTACCGAGAATTGAACTCGGATCGCTGGATTCAAAGTCCAGAATGCTAACCATTACACCATAGAACATATCGCACAATTGATTAACTTACTTTATCATTACTATTTAGTTTCTTATATGAATTTAAAAGGTTCTACCGAAACTTGAACTCGGATCGCTGGATTCAAAGTCCAGAATGCTAACCATTACACCACAGAAACTGTCGAACGATTGATTAACTTACTTTATCATTACTATTTAGTTTCTTATTTGAATTTAAAAAGGTTCTACCGAGACTTTAACTCGGATCGCTGGATTCAAAGTCCAGAATGCTAACCATTACACCTTAGAACATATCGCTCCATTGATTAACTTACTTTATCATTACTATTTAGTTTCTTATATGAATTTAAAAGGTTCTACCGAGACTTGAACTCGGATCCCTGGATTCAAAGTCCAGAATGCTAACCATTACACCATAGAACCTGTCGAACATTTGATTAACTTACTTTATCATTACTATTTAGATTCTTATATGAATTTAAAAGGTTCTACCGAGACTTGAACTCGGATCGCTGGATTCAAAGTCCAGAATGCTAACCATTACACCATAGAACATATCGCACAATTGATTAACTTACTTTATCATTACTATTTAGATTCTTATATGAATTTAAAAGGTTCTACCGAGACTTGAACTCGAATCGCTGGATTCAAAGTCCAGAATGCTAACCATTACACCATAGTACATATCGCACAATTGATTAACTTACTTTATCATTACTATTTAGTTTCTTATATGAATTTAAAAGGTTCTACCGGTACTTGAACTCGGATCGCAGGATTCAAAGTCCAGAATGCTAACCATTACACCACAGAAACTGTCGAACGATTGATTAACTTACTTTATCATTACTATTTAGTTTCTTATTTGAATTTAAAAAGGTTCTACCGAGACTTGAACTCGGATCGCTGGATTCAAAGTCCAGAATTCTAACCATTACACCATAGAACATATCGCACAATTGATTAACTTACTTTATCATTACTATTTAGTTTCTTATATGAATTTAAAAGGTTCTACCGAGACTTGAACTTGGATCGCTGGATTCAAAGTCCAGAATGCTAACCATTACACCACAGAACATATCGCACAATTGATTAACATACTTTATCATTACTATTTAGTTTCTTATATGAATTTAAAAGGTTCTACCGAGACTTGAACTCGGATCGCTGGATTCAAAGTCCAGAATGCTAACCATTACACCATAGAACCTGCCGAACAATTGATTAACTTACTTTATCATTACTATTTAGATTCTTATATGAATTTAAAAGTTTCTACCGAGACTTGAACTCGGTTCGCTGGATTCAAAGTCCAGAATGCTAACCATTACACCATAGAACCTGTCGAACAATTGATTAACTTACTTTATCATTACTATTTAGTTTCTTATATGAATTTAAAAGGTTCTACCGAGACTTGAACTCGGATCGCTGGATTCAAAGTCCAGAATGCTAACCATTACACCATAGAACATATCGCAGAATTGATTAACTTACTTTATCATTACTATTTAGTTTCTTATATGAATTTAAAAGGTTCTACCGAGACTTGAACTCCGATCGCTGGATTCAAAGTCCAGAATGCTAACCATTACACCATAGAACATATCGTCCAATTGATTAACTAACTTCATCATTACTATTTAGATTCTTATATGAATTTAAAAGGTTCTACCGAGACTTGAACTCGGATCGCTGGATTCAAAGTCCAGAATGCTAACCATTACACCATAGAACCTGTCGAACAATTGATTAACTTACTTTATCATTACTATTTAGTTTCTTATTTGAATTTAAAAAGGTCCTACCGAGACTTGAACAAGGATCGCTGGATTCAGAGTCCAGAATGCTAACCATTACACCATAGAACCTGTCGAACAATTGGTTAACTTACTTTATCATTACTATTTAGTTTCTTATATGAATTTAAAAGGTTCTACCGAGACTTGAACTCGGATCGCTGGATTCAAAGTCCAGAATGCTAACCATTACACCATAGAACCTGTAGAACTATTGATTAACTTACTTTATCATTACTATTTAGTTTCTTATATGAATTTAAAACGTTCTACCGAGACTTGAACTCGGATCGCTGGATTCAAAGTCCAGAATGCAAACCATTACACCATAGAACCTGTCGAACAATTGATTAACTTACTTTATCATTACTATTTAGTTTCTTATATGAATTTAAAATGTTCTACCGAGACTTGAACTCGGATCGCCGGATTCAGAGTCCAGAATGCTAACCATTACACCATAGAACCTGTCGAACAATTGATTAACTTACTTTATCATTACTATTTAGTTTCTTATATGAATTTAAAACGTTCTACCGAGACTTGAACTCGGATCGCTGGATTCAAAGTCCAAAATGCTAACCATTACACCATAGAACCTGTCGAACAATTGATTAACTTACTTTATCATTACTATTTAGTTTCTTATTTGAAATTAAAAAGGTTCTACCGAGACTTGAACTCGGATCGCTGGATTCAGAGTCCAGGATGCTAACCATTACACCACAGAACCTGTCGAACAATTGATTAACTTACTTTATCATTACTATTTAGTTTCTTATATGAATTTAAAATGTTCTACCGAGACTTGAACTCGGATCGCTTGATTCAGAGTCCAGAATGCTAACCATTACACCATAGAACCTGTCGAACAATTGATTAACTTACTTTATCATTACTATTTAGTTTCTTATATGAATTTAAAAGGTTCTACCGAGACTTGAACTCGGATCGCTGGATTCAAAGTCCAGAATGCTAACCATTACACCATAGAACCTGTCGAACAACTGATTAACTTACTTTATCATTACTATTTAGTTTCTTATTTGAATTTAAAAAGGTTCTACCGAGACTTGAACTCGGATCGCTGGATTCAGAGTCCAGAATGCTAACCATTACACCATAGAACCTGTCGAACAATTGATTAACTTACTTTATCATTACTATTTAGTTTCTTATATGAATTTAAAAGGTTCTACCGAGACTTGAACTCGGATCGCTGGATTCAAAGTCCAGAATGCTAACCATTACACCATAGAACCTGTCGAACTATTGATTAACTTACTTTATCATTACTATTTAGTTTCTTATATGAATTTAAAAGGTTCTACCGAGACTTGAACTCGGATCGCTGGATTCAAAGTCCAGACTGCTAACCATTACACCATAGAACCTGTCGAACAATTGATTAACTTACTTTATCATTACTATTTAGTTTCTTATATGAATTTAAAAGGTTCTACCGAGTCTTGAACTCGGATCGCTGGATTCAAAGTCCAGAATGCTAACCATTACACCATAGAACCTGTCGAACTATTGATTAACTTACTTTATCATTACTATTTAGTTTCTTATATGAATTTAAAAGGTTCTACCGAGTTGTGAACTCGGATCGCTGGATTCAAAGTCCAGAATGCTAACCATTACACCATAGAACCTGTCGAACAATTGATTAACTTACTTTATCATTACTATTTAGTTTCTTATATGAATTTAAAAGGTTCTACCGAGACTTGAACTCGGATCGCCTGATCCAGAGTCCAGAATGCTAACCATTACACCATAGAACCTGTCGAACAATTGATTAACTTACTTTATCATTACTATTTAGTTTCTTATATGAATTTAAAACGTTCTACTGAGACTTGAACACGGATCGCTGGATTCAAAGTCCAGAATGCTAACCATTACACCATAGAACCTGTCGAACAATTGATTAACTTACTTTATCATTACTATTTAGTTTCTTATTTGAATTTAAAAAGGTTCTACCGAGACTTGAACTCGGATCGCTGGATTCAGAGTCCAGAATGCTAACCATTACACCACAGAACCTGTCGAACAATTGATTAACTTACTTTATCATTACTATTTAGTTTCTTAAATGAATTTAAAATGTTCTACCGAGACTTGAACTCGTATCGCTTGATTCAGAGTCCAGAATGCTAACCATTACACCATAGAACCTGTCGAACAGTTGATTAACTTACTTTATCATCACTATTTAGTTTCTTATATGAATTTAAAAGGTCCTACCGAGACTTGAACTCGGATCGCTGGATTCAAAGTCCAGAATGCTAACCATTACACCATAGAACCTGTCGAACAATTGATTAACTTACTTTATCATTACTATTTAGTTTCTTATATGAATTTAAAAGGTTCTACCGAGGCTTGAGCTCGGATCGCTGGATTCAAAGTCCAGAATGCTAACCATTACACCATAGAACCTGTCGAACTATTGATTAACTTACTTTATCATTACTATTTAGTTTCTTATATGAATTTAAAAGGTTCTACCGAGACTTGAATTCGGATCGCTGGATTCAAAGTCCAGAATGCTAACCATTGCACCATAGAACCTGTCGAACAATTGATGAACTTACTTTATCATTACTATTTAGTTTCTTATTTGAATTTAAAAAGGTTCTACCGAGACTTGAACACGGATCGCTGGATTCAGAGTCCAGAATGCTAACCATTACACCATAGAACCTGTCGAACAATTGATTAACTTACTTTATCATTACTATTTAGTTTCTTATATGAATTTAAAAGGTTCTACCGAGACTTGAACTCGGATCGCTGGATTCAAAGTCCAGAATGCTAACCATTACACCATAGAACCTGTCGAACTATTGATTAACTTACTTTATCATTACTATTTAGTTTCTTATATGAATTTAAAAGGTTCTACCGAGTTGTGAACTCGGATCGCTGGATCCAGAGTCCAGAATGCTAACCATTACACCATAGAACCTGTCGAACAATTGATTAACTTATTTTATCATTACTATTTAGTTTCTTATATGAATTTAAAACGTTCTACTGAGACTTGAACTCGGATCGCCGGATCCAGAGTCCAGAATGCTAACCATTACACCATAGAACCTGTCGAACAATTGATTAACTTACTTTATCATTACTATTTAGTTTCTTATATGAATTTAAAACGTTCTACTGAGACTTGAACTCGGATCGCTGGATTCAAAGTCCTGAATGCTAACCATTACACCATAGAACCTGTCGAACAATTGATTAACTTACTTTATCATTACTATTTAGTTTCTTATTTGAATTTAAAAAGGTTCTACCGAGACTTGAACTCGGATCGCTGGATTCAGAGTCCAGAATGCTAACCATTACACCACAGAACCTGTCGAACAATTGATTAACTTACTTTATCATTATTATTTAGTTTCTTAAATGAATTTAAAATGTTCTACCGAGACTTGAACTCGTATCGCTTGATTCAGAGTCCAGAATGCTAACCATTACACCATAGAACCTGTCGAACAATTGATTAACTTACTTTATCATCACTATTTAGTTTCTTATATGAATTTAAAAGGTCCTACCGAGACTTGAACTCGGATCGCTGGATTCAAAGTCCAGAATGCTAACCATTACACCATAGAACCTGTCGAACAATTGATTAACTTACTTTATCATTACTATTTAGTTTCTTATATGAATTTAAAAGGTTCTACCTAGACTTGAATTTGGATCGCTGGATTCAAAGTCCAGAATGCTAACCATTACACCATAGAACGTATCGCACAATTGATTAACTTACTTTATCATTACTATTTAGATTCTTATATGAATTTAAAAGTTTCTACCGAGACTTGAACTCGGATCGCTGGATTCAAAGTCCAGAATGCTAACCATTACACCATAGAACCTGTCGAACAATTGATTAACTTAATTTATCATTACTATTTAGTTTCTTATATGAATTTAAAAGGTTCGACCGAGACTTGAACTCGGATCGCTGGATTCAAAGTCCAGAATGCTAACCATTACACCTCAGAAGCTGTCGAACAATTGATTAACTTACTTTATCATTACTATTTAGATTCTTATATGAATTTAAAAGGTTCTACTGAGATTTCAACTCGGATCGCTGGATTCAAAGTCCAGAATGCTAACCATTACACCACAGAACCTGTCGATCAATTGATTAAATTACTTTATCATTACTATTTAGTTTCTTATATGAATTTAAAAGTTTCTACCGAGACTTGAACCCGGATCGCTGGATTCAAAGTCCAGAATGCTAACCATTACACCATAGAACCTGTCGAACAATTGATTAACTTAGTTTATCATTACTATTTAGTTTCTTATATGAATTTAAAAGGTTCTACCGAGACTTGAACTCGGATCGCTGGATTCAAAGTCCAGAATGCTAACCATTACACCATAGAACATATCGCACAATTGATTAACTTACTTTATCATTACTATTTAGATTCTTATATGAATGTAAAAGGTTCTACCGAGACTTGAACTCGGATCGCTGGATTCAAAGTCCAGAATGCTAACTATTACACCATAGAATCTGTCGAACAATTGATTAACTTACTTTATCATTACTATTTAGTTTCTTATAAGAATTTAAAAGGTTCTACCGAGACTTGAACTCGGATCGCTGGATTCAAAGTCCAGAATGCTAACCATTACACAATAGAACCTGTCGAACTAATGATAAACTTACTTTATAATTACTATTTAGTTTCTTATATGAATTTAAAAGGTCCTACCGAGACTTGAAATCGGATCGCTGGATTTAAAGTCCAGAATGCGAACCATTACACCATAAAACATGTCGAACAATTGATTAACTTACTTTATCATTACTATTTAGTTTCTTATTTGAATTTAAAAAGGTTCTACCGTGAGTTGAACTCGGATCGCTGGATTCAGAGTCCAGAATGCTAACCATTACACCACAGAACCTGTCGAACAACTGATTAACTTACTTTATCATTACTATTTAGTTTCTTATAGGAATTTAAAAGGTTCTACCGAGACTTGAACTCGTATCGCTGGATTCAAAGTCCAGAATGCTAACCATTATACCATAGACCCTGTCGAACAATTGATAAACTTACTTTATCTTTACTATTTTGTTTCTTATTTGAATTTGAAATGGTTCTACCGAGACTTGAACTCGGATCGCTGGATTCAGAGTCCAGAATGCTAACCATTACACCATAGAACCGGCCGAACAATTTATTAACTTACTTTATCATTACTATTTAGTTTCTTATTTTAATTTAAAGTGGTTCTACCGAGACTCGAACTAGGATCGCTGGATTCAGTGTCCAGAATGCTAACCATTACACCATAGAACCTGTCGAACAATTGATTAACTTACTTTATCATTACTATTTAGTTTCTTATATGAATTTAAAAGGGTCTACCGAGACTTGAACTCGGATCGCTGGATTCAATGTCCAGAATGCTAACCATTACACCATAGAACCTGTCGAACTATTGATTAACTTACTTTATCATTACTATTTAGTTTCTTATATGAATTTAAAAGGTTCTACCGAGACTTGAACTCGGATCGCTGGATTCAAAGTCCAGAATGCAAACCATTACACCATAGAACCTGTCGAACAATTGATTAACTTACTTTATCATTACTACTTAGTTTCTTATATGAATTTAAAAGTTTCTACCGAGACTTGAACTCGGATCGCTGGATTCAGAGTCCAGAATGCTAACCATTACACCATAGAACCTGTCGAACAATTGATTAACTTACTTTATCATTACTATTTAGTTTCTTATATGAATTTAAAACGTTCTACCGAGACTTGAACTCGGATCGCTGGATTCAAAGTCCAGAATGCTAACCATTACACCATAGAACCTGTCGAACAATTGATTAACTTACTTTTTCATTACTATTTAGTTTCTTATTTGAATTTAAAAAGGTTCTACCGAGACTTGAACTCGGATCGCTGGATTCAGAGTCCAGAATGCTAACCATTACACCACAGAACCTGTCGAACAATTGATTAACTTACTTTATCATTACTATTTAGTTTCTTAAATGAATTTAAAATGTTCTACCGAGACTTGAACTCGTATCGCTTGATTCAGAGTCCAGAATGCTAACCATTACACCATAGAACCTGTCGAACAATTGATTAACTTACTTTATCATTAGTATTTAGTTCTTATATGAATTTAAAAGGTTCTACCGAGACTTGAACTCGGATCGCTGGATTCAAAGTCCAGAATGCTAACCATTACACCATAGAACCTGTCGAAAAACTGATTAACTAACTTTATCATTACTATTTAGTTTCTTATTTGAATTTAAAAAGGTTCTACCGAGACTTGAACTCGGATCGCTGGATTCAGAGTCCAGAATGCTAACCATTACACCATAGAACCTGTCGAACAATTGATTAACTTACTTTATCATTACTATTTAGTTTCTTATATGAATTTAAAAGGTTCTACCGAGGCTTGAACTCGGATCGCTGGATTCAAAGTCCAGAATGCTAACCATTACACCATAGAACCTGTCGAACTATTGATTAACTTACTTTATCATTACTATTTAGTTTCTTATATGAATTTAAAAGGTTCTACCGAGTCTTGAACTCGGATCGCTGGATTCAAAGTCTAGAATGCTAACCATTACACCATAGAACCTGTCGAACTATTGATTAACTTACTTTATCATTACTATTTAGTTTCTTATATGAATTTAAAAGGTTCTACCGAGTTGTGAACTCGGATCGCTGGATTCAAAGTCCAGAATGCTAACCATTACACCATAGAACCTGTCGAACAATTGATTAACTTACTTTATCATTACTATTTAGTTTCTTATATGAATTTAAAAGGTTCTACCGAGACTTGAACTCGGATCGCCTGATCCAGAGTCCAGAATGCTAACCATTACACCATAGAACCTGTCGAACAATTGATTAACTTACTTTATCATTACTATTTAGTTTCTTATATGAATTTAAAACGTTCTACTGAGACTTGAACTCGGATCGCTGGATTCAAAGTCCAGAATGCTAACCATTACACCATAGAACCTGTCGAACAATTGATTAACTTACTTTATCATTACTATTTAGTTTCTTATTTGAATTTAAAAAGGTTCTACCGAGACTTGAACTCGGATCGCTGGATTCAGAGTCCAGAATGCTAACCATTACACCACAGAACCTGTCGAACAATTGATTAACTTACTTTATCATTACTATTTAGTTTCTTAAATGAATTTAAAATGTTCTACCGAGACTTGAACTCGTATCGCTTGATTCAGAGTCCAGAATGCTAACCATTACACCATAGAACCTGTCGAACAATTGATTAACTTACTTTATCATCACTATTTAGTTTCTTATATGAATTTAAAAGGTCCTACCGAGACTTGAACTCGGATCGCTGGATTCAAAGTCCAGAATGCTAACCATTACACCATAGAACCTGTCGAACAATTGATTAACTTACTTTATCATTACTATTTAGTTTCTTATATGAATTTAAAAGGTTCTACCGAGGCTTGAGCTCGGATCGCTGGATTCAAAGTCCAGAATGCTAACCATTACACCATAGAACCTGTCGAACTATTGATTAACTTACTTTATCATTACTATTTAGTTTCTTATATGAATTTAAAAGGTTCTACCGAGACTTGAATTCGGATCGCTGGATTCAAAGTCCAGAATGCTAACCATTACACCATAGAACCTGTCGAACAATTGATGAACTTACTTTATCATTACTATTTAGTTTCTTATTTGAATTTAAAAAGGTTCTACCGAGACTTGAACACGGATCGCTGGATTCAGAGTCCAGAATGCTAACCATTACACCATAGAACCTGTCGAACAATTGATTAACTTACTTTATCATTACTATTTAGTTTCTTATATGAATTTAAAAGGTTCTACCGAGACTTGAACTCGGATCGCTGGATTCAAAGTCCAGAATGCTAACCATTACACCATAGAACCTGTCGAACTATTGATTAACTTACTTTATCATTACTATTTAGTTTCTTATATGAATTTAAAAGGTTCTACCGAGTTGTGAACTCGGATCGCTGGATCCAGAGTCCAGAATGCTAACCATTACACCATAGAACCTGTCGAACAATTGATTAACTTATTTTATCATTACTATTTAGTTTCTTATATGAATTTAAAACGTTCTACTGAGACTTGAACTCGGATCGCCGGATCCAGAGTCCAGAATGCTAACCATTACACCATAGAACCTGTCGAACAATTGATTAACTTACTTTATCATTACTATTTAGTTTCTTATATGAATTTAAAACGTTCTACTGAGACTTGAACTCGGATCGCTGGATTCAAAGTCCTGAATGCTAACCATTACACCATAGAACCTGTCGAACAATTGATTAACTTACTTTATCATTACTATTTAGTTTCTTATTTGAATTTAAAAAGGTTCTACCGAGACTTGAACTCGGATCGCTGGATTCAGAGTCCAGAATGCTAACCATTACACCACAGAACCTGTCGAACAATTGATTAACTTACTTTATCATTATTATTTAGTTTCTTAAATGAATTTAAAATGTTCTACCGAGACTTGAACTCGTATCGCTTGATTCAGAGTCCAGAATGCTAACCATTACACCATAGAACCTGTCGAACAATTGATTAACTTACTTTATCATCACTATTTAGTTTCTTATATGAATTTAAAAGGTCCTACCGAGACTTGAACTCGGATCGCTGGATTCAAAGTCCAGAATGCTAACCAGTACACCATAGAACCTGTCGAACAATTGATTAACTTACTTTATCATTACTATTTAGTTTCTTATATGAATTTAAAAGGTTCTACCGAGGCTTGAACTCGGATCGCTGGATTCAAAGTCCAGAATGCTAACCATTACACCATAGAACCTGTCGAACTATTGATTAACTTACTTTATCATTACTATTTAGTTTCTTATATGAATTTAAAAGGTTCTACCGAGACTTGAACTCGGATCGCTGGATTCAAAGTCCAGAATACTAACCATTACACCACAGAACCTGTCGAACGATTGATTAACTTACTTTATCATTACTATTTAGATTCTTATATGAATTTAAAAGGTTCTACCGAGACTTGAACTCGGATCGCTGGATTAAAGGCCAGAATGCTAACCATTACACCAAAGAACCTGTCGATCAATTGATTAAATTACTTTATCATTACTATTTAGTATCTTATATGAATTTAAAAGGTTCTACCGAGACTTGAACTCGGATCGCTGGATTCAAAGTCCAGAATGCTAACCATTACACCATAGAACCTGTCGAACAATTGATTAACTTACTTTATCATTACTATTTAGTTTCTTATATGAATTTAAAAGGTTCTACCTAGACTTGAATTTGGATCGCTGGATTCAAAGTCCAGAATGCTAACCATTACACCATAGAACGTATCGCACAATTGATTAACTTACTTTATCATTACTATTTAGATTCTTATATGAATTTAAAAGTTTCTACCGAGACTTGAACTCGGATCGCTGGATTCAAAGTCCAGAATGCTAACCATTACACCATAGAACCTGTCGAACAATTGATTAACTTAATTTATCATTACTATTTAGTTTCTTATATGAATTTAAAAGGTTCGACCGAGACTTGAACTCGGATCGCTGGATTCAAAGTCCAGAATGCTAACCATTACACCTCAGAAGCTGTCGAACAATTGATTAACTTACTTTATCATTACTATTTAGATTCTTATATGAATTTAAAAGGTTCTACTGAGATTTCAACTCGGATCGCTGGATTCAAAGTCCAGAATGCTAACCATTACACCACAGAACCTGTCGATCAATTGATTAAATTACTTTATCATTACTATTTAGTTTCTTATATGAATTTAAAAGGTCCTACCGAGACTTGAAATCGGATCGCTGGATTTAAAGTCCAGAATGCGAACCATTACACCATAAAACATGTCGAACAATTGATTAACTTACTTTATCATTACTATTTAGTTTCTTATTTGAATTTAAAAAGGTTCTACCGTGAGTTGAACTCGGATCGCTGGATTCAGAGTCCAGAATGCTAACCATTACACCACAGAACCTGTCGAACAACTGATTAACTTACTTTATCATTACTATTTAGTTTCTTATAGGAATTTAAAAGGTTCTACCGAGACTTGAACTCGTATCGCTGGATTCAAAGTCCAGAATGCTAACCATTATACCATAGACCCTGTCGAACAATTGATAAACTTACTTTATCTTTACTATTTTGTTTCTTATTTGAATTTGAAATGGTTCTACCGAGACTTGAACTCGGATCGCTGGATTCAGAGTCCAGAATGCTAACCATTACACCATAGAACCGGCCGAACAATTTATTAACTTACTTTATCATTACTATTTAGTTTCTTATTTTAATTTAAAGTGGTTCTACCGAGACTCGAACTAGGATCGCTGGATTCAGTGTCCAGAATTCTAACCATTACACCATAGAACCTGTCGAACAATTGATTAACTTACTTTATCATTACTATTTAGTTTCTTATTTGAATTTAAAAAGGTTCTACCGAGACTTGAACTCGGATCGCTGGATTCAGAGTCCAGAATGCTAACCATTACACCATAGAACCTGTCGAACAATTGATTAACTTACTTTATCATTACTATTTAGTTTCTTATATGAATTTAAAAGGGTCTACCGAGACTTGAACTCGGATCGCTGGATTCAATGTCCAGAATGCTAACCATTACACCGTAGAACCTGTCGAACTATTGATTAACTTACTTTATCATTACTATTTAGTTTCTTATATGAATTTAAAAGGTTCTACCGAGACTTGAACTCGGATCGCTGGATTCAATGTCCAGAATGCAAACCATTACACCATAGAACCTGTCGAACAATTGATTAACTTACTTTATCATTACTACTTAGTTTCTTATATGAATTTAAAAGTTTCTACCGAGACTTGAACTCGGATCGCTGGATTCAGAGTCCAGAATGCTAACCATTACACCATAGAACCTGTCGAACAATTGATTAACTTACTTTATCATTACTATTTAGTTTCTTATATGAATTTAAAACGTTCTACCGAGACTTGAACTCGGATCGCTGGATTCAAAGTCCAGAATGCTAACCATTATACCATAGAACCTGTCGAACAATTGATTAACTTACTTTTTCATTACTATTTAGTTTCTTATTTGAATTTAAAAAGGTTCTACCGAGACTTGAACTCGGATCGCTGGATTCAGAGTCCAGAATGCTAACCATTACACCACAGAACCTGTCGAACAATTGATTAACTTACTTTATCATTACTATTTAGTTTCTTAAATGAATTTAAAATGTTCTACCGAGACTTGAACTCGTATCGCTTGATTCAGAGTCCAGAATGCTAACCATTACACCATAGAACCTGTCGAACAATTGATTAACTTACTTTATCATTAGTATTTAGTTCTTATATGAATTTAAAAGGTTCTACCGAGACTTGAACTCGGATCGCTGGATTCAAAGTCCAGAATGCTAACCATTACACCATAGAACCTGTCGAAAAACTGATTAACTTACTTTATCATTACTATTTAGTTTCTTATTTGAATTTAAAAAGGTTCTACCGAGACTTGAACTCGGATCGCTGGATTCAGAGTCAAGAATGCTAACCATTACACCATAGAACCTGTCGAACAATTGATTAACTTACTTTATCATTACTATTTAGTTTCTTATATGAATTTAAAAGGTTCTACCGAGGCTTGAACTCGGATCGCTGGATTCAAAGTCCAGAATGCTAACCATTACACCATAGAACCTGTCTAACTATTGATTAACTTACTTTATCATTACTATTTAGTTTCTTATATGAATTTAAAAGGTTCTGCCGAGACTTGAACACGGATCGCTGGATTCAGAGTCCAGAATGCTAACCATTACACCATAGAACCTGTCGAATAATTGATTAACTTACTTTATCATTACTATTTAGTTTCTTATATGAATTTAAAAGTTTCTACTTAGACTTGAACTCGGATCGCTGGATTCAAAGTCCAGAATGCTAACCATTACACCATAGAACCTGTCGAACAATTGATTAACTTACTTTATCATTACTATTTAGATTCTTATATGAATTTAAATGGTTCTACCGAGACTTGAAATCGGATCGCTGGATTCAAAGTCCAGAATGCTAACCATTACACCATAGAACCTGTCGATCAATTGATTAAATTACTTTATCATTACTATTTAGTTTCTTATATGAATTTAAAATGTTCTACCGAGACTTGAACTCGGATCGCTGGATTCAAAGTCCAGAATGCTATCCATTACACCATAGAACCTGTCGAACAATTGATTAACTTACTTTATCATTACTATTTAGTTTCTTATATGAATTTAAAAGGTTCTACCTAGACTTGAATTCGGATCGCTGGATTCAAAGTCCAGAATGCTAACCATTACACCATAGAACATATCGCACAATTGATTAACTTACTTTATCATTACTATTTAGATTCTTATATGAATTTAAAAGTTTCTACCGAGACTTGAACTCGGATCGCTGGATTCAAAGTCCAGAATGCTAACCATTACACCATAGAACCTGTCGAACAATTGATTAACTTACTTTATCATTACTATTTAGATTCTTATATGAATTTAAAAGGTTCGACCGAGACTTGAACTCGGATCGCTGGATTCAAAGTCCAGAATGCTAACCATTACACCTCAGAACCTGTCGAACAATTGATTAACTTACTTTATCATTACTATTTAGATTCTTATATGAATTTAAAAGGTTCTACCGAGACTTCAACTCGGATCGCTGGATTCAAAGTCCAGAATGCTAACCATTACACCACAGAACCTGTGGATCAATTGATTAAATTACTTTATCATTACTATTTAGTTTCTTATATGAATTTAAAAGTTTCTACCGAGACTTGAACCCGGATCGCTGGATTCAAAGTCCAGAATGCTAACCATTACACCATAGAACCTGTCGAACAATTGATTAACTTAGTTTATCATTACTATTTAGTTTCTTATATGAATTTAAAAGGTTCTACCGAGACTTGAACTCGGATCGCTGGATTCAAAGTCCAGAATGCTAACCATTACACCATAGAACATATCGCACTATTGATTAACTTACTTTATCATTACTATTTAGATTCTTATATGAATTTAAAAGTTTCTACCGAGACTTGAACTCGGATCGTTGGATTCAAAGTCCAGAATGCTAACCATTACACCATAGAACATGTCGAACAATTGATTAACTTACTTTATCATTACTATTTAGATTCTTATATGAATTTAAAAGGTTCTACCGAGACTTGAACTCGGATCGCTGGATTCAAAGTCAAGAATGCTAACCATTACACCACAGAACCTGTCGAACAACTGATTAACTTACTTTATCATTACTATTTAGATTCTTATATGAATTTAAAAGGTTCTACCGAGACTTGAACTCGGATCACTGGATTCAAAGTCCAGAATGCTAACCATTACACCATAGAACCAGTCGATCAATTGATTAAATTACTTTATCATTACTATTTAGTTTCTTATATGAATTTAAAAGGTTCTACCGAGACTTGAACTCGGATCGCTGGATTCAAAGTCCAGAATGCTAACCAGTACACGATAGAACCTGACGAACAATTGATTAACTTACTTTATCATTACTATTTAGTTTCTTATATGAATTTAAAAGGTTCTACCGAGACTTGAACTCGGATCGCTGGATTCAAAGTCCAGAATGCTAACCATTACACCCTAGAACCTGTCGAACAATTGATTAACTTACTTTATCATTAATATTTAGTTTCTTATATGAATTTAAAAGTTTCTACTGAGACTTGAACTCGGATCGCTGGATTCAAAGTCCAGAATGCTAACCATTACACCATAGAACCTGTCGAACAATTGATTAACTTACTTTATCATTACTATTTAGATTCTTATATGAATTTAAAAAGTTCTACCGAGACTTGAACTCGGATCGCTGGATTCAAAGTCCAGAATGCTAACCATTACACCATAGAACCTGTCGAACAATTGATTAACTTACTTTATCATTACTATTTAGATTCTTATATGAATTTAAAAGGTTCTACCGAGACTTGAACTCGGATCGCTGGATTCAAAGTCCAGAATGCTAACCATTACACCATAGAACCTGTCGATCAATTGATTAAATTACTTTATCATTACTATTTAGTTTCTTATATGAATTTAAAAGGTTCTACCGAGACTTGAACTCGGATCGCTGGATTCAAAGTCCAGAATGCTAACCAGTACACGATAGAACCTGACGAACAATTGATTAACTTACTTTATCATTACTATTTAGTTTCTTATATGAATTTAAAAGGTTCTACCGAGACTTGAACTCGGATCGCTGGATTCAAAGTCCAGAATGCTAACCATTACACCCTAGAACCTGTCGAACAATTGATTAACTTACTTTATCATTAATATTTAGTTTCTTATATGAATTTAAAAGTTTCTACTGAGACTTGAACTCGGATCGCTGGATTCAAAGTCCAGAATGCTAACCATTACACCATAGAACCTGTCGAACAATTGATTAACTTACTTTATCATTACTATTTAGATTCTTATATGAATTTAAAAGGTTCTACCGAGACTTGAACTCGGATCGCTGGATTCAAAGTCCAGAATGCTAACCATTACACAATAGAACCTGTCGAACAATTGATTAACTTACTTTATCATTACTATTTAGATTCTTATATGAATTTAAAAGGTTCTACCGAGACTTGAACTCGGATCGCTGGATTCAAAGTCCAGAATGCTAACCATTACACCATAGAACCTGTCGATCAATTGATTAAATTACTTTATCATTACTATTTAGTTTCTTATATGAATTTAAAATGTTCTACCGAGACTTGAACTCGGATCGCTGGATTCAAAGTCCAGAATGCTATCCATTACACCATAGAACCTGTCGAACAATTGATTAACTTACTTTATCATTACTATTTAGTTTCTTATATGAATTTAAAAGGTTCTACCTAGACTTGAATTCGGATCGCTGGATTCAAAGTCCAGAATGCTAACCATTACACCATAGAACATATCGCACAATTGATTAACTTACTTTATCATTACTATTTAGATTCTTATATGAATTTAAAAGTTTCTACCGAGACTTGAACTCGGATCGCTGGATTCAAAGTCCAGAATGCTAACCATTACACCATAGAACCTGTCGAACAATTGATTAACTTACTTTATCATTACTATTTAGATTCTTATATGAATTTAAAAGGTTCGACCGAGACTTGAACTCGGATCGCTGGATTCAAAGTCCAGAATGCTAACCATTACACCTCAGAACCTGTCGAACAATTGATTAACTTACTTTATCATTACTATTTAGATTCTTATATGAATTTAAAAGGTTCTACCGAGACTTCAACTCGGATCGCTGGATTCAAAGTCCAGAATGCTAACCATTACACCACAGAACCTGTGGATCAATTGATTAAATTACTTTATCATTACTATTTAGTTTCTTATATGAATTTAAAAGTTTCTACCGAGACTTGAACCCGGATCGCTGGATTCAAAGTCCAGAATGCTAACCATTACACCATAGAACCTGTCGAACAATTGATTAACTTAGTTTATCATTACTATTTAGTTTCTTATATGAATTTAAAAGGTTCTACCGAGACTTGAACTCGGATCGCTGGATTCAAAGTCCAGAATGCTAACCATTACACCATAGAACATATCGCACTATTGATTAACTTACTTTATCATTACTATTTAGATTCTTATATGAATTTAAAAGTTTCTACCGAGACTTGAACTCGGATCGTTGGATTCAAAGTCCAGAATGCTAACCATTACACCATAGAACATGTCGAACAATTGATTAACTTACTTTATCATTACTATTTAGATTCTTATATGAATTTAAAAGGTTCTACCGAGACTTGAACTCGGATCGCTGGATTCAAAGTCAAGAATGCTAACCATTACACCACAGAACCTGTCGAACAACTGATTAACTTACTTTATCATTACTATTTAGATTCTTATATGAATTTAAAAGGTTCTACCGAGACTTGAACTCGGATCACTGGATTCAAAGTCCAGAATGCTAACCATTACACCATAGAACCAGTCGATCAATTGATTAAATTACTTTATCATTACTATTTAGTTTCTTATATGAATTTAAAAGGTTCTACCGAGACTTGAACTCGGATCGCTGGATTCAAAGTCCAGAATGCTAACCAGTACACGATAGAACCTGACGAACAATTGATTAACTTACTTTATCATTACTATTTAGTTTCTTATATGAATTTAAAAGGTTCTACCGAGACTTGAACTCGGATCGCTGGATTCAAAGTCCAGAATGCTAACCATTACACCCTAGAACCTGTCGAACAATTGATTAACTTACTTTATCATTAATATTTAGTTTCTTATATGAATTTAAAAGTTTCTACTGAGACTTGAACTCGGATCGCTGGATTCAAAGTCCAGAATGCTAACCATTACACCATAGAACCTGTCGAACAATTGATTAACTTACTTTATCATTACTATTTAGATTCTTATATGAATTTAAAAAGTTCTACCGAGACTTGAACTCGGATCGCTGGATTCAAAGTCCAGAATGCTAACCATTACACCATAGAACCTGTCGAACAATTGATTAACTTACTTTATCATTACTATTTAGATTCTTATATGAATTTAAAAGGTTCTACCGAGACTTGAACTCGGATCGCTGGATTCAAAGTCCAGAATGCTAACCATTACACCATAGAACCTGTCGATCAATTGATTAAATTACTTTATCATTACTATTTAGTTTCTTATATGAATTTAAAAGGTTCTACCGAGACTTGAACTCGGATCGCTGGATTCAAAGTCCAGAATGCTAACCAGTACACGATAGAACCTGACGAACAATTGATTAACTTACTTTATCATTACTATTTAGTTTCTTATATGAATTTAAAAGGTTCTACCGAGACTTGAACTCGGATCGCTGGATTCAAAGTCCAGAATGCTAACCATTACACCCTAGAACCTGTCGAACAATTGATTAACTTACTTTATCATTAATATTTAGTTTCTTATATGAATTTAAAAGTTTCTACTGAGACTTGAACTCGGATCGCTGGATTCAAAGTCCAGAATGCTAACCATTACACCATAGAACCTGTCGAACAATTGATTAACTTACTTTATCATTACTATTTAGATTCTTATATGAATTTAAAAGGTTCTACCGAGACTTGAACTCGGATCGCTGGATTCAAAGTCCAGAATGCTAACCATTACACAATAGAACCTGTCGAACAATTGATTAACTTACTTTATCATTACTATTTAGATTCTTATATGAATTTAAAAGGTTCTACCGAGACTTGAACTCGGATCGCTGGATTCAAAGTCCAGAATGCTAACCATTACACCATAGAACCTGTCGATCAATTGATTAAATTACTTTATCATTACTATTTAGTTTCTTATATGAATTTAAAATGTTCTACCGAGACTTGAACTCGGATCGCTGGATTCAAAGTCCAGAATGCTATCCATTACACCATAGAACCTGTCGAACAATTGATTAACTTACTTTATCATTACTATTTAGTTTCTTATATGAATTTAAAAGGTTCTACCTAGACTTGAATTCGGATCGCTGGATTCAAAGTCCAGAATGCTAACCATTACACCATAGAACATATCGCACAATTGATTAACTTACTTTATCATTACTATTTAGATTCTTATATGAATTTAAAAGTTTCTACCGAGACTTGAACTCGGATCGCTGGATTCAAAGTCCAGAATGCTAACCATTACACCATAGAACCTGTCGAACAATTGATTAACTTACTTTATCATTACTATTTAGATTCTTATATGAATTTAAAAGGTTCGACCGAGACTTGAACTCGGATCGCTGGATTCAAAGTCCAGAATGCTAACCATTACACCTCAGAACCTGTCGAACAATTGATTAACTTACTTTATCATTACTATTTAGATTCTTATATGAATTTAAAAGGTTCTACCGAGACTTCAACTCGGATCGCTGGATTCAAAGTCCAGAATGCTAACCATTACACCACAGAACCTGTGGATCAATTGATTAAATTACTTTATCATTACTATTTAGTTTCTTATATGAATTTAAAAGTTTCTACCGAGACTTGAACCCGGATCGCTGGATTCAAAGTCCAGAATGCTAACCATTACACCATAGAACCTGTCGAACAATTGATTAACTTAGTTTATCATTACTATTTAGTTTCTTATATGAATTTAAAAGGTTCTACCGAGACTTGAACTCGGATCGCTGGATTCAAAGTCCAGAATGCTAACCATTACACCATAGAACATATCGCACTATTGATTAACTTACTTTATCATTACTATTTAGATTCTTATATGAATTTAAAAGTTTCTACCGAGACTTGAACTCGGATCGTTGGATTCAAAGTCCAGAATGCTAACCATTACACCATAGAACATGTCGAACAATTGATTAACTTACTTTATCATTACTATTTAGATTCTTATATGAATTTAAAAGGTTCTACCGAGACTTGAACTCGGATCGCTGGATTCAAAGTCAAGAATGCTAACCATTACACCACAGAACCTGTCGAACAACTGATTAACTTACTTTATCATTACTATTTAGATTCTTATATGAATTTAAAAGGTTCTACCGAGACTTGAACTCGGATCACTGGATTCAAAGTCCAGAATGCTAACCATTACACCATAGAACCAGTCGATCAATTGATTAAATTACTTTATCATTACTATTTAGTTTCTTATATGAATTTAAAAGGTTCTACCGAGACTTGAACTCGGATCGCTGGATTCAAAGTCCAGAATGCTAACCAGTACACGATAGAACCTGACGAACAATTGATTAACTTACTTTATCATTACTATTTAGTTTCTTATATGAATTTAAAAGGTTCTACCGAGACTTGAACTCGGATCGCTGGATTCAAAGTCCAGAATGCTAACCATTACACCCTAGAACCTGTCGAACAATTGATTAACTTACTTTATCATTAATATTTAGTTTCTTATATGAATTTAAAAGTTTCTACTGAGACTTGAACTCGGATCGCTGGATTCAAAGTCCAGAATGCTAACCATTACACCATAGAACCTGTCGAACAATTGATTAACTTACTTTATCATTACTATTTAGATTCTTATATGAATTTAAAAGGTTCTACCGAGACTTGAACTCGTATCGCTGGATTCAAAGTCCAGAATGCTAACCATTACACCACAGAACCTGTCGAACAATTGATTAACTTACTTTATCATTACTATTTAGATTCTTATATGAATTTAAAAGGTTCTACCGAGACTTGAACTCGGATCGCTGGATTCAAAGTCCAGAATGCTAACTATTACACCATAGAACCTGTCGATCAATTGATTAACTTACTTTATCATTACTATTTAGTTTCTTATATGAATTTAAACGGTTCTACCGAGACTTGAACTCGGATCGCTGAATTCAGAGTCCAGAATGCTAACCATTACACCATAGAACCTGTCGAACAATTGGTTAACTTACTTTATCATTACTATTTAGTTTCTTATATGAATTTAAAAGGTTCTACCGAGACTTGAACTCGGATCGCTGGATTCAAAGTCCAGAATGCTAACCATTACACCATACAACATATCGCACAATAGATTAACTTACTTTATCTTTACTATTTAGATTCTTATATGAATTTAAAACTTTCTACCGAGACTTGAACTCGGATCGCTGGATTCAAAGTCCAGAATGCTAACCATTACACCATAGAACCTGTCGAACAATTGATTAACTTACTTTATCATTACTATTTAGATTCTTATATGAATTTAAAAGGTTCTACCGAGACTTGAACTCGTATCGCTGGATTCAAAGTCCAGAATGCTAACCATTACACCACAGAACCTGTCGAACAATTGATTAACTTACTTTATCATTACTATTTAGATTCTTATATGAATTTAAAAGGTTCTACCGAGACTTGAACTCGGATCGCTGGATTCAAAGTCCAGAATGCTAACTATTACACCATAGAACCCGTCGAACAATTGATTAACTTACTTTATCATTGCTATTTAGTTTCTTATTTGAATTTAAAAAGGTTCTACCGAGACTTGAACTCGGATCGCTGAATTCAGAGTCCAGAATGCTAACCATTACACCATAGAACCTGCCGAACAATTGATTAACTTACTTTATCATTACTATTTAGATTCTTATATGAATTTAAAAGGTTCTACCGAGACTTGAACTCGGATCGCTGGATTCAGAGTCCAGAATGCTAACCATTACACCATAGAACCTGTCGAACAATTGATTAACTTACTTTATCATTACTATTTAGATTCTTATATGAATTTAAAAGGTTCTACCGAGACTTGAACTCGTATCGCTGGATTCAAAGTCCAGAATGCTAACCATTACACCACAGAACCTGTCGAACAATTGATTAACTTACTTTATCATTACTATTTAGATTCTTATATGAATTTAAAAGGTTCTACCGAGACTTGAACTCGGATCGCTGGATTCAAAGTCCAGAATGCTAACTATTACACCATAGAACCCGTCGAACAATTGATTAACTTACTTTATCATTGCTATTTAGTTTCTTATTTGAATTTAAAAAGGTTCTACCGAGACTTGAACTCGGATCGCTGAATTCAGAGTCCAGAATGCTAACCATTACACCATAGAACCTGCCGAACAATTGATTAACTTACTTTATCATTACTATTTAGATTCTTATATGAATTTAAAAGGTTCTACCGAGACTTGAACTCGGATCGCTGGATTCAAAGTCCAGAATGCTAACTATTACACCATAGAACCTGTCGATCAATTGATTAACTTACTTTATCATTACTATTTAGTTTCTTATATGAATTTAAACGGTTCTACCGAGACTTGAACTCGGATCGCTGGATTCAAAGTCCAGAATGCTAAAAATTACACCATAGAACCTGTCGAACAATTGATTAACTTACTTTATCATTACTATTTAGTTTCTTATTTGAATTTAAAAAGGTTCTACCGAAATTTGAACTCGGATCGCTGGATTCAGAGACCAGAATGTTAACCATTACACCATAGAATCTGTCGAACAATTGATTAACTTACTTTATCATTACTATTTAGTTTCTTATATGAATTTAAAGGATTCTACCGAGACTTGAACTCGGATCGCTGGACTCAAAGTCCAGAATGCTAACCATTACACCATAGAACCTGTCAAACAATTGATTAACTTACTTTATCATTACTCTTTAGTTTCTTATATGAATTTAAAAGGTTCTACCGAGACTTGAACTAGGATCGCTGGATTCAGAGTCCAGAATGCTAACCATTACACCATAGAACCCGTCGAACAATTGATTAACTTACTTTATCATTACTATTTAGTTTCTTATATGAATTTAAAAGGTTCTACCGAGACTTGAACTCGGATCGCTGGATTCAAAGTCCAGAATGCTAACCATTACACCATAGAACCTGTCGAACAATTGATTAACTTACTTTATCATTGCTATTTAGTTTCTTATTTGAATTTAAAAAGGTTCTACCGAGACTTGAACTCGGATCGCTGAATTCAGAGTCCAGAATGCTAACCATTACACCATAGAACCCGTCGAACAATTGATTAACTTACTTTATCATTACTATTTAGTTTCTTATATGAATTTAAAAGGTTCTACCGAGACTTGAACTCGGATCGCTGGATTAAAATTCCAGAATGCTAACCATTACACCACAGAACCTGTCGAACAATTGATTAACTTACTTTATCATTACTATTTAGATTCTTATATGAATTTAAAAGGTTCTACCGAGACTTGAACTCGGATAGCTGGATTCAAAGTCCAGAATGCTAACCATTACACCATAGAACCTGTCGAACAATTGATTAACTTACTTTATCATTACTATTTAGTTTCTTATATGAATTTAAAAGGTTCTACCGAGACTTGAACTCGGATCGCTGGATTCAAAGTCCAGAATGCTAACCATTACACCATAGAACATATCGCACAATAGATTAACTTACTTTATCTTTACTATTTAGATTCTTATATGAATTTAAAACTTTCTATCGAGACTTGAACTCGGATCGCTGGATTCAAAGTCCAGAATGCTAACCATTACACCATAGAACCGGTCGAACAATTGATTAACTTACTTTATCATTACTATTTAGATTCTTATATGAATTTAAAAGGTTCTACCGAGACTTGAACTCGTATCGCTGGATTCAAAGTCCAGAATGCTAACCATTACACCACAGAACCTGTCGAACAATTGATTAACTTACTTTATCATTACTATTTAGATTCTTATATGAATTTAAAAGGTTCTACCGAGACTTGAACTCGGATCGCTGGATTCAAAGTCCAGAATGCTAACTATTACACCATAGAACCTGTCGATCAATTGATTAACTTACTTTATCATTACTATTTAGTTTCTTATATGAATTTAAACGGTTCTACCGAGACTTGAACTCGGATCGCTGAATTCAGAGTCCAGAATGCTAACCATTACACCATAGAACCTGTCGAACAATTGGTTAACTTACTTTATCATTACTATTTAGTTTCTTATATGAATTTAAAAGGTTCTACCGAGACTTGAACTCGGATCGCTGGATTCAAAGTCCAGAATGCTAACCATTACACCATAGAACATATCGCACAATAGATTAACTTACTTTATCTTTACTATTTAGATTCTTATATGAATTTAAAACTTTCTACCGAGACTTGAACTCGGATCGCTGGATTCAAAGTCCAGAATGCTAACCATTACACAATAGAACCTGTCGAACAATTGATTAACTTACTTTATCATTACTATTTAGATTCTTATATGAATTTAAAAGGTTCTACCGAGACTTGAACTCGTATCGCTGGATTCAAAGTCCAGAATGCTAACCATTACACCACAAAACCTGTCGAACAATTGATTAACTTACTTTATCATTACTATTTAGATTCTTATATGAATTTAAAAGGTTCTACCGAGACTTGAACTCGGATCGCTGGATTCAAAGTCCAGAATGCTAACTATTACACCATAGAACCTGTCGATCAATTGATTAACTTACTTTATCATTACTATTTAGTTTCTTATATGAATTTAAACGGTTCTACCGAGACTTGAACTCGGATCGCTGGATTCAAAGTCCAGAATGCTAAAAATTACACCATAGAACCTGTCGAACAATTGATTAACTTACTTTATCATTACTATTTAGTTTCTTATTTGAATTTAAAAAGGTTCTACCGAAATTTGAACTCGGATCGCTGGATTCAGAGACCAGAATGTTAACCATTACACCATAGAATCTGTCGAACAATTGATTAACTTACTTTATCATTACTATTTAGTTTCTTATATGAATTTAAAGGGTTCTACCGAGACTTGAACTCGGATCGCTGGACTCAAAGTCCAGAATGCTAACCATTACACCATAGAACCTGTCAAACAATTGATTAACTTACTTTATCATTACTCTTTAGTTTCTTATATGAATTTAAAAGGTTCTACCGAGACTTGAACTAGGATCGCTGGATTCAGAGTCCAGAATGCTAACCATTACACCATAGAACCCGTCGAACAATTGATTAACTTACTTTATCATTACTATTTAGTTTCTTATATGAATTTAAAAGGTTCTACCGAGACTTGAACTCGGATCGCTGGATTAAAATTCCAGAATGCTAACCATTACACCACAGAACCTGTCGAACAATTGATTAACTTACTTTATCATTACTATTTAGATTCTTATATGAATTTAAAAGGTTCTACCGAGACTTGAACTCGGATAGCTGGATTCAAAGTCCAGAATGCTAACCATTACACCATAGAACCTGTCGAACAATTGATTAACTTACTTTATCATTACTATTTAGTTTCTTATATGAATTTAAAAGGTTCTACCGAGACTTGAACTCGGATCGCTGGATTCAAAGTCCAGAATGCTAACCATTACACCATAGAACATATCGCACAATTGATTAACTTACTTTATCATTACTATTTAGATTCTTATATGAATTTAAAAGTTTCTATCGAGACTTGAACTCGCATCGCTGGATTCAAAGTCCAGAATGCTAACCATTACACCATAGAACCAGTCGATCAATTGATTAAATTACTTTATCATTACTATTTAGTTTCTTATATGAATTTAAAACGTTCTACCGAGACTTGAACTCGGATCGCTGGATTCAAAGTCCAGAATGCTAACAATTACACCATAGAACCTGTCGAGCAATTGATTAACTTACTTTATCATTACTATTTAGTTTCTTATATGAATGTAAAAGGTTCTACTGAGACTTGAACTCGGATCGCTGGATTCAAAGTCCAGAATGCTAACCATTACACCAGAGAACCTGCCGAACAATCGATTATCTTACTTTATCATTACTATTTAGTTTCTTATATGAATTTAAAAGGTTCTACCGAGACTTGAACTCGGATCGCTGGATTCAAAGTCCAGAATGCTAACCATTACACCATAGAACCTGTCGAACAATTGATTAACTTACTTTATCATTACTATTTAGTTTCTTATATGAATTTAAAAGGTTCTACCGATACTTGAACTCGGATCGCTGGATTCAAAGTCCAGAATGCTAAAAATTACACCATAGAACCTGTCGAACAATTGATTAACTTACTTTATCATTACTATTTAGTTTCTTATTTGAATTTAAAAAGGTTCTACCGAAATTTGAACTCGGATCGCTGGATTCAGAGACCAGAATGTTAACCATTACACCACAGAACCTGTCGAACAATTGATTAACTTACTTTATCATTACTATTTAGTTTCTTATATGAATTTAAAAATTTCTACCGAGATTTGAACTCGGATCGCTGGACTCAAAGTCCAGAATGCTAACCATTACACCATAGGACCTGTCAAACAATTGATTAACTTACTTTATCATTACTATTTAGTTTCTTATATGAATTTAAAAGGTTCTACCGAGACTTGAACTCGGATCGCTGGATTCAAAGGCCAGAATGCTAACCATTACACCATAGAACATATCGCACAATTGATTAACTTACTTTATCATTACTATTTAGATTCTTATATGAATTTAAAAGGTTCTACCGAGACTTGAACTCGGATCGCTGGATTCAAAGTCCAGAATGCTAACCATTACACCATAGAACCTGTCGAACAATTGATTAACTTACTTTATCATTACTATTTAGTTTCTTATATGAATTTAAAAGGTTCTACCGAGACTTGAACTCGGATCGCTGGATTCAAAGTCCAGAATGCTAACCATTACACCATAGAACCTGTCGAACAATTGATTAACTTACTTTATCATTACTATTTAGTTTCTTATTTGAATTTAAAAAGGTTCTACCGAGACTTGAACTCGTATCGCTGGATTCAAAGTCCAGAATACTAACCATTACACCATAGAACCTGTCGAACAATTGATTAACTTACTTTTTCATTACTATTTAGTTTCTTATATGAATTTAAAAGGTTCTACCGAGACTTGAACTCGGATCGCTGGATTCAAAGTCCAGAATGCTAACCATTACACAATAGAACCTGTCGAACAAATGATTAACTTACTTTATCATTACTATTTAGTTTCTTATATGAATTTAAAACTTTCTACCGAGACTTGAACTTGGATCGCTGGATTCAAAGTCCAGAATGCTAACCATTACACCATAGAATCTGCCGAACAAGCGATTAACTTACTTTATCATTACTATTTAGTTTCTTATTTGAATATAAAAAGGTTCTACCGAGACTTGAACACGGATCGCTGGTTTCAAAGTCCAGAATGCTAACCATTACACCATAGAACATATCGCACAATTGATTAACTTACTTTATCATTACTATTTAGTTTCTTATATGAATTTAAAAGGTTCTACCGAGACTTGAACTCGGATCGCTGGATTCAAAGTCCAGAATGCTAACCATTACACCATAGAACCTGTCGAACAATTGATTAACTTAATTTATCATTACTATTTAGTTTCTTATTTGAATTTAAAAAGGTTCTACCGAGACTTGAACTCGGATCGCTGGATTCAGAGTCCAGAATGCTAACCATTACACCATAGAACCTGTCGAACAACTGATTGACTTACTTTATCATTACTATTTAGTTTCTTATATGAATTTAAAATGTTCTACCGAGACTTGAACTCGGATCGCTGGATTCAAAGTCCAGAATGCTAACCATTACACCATAGAACCTGTCGAACAATTGATTAACTTACTTTATCATTACTATTTAGTTTCTTATTTGAATTTAAAAAGGTTCTACCGAGACTTGAACTCGGATCGCTTGATTCAGAGTCCAGAATGTTAACCATTACACCATAGAACCTGTCGAACAATTGTTTAACTTACTTTATCATTACTATTTAGTTTCTTATATGAATTTAAACGGTTCTACCGAGACTTGAACTCGGATCGCTGGATTCAAAGTCCAGAATGCTAAAAATTACACCATAGAACCTGTCCAACAATTGATTAACTTACTTTATCATTACTATTTAGTTTCTTATTTGAATTTAAAAAGGTTCTACCGAAATTTGAACTCGGTTCGCTGGATTCAGAGACCAGAATGCTAACCATTACACCATAGAACCTGTCGAACAATTGATTAACTTACTTTATCATTACTATTTAGTTTCTTATATGAATTTAGAAGGTTCTACCGAGGTTTGAACTCGGATCACTGGATTCAAAGTCCAGAATGCTAACCATTACACCATAGAACATATCGCACAATTGATTAACTTACTTTATCATTACTATTTAGATTCTTATATGAATTTAAAAGGTTCTACCGAGACTTGATCTCGGATCGCTGGATTCAAAGTCCAGAATGCTAACCATTACACCATAGAACCTGCCGAACAAGCGATTAACTTACTTTATCATTACTATTTAGTTTCTTATTTGAATTTAAAAAGGTTCTACCGAGACTTGAACACGGATCGCTGGTTTCAAAGTCCAGAATGCTAACCATTACACCATAGAACATATCGCACAATTGATTAACTTACTTTATCATTACTATTTAGTTTCTTATATGAATTTAAATGGTTCGACCGAGACTTGAACTCGGATCGCTGGATTCAAAGTCCAGAATGCTAACCATTACACCATAGAACCTGTCGAACAATTGATTAACTTACTTTATCATTACTATTTAGTTTCTTATATGAATTTAAAAGGTTCTACCGAGACTTGAACTCGGATCGCTGGATTCAAAGTCCAGAATGCTAACCATTACACCATAGAACCTGTCGAACAATTGATTAACTTACTTTATCATTACTATTTAGTTTCTTATTTGAATTTAAAACGGTTCTACCGAGACTTTAACTCGGATCGCTGGATTCAAAGTCCAGAATGCTAACCATTACACCATAGAACCTGTCGAACAATTGATTAACTTACTTTATCATTACTATTTAGTTTCTTATTTGAATTTAAAAAAGTTTTACCGAGACTTGAACTCGGATCGCTGGATTCAGAGTCCAGAATGCTAACCATTACACCATAGAACCTGTCGAACAATTGATTAACTTACTTTATCATTACTATTTAGTTTCTTATATGAATTTAAAAGGTTCGACCGAGACTGGAACTTGGATCGCTGGATTCAAAGTCCAGAACGCTAACCATTACACCATAGAACCTGTCGAACAACTGATTAACTTACTTTATCATTACTATTTAGTTTCTTATATGAATTTAAAATGTTCTACCGAGACTTGAACTCGGATCGCTGGATTCAAAGTCCAGAATGCTAACCATTACACCATAGAACCTGTCGAACAATTGATTAACTTACTTTATCATTACTATTTAGTTTCTTATTTGAATTTAAAAAGGTTCTACCGAGACTTGAACTCGGATCGCTTGATTCTGAGTCCAGAATGTTAACCATTACACCATAGAACCTGTCGAACAATTGTTTAACTTACTTTATCATTACTATTTAGTTTCTTATATGAATTTAAACGGTTCTACCGAGACTTGAAATCGGATCGCTGGATTCAAAGTCCAGAATGCTAAAAATTACACCATAGAACCTGTCCAACAATTGATTAACTTACTTTATCATTACTATTTAGTTTCTTATTTGAATTTAAAAAGGTTCTACCGAAATTTGAACTCGGATCGCTGGATTCAGAGACCAGAATGCTAACCATTACACCATAGAACATGTCGAACAATTGATTAACTTACTTTATCATTACTATTTAGTTTCTTATATGAATTTAGAAGGTTCTACCGAGACTTGAACTCGGATCACTGGATTCAAAGTCCAGAATGCTAACCATTACACCATAGAACCTGTCAAACAATTGATTAACTTACTTTATCATTACTATTTAGTTTCTTATATGAATTTAAAAGGTTCTACCGAGACTTGAACTCGGATCGCTGGATTCAAAGGCCAGAATGCTAACCATTACACCATAGAACATATCGCACAATTGATTAACTTACTTTATCATTACTATTTAGATTCTTATATGAATTTAAAAGGTTCTACCGAGACTTGATCTCGGATCGCTGGATTCAAAGTCCAGAATGCTAACCATTACACCATAGAACCTGCCGAACAAGCGATTAACTTACTTTATCATTACTATTTAGTTTCTTATTTGAATTTAAAAAGGTTCTACCGAGACTTGAACACGGATCGCTGGTTTCAAAGTCCAGAATGCTAACCATTACACCATAGAACATATCGCACAATTGATTAACTTACTTTATCATTACTATTTAGTTTCTTATATGAATTTAAAAGGTTCTACCGAGACTTGAACTCGGATCGCTGGATTCAAAGACCAGAATGCTAACCACTACAACATAGAACCTGTCGAATAATTGATTAACTTAATTTATCATTACTATTTAGTTTCTTATTTGAATTTAAAAAGGTTCTACCGAGACTTGAACTCGGATCGCTGGATTCAGAGTCCAGAATGCTAACCATTACACCATAGAACCTGTCGAACAATTGATTAACTTACTTTATCATTACTATTTAGTTTCTTATATGAATTAAATGGTTCGACCGAGACTTGAACTCGGATCGCTGGATTCAAAGTCCAGAATGCTAACCATTACACCATAGAACCTGTCGAACAATTGATTAACTTACTTTATCATTACTATTTAGTTTCTTATATGAATTTAAAAGGTTCTACCGAGACTTGAACTCGGATCGCTGGATTCAAAGTCCAGAATGCTAACCATTACACCATAGAACCTGTCGAACAATTGATTAACTTACTTTATCATTACTATTTAGTTTCTTATTTGAATTTAAAACGGTTCTACCGAGACTTTAACTCGGATCGCTGGATTCAAAGTCCAGAATGCTAACCATTACACCATAGAACCTGTCGAACAATTGATTAACTTACTTTATCATTAATATTTAGTTTCTTATTTGAATTTAAAAAAGTTTTACCGAGACTTGAACTCGGATCGCTGGATTCAGAGTCCAGAATGCTAACCATTACACCATAGAACCTATCGAACAATTGATTAACTTACTTTATCATTACTATTTAGTTTCTTATATGAATTTAAAAGGTTCGACCGAGACTGGAACTTGGATCGCTGGATTCAAAGTCCAGAATGCTAACCATTACACCATAGAACCTGTCGAACAACTGATTAACTTACTTTATCATTACTATTTAGTTTCTTATATGAATTTAAAATGTTCTACCGAGACTTGAACTCGGATCGCTGGATTCAGAGTCCAGAATGCTAACAATTACACCATAGAACCTGTCGAACAATTGATTAACTTACTTTATCATTACTATTTAGTTTCTTATTTGAATTTAAAAAGGTTCTACCGAGACTTGAACTCGGATCGCTTGATTCTGAGTCCAGAATGTTAACCATTACACCATAGAACCTGTCGAACAATTGTTTAACTTACTTTATCATTACTATTAATTTCTTATATGAATTTAAACGGTTCTACCGAGACTTGAACTCGGATCGCTGGATTCAAAGTCCAGAATGCTAAAAATTACACCATAGAACCTGTCCAACAATTGATTAACTTACTTTATCATTACTATTTAGTTTCTTATTTGAATTTAAAAAGGTTCTACCGAAATTTGAACTCGGATCGCTGGATTCAGAGACCAGAATGCTAACCATTACACCATAGAACCTGTCGAACAATTGTTTAACTTACTTTATCATTACTATTTAGTTTCTTATATGAATTTAGAAGGTTCTACCGAGACTTGAACTCGGATCACTGGATTCAAAGTGCAGAATGCTAACCATTACACCATAGAACCTGTCAAACAATTGATTAACTTACTTTATCATTACTATTTAGTTTCTTATATGAATTTAAAAGGTTCTACCGAGACTTGAACTCGGATCGCTGGATTCAAAGGCCAGAATGCTAACCATTACACCATAGAACCTGTCGAACAATTGATTAACTTACTTTATCATTACTATTTAGTTTCTTATTTGAATTTAAAAAGGTTCTACCGAGACTTGAACTCGGATCGCTTGATTCAGAGTCCAGAATGTTAACCATTACACCATAGAACCTGTCGAACAATTGTTTAACTTACTTTATCATTACTATTTAGTTTCTTATATGAATTTAAACGGTTCTACCGAGACTTGAACTCGGATCGCTGGATTCAAAGTCCAGAATGCTAAAAATTACACCATAGAACCTGTCCAACAATTGATTAACTTACTTTATCATTACTAATTAGTTTCTTATTTGAATTTAAAAAGGTTCTACCGAAATTTGAACTCGGATCGCTGGATTCAGAGACCAGAATGCTAACCATTACACCATAGAACCTGTCGAACAATTGATTAACTTACTTTATCATTACTATTTAGTTTCTTATATGAATTTAGAAGGTTCTACCGAGATTTGAACTCGGATCACTGGATTCAAAGTCCAGAATGCTAACCATTACACCATAGAACCTGTCAAACAATTGATTAACTTACTTTATCATTACTATTTAGTTTCTTATATGAATTTAAAAGGTTCTACCGAGACTTGAACTCGGATCGCTAGATTCAAAGGCCAGAATGCTAACCATTACACCATAGAACATATCGCACAATTGATTAACTTACTTTATCATTACTATTTAGATTCTTATATGAATTTAAAAGGTTCTACCGAGACTTGATCTCGGATCGCTGGATTCAAAGTCCAGAATGCTAACCATTACACCATAGAACCTGCCGAACAAGCGATTAACTTACTTTATCATTACTATTTAGTTTCTTATTTGAATTTAAAAAGGTTCTACCGAGACTTGAACACGGATCGCTGGTTTCAAAGTCCAGAATGCTAACCATTACACCATAGAACATATCGCACAATTGATTAACTTACTTTATCATTACTATTTAGTTTCTTATATGAATTTAAATGGTTCGACCGAGACTTGAACTCGGATCGCTGGATTCAAAGTCCAGAATGCTAACCATTACACCATAGAACCTGTCGAACAATTGATTAACTTACTTTATCATTACTATTTAGTTTCTTATATGAATTTAAAAGGTTCTACCGAGACTTTAACTCGGATCGCTGGATTCAAAGTCCAGAATGCTAACCATTACACCATAGAACCTGTCGAACAATTGATTAACTTACTTTATCATTACTATTTAGTTTCTTATTTCAATTTAAAAAAGTTTTACCGAGACTTGAACTCGGATCGCTGGATTCAGAGTCCAGAATGCTAACCATTACACCATAGAACCTATCGAACAATTGATTAACTTACTTTATCATTACTATTTAGTTTCTTATATGAATTTAAAAGGTTCGACCGAGACTGGAACTTGGATCGCTGGATTCAAAGTCCAGAATGCTAACCATTACACCATAGAACCTGTCGAACAACTGATTAACTTACTTTATCATTACTATTTAGTTTCTTATATGAATTTAAAATGTTCTACCGAGACTTGAACTCGGATCGCTGGATTCAGAGTCCAGAATGCTAACAATTACACCATAGAACCTGTCGAACAATTGATTAACTTACTTTATCATTACTATTTAGTTTCTTATTTGAATTTAAAAAGGTTCTACCGAGACTTGAACTCGGATCGCTTGATTCTGAGTCCAGAATGTTAACCATTACACCATAGAACCTGTCGAACAATTGTTTAACTTACTTTATCATTACTATTAATTTCTTATATGAATTTAAACGGTTCTACCGAGACTTGAACTCGGATCGCTGGATTCAAAGTCCAGAATGCTAAAAATTACACCATAGAACCTGTCCAACAATTGATTAACTTACTTTATCATTACTATTTAGTTTCTTATTTGAATTTAAAAAGGTTCTACCGAAATTTGAACTCGGATCGCTGGATTCAGAGACCAGAATGCTAACCATTACACCATAGAACCTGTCGAACAATTGTTTAACTTACTTTATCATTACTATTTAGTTTCTTATATGAATTTAGAAGGTTCTACCGAGACTTGAACTCGGATCACTGGATTCAAAGTGCAGAATGCTAACCATTACACCATAGAACCTGTCAAACAATTGATTAACTTACTTTATCATTACTATTTAGTTTCTTATATGAATTTAAAAGGTTCTACCGAGACTTGAACTCGGATCGCTGGATTCAAAGGCCAGAATGCTAACCATTACACCATAGAACCTGTCGAACAATTGATTAACTTACTTTATCATTACTATTTAGTTTCTTATTTGAATTTAAAAAGGTTCTACCGAGACTTGAACTCGGATCGCTTGATTCAGAGTCCAGAATGTTAACCATTACACCATAGAACCTGTCGAACAATTGTTTAACTTACTTTATCATTACTATTTAGTTTCTTATATGAATTTAAACGGTTCTACCGAGACTTGAACTCGGATCGCTGGATTCAAAGTCCAGAATGCTAAAAATTACACCATAGAACCTGTCCAACAATTGATTAACTTACTTTATCATTACTAATTAGTTTCTTATTTGAATTTAAAAAGGTTCTACCGAAATTTGAACTCGGATCGCTGGATTCAGAGACCAGAATGCTAACCATTACACCATAGAACCTGTCGAACAATTGATTAACTTACTTTATCATTACTATTTAGTTTCTTATATGAATTTAGAAGGTTCTACCGAGATTTGAACTCGGATCACTGGATTCAAAGTCCAGAATGCTAACCATTACACCATAGAACCTGTCAAACAATTGATTAACTTACTTTATCATTACTATTTAGTTTCTTATATGAATTTAAAAGGTTCTACCGAGACTTGAACTCGGATCGCTAGATTCAAAGGCCAGAATGCTAACCATTACACCATAGAACATATCGCACAATTGATTAACTTACTTTATCATTACTATTTAGATTCTTATATGAATTTAAAAGGTTCTACCGAGACTTGATCTCGGATCGCTGGATTCAAAGTCCAGAATGCTAACCATTACACCATAGAACCTGCCGAACAAGCGATTAACTTACTTTATCATTACTATTTAGTTTCTTATTTGAATTTAAAAAGGTTCTACCGAGACTTGAACACGGATCGCTGGTTTCAAAGTCCAGAATGCTAACCATTACACCATAGAACATATCGCACAATTGATTAACTTACTTTATCATTACTATTTAGTTTCTTATATGAATTTAAATGGTTCGACCGAGACTTGAACTCGGATCGCTGGATTCAAAGTCCAGAATGCTAACCATTACACCATAGAACCTGTCGAACAATTGATTAACTTACTTTATCATTACTATTTAGTTTCTTATATGAATTTAAAAGGTTCTACCGAGACTTTAACTCGGATCGCTGGATTCAAAGTCCAGAATGCTAACCATTACACCATAGAACCTGTCGAACAATTGATTAACTTACTTTATCATTACTATTTAGTTTCTTATTTCAATTTAAAAAAGTTTTACCGAGACTTGAACTCGGATCGCTGGATTCAGAGTCCAGAATGCTAACCATTACACCATAGAACCTATCGAACAATTGATTAACTTACTTTATCATTACTATTTAGTTTCTTATATGAATTTAAAAGGTTCGACCGAGACTGGAACTTGGATCGCTGGATTCAAAGTCCAGAACGCTAACCATTACACCATAGAACCTGTCGAACAACTGATTAACTTACTTTATCATTACTATTTAGTTTCTTATATGAATTTAAAATGTTCTACCGAGACTTGAACTCGGATCGCTGGATTCAAAGTCCAGAATGCTAACCATTACACCATAGAACCTGTCGAACAATTGATTAACTTACTTTATCATTACTATTTAGTTTCTTATTTGAATTTAAAAAGGTTCTACCGAGACTTGAACTCGGATCGCTTGATTCTGAGTCCAGAATGTTAACCATTACACCATAGAACCTGTCGAACAATTGTTTAACTTACTTTATCATTACTATTTAGTTTCTTATATGAATTTAAACGGTTCTACCGAGACTTGAAATCGGATCGCTGGATTCAAAGTCCAGAATGCTAAAAATTACACCATAGAACCTGTCCAACAATTGATTAACTTACTTTATCATTACTATTTAGTTTCTTATTTGAATTTAAAAAGGTTCTACCGAAATTTGAACTCGGATCGCTGGATTCAGAGACCAGAATGCTAACCATTACACCATAGAACATGTCGAACAATTGATTAACTTACTTTATCATTACTATTTAGTTTCTTATATGAATTTAGAAGGTTCTACCGAGACTTGAACTCGGATCACTGGATTCAAAGTCCAGAATGCTAACCATTACACCATAGAACCTGTCAAACAATTGATTAACTTACTTTATCATTACTATTTAGTTTCTTATATGAATTTAAAAGGTTCTACCGAGACTTGAACTCGGATCGCTGGATTCAAAGGCCAGAATGCTAACCATTACACCATAGAACATATCGCACAATTGATTAACTTACTTTATCATTACTATTTAGATTCTTATATGAATTTAAAAGGTTCTACCGAGACTTGATCTCGGATCGCTGGATTCAAAGTCCAGAATGCTAACCATTACACCATAGAACCTGCCGAACAAGCGATTAACTTACTTTATCATTACTATTTAGTTTCTTATTTGAATTTAAAAAGGTTCTACCGAGACTTGAACACGGATCGCTGGTTTCAAAGTCCAGAATGCTAACCATTACACCGTAGAACATATCGCACAATTGATTAACTTACTTTATCATTACTATTTAGTTTCTTATATGAATTTAAAAGGTTCTACCGAGACTTGAACTCGGATCGCTGGATTCAAAGACCAGAATGCTAACCACTACACCATAGAACCTGTCGAATAATTGATTAACTTAATTTATCATTACTATTTAGTTTCTTATTTGAATTTAAAAAGGTTCTACCGAGACTTGAACTCGGATCGCTGGATTCAGAGTCCAGAATGCTAACCATTACACCATAGAACCTGTCGAACAATTGATTAACTTACTTTATCATTACTATTTAGTTTCTTATATGAATTTAAAAGGTTCTACCGAGACTTGAACTCGGATCGCTGGATTCAAAGTCCAGAATGCTAACCATTACACCATAGAACCTGTCGAACAATTGATTAACTTACTTTATCATTACTATTTAGTTTCTTATTTGAATTTAAAACGGTTCTACCGAGACTTTAACTCGGATCGCTGGATTCAAAGTCCAGAATGCTAACCATTACACATTAGAACCTGTCGAACAATTGATTAACTTACTTTATCATTAATATTTAGTTTCTTATTTGAATTTAAAAAAGTTTTACCGAGACTTGAACTCGGATCGCTGGATTCAGAGTCCAGAATGCTAACCATTACACCATAGAACCTATCGAACAATTGTTTAACTTACTTTATCATTACTATTTAGTTTCTTATATGAATTTAAACGGTTCTACCGAGACTTGAAATCGGATCGCTGGATTCAAAGTCCAGAATGCTAAAAATTACACCATAGAACCTGTCCAACAATTGATTAACTTACTTTATCATTACTATTTAGTTTCTTATTTGAATTTAAAAAGGTTCTACCGAAATTTGAACTCGGATCGCTGGATTCAGAGACCAGAATGCTAACCATTACACCATAGAACATGTCGAACAATTGATTAACTTACTTTATCATTACTATTTAGTTTCTTATATGAATTTAGAAGGTTCTACCGAGACTTGAACTCGGATCACTGGATTCAAAGTCCAGAATGCTAACCATTACACCATAGAACCTGTCAAACAATTGATTAACTTACTTTATCATTACTATTTAGTTTCTTATATGAATTTAAAAGGTTCTACCGAGACTTGAACTCGGATCGCTGGATTCAAAGGCCAGAATGCTAACCATTACACCATAGAACATATCGCACAATTGATTAACTTACTTTATCATTACTATTTAGATTCTTATATGAATTTAAAAGGTTCTACCGAGACTTGATCTCGGATCGCTGGATTCAAAGTCCAGAATGCTAACCATTACACCATAGAACCTGCCGAACAAGCGATTAACTTACTTTATCATTACTATTTAGTTTCTTATTTGAATTTAAAAAGGTTCTACCGAGACTTGAACACGGATCGCTGGTTTCAAAGTCCAGAATGCTAACCATTACACCGTAGAACATATCGCACAATTGATTAACTTACTTTATCATTACTATTTAGTTTCTTATATGAATTTAAAAGGTTCTACCGAGACTTGAACTCGGATCGCTGGATTCAAAGACCAGAATGCTAACCACTACACCATAGAACCTGTCGAATAATTGATTAACTTAATTTATCATTACTATTTAGTTTCTTATTTGAATTTAAAAAGGTTCTACCGAGACTTGAACTCGGATCGCTGGATTCAGAGTCCAGAATGCTAACCATTACACCATAGAACCTGTCGAACAATTGATTAACTTACTTTATCATTACTATTTAGTTTCTTATATGAATTTAAAAGGTTCTACCGAGACTTGAACTCGGATCGCTGGATTCAAAGTCCAGAATGCTAACCATTACACCATAGAACCTGTCGAACAATTGATTAACTTACTTTATCATTACTATTTAGTTTCTTATTTGAATTTAAAACGGTTCTACCGAGACTTTAACTCGGATCGCTGGATTCAAAGTCCAGAATGCTAACCATTACACATTAGAACCTGTCGAACAATTGATTAACTTACTTTATCATTAATATTTAGTTTCTTATTTGAATTTAAAAAAGTTTTACCGAGACTTGAACTCGGATCGCTGGATTCAGAGTCCAGAATGCTAACCATTACACCATAGAACCTATCGAACAATTGATTAACTTACTTTATCATTACTATTTAGTTTCTTATATGAATTTAAAAGGTTCGACCGAGACTGGAACTTGGATCGCTGGATTCAAAGTCCAGAATGCTAACCATTACACCATAGAACCTGTCGAACAACTGATTAACTTACTTTATCATTACTATTTAGTTTCTTATATGAATTTAAAATGTTCTACCGAGACTTGAACTCGGATCGCTGGATTCAGAGTCCAGAATGCTAACAATTACACCATAGAACCTGTCGAACAATTGATTAACTTACTTTATCATTACTATTTAGTTTCTTATTTGAATTTAAAAAGGTTCTACCGAGACTTGAACTCGGATCGCTTGATTCTGAGTCCAGAATGTTAACCATTACACCATAGAACCTGTCGAACAATTGTTTAACTTACTTTATCATTACTATTAATTTCTTATATGAATTTAAACGGTTCTACCGAGACTTGAACTCGGATCGCTGGATTCAAAGTCCAGAATGCTAAAAATTACACCATAGAACCTGTCCAACAATTGATTAACTTACTTTAACATTACTATTTAGTTTCTTATTTGAATTTAAAAAGGTTCTACCGAAATTTGAACTCGGATCGCTGGATTCAGAGACCAGAATGCTAACCATTACACCATAGAACCTGTCGAACAATTGTTTAACTTACTTTATCATTACTATTTAGTTTCTTATATGAATTTAGAAGGTTCTACCGAGACTTGAACTCGGATCACTGGATTCAAAGTGCAGAATGCTAACCATTACACCATAGAACCTGTCAAACAATTGATTAACTTACTTTATCATTACTATTTAGTTTCTTATATGAATTTAAAAGGTTCTACCGAGACTTGAACTCGGATCGCTGGATTCAAAGGCCAGAATGCTAACCATTACACCATAGAACATATCGCACAATTGATTAACTTACTTTATCATTACTATTTAGATTCTTATATGAATTTAAAAGGTTCTACCGAGACTTGATCTCGGATCGCTGGATTCAAAGTCCAGAATGCTAACCAATACACCATAGAACCTGTCGAACAATTGATTAACTTACTTTATCATTACTATTTAGTTTCTTATATGAATTTAAAAGGTTCTACCGAGACTTGAACTCGGATCGCTGGATTCAAAGTCCAGAATGCTAACCATTACACCATAGAACCTGTCGAACAATTGATTAACTTACTTTATCATTACTATTTAGTTTCTTATTTGAATTTAAAGCGGTTCTACCGAGACTTGAACTCGGATCGCTGGATTCAGAGTCCAGAATGCTAACCATTACACCATAGAACCTGTCGAACAATTGATTCACTTACTTTATCATTACTATTTAGTTTCTTATATGAATTTAAAAGGTTCTACCGAGACTTGAACTCGGATCGCTGGATTCAAAGTCCGGAATGCTAACCATTACACCATAGAACCTGTCGAACAATTGATTAACTTACTTTATCATTACTATTTAGTTTCTTATTTGAATTTAAAAAGGCTCTACCGAGACTTGAACTCGGATCGCTGGATTCAGAGTCCAGAATGCTAACAATTACACCATAGAACAAGTCGAGCAATTGATTAACTTATTTTATCATTACTATTTAGTTTCTTATATGAATTTAAAAGGTTCGACCAAGACTGGAACTTGGATCGCTGGATTCAAAGTCCAGAATGCTAACCATTACACCATAGAACCTGTCGAACAATTGATTAACTTACTTTATCATTACTATTTAGTTTCTTATATGAATTTAAAATGTTCTACCGAGACTTGAACTCGGATCGCTGGATTCAAAGTCCAGAATGCTAACCATTACACCATAGAACCTGTCGAACAATTGATTAACTTACTTTATCATTACTATTTAGTTTCTTATTTGAATTTAAAAAGGTTCTACCGAGACTTGAACTCGGATCGCTTGATTCAGAGTCCAGAATGTTAACCATTACACCATAGAACCTGTCGAAAAATTGTTTAACTTACTTTATCATTACTATTTAGTTTCTTATATGAATTTAAACGGTTCTACCGAGACTTGAACTCGGATCGCTGGATTCAAAGTCCAGAATGCTAAAAATTACACCATAGAACCTGTCGAACAATTGATTAACTTATTTTATCATTACTATTTAGTTTCTTATTTGAATTTAAAAAGGTTCTACCGAAATTTGAACTCGGATCGCTGGATTCAGAGACCAGAATGCTAACCATTACACCATAGAACATGTCGAACAATTGATTAACTTACTTTATCATTACTATTTAGTTTCTTATATGAATTTAGAAGGTTCTACGGAGACTTGAACTCGGATCACTGGATTCAAAGTCCAGAATGCTAACCATTACACCATAGAACCTGTCAAACAATTGATTAACTTACTTTATCATTACTATTTAGTTTCTTATATGAATTTAGAAGGTTCTACCGAGACTTGAACTCGGATCGCTGGATTCAGAGTCCAGAATGCTAACAATTACACCATAGAACATGTCGAGCAATTGATTAACTTTCTTTATCATTACTATTTAGATTCTTATATGAATTTAAAAGGTTCTACCGAGACTTAAACTCGGATCGCTGGAATCAAAGTCCAGAATGCTAACCATTACACCATAGAACCTGTCGAACAATTGATTAACTTACTTTATCATTACTATTTAGTTTCTTATATGAATTTAAAATGTTCTACCGAGACTTGAACTCGGATCGCTGGATTCAAAGTCCAGAATGCTAACCATTACACCATAGAACCTGTCGAACGATTGATTAACTTACTTTATCATTACTATTTAGTTTCTTATATGAATTTAAAAGGTTCTACCGAGACTAGAACTCGGGTCGCTGGATTCAAAGTCCAGAATGCTAACCATTACACCATAGAACCTGTCGAACAATTGATTAACTTACTTTATCATTACTATTTAGTTTCTTATTTGAATTTTAAAAAGGTTCTACCGAGACTTGAACTCGGATCGCTGGATTCAGAGTCCAGAATGCTAACCATTACACCATAGAACCTGTCGAACAATTGATTAACATACTTTATCATTACTATTTAGTTTCTTATATGAATTTAAAAGGTTCGACCGAGACTTGAACTCGGATCGCTGGATTCAAAGTCCAGAATGCTAACCATTACACCATAGAACCTGTCGAACAATTGATTAACTTACTTGATCATTACTATTTAGTTTCTTATATGAATTTAAAAGGTTCTACCGAGACTTGAACTCGGATCGCTGGATTCAAAGTCCAGAATGCTAACCATTACACCATAGAACCTGTCGAACAATTGATTAACTTACTTTATCATTACTATTTAGTTTCTTATATGAATTTAGAAGGTTCTACCGAGACTTGAACTCGGATCACTGGATTCAAAGTCCAGAATGCTAACCATTACACCATAGAACCTGTCAAACAATTGATTAACTTACTTTATCATTACTATTTAGTTTCTTATATGAATTTAAAAGGTTCTACCGAGACTTGAACTTGGATCGCTGGATTCAAAGGCCAGAATGCTAACCATTACACCATAGAACATATCGCACAATTGATTAACTTACTTTATCATTACTATTTAGATTCTTATATGAATTTAAAAGGTTCTACCGAGACTTGATCTCGGATCGCTGGATTCAAAGTCCAGAATGCTAACCAATACACCATAGAACCTGTCGAACAATTGATTAACTTACTTTATCATTACTATTTAGTTTCTTATATGAATTTAAAAGGTTTTACCGAGACTTGAACTCGGATCGCTGGATTCAAAGTCCAGAATGCTAACAATTACACCATAGAACCTGTCGAACAATTGATTAACTTACTTTATCATTACTATTTAGTTTCTTATTTGAATTTAAAACGGTTCTACCGAGACTTGAACTCGGATCGCTGGATTCAGAGTCCAGAATGCTAACCATTACACCATAGAACCTGTCGAACAATTGATTCACTTACTTTATCATTACTATTTAGTTTCTTATATGAATTTAAAAGGTTCTACCGAGACTTGAACTCGGATCGCTGGATTCAAAGTCCGGAATGCTAACCATTACATCATAGAACCTGTCGCACAATTGATTAACTTACTTTATCATTACTATTTAGTTTCTTATTTGAATTTAAAAAGGCTCTACAGAGACTTGAACTCGGATCGCTGGATTCAGAGTCCAGAATGCTAACAATTACACCATAGAACATGTCGAGCAATTGATTAACTTACTTTATCATTACTATTTAGTTTCTTATATGAATTTAAAAGGTTCGACCAAGACTGGAACTTGGATCGCTGGATTCAAAGTCCAGAATGCTAACCATTACACCATAGAACCTGTCGAACAATTGATTAACTTACTTTATCATTACTATTTAGTTTCTTATATGAATTTAAAATGTTCTACCGAGACTTGAACTCGGATCGCTGGATTCAAAGTCCAGAATGCTAACCATTACACCATAGAACCTGTCGAACAATTGATTAACTTACTTTATCATTACTATTTAGTTTCTTATTTGAATTTAAAAAGGTTCTACCGAGACTTGAACTCGGATCGCTGGATTCAGAGTCCAGAATGCTAACCATTACACCATAGAACCTGTCAAACAATTGATTCACTTACTTTATCATTACTATTTAGTTTCTTATTTGAATTTAAAAAGGTTCTACCGAGACTTGAACTCGGATCGCTTGATTCAGAGTCCAGAATGTTAACCATTACACCATAGAACCTGTCGAACAATTGATTAACTTACTTTATCATTACTATTTAGTTTCTTATATGAATTTAAAAGGTTCTACCGAGACTTGAACTCGGATCGCTGGATTCAAAGTCCAGAATGCTAACCATTACACCATAGAAACTGTCGAACAATTGATTAACTTACTTTATCATTACTATTTAGTTTCTTATTTGAATTTAAAAAGGTTCTACCGAGACTTGAACTCGGATCGCTGGATTCAGAGTCCAGAATGCTAACCATTACACCATAGAACCTGTCGAACAATTGATTAACTTACTTTATCATTACTATTTAGTTTCTTATATGAATTTAAAAGGTTCTACCTCGACTTGAACTTGGATCGCTGGATTCAAATCCAGAATGCTAACCATTACACCATTGAACCTGTCGAACAATTGATTAACTTACTTTATCATTACTATTTAGTTTCTTATTTGAATTTAAAAAGGTTCTACCGAGACTTGAACTCGGATCGCTGGGTTCAGAGTCCAGAATGCTAACCATTACACCATAGAACCTGTCGAACAATTGATTAACTTACTTTATCATTACTATTTAGTTTCTTATATGAATTTAAAAGGTTCTACCGAGACTTGAACTCGGATCGCTGGATTCAAAGTCCAAAATGCTAACCATTACGCCATAGAACCTGTCGAACAATTGATTAACTTACTTAATCATTACTATTTAGTTTCTTATTTGAATTTAAAAAGGTTCTACCGATACTTGAACTCGGATCGCTGGATTCAAAGTCCAAAATGCTAACCATTACGCCATAGAACCTGTCGAACAATTGATTAACTTACTTTATCATTACTATTTAGTTTCTTATTTGAATTTAAAAAGGTTCTACCGAGACTTGAACTCGGATCGCTGGATTCAGAGTCCAGAATGCTAACCATTACACCACAGAACCTGTCGAACAATTGATTAACTTACTTTATCATTACTATTTAGTTTCTTATTTGAATTTAAAAAGGTTCTACCGAGACTTGAACTCGGATCGCTGGATTCAGAGACCAGAATGCTAACCATTACACCATAGAACCTGTCGAACAATTGATTAACTTACTTTATCATTACTATTTAGTTTCTTATATGAATTTAGAAGGTTCTACCGAGACTTGAACTCGGATCACTGGATTCAAAGTCCAGAATGCTAACCATTACACCATAGAACCTGTCAAACAATTGATTAACTTACTTTATCATTACTATTTAGTTTCTTATATGAATTTAGAAGGTTCTACCGAGACTTGAACTCGGATCGCTGGATTCAGAGTCCAGAATGCTAACAATTACACCATAGAACATGTCGAGCAATTGATTAACTTTCTTTATCATTACTATTTAGATTCTTATATGAATTTAAAAGGTTCTACCGAGACTTAAACTCGGATCGCTGGATTCAAAGTCCAAAATGCTAACCATTACACCATAGAACCTGTCGAACAATTGATTAACTTACTTTATCATTACTATTTAGTTTCTTATATGAATTTAAAATGTTCTACCGAGACTTGAACTCGGATCGCTGGATTCAAAGTCCAGAATGCTAACCATTACACCATAGAACCTGTCGAACGATTGATTAACTTACTTTATCATTACTATTTAGTTTCTTATATGAATTTAAAAGCTTCTACCGAGACTTGAACGCGGATCGCTGGATTCAAAGTCCAGAATGCTAACCATTACACCATAGAACCTGTCGAACAATTGATTAACTTACTTTATCATTACTATTTAGTTTCTTATTTGAATTTAAAAAGGTTCTACCGAGACTTGAACTCGGATCGCTGGATTCAGAGTCCAGAATGCTAACCATTACACCATAGAACCAGTCAAACAATTGATTCACTTACTTTATCATTACTATTTAGTTTCTTATTTGAATTTAAAAAGGTTCTACAGAGACTTGAACTCGGATCGCTTGATTCAGAGTCCAGAATGTTAACCATTACACCATAGAACCTGTCGAACAATTGATTAACTTACTTTATCATTACTATTTAGTTTCTTATATGAATTTAAAAGGTTCTACCGAGACTTGAACTCGGATCGCTGGATTCAAAGTCCAGAATGCTAACCATTACACCATAGAAACTGTCGAACAATTGATTAACTTACTTTATCATTACTATTTAGTTTCTTATTTGAATTTAAAAAGGTTCTACCGAGACTTGAACTCGGATCGCTGGATTCAGAGTCCAGAATGCTAACCATTACACCATAGAACCTGTCAAACAATTGATTCACTTACTTTATCATTACTATTTAGTTTCTTATATGAATTTAAATTGTTCGACCGAGACTTGAACTCGGATCGCTGGATTCAAAGTCCAGAATGCTAACCATTACACCATAGAACCTGTCGAACAATTGATTCACTTACTTTATCATTACTATTTAGTTTCTTATATGAATTTAAAAAGGCTCTACAGAGACTTGAACTCGGATCGCTGGATTCAGAGTCCAGAATGCTAACAATTACACCATAGAACATGTCGAGCAATTGATTAACTTACTTTATCATTACTATTTAGTTTCTTATATGAATGTAAAAGGTTCGACCAAGACTGGAACTTGGATCGCTGGATTCAAAGTCCAGAATGCTAACCATTACACCATAGAACCTGTCGAACAATTGATTAACTTACTTTATCATTACTATTTAGTTTCTTATATGAATTTAAAATGTTCTACCGAGACTTGAACTCGGATCGCTGGATTCAAAGTCCAGAATGCTAACCATTACACCATAGAACCTGTCGAACAATTGATTAACTTACTTTATCATTACTATTTAGTTTCTTATTTGAATTTAAAAAGGTTCTACCGAGACTTGAACTCGGATCGCTGGATTCAGAGTCCAGAATGCTAACCATTACACCATAGAACCAGTCAAGCAATTGATTCACTTACTTTATCATTACTATTTAGTTTCTTATTTGAATTTAAAAAGGTTCTACCGAGACTTGAACTCGGATCGCTTGATTCAGAGTCCAGAATGTTAACCATTACACCATAGAACCTGTCGAACAATTGATTAACTTACTTTATCATTACTATTTAGTTTCTTATATGAATTTAAAAGGTTCTACCGAGACTTGAACTCGGATCGCTGGATTCAAAGTCCAGAATGCTAACCATTACACCATAGAAACTGTCGAACAATTGATTAACTTACTTTATCATTACTATTTAGTTTCTTATTTGAATTTAAAAAGGTTCTACCGAGACTTGAACTCGGATCGCTGTATTCAGAGTCCAGAATGCTAACCATTACACCATAGAACCTGTCGAACAATTGATTAACTTACTTTATCATTACTATTTAGTTTCTTATATGAATTTAAAAGGTTCTACCTCGACTTGAACTTGGATCGCTGGATTCAAATCCAGAATGCTAACCATTACACCATTGAACCTGTCGAACAATTGATTAACTTACTTTATCATTACTATTTAGTTTCTTATTTGAATTTAAAAAGGTTCTACCGAGACTTGAACTCGGATCGCTGGGTTCCGAGTCCAGAATGCTAACCATTACACCATAGAACCTGTCGAACAATTGATTAACTTACTTTATCATTACTATTTAGTTTCTTATATGAATTTAAAAGGTTCTACCGAGACTTGAACTCGGATCGCTGGATTCAAAGTCCAAAATGCTAACCATTACGCCATAGAACCTGTCGAACAATTGATTAACTTACTTAATCATTACTATTTAGTTTCTTATTTGAATTTAAAAAGGTTCTACCGATACTTGAACTCGGATCGCTGGATTCAAAGTCCAAAATGCTAACCATTACGCCATAGAACCTGTCGAACAATTGATTAACTTACTTTATCATTACTATTTAGTTTCTTATTTGAATTTAAAAAGGTTCTACCGAGACTTGAACTCGGATCGCTGGATTCAGAGTCCAGAATGCTAACCATTACACCACAGAACCTGTCGAACAATTGATTAACTTACTTTATCATTACTATTTAGTTTCTTATTTGAATTTAAAAAGGTTCTACCGAGACTTGAACTCGGAACGCTGGATTCAGAGACCAGAATGCTAACCATTACACCATAGAACCTGTCGAACAATTGATTAACTTACTTTATCATTACTATTTAGTTTCTTATATGAATTTAAAATGTTCTACCGAGACTTGAACTCGGATCGCTGGATTCAAAGTCCAGAATGCTAACCATTACACCATAGAACCTGTCGAACGATTGATTAACTTACTTTATCATTACTATTTAGTTTCTTATATGAATTTAAAAGGTTCTACCGAGACTTGAAGGCGGATCGCTGGATTCAAAGTCCAGAATGCTAACCATTACACCATAGAACCTGTCGAACAATTGATTAACTTACTTTATCATTACTATTTAGTTTCTTATTTGAATTTAAAAAGGTTCTACCGAGACTTGAACTCGGATCGCTGGATTCAGAGTCCAGAATGCTAACCATTACACCATAGAACCTGTCAAACAATTGATTCACTTACTTTATCATTACTATTTAGTTTCTTATATGAATTTAAATTGTTCGACCGAGACTTGAACTCGGATCGCTGGATTCAAAGTCCAGAATGCTAACCATTACACCATAGAACCTGTCGAACAATTGATTCACTTACTTTATCATTACTATTTAGTTTCTTATATGAATTTAAAAGGTTCTACCGAGACTTGAACTCGGATCGCTGGATTCAAAGTCCGGAATGCTAACCATTACATCATAGAACCTGTCGCACAATTGATTAACTTACTTTATCATTACTATTTAGTTTCTTATTTGAATTTAAAAAGGCTCTACAGAGACTTGAACTCGGATCGCTGGATTCAGAGTCCAGAATGCTAACAATTACACCATAGAACATGTCGAGCAATTGATTAACTTACTTTATCATTACTATTTAGTTTCTTATATGAATTTAAAAGGTTCGACCAAGACTGGAACTTGGATCGCTGGATTCAAAGTCCAGAATGCTAACCATTACACCATAGAACCTGTCGAACAATTGATTAACTTACTTTATCATTACTATTTAGTTTCTTATATGAATTTAAAATGTTCTACCGAGACTTGAACTCGGATCGCTGGATTCAAAGTCCAGAATGCTAACCATTACACCATAGAACCTGTCGAACAATTGATTAACTTACTTTATCATTACTATTTAGTTTCTTATTTGAATTTAAAAAGGTTCTACCGAGACTTGAACTCGGATCGCTGGATTCAGAGTCCAGAATGCTAACCATTACACCATAGAACCTGTCAAACAATTGATTCACTTACTTTATCATTACTATTTAGTTTCTTATTTGAATTTAAAAAGCTTCTACCGAGACTTGAACTCGGATCGCTTGATTCAGAGTCCAGAATGTTAACCATTACACCATAGAACCTGTCGAACAATTGATTAACTTACTTTATCATTACTATTTAGTTTCTTATATGAATTTAAAAGGTTCTACCGAGACTTGAACTCGGATCGCTGGATTCAAAGTCCAGAATGCTAACCATTACACCATAGAAACTGTCGAACAATTGATTAACTTACTTTATCATTACTATTTAGTTTCTTATTTGAATTTAAAAAGGTTCTACCGAGACTTGAACTCGGATCGCTGGATTCAGAGTCCAGAATGCTAACCATTACACCATAGAACCTGTCGAACAATTGATTAACTTACTTTATCATTACTATTTAGTTTCTTATATGAATTTAAAAGGTTCTACCTCGACTTGAACTTGGATCGCTGGATTCAAATCCAGAATGCTAACCATTACACCATTGAACCTGTCGAACAATTGATTAACTTACTTTATCATTACTATTTAGTTTCTTATTTGAATTTAAAAAGGTTCTACCGAGACTTGAACTCGGATCGCTGGGTTCAGAGTCCAGAATGCTAACCATTACACCATAGAACCTGTCGAACAATTGATTAACTTACTTTATCATTACTATTTAGTTTCTTATATGAATTTAAAAGGTTCTACCGAGACTTGAACTCGGATCGCTGGATTCAAAGTCCAAAATGCTAACCATTACGCCATAGAACCTGTCGAACAATTGATTAACTTACTTAATCATTACTATTTAGTTTCTTATTTGAATTTAAAAAGGTTCTACCGATACTTGAACTCGGATCGCTGGATTCAAAGTCCAAAATGCTAACCATTACGCCATAGAACCTGTCGAACAATTGATTAACTTACTTTATCATTACTATTTAGTTTCTTATTTGAATTTAAAAAGGTTCTACCGAGACTTGAACTCGGAACGCTGGATTCAGAGACCAGAATGCTAACCATTACACCATAGAACCTGTCGAACAATTGATTAACTTACTTTATCATTACTATTTAGTTTCTTATATGAATTTAAAATGTTCTACCGAGACTTGAACTCGGATCGCTGGATTCAAAGTCCAGAATGCTAACCATTACACCATAGAACCTGTCGAACGATTGATTAACTTACTTTATCATTACTATTTAGTTTCTTATATGAATTTAAAAGGTTCTACCGAGACTTGAACGCGGATCGCTGGATTCAAAGTCCAGAATGCTAACCATTACACCATAGAACCTGTCGAACAATTGATTAACTTACTTTATCATTACTATTTAGTTTCTTATTTGAATTTAAAAAGGTTCTACCGAGACTTGAACTCGGATCGCTGGATTCAGAGTCCAGAATGCTAACCATTACACCATAGAACCTGTCAAACAATTGATTCACTTACTTTATCATTACTATTTAGTTTCTTATATGAATTTAAATTGTTCGACCGTGACTTGAACTCGGATCGCTGGATTCAAAGTCCAGAATGCTAACCATTACACCATAGAACCTGTCGAACAATTGATTCACTTACTTTATCATTACTATTTAGTTTCTTATATGAATTTAAAAGGTTCTACCGAGACTTGAACTCGGATCGCTGGATTCAAAGTCCGGAATGCTAACCATTACATCATAGAACCTGTCGCACAATTGATTAACTTACTTTATCATTACTATTTAGTTTCTTATTTGAATTTAAAAAGGCTCTACAGAGACTTGAACTCGGATCGCTGGATTCAGAGTCCAGAATGCTAACAATTACACCATAGAACATGTCGAGCAATTGATTAACTTACTTTATCATTACTATTTAGTTTCTTATATGAATTTAAAAGGTTCGACCAAGACTGGAACTTGGATCGCTGGATTCAAAGTCCAGAATGCTAACCATTACACCATAGAACCTGTCGAACAATTGATTAACTTACTTTATCATTACTATTTAGTTTCTTATATGAATTTAAAATGTTCTACCGAGACTTGAACTCGGATCGCTGGATTCAAAGTCCAGAATGCTAACCATTACACCATAGAACCTGTCGAACAATTGATTAACTTACTTTATCATTACTATTTAGTTTCTTATTTGAATTTAAAAAGGTTCTACCGAGACTTGAACTCGGATCGCTGGATTCAGAGTCCAGAATGCTAACCATTACACCATAGAACCTGTCAAACAATTGATTCACTTACTTTATCATTACTATTTAGTTTCTTATTTGAATTTAAAAAGCTTCTACCGAGACTTGAACTCGGATCGCTTGATTCAGAGTCCAGAATGTTAACCATTACACCATAGAACCTGTCGAACAATTGATTAACTTACTTTATCATTACTATTTAGTTTCTTATATGAATTTAAAAGGTTCTACCGAGACTTGAACTCGGATCGCTGGATTCAAAGTCCAGAATGCTAACCATTACACCATAGAAACTGTCGAACAATTGATTAACTTACTTTATCATTACTATTTAGTTTCTTATTTGAATTTAAAAAGGTTCTACCGAGACTTGAACTCGGATCGCTGGATTCAGAGTCCAGAATGCTAACCATTACACCATAGAACCTGTCGAACAATTGATTAACTTACTTTATCATTACTATTTAGTTTCTTATATGAATTTAAAAGGTTCTACCTCGACTTGAACTTGGATCGCTGGATTCAAATCCAGAATGCTAACCATTACACCATTGAACCTGTCGAACAATTGATTAACTTACTTTATCATTACTATTTAGTTTCTTATTTGAATTTAAAAAGGTTCTACCGAGACTTGAACTCGGATCGCTGGGTTCAGAGTCCAGAATGCTAACCATTACACCATAGAACCTGTCGAACAATTGATTAACTTACTTTATCATTACTATTTAGTTTCTTATATGAATTTAAAAGGTTCTACCGAGACTTGAACTCGGATCGCTGGATTCAAAGTCCAAAATGCTAACCATTACGCCATAGAACCTGTCGAACAATTGATTAACTTACTTAATCATTACTATTTAGTTTCTTATTTGAATTTAAAAAGGTTCTACCGATACTTGAACTCGGATCGCTGGATTCAAAGTCCAAAATGCTAACCATTACGCCATAGAACCTGTCGAACAATTGATTAACTTACTTTATCATTACTATTTAGTTTCTTATTTGAATTTAAAAAGGTTCTACCGAGACTTGAACTCGGATCGCTGGATTCAGAGTCCAGAATGCTAACCATTACACCACAGAACCTGCCGAACAATTGATTAACTTACTTTATCATTACTATTTAGTTTCTTATTTGAATTTAAAAAGGTTCTACCGAGACTTGAACTCGGAACGCTGGATTCAGAGACCAGAATGCTAACCATTACACCATAGAACCTGTCGAACAATTGATTAACTTACTTTATCATTACTATTTAGTTTCTTATATGAATTTAGAAGGTTCTACCGAGACTTGAACTCGGATCACTGGATTCAAAGTCCAGAATGCTAACCATTACACCATAGAACCTGTCAAACAATTGATTAACTTACTTTATCATTACTATTTAGTTTCTTATATGAATTTAGAAGGTTCTACCGAGACTTGAACTCGGATCGCTGGATTCAGAGTCCAGAATGCTAACAATTACACCATAGAACATGTCGAGCAATTGATTAACTTTCTTTATCATTACTATTTAGATTCTTATATGAATTTAAAAGGTTCTACCGAGACTTAAACTCGGATCGTTGGATTCAAAGTCCAGAATGCTAACCATTACACCATAGAACCTGTCGAACAATTGATTAACTTACTTTATCATTACTATTTAGTTTCTTATATGAATTTAAAATGTTCTACCGAGACTTGAACTCGGATCGCTGGATTCAAAGTCCAGAATGCTAACCATTACACCATAGAACCTGTCGAACGATTGATTAACTTACTTTATCATTACTATTTAGTTTCTTATATGAATTTAAAAGGTTCTACCGAGACTTGAACTCGGATCGCTGGATTCAAAGTCCAGAATGCTAACCATTACACCATAGAACCTGTCGAACAATTGATTAACTTACTTTATCATTACTATTTAGTTTCTTATTTGAATTTTAAAAAGGTTCTACCGAGACTTGAACTCGGATCGCTGGATTCAGAGTCCAGAATGCTAACCATTACACCATAGAACCTGTCGAACAATTGATTAACTTACTTTATCATTACTATTTAGTTTCTTATATGAATTTAAAAGGTTCGACCGAGACTTGAACTCGGATCGCTGGATTCAAAGTCCAGAATGCTAACCATTACACCATAGAACCTGTCGAACAATTGATTAACTTACTTGATCATTACTATTTAGTTTCTTATATGAATTTAAAAGGTTCTACCGAGACTTGAACTCGGATCGCTGGATTCAAAGTCCAGAATGCTAACCATTACACCATAGAACCAGTCGAACAATTGATTAACTTACTTTATCATTACTATTTAGTTTCTTATATGAATTTAAAAGGTTCTACCGAGACTTGAACGCGGATCGCTGGATTCAAAGTCCGGAATGCTAACCATTACACCATAGGACCTGTCGAACAATTGATTAACTTACTTTATCATTACTATTTAGTTTCTTATTTGAATTTAAAAAGGTTCTACCGAGACTTGAACTCGGATCGCTGGATTCAGAGTCCAGAATGCTAACCATTACACCATAGAACCTGTCAAACAATTGATTCACTTACTTTATCATTACTATTTAGTTTCTTATATGAATTTAAATTGTTCGACCGAGACTTGAACTCGGATCGCTGGATTCAAAGTCCAGAATGCTAACCATTACACCATAGAACCTGTAAAATAATTGATTAACTTACTTTATCATTACTATTTAGTTTCTTATATGAATTTAAAATGTTCTATCGAGTCTTGAACTCGGATCGCTGGATTCAAAGTCCAGAATGCTAACCATTACACCATAGAACCTGTCGAACAATTGATTAACTTACTTTATCATTACTATTTAGTTTCTTATTTGAATTTAAAAAGGTTCTACCGAGACTTGAACTCGGATCGCTGGATTCAGAGTCCAGAATGCTAACCATTACACCACAGAACCTTTTCGAACAATTGATTAACTTACTTTATCATTACTATTTAGTTTCTTATTTGAATTTAAAAAGGTTCTACCGAGACTTGAACTCGGATCGCTTGATTCAGAGTCCAGAATGTTAACCATTACACCATAGAACCTGTCGAACAATTGATTAACTTACTTTATCATTACTATTTAGTTTCTTATATGAATTTAAAAGGTTCTACCGAGACTTGAACTCGGATCGCTGGATTCAAAGTCCAGAATGCTAACCATTACACCATAGAAACTGTCGAACAATTAATTAACTTACTTTATCATTACTATTTAGTTTCTTATTTGAATTTAAAAAGGTTCTACCGAGACTTGAACTCGGATCGCTGGATTCAGAGTCCAGAATGCTAACCATTACACCATAGAACCTGTCGAACAATTGATTAACTTACTTTATCATTACTATTTAGTTTCTTATATGAATTTAAAAGGTTCTACCTCGACTTGAACTTGGATCGCTGGATTCAAATCCAGAATGCTAACCATTACACCATTGAACCTGTCGAACAATTGATTAACTTACTTTATCATTACTATTTAGTTTCTTATTTGAATTTAAAAAGGTTCTACCGAGACTTGAACTTGGATCAGAGTCCAGAATGCTAACCATTACACCATAGAACCTGTCGAACAATTGATTAACTTACTTTATCATTACTATTTAGTTTCTTATATGAATTTAAAAGGTTCTACCGAGACTTGAACTCGGATCGCTGGATTCAAAGTCCAGAATGCTAACCATTACACCATAGAACCTGTCGAACATTTGATTAACTTACTTTATCATTACTATTTAGTTTCTTATTTGAATTTAAAAAGGTTCTATCGAGACTTGATCTCGGATCGCTGGATTCAAAGTCCGGAATGCTAACCATTACACCATAGAACATATCGCACAATCGCTAAACTTACTTTGTCATTACTATTTAGTTTCTTATATGAATTTAAAAGGTTCTACCGAGATTGAACTCGGATCGCTGGATTCAATGTCCAGAATGCTAACCATTACACCATAGAACCAGTCGAACAATTGATTAACTTACTTTATCATTACTATTTAGTTTCTTATATATATTTAAATGGTTCTACCGAGACTTGAACTCGGATCGCTGGATTAAAAATCCAGAATGCTAACCATTACACCATAGAACCTGTCGAACAATTGATTAACTTACTTTATCATTACTATTTAGTTTCTTATTTGAATTTAAATTGGTTCTACCGAGACTTGAACTCGTATCGCTGGATTCAGAGACCAGAATGCTAACCATTACACCAAAGAACCTGTCGAACAATTGATTAACTTACTTTATCATTACTATTAATTTCTTATATGAATTTAAAAGGTTCTACCGAGACTTGAACTCGGATCGCTGGATTCAAAGTCCAGAATGCTAAAACATCACACAATACAACCTTTCGATCAACCGATTAACTTACTTTATCATTACTATTTAGTTTCTTATTTAAATTTCAAAAGGTCCTACCGAGACTTGGACTCGGATCGCTGGATTCAGAGTCCAGAATGTTAACCATTACACCATAGAACCTGTCGAACAATTGATTAACTTACTTTATCATTACTATTTAGTTTCTTATATGAATTTAAAAGGTTCTACCGAGACTTGAACTCGGATCGCTGGATTCAAAGTCCAGAATGCTAACCATTACACCATAGAACCTGTCGAACAATTGATTAACTTACTTTATCATTACTATTTAGATTCTTATTTGAATTTAAAAAGGTTCTACCGAGACTTGAACTCGGATCGCTCGATTCAGAGTCCAGAATGCTAACCATTACACCATAGAACCTGTCGAACAATTGATTAACTTACTTTATCATTACTATTTAGTTTCTTATATGAATTTAAAAGGTTCTACCGAGACTTGAACTTGGATCGCTGGATTCAAAGTCCAGAATGCTAACCATTACACCATTGAACCTGTCGAACAATGGCTTAACTTACTTTATCATTACTATTTAATTTCTTATTTGAATTTAAAAAGGTTCTACCGAGACTTGAACTCGGATCGGTGGATTCAGAGTACAGAATGCTAACCATTACACCATAGAACCTGTCGAACAATTGATTTACTTACTTTATCATTACTATTTAGTTTCTTATATGAATTTAAAAGGTTCTACCGAGACTTGAACTTGGATCGCTGGATTCAAATCCAGAATGCTAACCATTACACCATTGAACCTGTCGAACCATTGATTAACATACTTTATCATTACTATTTAGTTTCTTATTTGAATTTAAAAAGGTTCTACCGAGACTTGAACTCGGATCGCTGGGTTCAGAGTCCAGAATGCTAACCATTACACCATAGAACCTGCCGAACAATTGATTAACTTACTTTATCATTACTATTTAGTTTCTTATATGAATTTAAAAGGTTCTACCGAGACTTGAACTCGGATCGCTGGATTCAAAGTCCAAAATGCTAACTATTACACCATAGAACCTGTCGAACGATTGATTAACTTACTTTATCATTACTATTTAGTTTCTTATTTGAATTTAAAAAGGTTCTACCGAGACTTGAACTCGGATCGCTGGATTCAAAGTCCAGAATGCTAACCATTACACCATAGAACCTGTCGAATAATTGATTAACTTACTTTATCATTACTATTTAGTTTCTTATATGAATTTAAAATGTTCTATCGAGTCTTGAACTCGGATCGCTGGATTCAAAGTCCAGAATGCTAACCATTACACCATAGAACCTGACGAACAATTGATTAACTTACTTTATCATTACTATTTAGTTTCTTATTTGAATTTAAAAAGGTTCTACCGAGACTTGAACTCGGATCGCTGGATTCAGAGTCCAGAATGCTAACCATTACACCATAGAACCTGTCGAACAATTGATTCACTTACTTTATCATTACTATTTAGTTTCTTATATGAATTTAAAAGGTTCTAACGAGAATTGAACTTGGATCGCTGGATTCAAAGTCCAGAATGCTAACCATTACACCATTGAACCTGTCGAACAATTGATTAACTTACTTTATCATTACTATTTAGTTTCTTATTTGAATTTAAAAAGGTTCTACCGAGACTTGAACTCGGATCGCTGGGTTCAGAGTCCAGAATGCTAACCATTACACCATAGAACCTGTCGAACAGTTGATTAACTTACTTTATCATTACTATTTTGTTTCTTATATGAATTTAAAAGGTTCTACCGAGACTTGAACTCGGATCGCTGGATTCAAAGTCCAGAATGCTAAACATTACACCATAGAACCAGTCGAACAATTGATTAACTTACTTTATCATTACTATTTAGTTTCTTATATGAATTTAAAAGGTTCTACCGAGACTTGAACTCGGATCGCTGGATTCAAAGTCCAGAATGCTAACCATTACACCATAGAACCTGTCGAACAATTGATTAACTTACTTTATCATTACTATTTAGTTCCTTATTTGAATTTAAAAAGGTTCTACCGAGACTTGAACTCGGATCGCTGGATTCAAAGTCCAGAATGCTAACCATTACACCATAGAACCTGTCGAACAATTGATTAACTTACTTTATCATTACTATTTAGTTTCTTATATGAATTTAAAAGGTTCTACCGAGACTTGAACTCGGATCGCTGGATTCAAAGTCCAGAATGCTAACCATCACACAATAGAACCTTTCGATCAACCGATTAACTTACTTTATCATTACTATTTAGTTTCTTATTTGAATTTCAAAAGGTCCTACCGAGACTTGAACTCGGATCGCTGGATTCAGAGTCCAGAATGTTAACCATTACACCATAGAACCTGTCGAACAATTGATTAACTTACTTTATCATTACTATTTAGTTTCTTATATGAATTTAAATGGTTCTACCGAGACTTGAACTCGGATCGCTGGATTCAAAGTCCAGAATGCTAACCATTACACCATAGAACCTGTCGAACAATTGATTAACTTACTTTATCATTACTATTTAGATTCTTATTTGAATTTAAAAAGGTTCTACCGACACTTGAACTCGGATCGCTGGATTCAGAGTCCAGAATGCTACCCATAACACCGTAGAACATGTCGAACAATTGATTAACTTACTTTATCATTACTATTTAGTTTCTTATATGAATTTAAAAGGTTCTACCGAGACTTGAACTTGGATCGCTGGATTCAAAGTCCAGAATGCTAACCATTACACCATTGAACCTGTCGAACAATGGATTAACTTACTTTATCATTACTATTTAATTTCTTATTTGAATTTAAAAAGGTTCTACCGAGACTTGAACTCGGATCGGTGGATTCAGAGTACAGAATGCTAACCATTACACCACAGAACCTGTCGAACAATTGATTAACTTACTTTATCATTACTATTTAGTTTCTTATATGAATTTAAAAGGTTCTACCGAGACTTGAACTTGGATCGCTGGATTCAAATCCAGAATGCTAACCATTACACCATTGAACCTGTCGAACCATTGATTAACATACTTTATCATTACTATTTAGTTTCTTATTTGAATTTAAAAAGGCCCTACCGAGACTTGAACTCGGATCGCTGGATTCAGAGTCCAGAATGCTAACCATTACACCATAGAACCTGACGAACAATTGATTAACTTACTTTATCATTACTATTTAGTTTCTTATTTGAATTTAAAAAGGTTCTACCGAGACTTGAACTCGGATCGCTGGATTCAGAGTCCAGAATGCTAACCATTACACCATAGAACCTGTCGAACAATTGATTCACTTACTTTATCATTACTATTTAGTTTCTTATATGAATTTAAAAGGTTCCAACGAGAATTGAACTTGGATCGCTGGATTCAAAGTCCAGAATGCTAACCATTACACCATTGAACCTGTCGAACAATTGATTAACTTACTTTATCATTACTATTTAGTTTCTTATTTGAATTTAAAAAGGTTCTACCGAGACTTGAACTCGGATCGCTGGGTTCAGAGTCCAGAATGCTAACCATTACACCATAGAACCTGTCGAACAGTTGATTAACTTACTTTATCATTACTATTTAGTTTCTTATATGAATTTAAAAGGTTCTACCGAGACTTGAACTCGGATCGCTGGATTCAAAGTCCAGAATGCTAACCATTACACCATAGAACCAGTCGAACAATTGATTAACTTACTTTATCATTACTATTTAGTTTCTTATATGAATTTAAAAGGTTCTACCGAGACTTGAACTCGGATCGCTGGATTCAAAGTCCAGAATGCTAACCATTACACCATAGAACCTGTCGAACAATTGATTAACTTACTTTATCATTACTATTTAGTTCCTTATTTGAATTTAAAAAGGTTCTACCGAGACTTGAACTCGGATCGCTGGATTCAAAGTCCAGAATGCTAACCATTACACCATAGAACCTGTCGAACAATTGATTAACTTACTTTATCATTACTATTTAGTTTCTTATATGAATTTAAAAGGTTCTACCGAGACTTGAACTCGGATCGCTGGATTCAAAGTCCAGAATGCTAACCATCACACAATAGAACCTTTCGATCAACCGATTAACTTACTTTATCATTACTATTTAGTTTCTTATTTGAATTTCAAAAGGTCCTACCGAGACTTGAACTCGGATCGCTGGATTCAGAGTCCAGAATGTTAACCATTACACCATAGAACCTGTCGAACAATTGATTAACTTACTTTATCATTACTATTTAGTTTCTTATATGAATTTAAAAGGTTCTACCGAGACTTGAACTCGGATCGCTGGATTCAAAGTCCAGAATGCTAACCATTACACCATAGAACCTGTCGAACAATTGATTAACTTACTTTATCATTACTATTTAGATTCTTATTTGAATTTAAAAAGGTTCTACCGACACTTGAACTCGGATCGCTGGATTCAGAGTCCAGAATGCTACCCATAACACCATAGAACATGTCGAACAATTGATTAACTTACTTTATCATTACTATTTAGTTTCTTATATGAATTTAAAAGGTTCTACCGAGACTTGAACTTGGATCGCTGGATTCAAAGTCCAGAATGCTAACCATTACACCATTAAACCTGTCGAACAATGGATTAACTTACTTTATCATTACTATTTAATTTCTTATTTGAATTTAAAAAGGTTCTACCGAGACTTGAACTCGGATCGGTGGATTCAGAGTACAGAATGCTAACCATTACACCACAGAACCTGTCGAACAATTGATTAACTTACTTTATCATTACTATTTAGTTTCTTATATGAATTTAAAATGTTCTACCGAGACTTGAACTCGGATCGCTGGATTCAAAGTCCAGAATGCTAACCATTACACCATAGAACCTGTCGAACAATTGATTAACTTACTTTATCATTACTATTTAGATTCTTATTTGAATTTAAAAAGGTTCTACCGAGACTTGAACTCGGATCGCTGGATTCAAAGTCCAGAATGCTAACCATTACACCATTGAACCTCTCGAACAATGGATTAACTTACTTTATCATTACTATTTAATTTCTTATTTGAATTTAAAAAGGTTCTACCGAGACTTGAACTCGGATCGGTGGATTCAGAGTACCGAATGCTAACCATTACACCATAGAACCTGTCGAACATTCGATTAACTTACTTTATCATTACTATTTAGTTTCTTATTTGAATTTAAAAAGGTTCTACCGAGACTTGAACTCGGATCGCTGGGTTCAGAGACCAGAATGCTAACCATTACACCATAGAACCTGTCGAACAATTGATTAACTTACTTTATCATTACTATTTAGTTTCTTATATGAATTTAAATGGTTCTACCGAGACTTGAACTCGGATCGCTGGATTCAAAGTCCAGAATGCTAACCATTACACCATAGAACCTGTCGAACAACTGATTCACTTACTTTATCATTACTATTTAGTTTCTTATATGAATTTAAAATGTTCTATCGAGTCTTGACCTCGGACCGCTGCATTCAAAGTCCAGAATGCTAACCATTACACCACAGAACCTGTCGAACAATTGATTAACTTACTTTATCATTACTATTTAGTTTCTTATTTGAATTTAAAAAGGTCCTACCGAGACTTGAACTCGGATCTCTAGATTCAGAGTCCAGAATGCTAACCATTACACCATAGAACCTGTCGAACAATTGGTTAACTTACTTTATCATTACTATTTAGTTTCTTATTTGAATTTAAAAAGGTTCTACCGAGACTTGAACTCGGATAGCTTGATTCAGAGTCCAGAATGTTAACCATTACACCATAGAACCTGTCGAACAATTGATTAACTTACTTTATCATTACTATTTAGTTTCTTATATGAATTTAAAAGGTTCTACCGAGACTTGAACTCGGATCGCTGGATTCAAAGTCCAGAATGCTAACCATTACACCATAGAACCTGTCGAACAATTAATTAACTTACTTTATCATTACTATTTAGTTTCTTATTTGAATTTAAAAAGGTTCTACCGAGACTTGAACTCGGATCGCTGGATTCAGAGTCCAGAATGCTAACCATTACACCACAGAACCTGTCGAACAATTGATTAACTTACTTTATCATTACTATTTAGTTTCTTATTTGAATTTAAAAGGTTCTACCGAGAATTGAACTTGGATCGCTGGATTCAACGTCCAGAATGCTAACCATTACACCATTGAACCTGTCGAACAATTGATTAACTTACTTTATCATTACTATTTAGTTTCTTATTTGAATTTAAAACGGTTCTACCGAGACTTGAACTCGGATCGCTGGTTTCAGAGTCCAGAATGCTAACCATTACACCATAGAACCTGTCGAACAATTGATTAACTTACTTTATCATTACTATTTAGTTTCTTATATGAATTTAAAAGGTTCTACCGAGACTTGAACTCGGATCGCTGGATTCAAAGTCCAAAATGCTAACCATTACACCATAGAACCTGTCGAACAATTGATTAACTTACTTTATCATTACTATTTAGTTTCTTATTTGAATTTAAAAAAGTTCTAACGAGACTTGAACTCGGATCGCTTGATTCAAAGTCCACAATGCTAACCATTACACCATAGAACCTGTCGAACATTCGATTAACTTACTTTATCATTACTATTTAGTTTCTTATTTGAATTTAAAAAGGTTCTACCGAGACTTGAACTCGGATCGTTGGATTCAAAGTCCAGAATGCTAACCATTACGCCATAGAAGCTGTCGAATAATTGATTAACTTACTTTATCATTACTATTTAGTTTCTTATATGAATTTAAAATGTTCTATCGAGTCTTGAACTCGGATCGCTGGATTCAAAGTCCAGAATGCTAACCATTACACCATAGAACCTGTCGAACAATTGATTAACTTACTTTATCATTACTATTTAGTTTCTTATTTGAATTTAAAAAGGTTCTACCGAGACTTGAACTCGGATCGCTGGAGTCAGAGTCCAGAATGCTAGCCATTACACCATAGAACCTGTCGAACAATTGCTTAACTTACTTTATCATTACTATTTAGTTTCTTATATGAATTTAAAAGGTTCTACCGAGAATTGAACTTGGATCGCTGGATTCAAAGTCCAGAATGCTAACCATTACACCATTGAACCTGTCGAACAATTGATTAACTTACTTTATCATTACTATTTAGTTTCTTATATGAATTTAAAAAGGTTCTACCGAGACTTGAACTCGGATCGCTGGGTTCAGAATCCAGAATGCTAACCATTACACCATAGAACCTGTCGAACAATTGATTAACTTACTTTATCATTACTATTTAGTTTCTTATATGAATTTAAAAGGTTCTACCGAGACTTGAACTCGGATCGCTGGATTCAAAGTCCAGAATGATAACCATTACACCATAGAACCTGTCGAACATTTGATTAACTTACTTTATCATTACTATTTAGTTTCTTATTTGAATTTAAAAAAGTTCTACCGAGACTTGATCTCGGATCGCTGGATTCAAAGTCCAGAATGCTAACCATTACACCATAGAACATATCGCACCATCGCTAAACTTACTTTGTCATTACTATTTAGTTTCTTATATGAATTTAAAAGGTTCTACCGAGACTTGAACTCGGATCGCTTGATTCAAAGTCCACAATGCTAACCATTACACCATAGAACCTGTCGAACATTCGATTAATTTACTTTATCATTACTATTTAGTTTCTTATTTGAATTTAAAAAGGGTCTACCGAGACTTGAACTCGGATCGCTGGATTCAAAGTCCAGAATGCTAACCAATACACCATAGAACCTGTCGAATAATTGATTAACTTACTTTATCATTACTATTTAGTTTCTTATATGAATTTAAAATGTTCTATCGAGTCTTAAACTCGGATCGCTGGATTCAAAGTCCAGAATGCTAACCATTACACCATAGAACCTGTCGAACAATTGATTAACTTACTTTATCATTACTATTTAGTTTCTTATTTGAATTTAAAAAGGTCCTACCGAGACTTGAACTCGGATCGCTGGATTCAGAGTCCAGAATGCTAACCATTACACCATAGAACCTGTCGAACAATTGATTAACTTACTTTATCATTACTATTTAGTTTCTTATTTGAATTTAAAAAAGTTCTACCGAGACTTGATCTCAGATCGCTGGATTCAAAGTCCAGAATGCTAACCATTACACCATAGAACATATCGCACCAGCGCTAAACTTACTTTGTCATTACTATTTAGTTTCTTATATGAATTTAAAAGGTTCTACCGAGACTTGAACTCGGATCGCTGGATTCAATGTCCAGAATGCTAACCATTGCACCATAGAACCAGTCGAACAATTGATTAACTTACTTTATCATTACTATTTAGTTTCTTATATGAATTTAAAAGGTTCTACCGAGACTTGAACTCGGATCGCTGGATTCAAAGTCCAGAATGCTAACCATTACACCATAGAACCTGTCGAACAATTGATTAACTTACTTTATCATTACTATTTAGTTCCTTATTTGAATTTAAAAAGGTTCTACCGAGACTTGAACTCGGATCGCTGGATTCAAAGTCCAGAATGCTAACCATTACACCATAGAACCTGTCGAACAATTGATTCACTTACTTTATCATTACTATTTAGTTTCTTATATGAATTTAAAATGTTCTATCGAGTCTTGAACTCGGATCGCTGGATTCAAAGTCCAGAATGCTAACCATTACACCATAGAACCTATCGAACAATTGATTAACTTACTTTATCATTACTATTTAGTTTCTTATTTGAATTTAAAAAGGTCCTACCGAGACTTGAACTCGGATCGCTTGATTCAGAGTCCAGAATGTTAACCATTACACCATAGAACCTGTCGAACAATTGATTAACTTACTTTATCATTACTATTTAGTTTCTTATATGAATTTAAAAGGTTCTACCGAGACTTGAACTCGGATCGCTGGATTCAAAGTCCAGAATGCTAACCATTACACCATAGAACCTGTCGAACAATTAATTAACTTACTTTATCATTACTATTTAGTTTCTTATTTGAATTTAAAAAGGTTCTACCCAGACTTGAACTCGGATCGCTGGATTCAAAGTCCAGAATGCTAACCATTACACCATAGAACCTGTCGAACAATTGATTAACTTACTTTATCATTACTATTTAGTTTCTTATATGAATTTAAAAGGTTCTACCGAGAATTGAACTTGGATCGCTGGATTCAAAGTCCAGAATGCTAACCATTACACCATTGAACCTGTCGAACAATTGATTAACTTACTTTATCATTACTATTTAGTTTCTTATTTGAATTTAAAACGGTTCTACCGAGACTTGAACTCGGATCACTGGGTTCAGAGTACAGAATGCTAACCATTACACCATAGAACCTGTCGAACAATTGATTAACTTACTTTATCATTACTATTTAGTTTCTTATATGAATTTAAAAGGTTCTACCGAGACTTGAACTCGGATCGCTGGATTCAAAGTCCAAAATGCTAACCATTACACCATAGAACCTGTCGAACAATTGATAAACATACTTTATCATTACTATTTAGTTTCTTATTTGAATTTAAAAAAGTTCTACCGAGACTTGAACCCGGATCGCTTGATTCAAAGTCCACAATGCTAACCATTACACCATAGAACCTGTCGAACATTCGATTAATTTACTTTATCATTACTATTTAGTTTCTTATTTGAATTTAAAAAGGTTCTACCGAGACTTGAACTCGGATCGCTGGATTCAAAGTCCAGAATGCTAACCATTACACCATAGAACCTGTCGAATAATTGATTAACTTACTTTATCATTACTATTTAGTTTCTTATATGAATTTAAAATGTTCTATCGAGTCTTGAACTCCGTCGCTGGATTCAAAGTCCAGAATGCTAACCATTACACCATAGAACCTGTCGAACAATTAATTAACTTACTTTATCATTACTATTTAGTTTCTTATTTGAATTTAAAAAGGTTCTACCCAGACTTGAACTCGGATCGCTGGATTCAAAGTCCAGAATGCTAACCATTACACCATAGAACCTGTCGAACAATTGATTAACTTACTTTATCATTACTATTTAGTTTCTTATATGAATTTAAAAGGTTCTACCGAGAATTGAACTTGGATCGCTGGATTCAAAGTCCAGAATGCTAACCATTACACCATTGAACCTGTCGAACAATTGATTAACTTACTTTATCATTACTATTTAGTTTCTTATTTGAATTTAAAACGGTTCTACCGAGACTTGAACTCGGATCACTGGGTTCAGAGTACAGAATGCTAACCATTACACCATAGAACCTGTCGAACAATTGATTAACTTACTTTATCATTACTATTTAGTTTCTTATATGAATTTAAAAGGTTCTACCGAGACTTGAACTCGGATCGCTGGATTCAAAGTCCAAAATGCTAACCATTACTCCATAGAACCTGTCGAACAATAGATAAACATACTTTATCATTACTATTTAGTTTCTTATTTGAATTTAAAAAAGTTCTACCGAGACTTGAACCCGGATCGCTTGATTCAAAGTCCACAATGCTAACCATTACACCATAGAACCTGTCGAACATTCGATTAATTTACTTTATCATTACTATTTAGTTTCTTATTTGAATTTAAAAAGGTTCTACCGAGACTTGAACTCGGATCGCTGGATTCAAAGTCCAGAATGCTAACCATTACACCATAGAACCTGTCGAATAATTGATTAACTTACTTTATCATTACTATTTAGTTTCTTATATGAATTTAAAATGTTCTATCGAGTCTTGAACTCCGTCGCTGGATTCAAAGTCCAGAATGCTAACCATTACACCATAGAACCTGTCGAACAATTGATTAACTTACTTTATCATTACTATTTAGTTTCTTATTTGAATTTAAAAAGGTCCTACCGAGACTTGAACTCGGATCGCTGGATTCAGAGTCCAGAATGCTAACCATTACACCATAGAACCTGTCGAACAATTGATTAACTTACTTTATCATTATAATTTAGTTTCTTATTTTAATTTAAATAGGTTCTACCGAGACTTGAACTCGGATCGCTGGATTCAGAGTCCAGAATGCTAACCATTACACCATAGAACCTGTCGAACAATTGATTAACTTACTTTATCATTACTATTTAGTTTCTTATATGAATTTAAAAGGTTCTACCTAGAATTGAACTTGGATCGCTGGATTCAAAGTCCAGAATGCTAACCATTACACCATTGAACCTGTCGAACAATTGATTAACTTACTTTATCATTAATATTTAGTTTCTTATATGAATTTAAAAAGGTTCTACCGAGACTTGAACTCGGATCGCTGGGTTCAGAGTCCAGAATGCTAACCATTACACCATAGAACCTGTCGAACAATTGATTAACTTACTTTATCATTACTATTTAGTTTCTTATATGAATTTAAAATGTTCTACCGAGACTTGAACTCGGATCGCTGGATTCAAAGTCCAGAATGCTAACCATTACACCATAGAACCTGTCGAACATTTGATTAACTTACTTTATCATTACTATTTAGTTTCTTATTTGAATTTAAAAAAGTTCTACCGAGACTTGATCTCGGATCGCTGGATTCAAAGTCCAGAATGCTAACCATTACACCATAGAACATATCGCACCATCGCTAAACTTACTTTGTCATTACTATTTAGTTTCTTATATGAATTTAAAAGGTTCTACCGAGACTTGAACTCGGATCGCTGGATTCAAAGTCCAGAATGCTAACCATTACACCATAGAACCAGTCGAACAATTGATTAACTTACTTTATCATTACTATTTAGTTTCTTATATGAATTTAAAAGGTTCTACCGAGACTTGAACTCGGATCGCTGGATTCAAAGTCCAGAATGCTAACCATTACACCATAGAACCTGTCGTACAATTGATTAACTTACTTTATCATTACTATTTAGTTCCTTATTTGAATTTAAAAAGGTTCTACCGAGACTTGAACTCGGATCGCTGGATTCAGAGTCCAGAATGCTAACCATTACACCATAGAACCTGTCAAACAATTGATCACTTACTTTATCATTACTATTTAGTTTCTTATATGAATTTAAAAGGTTCGACCGAGACTTGAACTCGGATCGCTGGATTCAAAGTCCAGAATGCTAACCATTACACCATAGAACCTGTCGAATAATTGATTAACTTACTTTATCATTACTATTTAGTTTCTTATATGAATTTAAAATGTTCTATCGAGTCTTGAACTCGGATCGCTGGATTCAAAGTCCAGAATGCTAACCATTACACCATAGAACCTGTCGAACAATTGATTAACTTACTTTATCATTACTATTTAGTTTCTTATTTGAATTTAAAAAGGTCCTACCGAGACTTGAACTCGGATCGCTGGATTCAGAGTCCAGAATGCTAACCATTACACCATAGAACCTGTCGAACAATTGATTAACTTACTTTATCATTACTATTTAGTTTCTTATTTGAATTTAAAAAGGTTCTACCGAGACTTGAACTCGGATCGCTTGATTCATAGTCCAGAATGTTAACCATTACACCATAGAACCTGTCGAACAATTGATTAACTTACTTTATCATTACTATTTAGTTTCTTATATGAATTTACAAGGTTCTACCGAGACTTGAACTCGGATCGCTGGATTCAAAGTCCAGAATGCTAACCATTACACCATAGAACCTGTCGAACAATTAATTAACTTACTTTATCATTACTATTTAGTTTCTTATTTGAATTTAAAAAGGTTCTACCGAGACTTGAACTCGGATCGCTGGATTCAGAGTCCAGAATGCTAACCATTACACCATAGAACCTGTCGAACAATTGATTAACTTACTTTATCATTACTATTTAGTTTCTTATATGAATTTAAAAGGTTCTACCGAGAATTGAACTTGGATCGCTGGATTCAAAGTCCAGAATGCTAACCATTACACCATTGAACCTGTCGAACAATTGATTAACTTACTTTATCATTACTATTTAGTTTCTTATTTGAATTTAAAAAGGTTCTACCGAGACTTGAACTCGGATCGCTGGGTTCAGAGTCCAGAATGCTAACCATTACACCATAGAACCTGTCGAACAATTGATTAACTTACTTTATCATTACTATTTAGTTTCTTATATGAATTTAAAAGGTTCTACCGAGACTTGAACTCGGATCGCTGGATTCAAAGTCCAAAATGCTAACGTTTACACCATAGAACCTGTCGAACAATTGATTAACTTACTTTATCATTACTATTTAGTTTCTTATTTGAATTTAAAAAAGTTCTACCGAGACTTGAACTCGGATCGCTTGATTCAAAGTCCACAATGCTAACCATTACACCATAGAACCTGTCGAACATTCGATTAATTTACTTTATCATTACTATTTAGTTTCTTATTTGAATTTAAAAAGGTTCTACCGAGACTTCATCTCGGATCGCTGGATTCAAAGTCCAGTATGCTAACCATTACACCATAGAACCAGTCGAACAATTGATTAACTTACTTTATCATTACTATTTAGTTTCTTATATGAATTTAAAAGGTTCTACCGAGACTTGAACTCGGATCGCTGGATTCAAAGTCCAGAATGCTAACCATTACACCATAGAACCTGTCGAACAATTGATTAACTTACTTTATCATTACTATTTAGTTTCTTATTTGAATTGAAAAAGGTTCTACCGAGACTTGAACTCTGATCGCTGGATTCAATGTCCAAAATGCTAACCATTACACCATAGAACCAGTCGAACAATTGATTAACTTACTTTATCATTACTATTTAGTTTCTTATATGAATTTAAAAGGTTCTACCGAGACTTGAACTCGGATCGCTGGATTCAAAGTCCAGAATGCTAACCATTACACCATAGAACCTGTCGAACAATTGATTAACTTACTTTATCATTACTATTTAGTTTCTTATTTGAATTTAAAAAGGTTCTACCGAGACTTGAACTCGGATGCTGTATTCAGAGTCCAGAATGCTAACCATTACACCATAGAACCTGTCGAACAATTGATTCACTTACTTTATCATTACTATTTAGTTTCTTATATGAATTTAAAAGGTTCGACCGAGACTTGAACTCGGATCGCTGGATTCAAAGTCCAGAATGCTAACCATTACACCATAGAACCTGTCGAATAATTGATTAACTTACTTTATCATTACTATTTAGATTTTTATATGAATTTAAAATGTTCTATCGGGTCATGAACTCGGATCGCTGGATTCAAAGTCCAGAATGCTAACCAATACACCATAGAACCTGTCGAACAATTGATTAACTTACTTTATCATTACTATTTAGTTTCTCATATGAATTTAAAAGGTTCTACCGAGACTTGAACTCGGATCGCCGGATTCAAAGTCCAGAATGCTAACCATTACACCATAGAACCAGTCGAACAATTGATTAACTTACTTTATCATTACTATTTAGTTTCTTATATGAATTTAAAAGGTTCTACCGAGACTTGAACTCGGATCGCTGGATTCAAAGTCCAGAATGCTAACCATTACACCATAGAACCTGTCGAACAATTGATTAACTTACTTTATCATTACTATTTAGTTCCTTATTTGAATTTAAAAAGGTTCTACCGAGACTAGAACTCGGATCGCTGGATTCAGAGTCCAGAATGCTAACCATTACACCATAGAACCTGTCGAACAATTGATTCACTTACTTTATCATTACTATTTAGTTTCTTATACGAATTTAAAAGGTTCGACCGAGACTTGAACCCGGATCGCTGGATTCAAAGTCCAGAATGCTAACCATTACACCATAGAACCTGTCGAAAATTTGATTAACTTACTTTATCATTACTATTTAGTTTCTTATTTGAATTTAAAAAAGTTCTACCGAGACTTGATCTCGGATCGCTGGATTCAAAGTCCAGAATACTAACCATTACACCATAGAACATATCGCAAAATCGCTAAACTTACTTTGTCATTACTATTTAGTTTCTTATATGAATTTAAAATGTTCTATCGAGTCTTGAACTCGGATCGCTGTATTCAAAGTCCAGAATGCAACCATTACACCATAGAACCTGTCGAACAATTGATTAACTTACTTTATCATTACTATTTAGTTTCTTATTTGAATTTAAAAAGGTCCTACCGAGACTTGAACTCGGATCGCTGGATTCAAAATCCAGAATGCTAACCATTACACCATAGAACCAGTCGAACAATTGATTAACTTACTTTATCATTACTATTTAGTTTCTTATATGAATTTAAAAGGTTCTACCGAGACTTGAACTCGGATCGTTGGATTCAAAGTCCAGAATGCTAACCATTACACCATAGAACCTGTCGAACAATTGATTAACTTACTTTATCATTACTATTTAGTTTCTTATTTGAATTTAAAAAGGTTCTACCGAGACTTGAACTCGGATGCTGTATTCAGAGTCCAGAATGCTAACCATTACACCATAGAACCTGTCGAACAATTGATTCACTTACTTTATCATTACTATTTAGTTTCTTATATGAATTTAAAAGGTTCGACCGAGACTTGAACTCGGATCGCTGGATTCAAAGTCCAGAATGCTAACCATTACACCATAGAACCTGTCGAATAATTGATTAACTTACTTTATCATTACTATTTAGTTCCTTATTTGAATTTAAAAAGGTTCTACCGAGACTAGAACTCGGATCGCTGGATTCAGAGTCCAGAATGCTAACCATTACACCATAGAACCTGTCGAACAATTGATTCACTTACTTTATCATTACTATTTAGTTTCTTATATGAATTTAAAAGGTTCGACCGAGACTTGAACTCGGATCGCTGGATTCAAAGTCCAGAATGCTGACCATTACACCATAGAACCTGTCGAATAATTGATTAACTTACTTTATCATTACTATTTAGTTTCTTATATGAATTTAAAAGGATCTACCGAGACTTGAACTCGGATCGCTGGATTCAAAGTCCAGAATGCTAACCATTACACCATAGAACCTGTCGAACAATTGATTAACTTACTTTATCATTACTATTTAGTTTCTTATTTGAATTTAAAAAGGTTCTACCGAGACTTGAACTCGGATCGCTGGATTCAGAGTCCAGAATGCTAACCATTACACCATAGAACCTGTCGAACAATTGATTAACTTACTTTATCATTACTATTTAGTTTCTTATATGAATTTAAAAGGTTCTACCGAGACTTGAACTCGGATTGCTGGATTCAAAGTCCCGAATGCTAACCATTACACCATAGAACCAGTCGAACAATTGATTAACTTACTTTATCATTACTATTTATTTTCTTATATGAAGTTAAAAGGTTCTACCGAGACTTGAACTCGGATCGCTGGATTAAAAGTCCAGATTGCTAACCATTACACCATAGAACCTGCCGAACAATTGATTAACTTACTTTATCATTACTATTTAGTTTCTTATTTGAATTTAAAAAGGTCCTACCGAGACTTGAACTCGGATCGTTGGATTCAAAATCCAGAATGCTAACCATTACACCATAGAACCTGTCGAATAATTGATTAACTTACTTTATCAATACTATTTAGTTTCTTATACGAATTTAAAAGGTTCTACCGAGACTTGAACCCGGATCGCTGGATTCAAAGTCCAGAATGCTAACCATTACACCATAGAACCTGTCGAAAATTTGATTAACTTACTTTATCATTACTATTTAGTTTCTTATTTGAATTTAAAAAAGTTCTACCGAGACTTGATCTCGGATCGCTGGATTCAAAGTCCAGAATACTAACCATTACACCATAGAACATATCGCAAAATCGCTAAACTTACTTTGTCATTACTATTTAGTTTCTTATATGAATTTAAAAGGTTCTACCGAGACTTGAACTCGGATCGCTGGATTCAAAGTCCAGAATGCTAACCGTTACACCATAGAACCTGTCGAACAATTGATTAACTTACTTTATCATTACTATTTAGTTTCTTATTTGAATTTAAAAAGGTTCTACCGAGACTTGAACTCGGATCGCTGGATTCAAAGTCCAGAATGCTAACCATTACACCATAGAACCAGTCTAACAATTGATTAACTTACTTTATCATTACTATTTAGTTTCTTATATGAATTTAAAAGGATCTACCGAGACTTGAACTCGGATCGCTGGATTCAAAGTCCAGAATGCTAACCATTACACCATAGAACCTTTCGAACAATTGATTAACTTACTTTATCATTACTATTTAGTTTCTTATTTGAATTTAAAAAGGTTCTACCGAGACTTGAACTCGGATCGCTGGATTCAGAGTCCAGAATGCTAACCATTACACCATAGAACCTGTCGAACAATTGATTCACTTACTTTATCATTACTATTTAGTTTCTTATATGAATTTAAAAGGTTCGACCGAGACTTGAACTCGGATCGCTGGATTCAAAGTCCAGAATGCTAACCATTACACCATAGAACCTGTCGAATAATTGATTAACTTACTTTATCATTACTATTTAGTTTCTTATATGAATTTAAAATGTTCTATCGAGTCTTGAACTCGGATCGCTGGATTCAAAGTCCAGAATGCTAACCATTACACCATAGAACCTGTCGAACAATTGATTAACTTACTTTATCATTACTATTTAGTTTCTTATTTGAATTTAAAAAGGTCCTACCGAGACTTGAACTCGGATCGCTGGATTCAGAGTCCAGAATGCTAACCATTACACCATAGAACCTGTCGAACAATTGATTAACTTACTTTATCATTACTATTTAGTTTCTTATTTGAATTTAAAAAGGTTCTACAGAGACTTGAACTCGGATCGCTTGATTCAGAGTCCAGAATGTTAACCATTACACCATAGAACCTGTCGAACAATTGATTAACTTACTTTATCATTACTATTTAGTTTCTTATATGAATTTACAAGGTTCTACCGAGACTTGAACTCGGATCGCTGGATTCAAAGTCCAGAATGCTAACCATTACACCATAGAACCTGTCGAACAATTAATTAACTTACTTTATCATTACTATTTAGTTTCTTATTTGAATTTAAAAAGGTTCTACCGAGACTTGAACTCGGATCGCTGGATTCAGAGTCCAGAATGCTAACCATTACACCATAGAACCTGTCGAACAATTGATTAACTTACTTTATCATTACTATTTAGTTTCTTATATGAATTTAAAAGGTTCTACCGAGAATTGAACTTGGATCGCTGGATTCAAAGTCCAGAATGCTAACCATTACACCATTGAACCTGTCGAACAATTGATTAACTTACTTTATCATTACTATTTAGTTTCTTATTTGAATTTAAAAAGGTTCTACCGAGACTTGAACTCGGATCGCTGGGTTCAGAGTCCAGAATGCTAACCATTACACCATAGAACCTGTCGAACAATTGATTAACTTACTTTATCATTACTATTTAGTTTCTTATATGAATTTAAAAGGTTCTACCGAGACTTGAACTCGGATCGCTGGATTCAAAGTCCAAAATGCTAACGTTTACACCATAGAACCTGTCGAACAATTGATTAACTTACTTTATCATTACTATTTAGTTTCTTATTTGAATTTTAAAAAGTTCTACCGAGACTTGAACTCGGATCGCTTGATTCAAAGTCCACAATGCTAACCATTACACCATAGAACCTGTCGAACATTCGATTAATTTACTTTATCATTACTATTTAGTTTCTTATTTGAATTTAAAAAGGTTCTACCGAGACTTCATCTCGGATCGCTGGATTCAAAGTCCAGTATGCTAACCATTACACCATAGAACCAGTCGAACAATTGATTAACTTACTTTATCATTACTATTTAGTTTCTTATATGAATTTAAAAGGTTCTACCGAGACTTGAACTCGGATCGCTGGATTCAAAGTCCAGAATGCTAACCATTACACCATAGAACCTGTCGAACAATTGATTAACTTACTTTATCATTACTATTTAGTTTCTTATTTGAATTGAAAAAGGTTCTACCGAGACTTGAACTCTGATCGCTGGATTCAATGTCCAGAATGCTAACCATTACACCATAGAACCAGTCGAATAATTGATTAACTTACTTTATCATTACTATTTAGTTTCTTATATGAATTTAAAAGGTTCTACCGAGACTTGAACTCGGATCGCTGGATTCAAAGTCCAGAATGCTAACCATTACACCATAGAACCTGTCGAACAATTGATTAACTTACTTTATCATTACTATTTAGTTTCTTATTTGAATTTAAAAAGGTTCTACCGAGACTTGAACTCGGATGCTGTATTCAGAGTCCAGAATGCTAACCATTACACCATAGAACCTGTCGAACAATTGATTCACTTACTTTATCATTACTATTTAGTTTCTTATATGAATTTAAAAGGTTCGACCGAGACTTGAACTCGGATCGCTGGATTCAAAGTCCAGAATGCTAACCATTACACCATAGAACCTGTCGAATAATTGATTAACTTACTTTATCATTACTATTTAGTTTTTTATATGAATTTAAAATGTTCTATCGCGTCATGAACTCGGATCGCTGGATTCAAAGTCCAGAATGCTAACCAATACACCATAGAACCTGTCGAACAATTGATTAACTTACTTTATCATTACTATTTAGTTTCTCATATGAATTTAAAAGGTTCTACCGAGACTTGAACTCGGATCGCCGGATTCAAAGTCCAGAATGCTAACCATTACACCATAGAACCAGTCGAACAATTGATTAACTTACTTTATCATTACTATTTAGTTTCTTATATGAATTTAAAAGGTTCTACCGAGACTTGAACTCGGATCGCTGGATTCAAAGTCCAGAATGCTAACCATTACACCATAGAACCTGTCGAACAATTGATTAACTTACTTTATCATTACTATTTAGTTCCTTATTTGAATTTAAAAAGGTTCTACCGAGACTAGAACTCGGATCGCTGGATTCAGAGTCCAGAATGCTAACCATTACACCATAGAACCTGTCGAACAATTGATTCACTTACTTTATCATTACTATTTAGTTTCTTATACGAATTTAAAAGGTTCGACCGAGACTTGAACCCGGATCGCTGGATTCAAAGTCCAGAATGCTAACCATTACACCATAGAACCTGTCGAAAATTTGATTAACTTACTTTATCATTACTATTTAGTTTCTTATTTGAATTTAAAAAAGTTCTACCGAGACTTGATCTCGGATCGCTGGATTCAAAGTCCAGAATACTAACCATTACACCATAGAACATATCGCAAAATCGCTAAACTTACTTTGTCATTACTATTTAGTTTCTTATATGAATTTAAAATGTTCTATCGAGTCTTGAACTCGGATCGCTGTATTCAAAGTCCAGAATGCAACCATTACACCATAGAACCTGTCGAACAATTGATTAACTTACTTTATCATTACTATTTAGTTTCTTATTTGAATTTAAAAAGGTCCTACCGAGACTTGAACTCGGATCGCTGGATTCAAAATCCAGAATGCTAACCATTACACCATAGAACCAGTCGAACAATTGATTAACTTACTTTATCATTACTATTTAGTTTCTTATATGAATTTAAAAGGTTCTACCGAGACTTGAACTCGGATCGTTGGATTCAAAGTCCAGAATTCTAACCATTACACCATAGAACCTGTCGAACAATTGATTAACTTACTTTATCATTACTATTTAGTTTCTTATTTGAATTTAAAAAGGTTCTACCGAGACTTGAACTCGGATGCTGTATTCAGAGTCCAGAATGCTAACCATTACACCATAGAACCTGTCGAACAATTGATTCACTTACTTTATCATTACTATTTAGTTTCTTATATGAATTTAAAAGGTTCGACCGAGACTTGAACTCGGATCGCTGGATTCAAAGTCCAGAATGCTAACCATTACACCATAGAACCTGTCGAATAATTGATTAACTTACTTTATCATTACTATTTAGTTTTTTATATGAATTTAAAATGTTCTATCGCGTCATGAACTCGGATCGCTGGATTCAAAGTCCAGAATGCTAACCAATACACCATAGAACCTGTCGAACAATTGATTAACTTACTTTATCATTACTATTTAGTTTCTCATATGAATTTAAAAGGTTCTACCGAGACTTGAACTCGGATCGCCGGATTCAAAGTCCAGAATGCTAACCATTACACCATAGAACCAGTCGAACAATTGATTAACTTACTTTATCATTACTATTTAGTTTCTTATATGAATTTAAAAGGTTCTACCGAGACTTGAACTCGGATCGCTGGATTCAAAGTCCAGAATGCTAACCATTACACCATAGAACCTGTCGAACAATTGATTAACTTACTTTATCATTACTATTTAGTTCCTTATTTGAATTTAAAAAGGTTCTACCGAGACTAGAACTCGGATCGCTGGATTCAGAGTCCAGAATGCTAACCATTACACCATAGAACCTGTCGAACAATTGATTCACTTACTTTATCATTACTATTTAGTTTCTTATATGAATTTAAAAGGTCCGACCGAGACTTGAACTCGGATCGCTGGATTCAAAGTCCAGAATGCTGACCATTACACCATAGAACCTGTCGAATAATTGATTAACTTACTTTATCATTACTATTTAGTTTCTTATATGAATTTAAAATGTTCTATCGAGTCTTGAACTCGGATCGCTGTATTCAAAGTCCAGAATGCAACCATTACACCATAGAACCTGTCGAACAATTGATTAACTTACTTTATCATTACTATTTAGTTTCTTATTTGAATTTAAAAAGGTCCTACCGAGACTTGAACTCGGATCGCTGGATTCAAAATCCAGAATGCTAACCATTACACCATAGAACCTGTCGAATAATTGATTAACTTACTTTATCATTACTATTTAGTTTCTTATACGAATTTAAAAGGTTCTACCGAGACTTGAACCCGGATCGCTGGATTCAAAGTCCAGAATGCTAACCATTACACCATAGAACCTGTCGAAAATTTGATTAACTTACTTTATCATTACTATTTAGTTTCTTATTTGAATTTAAAAAAGTTCTACCGAGACTTGATCTCGGATCGCTGGATTCAAAGTCCAGAAGACTAACCATTACACCATAGAACATATCGCAAAATCGCTAAACTTACTTTGTCATTACTATTTAGTTTCTTATATGAATTTAAAAGGTTCTACCGAGACTTGAAATCGGATCGCTGGATTCAAAGTCCAGAATGCTAACCATTACACCATAGAACCAGTCGAACAATTGATTGACTTACTTTATCATTACTATTTAGTTTCTTATATGAATTTAAAAGGTTCTACCGAGACTTGAACTCGGATCGCTGGATTCAAATCCAGAATGCTAACCGTTACACCATAGAACCTGTCGAACAATTGATTAACTTACTTTATCATTACTATTTAGTTTCTTATTTGAATTTAAAAAGGTTCTACCGAGACTTGAACTCGGATCGCTGGATTCAAAGTCCAGAATGCTAACCATTACACCATAGAACCAGTCTAACAATTGATTAACTTACTTTATCATTACTATTTAGTTTCTTATATGAATTTAAAAGGATCTACCGAGACTTGAACTCGTATCGCTGGATTCAAAGTCCAGAATGCTAACCATTACACCATAGAACCTGTCGAACAATTGATTAACTTACTTTATCATTACTATTTAGTTTCTTATTTGAATTTAAAAAGGTTCTACCGAGACTTGAACTCGGATCGCTGGATTCAGAGTCCAGAATGCTAACCATTACACCATAGAACCTGTCGAACAATTGATTAACTTACTTTATCATTACTATTTAGTTTCTTATATGAATTTAAAAGGTTCTACCGAGACTTGAACTCGGATTGCTGGATTCAAAGTCCCGAATGCTAACCATTACACCATAGAACCAGTCGAACAATTGATTAACTTACTTTATCATTACTATTTATTTTCTTATATGAAGTTAAAAGGTTCTACCGAGACTTGAACTCGGATCGCTGGATTCAAAGTCCAGAATGCTAACCATTACACCATAGAACCTGTCGAACAATTGATTAACTTACTTTATCATTACTATTTAGTTTCTTATATGAATTTAAAATGTTCTATCGAGTCTTGAACTCGGATCGCTGTATTCAAAGTCCAGAATGCAACCATTACACCATAGAACCTGCCGAACAATTGATTAACTTACTTTATCATTACTATTTAGTTTCTTATTTGAATTTAAAAAGGTCCTACCGAGACTTGAACTCGGATCGCTGGATTCAAAATCCAGAATGCTAACCATTACACCATAGAACCTGTCGAATAATTGATTAACTTACTTTATCAATACTATTTAGTTTCTTATACGAATTTAAAAGGTTCTACCGAGACTTGAACCCGGATCGCTGGATTCAAAGTCCAGAATGCTAACCATTACACCATAGAACCTGTCGAAAATTTGATTAACTTACTTTATCATTACTATTTAGTTTCTTATTTGAATTTAAGAAAGTTCTACCGAGACTTGATCTCGGATCGCTGGATTCAAAGTCCAGAATACTAACCATTACACCATAGAACATATCGCAAAATCGCTAAACTTACTTTGTCATTACTATTTAGTTTCTTATATGAATTTAAAAGGTTCTACCGAGACTTGAACTCGGATCGCTGGATTCAAAGTCCAGAATGCTAACCATTACACCATAGAACCAGTCGAACAATTGATTGACTTACTTTATCATTACTATTTAGTTTCTTATATGAATTTAAAAGGTTCTACCGAGACTTGAACTCGGATCGCTGGATTCAAAGTCCAGAATGCTAACCGTTACACCATAGAACCTGTCGAACAATTGATTAACTTACTTTATCATTACTATTTAGTTTCTTATTTGAATTTAAAAAGGTTCTACCGAGACTTGAACTCGGATCGCTGGATTCAAAGTCCAGAATGCTAACCATTACACCATAGAACAAGTCTAACAATTGATTAACTTACTTTATCATTACTATTTAGTTTCTTATATGAATTTAAAAGGATCTACCGAGACTTGAACTCGGATCGCTGGATTCAAAGTCCAGAATGCTAACCATTACACCATAGAACCTGTCGAACAATTGATTAACTTACTTTATCATTACTATTTAGTTTCTTATTTGAATTTAAAAAGGTTCTACCGAGACTTGAACTCGGATCGCTGGATTCAGAGTCCAGAATGCTAACCATTACACCATAGAACCTGTCGAACAATTGATTCACTTACTTTATCATTACTATTTAGTTTCTTATATGAATTTAAAAGGTTCGACCGAGACTTGAACTCGGATCGCTGGATTCAAAGTCCAGAATGCTAACCATTACACCATAGAACCAGTCGAACAATTGATTAACTTACTTTATCATTACTATTTATTTTCTTATATGAAGTTAAAAGGTTCTACCGAGACTTGAACTCGGATCGCTGGATTAAAAGTCCAGAATGCTAACCATTACACCATAGAACCTGTCGAACAATTGATTAACTTACTTTATCATTACTATTTAGTTTCTTATTTGAATTTAAAAAGGTTCTACCGAGACTTGAACTCGGATCGCTGGATTCAGAGTCCAGAATGCTAACCATTACACCACAGAACCTGTCGAACAATTGATTATATTACTTTATCATTACTATTTAGTTTCTTATATGAATTTAAAAGGTTCGACCGAGACTTGAACTCGGATCGCTGGATTCAAAGTCCAGAATGCTAACCATTACACCAGAGAACCTGTCGAATAATTGATTAACTTACTTTATCATTACTATTTAGTTTCTTATATGAATTTAAAATGTTCTATCGAGTCTTGAACTCGGATCGCTGTATTCAAAGTCCAGAATGCTAACCATTACACCATAGAACCTGTCGAACAATTGATTAACTTACTTTATCATTACTATTTAGTTTCTTATATGAATTTAAAAGGTTCTACCGAGACTTGAACTCGGATCGCTGGATTCAAAGTCCAGAATGCTAACCATTACACCATAGAACCTGTCGAACAATTGATTAACTTACTTTATCATTACTATTTAGTTTCTTATTTGAATTTAAAAAGGTTCTACCGAGACTTGAACTCGGATCGCTGGATTCAAAGTCCAGAATGCTAACCATTACACCATAGAACCTGTCGAACAATTGATTAACTTACTTTATCATTACTATTTAGTTTCTTATTTGAATTTAAAAAGGTTCTACCGAAACTTGAACTCGGACCGCTGGATTCAGAGTCCAGAATGCTAACCATTACACCATAGAACCTATCGAACAATTGATTAACTTACTTTATCATTACTATTTAGTTTCTTATATGAATTTAAAAGGTTCGACCGAGACTTGAACTCGGATCGCTGGATTCAAAGTAAAGAATGCTAACCATTACACCATAGAACATATCGCACAATCGCTAAACTTACTTTGTCATTACTATTTAGTTTCTTATATGAATTTAAAAGGTTCTACTGAGACTTGAACTCGGATCGCTGGATTCAAAGTCCAGAATGCTAACCATTACACCATAGAACCAGTCGAACAATTGATTAACTTACTTTATCATTACTATTTAGTTTCTTATATGAATTTCAAAGGTTCTACCGATTCTTGAACTCGGATCGCTGGATTCAAAGTCCAGAATGCTAACCATTACACCATAGAACCTGTCGAACAATTGATTAACTTACTTTATCATTACTATTTAGTTTCTTATTTGAATTTAAAAAGGTTCTACCGAGACTTGAACTCGGATCGCTGGATTCAGAGTCCAGAATGCTAACCATTACACCATAGAACCTGTCGAACAATTGATTAACTTACTTTATCATTACTATTTAGTTTCTTATATGAATTTAAAAGGTTCTACCGAGACTTGAACTCGGATCGCTGGATTCAAAGTCCAGAATGCTAACCATTACGCCATAGAACCTGTCAAACAATTGATTAACTTACTTTATCATTACTATTTAGTTTCTTATATGAATTTAAAAGGTTCGACCGAGACTTGAACTCGGATCGCTGGATTCAAAGTCCAGAATGCTAACCATTACACCATAGAACCTGTCGAATAATTGATTAACTTACTTTATCATTACTATTTAGTTTCTTATATGAATTTAAAATGTTCTATCGAGTCTTGAACTCGGATCGCTGGATTCAAAGTCCAGAATGCTAACCATTACACCATAGAACCTGTCGAACATTTGATTAACTTACTTTATCATTACTATTTAGTTTCTTATATGAATTTAAAAGGTTCGACCGAGACTTGAACTCGGATCGCTGGATTCAAAGTCCAGAATGCTAACCATTACACCATAGAACCTGTCGAATAATTGATTAACTTACTTTATCATTACTATTTAGTTTCTTATATGAATTTAAAATGTTCTATCGAGTCTTGAACTCGGATCGCTGGATTCAAAGTCCAGAATGCTAACCATTACACCACAGAACCTGTCGAACAATTGATTAACTTACTTTATCATTACTATTTAGTTTCTTATATGAATTTAAAAGGTTCTACCGAGACTTGAACTCGGATCGCTGGATTCAAAGTCCAGAATGCTAACCATTACACCATAGAACCTGCCGAACAATTGATTAACTTACTTTATCATTACTATTTAGTTTCTTATTTGAATTTAAAAAGGTTCTACCGAGACTTGAACTCGGATCGCTGGATTCAAAGTCCAGAATGCTAACCATTACACCATAGAACCTGTCGAACAATTGACTAACTTACTTTATCATTACTATTTAGTTTCTTATTTGAATTTAAAAAGGTTCTACCGAGACTTGAACTCGGACCGCTGGATTCAGAGTCCAGAATGCTAACCATTACACCATAGAACCTATCGAACAATTGATTAACTTACTTTATCATTACTATTTAGTTTCTTATATGAATTTAAAAGGTTCGACAGAGACTTGAACTAGGATCGCTGGATTCAAAGTCCAGAATGCTAACCATTACACCATAGAACATATCGCACAATCGCTAAACTTACTTTGTCATTACTATTTAGTTTCTTATATGAATTTAAAAGGTTCTACTGAGACTTGAACTCGGATCGCTGGATTCAAAGTCCAGAATGCTAACCATTACACCATAGAACCAGTCGAACAATTGATTAACTTACTTTATCATTACTATTTAGTTTCTTATTTGAATTTAAAAAGGTTCTACCGAGACTTGAACTCGGATCGCTGGATTCAGAGTCCAGAATGCTAACCATTACACCATAGAACCTGTCGAACAATTGATTAACTTACTTTATCATTACTATTTAGTTTCTTATATGAATTTAAAAGGTTCTACCGAGACTTGAACTCGGATCGCTGGATTCAAAATACAGAATGCTAACCATTACACCATAGAACCTGTCGAACAATTGATTAACTTACTTTATCATTACTATTTAGTTTCTTATATGAATTTAAAAGGTTCTACCGAGACTTGAACTCGGATCGCTGGATTCAAAGTCCAGAATGCTAACCATTACACCATAGAACCTGTCGAACAATTGATTAACTTACTTTATCATTACTATTTAGTTTCTTATATGTATTTAAAAGGTTCTACCGAGACTTGAACTCGGATCGCTGGATTCAAAGTCCAGAATGCTAACCATTACACCATAGAACCTGTCGAACAATTGATTAACTTACTTTATCATTACTATTTAGTTTCTTATTTGAATTTAAAAATCTCCCGCCGAGACTTGAACTCGGATCGCTGGATTCAAAGTCCAGAATGCTAACCATTACCCCATAGAACCTGTCGAACAATTGATTAACTTACTTTATCATTACTATTTAGTTTCTTATATGATTTTAAAAGGTCCTACCGAGACTTGAACTCGGATCGCTGGATTCAAAGTCCAGAATGCTAACCATTACACCATAGAACCTGTCGAACAATTGATTAACTTACTTTATCATTACTATTTAGTTTCTTATTTGAATTTAAAAAGGTTCTACCGAGACTTGAACTCGGATCGCTGGATTCAAAGTCCAGAATGCTAACCATTACACCATAGAACCTGTCGAAAATTAGATTAACTTACTTTATCATTACTATTTAGTTTCTTATTTGAATTTAAATAGGTTCTACCGAAACTTGATCTCGGATCGCTGGATTCAAAGTCCAGAATGCTAACCATTACACCATAGAACATATCGCACAATCGCTAAACTTACTTTGTCATTACTATTTAGTTTCTTATATGAATTTAAAAGGTTCTACCGAGACTTGAACTCGGATTGCCGGATTCAAAGTCCCTAATGCTAACCATTACACCATAGAACCTGTCGAATAATTGATTAACTTACTTTATCATTACTATTTAGTTTCTTATATGAATTTAAAATGTTCTATCGAGTCTTGAACTCGGATCGCTGGATTCAAAGTCCAGAATGCTAACCATTACACCATAGAACCTGTCGAACAATTGATTAACTTACTTTATCATTACTATTTAGTTTCTTATATGAATTTAAAAGGTTCTACCGAGACTTGAACTCGGATCGCTGGATTCAAAGTCCAGAATGCTGACCATTACACCATAGAACCTGTCGAACAATTGATTAACTGACTTTATCATTACTATTTAGTTTCTTATTTGAATTTAAAAAGGTTCTACAGAGACTTGAACTCGCATCGCTGGATTCAAAGTCCAGAATGCTAACCATTACACCATAGAACCTGTCGAACAATTGATTAACTTACTTTATCATTACTATTTAGTTTCTTATTTGAATTTAAAAAGGTTCTACCGAGACTTGAACTCGGACCGCTGGATTCAGAGTCCAGAATGCTAACCATTACACCATAGAACATATCGCACAATCGCTAAACTTACTTTGTCATTACTATTTAGTTTCTTATATGAATTTAAAAGGTTCTACCGAGACTTGAACTCGGATCGCTGGATTCAAAGTCCAGAATGCTAGCGATTACACCATAGAACCAGTCGAACAATTGATTAACTTACTTTATCATTACTATTTAGTTTCTTATATGAATTTAAAAGGTTCTACCGATTCTTGAACTCGGATCGCTGGATTCAAAGTCCAGAATGCTAACCATTACACCATAGAACCTGTCGAACAATTGATTAACTTACTTTATCATTACTATTTAGTTTCTTATTTGAATTTAAAAAGGTTCTACCGAGACTTGAACTCGGATCGCTGGATTCAGAGTCCAGAATGCTAACCATTACACCATAGAACCTGTCGAACAATTGATTAACTTACTCTATCATTACTATTTAGTTTCTTATATGAATTTAAAAGGTTCTACCGAGACTTGAACTCGGATCGCTGGATTCAAAGTCCAGAATGCTAACCATTACACCATAGAACCTGTCGAACAATTGATTAACTTACTTTATCATTGCTATTTAGTTTATTATTTGAATTTAAAAATCTCCTGCCGAGACTTGAACTCGGATCGCTGGATTCAAAGTCCAGAATGCTAACCATTACACCATAGAACCTGTCGAACATTTGATTAACTTACTTTATCATTACTATTTAGTTTCTTATATGAATTTAAAAGGTTCTACCGAGACTTGAACACGGATCGCTGGATTCAAAGTCCAGAATGCTAACCATTACACCATAGAACCTGTCGAAGAATTGATTAACTTACTTTATCATTACTATTTAGTTTCTTATATGAATTTAAAAGGTTCTACCGAGACTTGAACTTGGATCGCTGGATTCAAAGTCCAGAATGCTAACCATTACACCATAGAACCTGTCGAACAATTGATTAACTTACTTTATCATTACTATTTAGTTTCTTATATGAATTTAAAAGGTTCTACCGAGATTTGAACTCGGATCGCTGGATTCAAAGTCCAGAATGTTAACCATTACACCATAGAACCTGTCGAACAAATGATTAACTTACTTTATCATTACTATTTAGTTTCTTATTTGAATTTAAAAAGGTTCTACCGAGACTTGAAGTCGTATCGCTGGATTCAAAGTCCAGAATACTAACCATTACACCATTGAACCTATCGCACAACTGATTAACTTACTTTATCATTACTATTTAGTTTCTTATATGAATTTAAAAGGTTCTACCTAGACTTGAACTCGGATCGCTGGATTCAATGTCCAGAATGCTAACTATTACACCATTGAACCTATCGCACAACTGATTAACTTACTTTATCATTACTTTTTAGTTTCTCATATGAATTTAAAAGGTTCTGCTGAGACTTGAACTCGGATCGCTGGATTCAAAGTCTAGAATGCTAACCATTACACCATAGAACCTATCGTGCAATCGATAAACTTACTTTATCATTAATATTTAGTTTCTCATATGAATTTAAAAGGTTCTACCGAGACTTGACCTCGGATCGCTGGATTCAAAGTCCAGAATGCTATCCATTACCCCATAGAACCTATCGCACAATCGATTAACTTACTTTATCATTACTATTTCGTTTTTTATATGAATTTAAAAGGTTCTATCGAGACTTGAACTCGGATCACTGGATTCAAAGTCCAGAATGCTAACCATTACAACATAGAACCTATCGCACAATCAATTAACTTACTTTATCATTACTATTTCGTTTTTTATATGAATTTAAAAGGTTCTACCGAGATTCGAACTCGGATCGCTGGATTCTAAGTCCAGAACGCTAACCATTACCCCATAGAACCTATCGCACAAACGATTAACTTACTTTATCATTACTATTTCGTTTTTTATATTAATTTAAAAAGTTCTACCGAGACTCGAATCGCTGGATTCAAAGTCCAGAATACTAGCCATTACACCATAGAACCTATAGCACAATCGATTAACTTACTTTATCATTACTATTTCGTTCTTTATATTAATTTAAAAGGTTCTACCGCGACTTGAAATCGGATCGCTGGATTCAAAATCCAGAATGCTAACCTTTACACCATAGAACCTATCGCACAGTCAATTAACTTACTTTATCATTACTATTTCGTTTTTTATATGAATTTCAAATGTTCTACCGAAACTCGAACGCGGATCGCAAGTCCAGAATGCTAACCATTACCCCATAGAACCTATCGCACAATCGATTAACTTACTTTATCATTACTATTTAGTTTCTTATATGAATTTAAAAGGTTCTCCCGAGACTTGAACTCGGATCGCTGGATTCAAAGTCCAGAATGCTAACCATTACACCATAGAACCAGTCGAACAATTGATTAACTTACTTTATCATTACTATTTAGTTTCTTATATGAATTTAAAAGGTTCTACCGAGACTTGAACTCGGATCGCTGGATTCAAAGTCCAGAATGCTAACCATTACACCATTGAACCTATCGCACAACTGATTAACTTACTTTATCATTACTATTTAGTTTCTCATATGAATTTAAAAGGTTCTGCCGAGACTTGAACTCGGATCGCTGGATTCAAAGTCCAGAATGCTAACCATTACACCATAGAACCTATCGCAAAATCAATTAACTTACTTTATCATTACTATTTCGTTTTTTATATGAATTTAAAAGGTTCTACCGAGACTCGAACTCGGATCGCTGGATTCAAAGTCCAGAATGCTAACCATTACACCATAGAACCTATCGCACAATCGATTAACTTACTTTATCCTTACTATTTCGTTTTTTATATTAATTTAAAAGTTTCTACCGAGACTCGAATCGCTGGATTCAAAGTCCAGAATACTAGCCATTACACCATAGAACCTATAGCACAATCGATTAACTTCCTTTATCATTACTATTTCGTTCTTTATATTAATTTAAAAGGTTCTACCGCGACTTGAAATCGGATCGCCGGATTCAAAATCCAGAATGCTAACCATTACACCATAGAACCTATCGCACAATCAATTAACTTACTTTATCATTACTATTTCGTTTTTTATATGAATTTAAAAGGTTCTACCGAGACTCGAACGCGGATCGCTGTATTCTAAGTCCAGAATGCTAACCATTACCCCATAGAAACTATCGCACTATCGATTAACTTACTTTATCATTACTATTTCGTTTTTTATATTAATTTAAATGGTTCTACCGAGATTTGAAATCGGATCGCTGGATTCAAAGTCCAGAATGCTAACCATTACACCATAGAAACTATCGCACAATCAATTAACTTACTTTATCATTACTATTTCGTTTTTTATATTAATTTAAAAGGTTCTACCGAGACTCGAACTCGGAACGCTGGATTCTAAGTCCAGAATGCTAACCATTTCCACATAGAACCTATCGCACAATCGATTAACTTACTTTATCATTACTATTTCGTTTTTTATATTAATTTAAAAGGTTCTACCGAGACTCGAATCGCTGCATTCAAAATCCAGAATACTAACCATTACACCATAGAACCTATCGCACAATCGATTAACTTACTTTATCATTACTATTTCGTTCTTTATATTAATTTAAAAGGTTCTACCGCGACTTGAACTCGGATCGCTGGATTCAAAGTCCAGAATGCTAACCATTACACCATAGAACATATCGCACTATTGACTAACTTACTTTATCATTACTATTTAGTTTCTTATATGAATTTAAAGGCTCTACCGAGACTTGAACTCAGATCGCTGGATTCAAAGTCCAGAATGCTAACCATTACACCAGAGAACTTGCCGAACGATTGATTATCTTACTTTATCATTACTATTTAGTTTCTTATTTGAATTTGAAAAGGTTCTACCGAGACTTGAACCCGGATCGCTGGATTCAAAGTCCAGAATACTAACCATTACACCATTGAACCTATCGCACAACGGATTAACTTACTTTATCATTACTATTTAGTTTCTTATATGAATTTAAAAGGTTCTACCGAGACTTGAACTCGGATCGCTGGATTCAAAGTCCAGAATGCTAACCATTACACCATTGAACCTATCGCACAACTGATTAACTTACTTTATCATTACTATTTAGTTTCTCATATGAATTTAAAAGGTTCTGCCGAGACTTGAACTCGGATCGCTGGATTCAAAGTCCAGAATGCTAACCATTACACCATAGAACCTATCGCGCAATCGATAAACTTACTTTATCATTAATATTTAGTTTCTCATATGAATTTAAAAGGTTCTACCGAGACTTGACCTCGGATCGCTGGATTCAAAGTCCAGAATGCTATCCATTACCCCATAGAACCTATCGCACAATCGATTAACTTACTTTATCATTACTATTTCGTTTTTTATATGAATTTAAAAGGTTCTACCGAGACTCGAACTCGGATCGCTGGATTCAAAGTCCAGAATGCTAACCATTACACCATAGAACCTATCGCACAATCGATTAACTTACTTTATCCTTACTATTTCGTTTTTTATATGAATTTAAAAGGTTCTACCGAGACTCGAACGCGGATCGCTGTATTCTAAGTCCAGAATGCTAACCATTACCCCATAGAAACTATCGCACTATCGATTAACTTACTTTATCATTACTATTTCGTTTTTTATATTAATTTAAATGGTTCTACCGAGATTTGAAATCGGATCGCTGGATTCAAAGTCCAGAATGCTAACCATTACACCATAGAAACTATCGCACAATCAATTAACTTACTTTATCATTACTATTTCGTTTTTTATATTAATTTAAAAGGTTCTACCGAGACTCGAACTCGGAACGCTGGATTCTAAGTCCAGAATGCTAACCATTTCCACATAGAGCCTATCGCACAATCGATTAACTTACTTTATCATTACTATTTCGTTTTTTATATTAATTTAAAAGGTTCTACCGAGACTCGAATCGCTGGATTCAAAATCCAGAATACTAACCATTACACCATAGAACCTATCGCTCAATCGATTAACTTACTTTATCATTACTATTTCGTTCTTTATATTAATTTAAAAGGTTCTACCGCGACTTGAAATCGGATCGCTGGATTCAAAGTCCAGAATGCTAACCATTACACCATAGAACCTATCGCACAATCAACTAACTTACTTTATCATTACTATTTCGTTTTTTATATGAATTTAAAAGGTTCTACCGAGACTCAAATCGCTGGATTCAAAGTCCAGAATACTAACCATTACACCATAGAACCTATCGCACAATCGATTAACTTACTTTATCATTACTATTTCGTTTTTTATATTAATTTAAAAGGTTCTCCCTTGACTTGAAATCGTATCGCTGGATTCAAAATCCAGAATTCTAACCATTACACCATAGAACCTATCGCACAATCGATTAACTTACTTTATCATTACTATTTCGTTTTTTATATGAATTTAAAAGGTTCTACCGCGACTTGTAATCGGATCGCTGGATTCAAAGTCCAGAATGCTAACCATTACACCCTAGAACCTATCGCACAATCGATTAACTTACTTTATCATTACTATTTCGTTTTTTATATGAATTTAAAAGGTTCTACCGAGACTTGTATTCGGATCGCTGGATTCAAAGTCCAGAATACTAACCTTTACACCATAGAACCTATCGCACAATCGATTAACTTACTTTATCATTACTATTTCGTTTTTTATATTAATTTAAAAGGTTCTACCGAGACGTGAATTCGGATCGCTTGTGTCAAAGTCCAGAATGCTAACCATTACACCATAGAACCTTTCGCCCAATTGGCTAACATACTTTATCATTACTATTTTGTTTCTTATATGAATTTAAAGGGTTTTACCGAGACTTGAACTCGGATCGCTGGATTCAAAGTCGAGAATGGTAACCATTACACCATAGAACCTACCGAGTAATTGATTAACTTACTTTATCATTACTATTTAGTTTCTTATATAAATTTAAAAGGTTCTATCGAGACTAGAACTCGGATCGCTGTATTCAAAGTCCAGAATGCTAACCATTACGCCATAGAACCTATGGAATAATTGATTAACTTACTTTATCATTACTATTTAGTTTCTTATATGAATTTAAAAGGATTTACGGAGACTTGAACTCGGATCGCTGGATTCAAATTCCAGAATGCTAACCATTACAATATAGAACCTTTCGAATAATTGAATAACTTGCTTTATCATTACTATTTTGTTTCTTAAATGAATTTAAATGGTTCTACCGAGACTCGAACTCGGATTGCTGGATTCAAAGTCCAGAATGCTAACCATTACACCATAGAATAAATCGCACAATCGATTAACTTACTTTATCATTACTATTTAGTTTCTTATATGAATTTAAAAGCTTCTACCGAGACTCGAATCGCTGGATTCAAAGTCCAGAATGCTAACCATTACACCACAGAACCTATCGCACAATCGATTAACTTACTTTGTCATTACTATTTAGTTTCTTATATGAATTTAAATGGTTCTACCGAGACTAGTACTCGGATCGCTGGATTCAAATTCCAGAATGCTAACCATTACAACACAGAACCTCAGGAGCTCTTGATTATTTTATACTTTGTTATTACTTTTTAATTTCTTATATGATTTTTAATAGTTCAACCGAGACTTAAACGCCGATCGCCGGATAAAAGTCCAGATCTCTAACCATTACACCAGAGAACCTCCCGCTCTCCGGATTATTTTTTTTTATCATTACTTTTTAATTTCTTATATGAATTTAAAAGTTTCTACCGAGACTCGAATAGCTGAATTCAAATTCCAGAATACTAACCATTACACCATAGAACCTCACGGGCCCCGATTATTATTTACTTTATCACTATTTAATTTCTTATATGATTTTAAATGGTTCAACCGAGTCTTGAACACTGATCGCTTGATATAAATTCCAGAATGCCAACCATTACAACACAGTTCCTCTCGATTTTTATATTTTATTATAACTTTATAGTTTCTTATATGAATTTAAAAGGTTCTACCGAGACTCGAACTCGAATCGCTGGCTTCAAATCCATAATGCTAACCCTTATACCATAGAATTCATCGTTCTCCTGATTTACATGCTTTATCATCACTATTGAGTTTCTTATATGAATTTCAAAGGTTCTACCGAGACTCGAACTCGAATCGCTGGCTTCAAAGTTCAGAATGCTAACCATTACTCCATAGAACCCATCGCGCTCCTGGTTCACATGCTTTATCATTACTATTTCACTTCTCATGTGATTTTAAATGTTTTACCGAGACTCGAACTCTTTTCGCCGGATTCAAATTCCATAAATCTCACTATTACCCCATAAAGCTCTTGCCCCCTGTTTTTGTTTTATTTTTCATGGCTCTCTAATTTCTCATTTGTTCTACCGGGATACGAAATCGGATTGCTGGATTCAGTGTCCAGATTGCTAGTCATTACACAATAGAACTGAATTCCCCTTCTTCTTATTTTACTCTTCACTACTATTCTATTTCTTATGTGATTTTAAATATTTCTCTTAGAAACTTTAGTCAAATCGCTGGATCCAATGACCAGAATGCCATCCATTACAACTTCGTACCGCATGCGTCTCATGATTATTTTATTTTTTTATTACTATTTAATTTCTCATCTGATTTCAAATGGTTCTACTCAGAAATACATATACAAGAATATACGTTTCTGTGTAAGATAATAAATTGCATCCGCGTCGTGGTTAAGACGATAAACTACATCCGATGGCAAGGCCTTTGATCAGGATGTTTTGTCGTTCATGGAACCACCTCTTATTTGTTGGTGTTTCCACGTCAACTCTGACCCGATGTGTCATGGTCCCACCTTTGGGTATTTTGTTAATCCTCGCTAAACGTGTCAAAACTTTATGAATATATAACTATATATTTTAATACAGGATTACTTTTTTTGAAAAATTATTACCAACACTATATTTTTGAAAAAGAAAAATATTGCCAGGTTACCTCTTTGAAGAAAATATTGCCTGCAATACAATTTAATATATATATATATATATATATATATCACCAGCAATACATTTTTGGGAAGAAATATTACCAAAAATAAAAATCTTTTCGGTATTTATTATCCCACTGATATTGATATGCCGTAAACAAAACAAAACTAAATCAGGCAAGTGGATATTTCCGAAACTGATATTAGGTTTTTTCAAAACTGTATCATGACATACTACGAGACAGATGTCTATGAATCTTAGACTATCGACAACAATATCTGGCTCGTTGAAATATCGCAGAACCCGTTATAAATCAATGAATATTTTGTTGGAATTTCTAGAATATCATCCACTTTTGAAATAATGCCAGGTGCTGGGTCCATTAACTCTGACTTCGTCTGTGAACAGCTGGACAGCCTTCTTCTTTGAAGAAATACCAAAAACAATATCTTTGATCAGCAGAGCAAGAGCTTTCAAATAACCTGACAATTTTCGGTTTATACACAGCGAATGACTCACCAAAGATCTGATATATATTTGGCTTCAATCATTATTTCGTCTGGATGCTGTTCCTTCAAGCCCATGTTCTTGTCTATTGCACCATGTTTATGATAAATGGATGCAAAAAACAAACTGCTTTTGCCATGCAATTTAGCTTGCAAAAATAGGACAGGTAGATTATCTTTTGATCTTTAATAATATTTAATATAGGTTCCTCCTCATGCTTGCTGAAAAAAAAGGCCTAGAAAAAAGAGGCTCCAAACTTAATAAAAATAAAGTTTTATCGTGAAAATGTTTTGTTATTATTAAGAGGAAAGACCAAAGTATATTTTTAATTACTTTTTAAATATTTTCTTACATCTTCGTAATTTTGTTTTTTGTTGGTTTTTTTTTACGTCAGCGGTCGACGTAATATTTACACTTTGTGTTTTTCTACCTTTTTTAAGTAAAAAACAAATTTATTTGCAAATTGTTGCAAAAATCAAATAATTGTCGGATTTTAATGAAACTTTCATGATTTATAAATGAATTAAATTATTTTTTTAATTGGTTTTTAGAAAATGTTGGCTAAAATATGTTATATGTATGTTACCATCACCCCAATTAATTTCACGAAATTTCGAGAAATTAAATTACAATCTCAAAATTTGTTTTATTAGTTCAAAGCAGGACACCTTGCAGCTTGCAAATCATCAGTTTTCATTTGTAAAATGTAACCGAGAGTCTGCTCTAAATCGTAAAATAAAAAATGCAATAAAACTATAGCATTAGTTAATTAAGAAAGCATTTGATTGCTTTGATAAATAAGATTTATTAAAAACACCCTTGTCGTAAGAAAGAAATGACTTTTTACACGAATTTTAAAATGTTAATTATAATTTATAATATTATAAATCGCTCAAAATTCTGCATTGCTTAAATCCAGTTCGGGGATATTGTTATTCAGTGAAAACTATATTCACGAATCAAAAATTGAAAAGCTCAAAAAATTTTTTACCCAAATATGTTTTTTTAAATTTATTTATTTATTTGTGTGTATATAAAATATTACGTAACTTACCCCTGTTTGAAACTATGGTCGACCAAACACGACATAATCAGAAAATAAGACCGATGACTCTAGTAAATTTAAATTCAACATTCCTAAAATTAGATTACGAAGAATATTTTCCAACATTTTTAAGATTACTGAGTACCCACGCGTCATTTTCTTAAATTGTTTTAACAGAAAAAGTCTCCGTAGAATAACAGTAAAAGTGTTGACAGATTTTATCATCATTTTTTAAGTGATCGATGAGTGACATATGACGTGGATAAGCGCGTAATCGCCGCTACCGTTTGTTTTAAAAATCCATTTCTCTGTTATTCTAAACTTAAAATAAATAATATTTTTTTCAAATCAGATTATTTATGCCCTCAAATAAAGTTTCAGAAAAGTAGATTTTATTTTTGGAAGATTTTTAAAATCTAGAATTAACTTTTTGTTTACAAATGTGTCAAAATGGCCGATATTTTTTTTATTTTTATCGATTTTCTGAAAGCGACCAAACGTCCAGATTCTAATCAATATAATTTCTATTTGAAATACACCAGAGTATTTTGCTTCCTGGAAATAGTCAATTTAATGATTTAGCTTTAAATTAAATGTAAAAAGAAAGCGTCAAGAATGCTTTTCCTTTTTAAAAATTCATTTTAAAACTTAGGTATCGAAATTGAGTGGAGGCACCTGGTTTAATTTGTTTTTGTTTCCAATTATTATAAGTAAAATGTGCTTTACAGTTTATTTTAAAAAAGACAAGATGTGTAGCTGTCAGCAAGTAAAGAATCCCAAGACGCAAACTATGATTTGGAGATATCAAACTGTTACGGGAACTTACCCATAACGATAATGGACTCTTCCTGACTCTATAAATACCGCGCCTCTGTGCGTGACTCTTGTCGAACTCTCTGCTTTGGCAGAGAGGAACCCGGTCGAGGCTTTGCCGCAGGGCAAAGTGTCGTCCGGGGAGGTAAACAGTCCCTGAACCCGTTTATACGGGTTCTAAATGGGCATATTTTTGGCCGAGCCTCGGGGAGCCCACATTAAACCGGCCTTGTGCCACATTCGACCCACGTGGGAGGGTTGTTAAATATCAAGGACCGAGTCGAGACGCAGTCTCCGACTGTGCGCGACTCTTGTCGAACTCTCTGCCTTGGCAGAGAGGAACCTGGACGAGGCTTTGCCGCCGGGCAAAGGGTCGACCGGGGAAGTAGACAATCCCTGGACTCGTTTATACGGGTTCTAATGGGCATATTTTTGGCCGAGCCTACGGGCTCGGAACACCCACATTAAGCCGGCCTTGTGCTACATGCGACCCACGTGGGAGGGTTGTTAAATATAGGAACGAGTCGAGACGCAGTCTCGGACTGTGCGCGACTCCTGTCGAACTCTCTGCTTTGGCAGTGGGGAACCCGGACGAGGCTTTGCCGAAGGGCAAAGTTTCGTCCGGGGTGGTAGACAAGCCCTGGACTCGTTTATACCGGTTCTTAAGGAAGTATTTTTGGCCGAGCTTACGGGCTCGGAGAAACCCACGTTAAACTCGGCCTTGTGCCACATACTTTCCTCATGGGGGGACTGTTAAATATATATCGAGACCTAAAGAGTTAAGACAATATTTAGTTCACTCTAAACCAGACTGACAGTTAATACTAACACCTTCAACTTCTTGTATTATATTTCTGTTGTAATATATCTTTGTTATTTACTACTCTTGTGTTCGTGTTGTTCTTCCTTCGTCCTAACCTTGGACCATAACCGTGGTGCGAGGATATCGGACCATAACACAAACAAATATAGAACTTTAAACAACTGGGGAAGTGGTTTAGCAGATGACTGGAAATGTGACATCAAAATCCGAAGGCAGACTCGAATAGCAAATGCTGCATACGAACAGATAAGTAAAGTACTATGAACCAGAAACACTTCGCCAGAAACAAGAAAAGAGTGCTTAACTGATCCATTTTTATGGTGGAGAATACTGGACAATTTCCTCACAGATCAATAGAAGACTAGGGACAATATAAATGTTTGATTCTACTGACAATTCCATCGCCATAGCAGGTAAACAGCGAAAATGCCTGAAGGAAAAATACAATATAGAAAACAAATACCTAGAATCAGAAACACAAATGAAATTTCTTGGACATATAATGAGGAAGGAAGATTGGAAAACTTGACACTCACAGGGCATGTCGAAAGAAAAACGGACAGGGAATGGCTGCGAGCCTTTTAGCTGACCAGCTTGTGTAAATAGATAACAGAATGCACGATGGAAGGAATGAAAAAACAAACAAACAAAAAACAAAACAAAAACACAAATGCTATTAGCTACAATAGATAGGAAGTTGTGGAAAGACATGTTTACCCACGTCTTGAAGGAACACGGCATACAGAAGATATATATTTACTTGGTTCGAAAATAAGTAAACAATTACGTCGCATCGTTGAGTCTGTAAGCATTTAATTCGTTGAGAAATGGATAAATATTGTCCGTTTATCTTTGGATCTCGGCCACGAAATGCGTCGACGATCAAGCAAAGTCGAACAGGGCCTTATAAACGTTAATCTTTGTCAGAGTCTCAAAACATTCATATCTTCTCAGTTTTGTATCCTAACGTAAACAAAGAAGGTTTCTAAAGAATCATGGATTTTTAATTTATTGATCCGCACTTCTTGAGAAATTGCTTTGTTTACGTCAGGATACGAAGCTAAGAAAGTATGAATGTTTCAGAGAGTCGGCGTTTATAAAAAAAAAAACACTATTTGACTATGCTTGATTGTTGACGTACTCCGCAACTAAGTTTTTCTAAAGCACATCGGATCTAACAACGGTTTTCTCCATATTAATATTTCTCTGAATTTGCTTCATTCTGGAATGGGCAGATGTTTATCGTTTATATTTGCCTTTATAATCATTATTTGGCTTTGCGGTTGCGTAAATATTGTTTGTTATATTTGAGTTTATGAGAATTTACTTGGCAGGTGGACCATTTGGATGGTTCTTGGGGTATGCACTGGGCGTGTTCTACGCCGGGTCGTCATAGAAAAGGGTAGAGTATTATATATCCTTAAGACGAAGAAAAATTGTCCTGAAATTTCTGTTCTAGGTAATAGTAAATTAAAATTTAAAGAAAGAAGGAAGTTGAAAAAATCTTGTGAAAGGTGGCGTTAATGGTAATATTAACTGTTTACTTTGATTAACCAAGCAGGGAGTGCTTTTCTTCACTTTCCGGTGGCCAATATCGGTTCTCTTCATCTCTGATGGTAAGGATAATATTAGCATTTTTCATATAAGGAAATATTCTGTATTCACTGGTCGAGCAGACAGTGGCACTTTCAGTTAGAATTTATGAAATCTTACGATTAAAACAATTTTTCATGAAGTCGACTATCTTTCCCTTTCTAGTGTTGATAGGGATTTCTTTCCTTAATGTTTGTTTGAAGTAACGGCGAAAGCTAATATCTTTATTATTTCATTGTTTACTCTTCGAGTTACATGTGAAAACCGTTTTAACTGTTTCTACTGTTGAAAGTTCCTAAGTTTCTGCTGTTAGGTACAGTTTTTTGTTTATGAAAGTGTAGCGCCCGTCCACAAAATAATGGTCTTTGCCAAGACCTAGATGCTTCATTAGGTGATAAGCGTCACAATTAAAAACATCATTACTGGCGCACTTGGAATAGTCTCCTAAAAAGTTACGTGCGAAGAATTGGCAATATAAAGAATTTAAAGCATCCAGGCATCAGTGATGAATTTAATTAAACTAATGAAGATAGTTCTGGAGCATTGTGTTAACTTGCTGTTAGATTACCCCTCTCCCTGAACCAAGCCACTGGATATGATTGCAGTCAAAATCGCATTAGCATAGCAAATCTAATATAACAAGTGACACTATGTCACACTTTTACAACTTAACAATAACACAATTCTTTAACTTTCAACAGCTCATTTCAAATGAAAAAATACTGTTCTCAAATTACAGTATTTCAAAATAAACTTGTCTGTGTTTTCAAGTTTACTCCTAGAGGCTGTTGCCCAACATACCTGTTTGGAATCAGGCCGACTCCGTGAGCAAATTAAAAACATACCGGGCCAGATCCGTACCCACAATTCTGAAATTTTTGATTTCCAAGTTTTCATGACTACGATTGTTTTCGGCTATTTTTTACGTGTATTTTTTTTTTTCAACGGATTTTTGCATTATAGCAATTTTTATAAACTTGGAAACAAATTTGGGAATAATCGAAATTAATTGCGAAATCCCGCGAAAGTCTCCCAGGAAATAAAAATAATTGTTTGTACGGAAAGTAAGGACCCACGTACATCAAATCGTCTTTAAATTAAGTGGCAGCAGAAGAATTATCATTGAACTTTTTAAATAGTAAGCTTAAATATCAATGCAATATTTAAATGCAGCAATCAATTTTGAGTTCTTCTGTAGTTTACTGTTGCCTATCGTATCTATTTCTCGCTACCTCTTGTGATGAATGCACAGTCAAGAGCCGACCAAAGGAGATAACTTAAATGCCAGCAGAATGTGCGACTTTTAAGCTAGTAATAAATAAAATTCATGATCATTGTCAAAATCATTCTACATACTACAGCACAGCCTTTATCGGCCTTTTTCCTCTTATTAGCTTCACGCGAATCAAACGGTCATATATAAGGAAAGATTCGGGATGTCTAATATCATCTCATTTATTGCGATAATACCTTACCTGATCATTCATTCATAAATAATATTAGTCAGCGAAAGAAAAAACAACAACCAACGAATACACGCAGAGCCACAATTATTAAATCTAATAATAATAATGATAATCAATCTCAAATAATTGATGAACGAATACAAAATTCCGTAAGCCATTAATAACACTAGTCACGAAAAAGAAAACAATCTGAAATGGTGTCGAGACACCAAACATCTTTTTTAGCTAATTTTAGGGCGCTGAATCTGAAAATGACTTTATTTTTTCTTCGTTAGCTACCGTTTTTGCTGTACACAAATGCCTCATTTCTTTCGCTTTTCTGTATATACGATATTGACCGATGGCAATATTTCTCAAAATAAAATCGTAGAAACCTCTTAATTCGCATTTAAACAAAAAAAAATATTGATCTGCTTATTGAGAAATACTATTTTTGCAATAACAACCAAACCCTAAGTCTTTAAAAATAACACGATTGTATATACCAAGTCCAACAAATATTTTCATCAAATCATTTAATAAACTAACAGCAGAACTATAGTAAAAAATTTCTTTCTTGTCAGGTTCAATGTTATTTAAGTCCCTTTTGATACCCCAGCAGTATCATGTGCAATGGAATAGGTGCATCCAGTTGGGATGTCTTTAGTCGGAGTTTCTTTCCAACAGAATGCTCTCAGTCTGCTTGGTTTCCTTCCATCGTAAATGGGACAAATTTATGAATATCAAACAGAAGTTTTACGGTTTAATTTTTTTGATGTCAACTTAATTACCAGGTTTACTAAAGTGTATTACTGATAAAGTTTATCAGGTAATTAGAATTTTGGCGATAAACTAGAAAATTTAGGTATATCTATTTTAAATTTTTTGACTCTTATAAAAATGTTTTATTTCAAGTGGCTGGCATAAATTGCTCGGCCTACCAGAAAATTGATAGGTTTCTACGACCTTCATTAACTAAATTTTGCGATCAACCAATACCGTAAATTGATCTTTTTTTTTCTCCAGAAATGAGCAGATTCAGTATAACAAAAACGGTAGCTAACTATGAAAAACTGAGTTCATTTCCGGAATCAATACCATCAAATTAGCTAAAAAAAATGTGTTTTGTTTCTTGGCACCAAAAGTCGTGTTGACCAGTGTGTAGCATTGTATCTCATAACCCATTATCAGCTTGTAGATGCACAAAGAGATTGCAGCCACATCAGCGGCTCGTACATCTTCGATATTATAGCTAAACAGATAACTATATTTTCCGGGTTATTTTCAGAGTTGTCCTTCTGCAATGTCCTTCCAAGGATAAACGACTCCGTCTGCGCTACTATTTTACTCATAGGTAGGAGGAGATTCAAAGTGAGAGGTGAACAAAAAGAGATTTGGCCGGAATTTGAACACGAATCACCGATATTATAATTATCTGCATTGATAATCATTAACCATAACGCCAACGAAATCATTGCTGCCGAAATAATAGCAATGAAGACTTGGTCGCGAGTAAAATGAATTATCTTCTAGTGAAAGAAAAACTCAATGAGTAAAGATAGTTATAGATCACTGGGTAAGGTCCTGAATGGTTGAAAAGACATTCTATTGTAGCCACAAGTGACTACGGGCACTAAGAATAAGTGTAACACATTTGGAAGAAAGAAAGCTGAAATAAAAGTATGCATTTGTAATCCGAGATGTGGAGCGATCACATAATTTTGTAGATTAAAAATGAACTGAAAATATTGCACAAAAAATAAAGCTAAATAATAAAACATAATATAGAACAATAATTATCAAGCGTATGCCAGTAAGAACTCTTTAGGGTATAGAGTACGAAAAAGAAGTGAACTGAAAATGTTGCATGACTAAACAAAAAACAGAGACGTCAACTACAGAAAAAGAATCAGCAAGTTTGTGTTAAAAACAACGCTTCAGGATAGAGAGCTCAAATATTGTCTTACGTACAGTACAGCATGTACTTATAAATCATCAGTTACCTCCCCTTAAGATCTAGGAGGTATAAAAAGCAACCTGTTTAATTCGTCAGTAGACCAGTAGTCATAGTAAAGTAAAATAAAGCTTTGGTATCAGTTTATTCGCTGGTTCTGTTTTTACTACAGAACAATTGTTAACAATTGAATCTTGCGACTATTCAATAAGATAGCGAAACGCCCGTCTGTTAAATAAATACCAAAAACAAATAAGATAGAAAAAATATTGAAAAGATAGAATCAAACCGAAAAATCTCATGTCAAGGCTGTTTGAATTCGCTTTTGTTTTCTTCCAAAGCGCTTTGACAGTGAAAGAAACCGTTTCAATAAGCTTAGGGATTTGCTGGCGCATGCCTTCACCTATAACCAGATGTTCGATTCGCCGCAGAAGGCATATCCTTTACTTCTGTTTCCGAATAGAAATGAATAGAGGATCAGTTTGCTAGAAGCCGCATAGTACTCGGTAAGCAGTTTCTATTTTTTGCCTATCCGAACGCCATAAATCAACACGTATCTGAAACCTGTGCTTCTCTTTTTACTTGTGGTAGGAAGCAGAAAGATAATGGCGGCTGATAACATTCTTTGTTCTAAAAGACGAAAATATGCCTTCTTTCTCGAAATTAAACTCCGATGACTTTTTACCTATTTAAGATTCCCCAAACAACAGTTTCGTCTCATTTTCTTATTCCGTCGTAAGGAAAATATATGTCTAGAATGGTAAAAGTTCACAGACTAAGCCTAAAAAAATATTAGTTCTTCAGGGACCAGAGACACAACAATAAAAAAAATCTAGAAAATTCTTTTAAACCTTTCTTATGTCTCCGATCACCAATATTTAGAGTTTGAATACTTAGTATACTTAGTGTAGCAATTTAAGATTTTTTTTCGGTTGTTTTTTTTTTACGGCTTGTAAACCTTTTGTAGATTATTTAAAATCAGGAAATATGCTTCATTTGTAAGAGTTTTTTTTTAAGACAATAATAATTTACTGATGCAAGTCCTGCTAATTAACCTAAAGCTGGAGGGAGAAGAGGTGGATTTATACCTTTCTCAATGTCATCTGCAATATAGTGAAAATAACGAACCCGACTGGAATTGTTACTCGACACTCCGATTTACAATACACGCACATATCCAAACTTACAGCACAAGGCATCTTCCATGCGGTCACTCAACTAAGTACTGAGCAGGCTTCGGTGATCGTAAAGAAACCTGTCTTTAAGCCTCCGGTGTTTTGGGAGTGACATTACCATAAACCTGGAAAAGGGAGACGCTTCATGTCATATAGAAATTGCCAGATACCTACTGAGGACTTAGAATGAATTCGTCTTGCATCCTCTCTCCTGTCGTCGTAGTGCCGGCCGCTTTCCACGGCATGCAGCAATTAACGACATCATCAAAAGAGGTTTGGATGCAGCTGGGTTCCCTTCCCAAATCGAACCCGTAGGCCTCGACCGTGGTGATGGAAAGCGGCCGGATGGCATTACCATCTTCCCTTTTAAAATGGGTAAGTCGTTGATTTGGGATGCGACCTGTGCAGATACATTTTCGGCCGGTAATTTGATCAGGTCCACGGTTGAGCCGGGGTTCGTCGCCCGAGATGCAGAGATAAAAAAATATAGCTAAATATTCTTCTCTTGCTGATAGATTTTTTTTTTTGCTCCTGTGGCAGTGGAGACTTCAGGGGTTATTGGCCCTCGTTTGATGGCGTCCCTTCGGAGGATTGGCGCGATTGCGTCTCGATTAAGGAACGAGCCTCGCGAAACGGAGTGGCTCTTGCAGCGTGTCTCACTGGCGACGGTTCAAGGTAATGCTTTCTCCATCATAGCGGCTGACAGAGGATAGAAAGAAAAAAAAATGTTTATAGTTACGTTGTTCTGGAATGGTCATTATTGGTCGACTGAACTTGCTTTGTTTCAATGACTTTTGTTTTGTTATTATTAGTTACTTTGTTCATTAAAATATGTTATTTCGGATATTTATCAAATCAACAACTACAGGGCAATATTTATATTGCTACAATTTACAACCTGAGTCAAAAGAGAAAATGATTTATAAAAGAAAAAGAAAAAGAGTAATTCTCGACTGTCATTCCAATGAAAATAATCATTAGTCACTTTATCTACACTAGCTTAGTGTCCATCGTTTCTCTAAAGGCAAGTTGATCAAATTTATATCTAAATTTAGTTTCGCCATTTAAAATACTATATTTATTTGAAAATGTATTCAGTTTAAATATAGAAGTCTCCAAAATGACTTCAAAGTATTGCTTTATACTCTTTTCTTATGACCAAGCTGTTGTTTCCATACAAAAAGGAAAATTAATCCGTGTGAGATGAGATGTCAACATTAATTTCATTCAAGTTGTGTTTATGAACGATTGTGTGTGAAGATGTATATTTTAATTCAATAACAAACAGAAATAATTCTGAAAATTAAAAAAAAAGGTAATTTAAAAAATAATTTTATTCATTATAATTTCCAAAATGTTCAAATAATCTTATAATTGTTTGAGACGGCTAAGGAGCCGTGCTGTCGAACTCTCCGCCTCGACGGAGAGGAACTCGGACGGAGCTTTGTCGCAGGGCAAAGTTTCGTCCGGGGAGGTTGACAGTCCCTAGAACCCTTGTATACGGGTTCTAACGGGCATATTTTTGGCTGAGCCTACAGGCTCGGGGAACCCACACTAAACCGGCCTTGTGCCACATTCGACACATGTGGGAGTGTTGATAAATATCGAGAGTTTAAAAAGTTACTTTCTCAAAATTAGACGAAGTGAAGGCATCACGTGATTAAATGCGGCCGTGATTTGTTAACACACATAGACTGTAATAATCCGTTTGTTATTTTATCATTTCTTTCATCTCTTTTCTTTTCTTATTATATATATATATATCGATTTCATTATATCTATTTGAGTCTGTTCATTATCTATCTATCTATCTATCTATCTATTTCACTCTATTCACTATCTATTTCACTCTATTCACTATCTATCTATCTATCTATCTATCTATTTCAGTCTGGTCATTATCTATATATCTTTCTCAGTCCGTTCATATCTATCTATCTATCTATCTATCTATCTATCTATCTATCTATCTCAGTCTGTTCATATCTATCTACCTATCTACTATCTGTCTATCTATTTCAGTTTGTTCATTATCTATCTATCTATCTATCTATCTATCTATATGTCTATCTATCTACCTATCAATCTATATATCTCGGTTTGTCCATTATCTATCTATCTATCTATCTATCTATCTATCTATCTCTGCCTGTTCATATCTATCTACCTATCTGTCTATCTATTTCAGTTTGTTCATTATCTATCTATCTATCTACCTATCTATCTATCTCACTCTATTCACTATCTATCTATCTATCTATCTATCTATCTATCTATCTATCTATTTCACTCTATTCACTATCTATTTCACTCTATTCACTATCTATCTATCTATCTATCTATCTATTTCAGTCTGGTCATTATCTATATATCTTTCTCAGTCCGTTCATATCTATCTATCTATCTATCTATCTATCTATCTATCTATCTATCTATCTATCTATCTATCTATCTATCTCAGTCTGTTCATATCTATCTACCTATCTACTATCTGTCTATCTATTTCAGTTTGTTCATTATCTATCTATCTATCTATCTATCTATCTATCTATCTATCTATCTATCTATCTATCTATCTCTGCCTGTTCATATCTATCTACCTATCTGTCTATCTATTTCAGTTTGTTCATTATCTATCTATCTATCTACCTATCTATCTATCTCACTCTATTCACTATCTATCTATCTATCTATCTATCTATCTATCTATCTCTGCCTGTTCATATCTATCTACCTATCTACCTATCTGTCTATCTATTTCAGTTTGTTCATTATCTATCTATCTATCTACCTATCTATCTATCTCACTCTATTCACTATCTATCTATCTATCTATCTATCTATCTATCTATCTATCTATCTATCTATCTATCTATTTCACTCTATTCACTATCTATTTCACTCTATTCACTATCTATCTATCTATCTATCTATCTATCTATTTCAGTCTGGTCATTATCTATATATCTTTCTCAGTCCGTTCATATCTATCTATCTATCTATCTATCTATCTATCTATCTATCTCAGTCTGTTCATATCTATCTACCTATCTACTATCTGTCTATCTATTTCAATTTGTTCATTATCTATCTATCTATCTATCTATCTATCTATATGTCTATCTATCTACCTATCAATCTATATATCTCGGTTTGTCCATTATCTATCTATCTATCTATCTATCTATCTATCTATCTATCTATCTATCTATCTATCTATCTATCTATCTCTGCCTGTTCATATCTATCTACCTATCTGTCTATCTATTTCAGTTTGTTCATTATCTATCTATCTATCTACCTATCTATCTATCTCACTCTATTCACTATCTATCTATCTATCTATCTATCTATCTATCTATCTATCTCTGCCTGTTCATATCTATCTACCTATCTGTCTATCTATTTCAGTTTGTTCATTATCTATCTATCTATCTACCTATCTATCTATCTCACTCTATTCACTATCTATCTATCTATCTATCTATCTATCTATCTATCTATCTATCTATCTATCTCTGCCTGTTCATATCTATCTACCTATCTACCTATCTGTCTATCTATTTCAGTTTGTTCATTATCTATCTATCTATCTACCTATCTATCTATCTCACTCTATTCACTATCTATCTATCTATCTATCTATCTATCTATCTATCTATCTATCTATCTATCTATTCTCTTTCTATTTAACTATCTGCAGTGAGCATCAAAACTATTGGCTCTGTTCAATAAAAAAAGTATTCTTTGTGGCAGACTTAAATTTTAACAATGATAAATGAAATGAAAAATCTATATTTTTATGAATTTTCTCTAAATGCATTTCACCCGAAATTTTGAAAATCATTTAAATAAACCTCAAGTAATGAACCAGCCAAAAAATTACAAAGATCAAAATTATTTTCCCGTTTAATAGATAATCAATCGTGTATCCTTTTAAAGCGAAAATTATCGGCGAGCAAGTAACTGGAACCGAGCCGCCAGATCAGAACCAATAATATGGCTGATTCTTCTTTGGATCTTATCAAGGAGATCTAGGTTAACAGCAAGGGCACTGGACCACATATGACAGCAGTATTATAAGCATCGTCGAATGGTAGACTTATAGATATGCAAGATAGGTTCCGGATAGAAAAATTGTTTCGCCCGTCACAGTGAAACATCTTTCTTAGCAGCTGATCTACTGATGGATTCAATGTAATCTTTCAGCCTCATCTCAGTTGAGAATGTTAGGCCGAGAAGGTACAATGAGTCACTTTCTTGGGGGATAGCATCAGCCATACTAATGGAAGTCAGAGAAGGGTCTCTCAGATGATTAATGGAAAGAAGTTTAGTTTTAGGGGCGTTAAAATCGACAAGCCATCTTTTTCCCCAATTAACGAAGGTTTTGAGGCTGTTTTCTACATCCGCTGCCATTCTGACGCTATCAGACTGATCAGCTTTACTATTGAGGCAGGGGTAATGGTAGTGACGTCAGCATAGATGCCATATTGAGGGCTAAAGTCATCGGGAAGGTCGTCAATGAAAATTAAAAACAGCTTAGGACCAAGGATGGAGCCTTGGAGGACCATAACCCTAACGCTAACCCTAACCCTAACCCGCGTTAGTACGAAAGGTTTTCATTTCACGATTTGATAGGAACAAATGGATCTGCTCAAAATGTGTCCGAAGACCTGAGTGCCAAGCCCTGTCAAAAAGCTTTCGAGATATTCAATGCTACCGTCAGGGCTTCATCGTTTTTGCCTAGAGCATAATACTCTTTTCGCCATTAACGTTAGTACATCAGCAGTTGATCTGGAGAAAGAAAGCCGTATGGCTTGTCTGAGAAAAGACCCTCTGATGAGAGATGAGGAACCAATTCAGCATTGATTAAGGTCTCTAGGAGTTCCCCAAAAAGAGGCAGAATGTTAATAGGTCGATAGTTGGATGGGCCAGACGGTTCACCACAATTCTTAAAAACTGGAACAACAGACGATGAATTCCAGTAAGCAGGAAAACAGGAGGTAGCGAGGCATTTATTATACAGTTTAGAGAGAATAGGAGCCAGTTCGAGAGCACGCTCCTTAATGACTATGCTTTGTGGAGATCAAGGTTAGAGATGAGAGCAGAGACCATGGAAGGGGTTATATGTGTATCACTAAATTTCCGCAATCATCGTTAGGACATCAGTAGTTGACCTGGAAAAACGAAAGCCGTATTGTTTGTCTGATTAAAAGATAATCTGCGATAAGAGGCGATGAATCAGCATTGATTAGGGCTTCTAGGAGTTTCCTAAAAAGAGGTATAAGGCTAATAGGCCGATGTTTGGATGTGACGAGCGCTTCACCAGAGTTCTTAAAAACAGACAACTACTTCCAGCAGGCAGGAAAGCAAGGGGCAGTGAGGCATTTATTTTACAGTTTAGAGAGAACAGGGGCTAGTTCGGGAGCACACTTCTTAATGACTATTACAGGAATACCATCGCGTCCACATGCTTTGTAGGGATCAAGGTTAGAGATGATAGCTTGGAAGGAGTTATATGCATATCACCGAACAGAGAATCAGTTTTAAGTGGGAAGTTAGGCAGGGATAATTCAGATTAGTCAAGAGTAGAGTTTGAGGAGAATTTACGCACAAAGCATACAACTTTATCAGCAACGGATGATAACACCTCAAATCGAATGAAGAGTGGGAGGATAGAGTTCTTGCACTAATTTAGTACCTATAACAGAAACTTCCGTAGACACAAGAGCCAAAGTTTTAGAGGCTATGCGGTGATTTTTTCCCAGCAAACAGGGACTTAGCTTCTTTGTGAACTCGCTTACTTGAACGAGCAGTAGCAAATAGGCACCTGTTATAGCGAGAGCTGTCATGCTGGTATAGCCAGAAATAGTTGTTTACACTCTCACAATATCTATATATATTCTTCAGTCTCTCTCACTGTCTATATATATTTCTCTCTCTCTACACACACACGCACACACACACACACACATATATATATATATATATAGAGAGAGAGAGAAAGAGAGATCTATCGATTGCGTTTAAACATTAAACAGACTATCGCTTCTGGGTGTTGACTTCAATGTCCACTTTTATATTTACATACGCTCTATCCCTGATATTGAGCACGTTAACCCATAAATATAGCAAACCTTAAAAATATATTTTATCATTTATATATATATATATATATATATATATATATATATATATATATATATATATATATATATATATGAATGAGGCACGGTGTAGTAATGGATAGCGGCTGGGAAAGGTGTGAACCCTCTTCTTCTCCATCCAACTGTGGGTAAATAGCAGGACAGACTGGGTTCTATAGCCTTGGATGGCAACTGGTCTAGGAGAAGAACAACTCTAAATTCAAAACCTGCGGACGGACGATTAGGGAACTGTAATTCACCAGGTTTCTGTATTCAGCTCTTCAAAAAGTGTGGATGGTCCTACACGAAACCTTTACCACTATAATCAAATCTCATGTGCTGTTGTCGGGCTGTCGGTTTCCTTGGAACTGATCTGCTTGACCCTCATACGTCGAATTCGACGGGAGAGTCGAGTATGTGTATGTGTGTGTGTGTGTGTGTGTGTGTGTGTGTGTGTGTCTGTCTGCTTGTGTGTCTTTCTCTATAATAATCTATATGTTCTTTATTGACAGTGATCTTAATTTTTCTTGTGTGTTGCATGAGGGCTTACGCAGAAACATTCTCGAGTGCTTCCGCTCGATAAGTACCAGTTATCCGAATATTTCTGCGTAACACCCAAAAAATCCCTTCTCTCTCACTCTCACTTACTTTATCTCTTTGCCCCTCTCCCTATCCTTCTCTCTCTATCTCTCTCTCTCTCTCTATATATATATATATATATATATATATATATATGTGTGTGTGTGTATGTATATATATATATATGTACATACATGTATGTATGTGTGTGCATGCTCGTGAGCGCTTTTATGCATTCTTCTTGTTTTTATCATTCCTAATTTTCTGTGACCCGAACAAAACATTTATTTATTTATTTATTTATTATTTTCCCTTTGTTAGACTAAAAAGTGGAGGAGTAGGAAAACTACCCAGTAAAATATATCGACGTTAAACTAATTCTTAAAACTATCAATTTATATATATATTTGCCATCCACAGACAGACTGTTTCGCAGCTCATCAGTGTGGATAGACGTCCGGTTATCTCTAGCTAGGATCGAAACCCGACTGAATTTGCGTCAGTCGGAACTTCTACCACTAAGCCGTCGGCGCACGCCAGGGATGAAGGTGAATTATAGCGTGTTTATTTTTAGATTTAGATAAGCACACAGTGACTGACAGTGACTCAGTTCTGCCGAAGAGTCATGGAATATTAGCTTAAATAGTCACTGTTTACAAACTCACACCTCAAACCAAAGAGCTCAACCGAAATTAATTTTTCAGGAGCCAATATATATATTAAACATGTAGTATTGAATGTTAAAGACAACATAGTCTTGCATATTTTCTTTTGAATTTTCTCATATTCTCTAATGAGACTTTTTATTTGAAAATGGTCTCGAAATATGTATTGTCCATACGATGACCTAGCGCTTTCGAACATCATTGTTCATCTTCAGGGTCAATATTTTTAGTCAAAACTTTTTTTTTTTAAACAAACATTTGCCAATTATCTTGTAGCGTAATCATATTGCTACTTTTTTTTACAAACTAAAAACGTTAAAATCCTTTTAAATTCAAAAGACGCGATGATGTCATCACGTTGTCTTTAACATTCAATACTACATGTTTAAAATAAAAGTTGCTGCCAAATTACACACACACACACACATATATATATATATATATATATATATATATATATATATATATATATATATATATATATATATATATATATAAAAGGAAGAGGTTATAGTTGTTCCAATGAGAGAAAAGTGTTTATATTAAAAGGAAGAGAGGTACCGCAAACGTTTTTGGTTGTAATGTGGATTTTGTTTTATATATTTTGTTTTATTTTCCATAATTTTACTTCTCGTGTTTCTGGTCTCGCGACCGTCTTCAAAAATCTATTGCTGGTAATATTTTTTCAAAAAAGTATTAAAAACTCTTTTTATAATTTCATAGTGTTTTGACCCCCTTTTGTAGGTTGGGTGGGTTAACTGTTTGCCCATAGCTGGGACCGTGACTGGTGCTACCACTCCGGGCCAGGGAGCACGTGGGAACACCAGCAATTAAGAGAGAGTTCGATTCTACTCAAAATCTCCCGATCAAAGCTCTTGCTGTCGGATGTAGCTTATAGTCTTACCCAGGACGGGGATATAGTTTATCGTCATACCTAGGACTTACCAGGGTTAAGGTGAAGACATCATCAGTAGGATGTTGGATGTAGTCAATGACAGAATTTTATAGACGATATTTGGCACTGAACTGCAAGGGTGACGTGCAAAAATATCCTACTTACTGGACAATGGATAAGACCGAATTATTTCGAGTCAAATGGAAATTGCAGGAATGCAGAGTCGGGCTTTGTGTCGTTTAATGCATACGCAACCGAAAATCCTATGATGACTTGTATAATAAAATTTGTGTAAAGTACGTTTTTTCATTGTCATTAATTAGACTCTAATATTTTTTTACTTCTCATTGAGGTATTTACATCGTTAACCTACGACTTGTACATCAACATGGCAAATCAGACGAGGGAAAACACCGTAATTCCCCATGTATAATACGCCTTCATTCATAATACGCACCCCTAAAATTGTGCTGAAAGTGTTGAAAAATGCTTCTACTAATGAATAATGCGCACCCCGTTTTTGTAATCAAACCCTATTAAATTGTATCTCTCCAATCTCATTACAGTCAGCGTCTCCTATTCTTATAAAAATGGTTTTAAACATTGGATAATATTATTATAATTTAGTTTTATGATAATTCTTATTTTACTTTACATTTGTAAGTATTGTTAGGTACATATGATTGTATTTGACATCCTTATGGGGTCGCAATCGCCGAATGTTAGTGTCAAATTGTCGTATGTTTGTGGTGAGTAGTCATTTTGCAACTGGGATCGACCTATGAAACGGCAAGAAATTTTTTTTGCTATACGGTCAAACTCTCTGCCTTCGTGCAGAGAGGAACCAGGACGAGGATATGCCGAAGGGCAGAGTCTATGCGGGTTTTACGGGGAATTTTTGGCCGAGCCTAAGGGCTTGGATGTCCCACGTTAAACTCGGCCTTGTGCCACATCTACCCTCGTCGGGGGCCTAGTAAATACCGACTAGTTGAAATCTTTTTTAGCTATGCTGGTCAAACTCTCTCCCTTCGGGCAAAGAGGAACCGGACGAATCTATGCCGAAGGGCAGAGTCTCGTTCAGGGAGGTAGACCGACCCGATCCCGTTTATGCGGGTTATACGGAGATTTTTTGGTCGAGCCTACGGGCTCGGAAATCCCACATTAAATCCGGCCTTGTGCCACATGTGACTGAGTGGGGCAGATGCTAGATTCACTAGCTGAGATCTGTTACTCAGCTCTTAGCTGTTGTCGAACTCTCTCCTTTCGGCCAGAGAGGAACCCGGACGAGTCTATGCCGAAGGGTGGAGTCTCGTTCGGGGAGGTAGACAGACCCGAACGCGTTATTCGGGGTTTACGAGGAATTTTTGGCCGAGCCTACATGTGACTGCGTGGGACAGTTGCTAAATACACTAGCTGAGATCTTTTCAGCTATACGGTCAAACTCTCTGCCTTCGGGCAGAGAGGAACCCGGACGAGGCTATGCCGAAGGGCGGAGTCTCGTTCGAGTAGGTAGCCAGACCTGAACCCGTTTATGCGTGGTTTACGAGGAATTTTTGGCCGAACCTCCGGGCTCGGATTGCCCCATATTAAATTCGGCCTTGTCTCACATCCTACCTATTACTAGCTGGGATCTGTTGAGTACGACTCAGACTTACGCGAGAACTAGCGACCTTCAAATAGTGGCACTCACACTTGGATTGACTTGCGACGATCTTGTGCATAACTGTTACCTTTATTCTTATTGTACTGTCTTTTGCTGCCTTCAGATTGTTAACCAGTAAAGCACTGTTTATTGTTGATCGTACACCCCCTTTTCAGGTAGTCTTCAGTAGAGACCATTTTGAGTTCTCAGAACAGTTAGCATCGCTTTGCCCGACGAAAATTGAGTCTTGAATTTCTTCGTCGCTGGCTAGCCAGGACGTTTCCACTCCATAGCCTGTCTTTTGGAATCTGGCTCATAGTAATTGACTAACATTTCATCTCCTGGGACTATTCTACTCCAAGATTCTTCACCTTCATTGTTGTAGCGGTCGCAGACTTCAACGCGTTTACTCTTGTGCTCAGTGGCAAGCTCCCTTGGGACCCACCTCGCACAGAGTTTATGGATGCCGAGTTTGTTGTGGATGATTTCATAGGCAGAACCATGGCTAATCTGCAAAGAACATGCTACCTCATCGATGATAACTCACCGGTTCCCCATCACCATCTCTCGGGCTTGCTGAATCTTCTTAGTGGTGGAGGTTAACAGGTGTCCTGCTTTCTTTTCGTGCGTCACGCATGTCCGGTCACCTTTAAACGTCTCGACCCACTCATTCTCAATTCTACGCGGTAGTGTACCGTTGCTGTATTGTTCTAAAAGCCTCCGATCAGAGAAATCTGGTCAGTGTTCTTTGTTCTTCTTTGGTGCACACTGCTATCGGAGCGACCATGTTCACACTGTAACAGCTCACAAGAAAACTGGCGAGATCAAGCTCAAACTTCGATCACCTGACCATAGCAGCACCAACTATAAGCCCGCATCAGCAGAAGGTAGTGTGACAAACCTGAAGACATATTATGGCGAAAGTACAGATCATTGTTTACTTACCCACTTAAATACAGTAAGCCACTGAAGAAATATGAACTTTCTCATATTTGTAAACACTTTTTCCATCTATGTGGCAGTTGTTTTTAGTTTGCTTCATGACATTTTGTTAATTCATAGTTTTATTTATTCATTCTGTTATCTAATTTCTCGCTCTGCAGCGACGGAACTACAAGACACCCTCTAGTGCGAGTTCTTGCACGTTTGCGTATTTATGTCACTGAGTTATTCTTTCAATTCGATGTCAACAGATGACGTCATAAGTAAGGCTCCACTCCGTCCAGAGAATGTCTACACTTCTCGCGTGTCAGATTGGGGGCCATGCCTGAGAGACAGATGAAGTCGTTAAATAATTCAGGTTTAAAATATCGCCAAGTTCACCCGCGAAACACAGACAAGCGTACACAGTCAGAAGATACACACAAGTCCATACATACATACGTGTGCGCGCAAATCTGAGAGTGACGCACAAGGTGCGAGGGAAATAAGTGATTAATTAATTAATCATGTTTTACGTGTCTAATTTGTTTTGATAGGTCCTGCTGAGTGACCACCGAGGTCACCAGACCTACCACCCTTGGATTTATGTGGGGTCATTTCAAATTAGTTGTTTATCAGACACGCCCCAGAAATATTTAGGAACTTAAAGAAAGAATGAAATATGAATGCAGTAAAAATGACAGAGGAGACTCTCCGACGTATTAAAACTGAAATGTGATTTGAAACAGGAGGAAAACATTTTGAACAGCACATAACACCCCTGTGAAAATTAACAGAAACAAACTCTGGAGTTTCCTTTCTTTCGGAACGCGGTTGGTTTTAGACCCACTGGAGTGACAGGTTGTAATCGATTTCTATTTTTTCCTCAAATTAGGTTATTTGCAGTGGTGTGCTGGGATATGAATCTATTTTCGAGGTGTATGATGAAATTTGTTTAGCCTTGAAAAAATACTGCGTCATATGTGATTGCATCAGATTTTCATCACGTCCGAACATTATTGTCTCGACTGTCGATTAGTTGTCCTACGGCTATTGTCTGCGATGGACGTTACTCCAGGGAAGCGTACGAAAATTGTAACGCTACACGAATACACTGACAAGCCTTACCAGTGAGCAAATCAAATTACTATAACTGGCCTGAAAACTCTCCTGATTTAAATCCAATCGAGAATCTGCGGTCAATCTATAAGGAAAGACTTCGTGGAATGGACATACGAAGTACTAACATGTGCACTGTGGCTTGTTTCATTGGGAAAATACGGAAAAAATTAAATAATAACGCAATTATTCATTTTGCGAATTTTGTCTTACCCTTTACAATGATTTCCATGAGATTATTACATAGGCTTTCGCAACTCCCCTAGTATATTAGGTCGGAACAAAAGTTTATATTGTTTAAGTGAATTTCAAAAACAATACTTAGATATTTGTACTTATATTTATTCATATGCATAATTTTTTTTCCATTACCTTTCACCTTCTTTCAGACAGATTCATGATTCCATCCTCCCAGAATCTGTCTCCGTTCTCGGTGTTCCACATTAAAATTTCCGCTTCTGCTTCTAGAAAACCACTTACGAGAAATAATCCTAGCTAAGGCCCTACCTCCATAAACCGAATATATCAAAATGTCTATATCTAAATACGGCATTTTATTGACCATCGGAAATAAATGGGTGTCAGGTGACGAACTTCTTTTTTTTCCTCCATTTTCATTTTTAATGCAAAATCATATAAAATAACACAATGCACACGCGTTGAGATGTCATCTTTCATGATTTATAAAATAAAGAATCGCAGTCTCATGAAGTCCTAAGAGACGAAACGTGTCCCACGAAAAACTTCTTCACTTTGTCATACATCTTTCCTCCAAAGCTGTTCTTGATATATCAAAACTTATACTAATAGTAATACTCGTTTGGTAAAAACAAAAACCCTCATATAGCTCAATTTGTAGATATGTCAAAACAAATCTGCAGCCGAGGAAAAAATCGAAGTAAAAAAAAGAATTAAAAACATCCGAACAGGACAAATTAAATCGACCAGTGCCATAAGTCTTTAGTCCAAAGAAGAAGAAATAACAAGCGAGTAGAAAGACTAAAACGTAGAATGCCCAATACGTTAAGTAGAGCGGGAATATCTAAGCCAGCTTACCCTGAAGATTCCTGGCTCTTTAGGATTTATTTTAGTTTATATATATATATATATATATTTAGTTTACGAAAAACTAGGTAATCCGTATGGGTAGACCCAAGGAGGATAAAATCCAGAGAGCTCAATGTAAATCAGAGCTAATAATTTAAATAAAAACAGACCACTTTAAGGTTCCATATAATAAATTATTTCATCACAGCCCTTTTAAAGGACCGCGGATCATCAGATTTTACTTCCAAAGGTTGAAACGAAAAATGAAAAGAAATTTACACATTTTTGACGGGCAGTACTAAGTATATGTAAATTAACGAAGTGAGGAAGTGAAGGAGGGAGAGAGACATGATTGAGTTAGATGTAACATTTCTATTCTTTCAAATTTAAATTCTTTGAGGAAATCCACACATTGACACATTAAATCGGTTAACTTAACGGAAGTTATTTATTGATATGGAAGGGGGAGAGGAGAAAAGGGCATAAAGAGAAAAAGAGAGAAGTGCTGTGGTGAAATAATTTATTATATGGAACCTTAAAGTGGTCTGTTTTTATTTAATATATATATATATATATATATATATATGTGTGTGTGTGTGTGTGTGTGTGTGTGTGTGTGTGTGTGTAGTTATTTCATATATAACTTATAATCTCAGTCACGTGTGAAACGAAATCACGTTTTGAAGCTCCACTTATCGAAAAACGCGACGGCGAGCCAGCAAGAAAACGGTTAGGTTTAAAGGTCTAAATTTTATACTCAGGGTTCAATAGCCTGATCAGGTGAAGTGTTGGTTCGTGAATTTGCATGTAATTGTAAGTTCATTCATTGGTCAGGGTAGTACGGACTGAAACGCAGTGGAATCAGAAGAAAGGAGCTGAGCAGTGATAAAAGAACAAGAGGAAAGATCACGAGACTTGGACAGCAGGACGAGAAAAATCTACTCCTGTCGATTAGGTAAAAGGCTCAGTTCGAATTTCCCTGAAGATCGGCAGTCACCTGAAAAAAAAAACGCCGGGTCATCTTTTTCAACCATAATGGTAATGTCTTAGAGGGAAAAACGTTTAAAATATTACATGGTAAAACGTACTATGTCGTTGTTAAAGATGTTCCTTAAGATTAATTTAGTAAGGTACATTTCGTCAAATAGACGAGGGAAAACTGATAGATTTTGTTACATAAATCATCCAAGTTATGTGAAGATCTTATTGAAATTTTTGAATATTATTTAGTAATAAATAAAATTAAAAAATTCTTAACAATTCTTTAAATCTTGTAGAAATATTTTTAGATCTGTCATTTAATTAAAATATATATGCACACACTCAAATCTACAGACAGAACTTTCATATAACTGAAATAAACCGCATGTGTCGTGAGGGCTAACCTCTAAGTAACAGGAAAATAGTACAGTCCTTTGAAGTGATTTTATGACTCCTATATTCAAATTGAATACATTTTCTTATCAATGTATTATTTTCAATAAACAATGTAAATATGTAATTTGATCATTCTGCCGTCAGAGAAGCGACAGGCTACCAAATTTGTATATATGAAAGTGTTTGCATAGAAAATGTCGAGCTATTTAATCCGAAGGAAAATAAGTAGCATAACTAAGGTTTTGTCCACTTTAAACTACTCTCCCTGAATCTGCATGCTCTTATCCACACACCCCTTACACTTTTAATGATTGTATTTCTTTGATATTTCGGGATCGCCATCAGATGCCTCATCGCATTTTCCTTAAACATGTCCATCTCATAAAACGTGGTTTTAACATTGAGGATAGAAATCAAAGAAAGTCAAATCTGGTTAAAAAGCCTAGATGATGGAATGATTTGCTAGAATTCCTTTTGCAGGTAAAACTTGCCGTGCAGACGAAATAATCTCTTTTGTATTTCATTCGGACAACTTCTTCCCAGGGTCGTTACTTCGTGGAACAGACAGCATCGCTTTGCTTGGACATTTTGAATAGGACATTCACTCAATACACAAACTCTACCAGTAGCGTTTCAGTAACGACTGAATTAACCTTACTCAAGAGTTTCTTCTTAGTTATGTGCAGTAAGATCTTGTGATATTCCGCATGATTTGACACGTTACAGACAGATGCAGTATATATATATTCTAAGATTTCAAGCACTTATAAGTAAGCAATTCTAATCCTCTATTCTGCACAGACGAAAGTACAGGGTTCTGTAATTTTTGTTGTCTGTCTCTCCTTGACTCTTTTTTGTAGGTTTGCTTTGTTCTAAGTTTCAACCTAATGTCTTTGGCTTTATACACCGCCCCTGTGCTATGCCCTACATAGAACATTCTTCGTCGCAAATACCAAATGCTTTATGTCAGGTATAATATTTTTTGTTAATATCAGTGGAGAAAAGCCTACATTCCTTACATAAAAAAAAAATATTTCGTCTGTCGGGCCAAACAGTAGAAATTTGAGAGCTACGACGTGCGCCGTGTTAGGGCGATTTATTTTTCTTCCTTTGTTTTTGATGAAGAAAGAGAAAAACACTTTTTAAGCTATTCACTACCCGCGACTACTTTTTTTTTTTTTCGAAAATTTCCTTTGTTAAATTTATCATTCTGCTTTGGTAAGAGACAACATAAGTTGGGGAACAAAGAGTAAATCTATCTCGCACGTGAATGAATAGATTGATATTAACCCTTGCTCTCCTAGACTCTGTCTATCCACTCTTATTATTATTATTATTATTGGGAAAAAATAACAATATTCAAATAATTTTCCTGTTGCATTGGTTAGGTTTCCTGCATGAGAAATATATGATTTTAATTGTTAATCGGAGACCAGAGTTCCAATTTCAGTCGGGTTTGTTATTTTCACTTACACGGAAATACCCTTGGGAAAAGGTACAAATCTACGTCTTCTCCTCGCTCCAGCTATGGGTTAATTAGTAATACTTGTATCGCTAAAATCATTACTATCTACAAAAAAATATGCATAAAAATATTTAGAGTTTGCGATTAAATAACCAACAGATTTTGTCTGTCTATATTTCTGAGATGAGGTATTATGTACATTATTTACATTATTCGGACTATTGTCCTCATCTTTGTCGCCATGTTTGCTAGGCCACAAAAATCTCCTGAGCCAACCAAGCATAGAAATGAATACAATATGGGAACCAGTAATAAGGAGTGCCAGAGAAAAGTGATAATAACAACAAAAGTTGCAATATGAGCTCTGATAAAAACATGAATGATAACAGCAAAAAATTGCAATATGAGCACTGATAAAAATGGTTGCTGAAGACATTAGGTTTATAAGTCCCAGAAATTCATACACAAGGGTACATGGAACAGTGGATAAAGGCGTTGGTTAGATCTAGTGACAGGACCCAAAGAGTGTGAGTTCAATACCCGGTTAAGGCAGTGGAGGGGAATTAACAGGAGATAACTGATAACTGACATCCATTAAACATGGCACGTGGAACTAGAACAGTCTACCCCAGTGAGCGCAATAAGGGGTTCAGTTCGACATTCCAACCACCCGAAGAAGACCGGAGCGTATAACGGCCGAAACGTTGTAATAAATATGGTGACAAAGATGAGGACAATAGTCCGAATAATGTAAATAATCAACAGAGTTTGAAAAACAAAAGCAACTAACCAATGATCTAGAAAGGTAAAAGAAAAGAAAAGAAATATAAGCAATATATTAGAAGCCTGATCACCCCTACTTACTAATAATATGTTCCGAAGTTATGGTAACAAGAAGCACATTCGCGTTGAATAATGATCCTGATACCATAACAACGGATTATCTCATGAATATGAACGGTAAATAAGGCAGCGTCACTGATAGATATGTAAAATCACATCGAGGTATGTTTTATATCATAAAACAAATATTCTCGTCTGAATCAAGGAACGAGCGTAAACGGGGTCTAGGAAGATTGTGTTGCTCCTTTTTCCACATGAAGTGTGCGTGCTTATTTTGAAAATCAAGATTATTAATTGCTACATAGTGCTCAGCCTCGTCTGGCATAAGGCCGCATAAGTGGGAGTGAGTGGTATGTCTTACCATCGTACTATGTCACTCTTCCTTGTCAATATACGTTTTTTGTGCGATTGTTCACCTAATATAAGACCCAAGCTTGAGGGTTAACGAGGTTGTAAGGACTTAGAAGAAAGGATTCTTCTACTTCTTCTTCTATGTGCGCTGTCCCTTCTGGACGTGAGCGACCAGAACTCTTCCAAAACTTCGTCTCCTTTTTAGCTCTTAATAATTTTGTCTTTTTGCTGTCTCTCCTAATCCCCGTCTTGCCAACCATCTACACAAGCTTGTTAAATAGGTTTCTTCTCTCTTGCCTTCAATCTGTCCTGTGACTGTCAAATTTACTAAGCTCTCTTTCCTCATTATATGCCCTAGAAATTTCAATTGATTCTATATTGCTCACATGTTTAGTCTATGGTATTCTCATCATCCTTCTGTAGGACCACATTTCTGTTGCTACGAGTCCTTCTTCATCTGTAAGGGGATTATCCAGCATTCACTGCCATAGAGGCTGATTGATATTATGTAACAGTTCAGTACTTTCTGTGCTTCTAAGGAAATTTACGTTTTATTAATACCTTGCTTAGCTTTTGGAAAGCGTTTTTCTGCTATACCAATGCGCTTTCAGATTTCGTTGTCGCATTTTCATTCTCTGTTAAAATACTTCTTAGATATTAACATTTTTGTACTTGCTTGATTTTGATATTTCAGATTTGTAATTTGCATGTTCGACTGTTGGTCTTGCGTATGTGTTTTTTGTTCTGTCTTCTTTCAATTGATATTTAATCCTATCTAATCGCTTTCCTTTATAGTAGGAGTTCATGTAGGCTGTGTCTCCTATAAAAACTGAGTCCTCTACATATCTAATGTTGTTAAGATTGTGGCCGCCAATATCCTGGTAGAACTTGTAATTATCTCTGGTTCACCTTACTGTAATCGGTTGAATAGATCCGATGAGAAGACACATCCTTGTCTTACACCGCTTTCTATTTTCATGTGTTTACTTAATTCATTTTCTATCTGTATGCTGATAGTTTGCTCCCCGTATAAGTCCTGGATTATTCTAATATCTTTCCCAAATAGATCAAGCTTACCTAGCTGTCTAAACAGTTCTTTGTGACATACTTTATTAAAGGCTTTTGCATAATCTATAAAACATAGGTATATATCGTTTTGCATCTGTATTGCTCTTTTTGATATCATTCTAAGTATATGTATATATCCCATTCCTACATGCATGGTCTTCAATAAAACCGCACTATCCGTGTCCTATTTCTGGTAAATTCTGCTACGCGCTCTAGCAATCAGAATTCGCATAAGTTTTGTTATATAGCTCATTAGGCTGATTGCATTTTATACCACCTGGCTTCTTAGGCAGCGCTACGAAAATGGATCTATTTAAGTCTTCCGGTATTTCACCATTGTCGTATATTTCCTTTATGTTGCTTTGTTCTTGTTCAATTTGGTCAGTGCTGATTCCAGTTCAGATTTTAATATTTCTTGTCCTTCGGTATTACGGGCTGTCCTCTTTCGTTGGGAAAAAGTTCTTTAATGCATTCGTTTCATCGTTGAAGTATTTGTGCTTCCTCTATTATCAATGTTTCATCAATGGATTGTATACATCCTGTTGATGAACATATCTGTTTTTCCAGTTCGTTCTTTTATTCTTTTATGCTTATCTGTTTTATGTGATATGCATTCTTTCAATTTCTGTACACCTTTCGTTGAGTCATTCCTCTTTTTCTTGCCTGTATTTTTTCCTAATGTCCCATATTATGTGCTATATTTTAGCATGATTTGCTGCTTCTTTTTCTTCATGCCGAGAATTCCATCTTCTGTCCATTCCTTTTTCACTTATCTAAGTTTATTTGGGATGATCTAGTTTGCTGATATTACTAAAGCTTATCTTAAAGTATTCCGATACGAATATCCATTTTGGTTCATTGTGCCTATTTTTAATTCTGGTCGTATGCTTCTCCATCCATTTCGTGTCATTCGGGAGTCTATCGTATGACATTTTGGGTGTTGCTTTGGTCCACTTCAATTTCTGTAGTTGGTCGCTTTCGCAGTTTATACTTGGGTATATTTTGCAATGTAAAACAGTGTTCTTAAATCGCTTATTGAACTTTATATAATCGATTTGAATTACGTTTCTTCTGGGCTTCCCCTGTCTTAGGTGCTCTTGAAATCAGTTATTGGCTATTACCTGGTCCTTCACCTTGTACAACTACACCCATTTTTCTCTGTGTTCATTGCGAATTCCTAACGCGAATTTGCCAACTATGTCACAATCTCTCTTCTTCAATACTTTGCCATTCAGGTCTCCCATTATGATTGTAGTTTCTTGCAATTTGCATTGCGCATTGGCGTTGTCTAGTGTACAGTAAACGTTTTCAGTTGCTTCTTCCGTATTTTTTGCTGTCGGTGCATATACAACTATGATGGCTCTGTTAGAAGACTTCCCTTTCAGTTTAAATAAAAGAATTCTATCCGATAGTTGATGGTATCCCAGAATACATTTCTTCATATGTTGGTCTAATACAAGTCCTTATCCAATTTCATTTTTCTCTTCGCCTACATACATGACCCTGTGTTTGACACTGATGAAATCTCTTTTGTTTCCTTCCTAATTTTGCATACGCCTAAAACATTAGTTTGGCCAGAAAGTCTTGACTCACTTAGGAAACGGAAAGAAAACAACCAAATTTTATGGAGAGACAGCAAAATTTATTCTTCAAAATAAAGTCCATCCTTCTCGACGCTCTTCTGCCAGCGATCAGCCAGCATCCGAATCTGTCCCAGATACCAGTTCGCTGGCTTTGAATCAAAAATTGTAGACTGGTCGTGGGGGAAGTGTGCCATTGAGAGGAATAGGCCATAGTCACTCTAAGCAGCATTGGGACTGAATGGTGGATGTGGAAGAATCTCAACACTGTCCAGATGTTTGATCTCCTTAATCAACCTGGCAGCGTGTGACCTCGCATTGTTTTGATGAAACAAAGCCCGACATCTATTGACCAAAGTAGGAAACTCCTTCTTTGCCTGGCGTTGAGCTAACTCCAGTAGATGTCACGCCCTCATCTTTTATGTGAGATTTTCGTATTATGTAGGGTATATAACAGTTGACCGAGGATTTGAAGGGGTTAAGATCGTAATGACGAGGGAAGCATCTGTTCTACAATATAATATTTCTGGGAAATCTTCGTGGGAGAAACTTCTTCCTTGTCAATGGAACATGAAAAGAATGAGGATGAGTCGACTGTTTTTGTGGAATGGCGATTCCTATCTCCGAAGTTCTGGGCTGATGGAACTAAGGAATGTAAGTCGTCTGAATATCTGCTATGAAGAAATAGTTACAGAGTAGCGAGAGACGGTAGGAAAGGAATTGTGGTGTGGAAAATATTTCAAATACGAGGTCATTTAAACACCTTTGAACGCTTTTAACCCTGGAAAGTCAGGATTTGGTTGTTCCGGCCCAAATACTAAGTCTTTTGTCAGATCTGGCCCTTGTAAAGTTAGAGCATGGCAGAAGGAATCAGGTACTTTCTGGAGCGGTACAAAGAAACCCCGACCATTTTTCCAGCATTGATATTTATCAAGTTGGATGTCATATATATATATATATATATATATATATATATATATATATATATATATATATATATATATATATATATCAACTAATTAAATAATATATATATATATATATATGTGTGTAAACTAATTAAACAATCAAGAAAGAGACAACCTTAAGGTTCCATGACTATAATTTATTTCCTCAGAAAATATATTTTTCCTGGTTCATCAGGTCACATCTCTAGTCCCACTGGTGTTATAGTGAGCTTTCTAGATTGCATCCTCTTTGGAGTTATTTACACGGATTACCAAACCCATCATTACCTTACTATATATATATATATATACATATATATATATATGTGTGTGTGTGTGTGTGTGTTATCCCGTAGGGTCGTAGGAGTACCATATGTACTGCAGCCCCAGTAGAAGTGGTGTTTCTTGCGCAAGGTAGCCAGATGGAGCCCAACACTCTCCAGAGGCACCATGTGTATAGCAGGCTGTGTAGAGCAAGATAGCCTTAGGGAGCCCAACTCTCGAAGGTGGGTTCATTTATCGTAGGGGTACCATGCGGTGTTTCTTGGGCAAGATAGCCTGATGGAGCCTCTACAGGCCGGTTTTGAATTCAGAGTTTTTCTTCTCCTAGACCGGTCGCCACCCAAGGCTATACAACCCAGTATGTCCTGCTGTTTACCCAGAGCTGGAAGGAGAAGAGGATTCATACCTTTCCCAAGGGTATTAGCACGTAAGTGAATGTAATGGATTCCACTGGAATTCGAACTCGGTTCTCCAATTCCTCAATCCGAGCCGCTATCCATTATTCCATGTCTAGCCTTGCTCTATATATAAGCTGAATAATGGAAATATATATGGAATATTTTGCTGCGTGGAATATTTTGTTGCTATGTCAACCAGAGGAAAATCATCACTGGGAATCATTTTCAAATAAATTGAGTCTGACCTACCTACTGAAGTTCTGCCATTAAGTGTTTTTATTACTCTACATATTATGTAGACTGGGTTATTTTTTCTTTTTAACACAGCATTTCAGCCGAGATAATCTTCAGCCTTCCTTACATTATTGCATCTTATTTCATTTTTTAATTTTTATCACTCTCTTCGGAGAAAGATTTTTAAACAATTTTTCTAAATTTGCATTCATTGACCTTCCACATGACGCGACATTTGTCAGAATTTAAAAATATTGATATTTTTATAATTTTAGAAGCGGCGGGCTTGTTCATAATGTAAAAGGCAGTGACAAATCGATCCCGTATTTTTTTTAAAGTTATCTATAATTTGTTTTTAATTTACAAATGTCTACTTTGAAACTTTGTGCTTAGGTCACCGTGTAGCGCTGATGTTGTCTGTTCCCTCAATTTTTAATAGTACGCAGGTATCAATGATGAAAGCACAGTTTCAAAATAAATATCAATACTTTTAGATTCTGATAAATGTCAGGTGTAAAGAAACCCTAAGGATTGCTAATTGACAAAAGGTGTTAAAAAAATATTTCCTATTCTGTTCTCTTTATTTTTACGAGCGGTCTCGTTAATTTAATTTGTGGTGAGATTTCTAAGGATTTTGTTTTTACTTTTCCTCTATTCAATGAGAATAAATAAATCTCTGAAGTTATTTCAATTCCTAGATAAAGCATCATTAATAAATTATGTAAAGTTTTGCCAAAATTTAGCAATGAGGAAAAGGCTAATAAAAATAAATTTAATTGTGCCAGTGTGGAAGTATTATGGGATGGACGGTAAAGATCGTGTCTTAACACTAACAACGAAATCAATGGCCGAGATTAGAATCTCTCCGCTGTTGTAATGAGAATGAACAGATATCCAGGCTCTTCAGTTACAATATTTGCACTGACACCTCATATGGAAGACCTTAACTGATAAAATTAGTTCTTTTTTGTTCTTTTTTCTTATCCTTGTCTTCGTTGGGGTTTTAGAATCTACACTCGATTTACAAACGCTTAGGTTTCATGATAAATTCATATATTCAGTTTCATTCCCCGTCAAACTTTTGTGTCTGGTTTATAAACATTCTTTCATTCGTTTTCTATATTTTAAGAAAAACATTTACTTGCATTATTTATATTCTGTGGTCGACTTTGTGGAATGCATCTACGAAGTTCTATCATGTGCACTGGGCCATGTTTCATTGGAAAAATACGAAAAAAATGTAAATAATAACGAAATTATTCGTTTTGCTTCAATTAATTGGCACAACGGTGTTCGTTACACTTTGCTCTTAGCTCAGATAAAAGATTCCTGTTTAATTGTGAAGATAGACGGAGGAAAAGATATATAAAGGCGCTGCTTAGTGTTAAATAAAAAAATAGAAGATAGAGTAGGCGACAATGCTCTCATACGTTTAACATCTGCTTCAGTGAAATAGAAAAACTGTTCTATTTCAAATTTTTCATTTGTACCCTCTTACTTCTTAAGTACTCGCGTACAGATTTATGATTTTTATTGTAAGATTCTTTTATAGTTGTTAAGCTCAAATGTTTGATGAAAAGAAGAATTTCCTCTGGTAGTTTATAGTCTTGAAATTTGCAAGGAGTTTGTTCAGTCATTGCCATGAGGATTATGATTAAACCAAAAATTGAAAATAGAAAAACCATGAAAATTTCATCAGTGAAAAAAAAAAGAAAAAAAAAAGAAAAATGGAAAACAGAGGAGGTGATAACATTCTCATGCATTTAGCATCTGCTTCAGTGAAATGGAAAAACTTGTCAATATTAAATCTTTTAATTTGTACCCTCTTACTTCTGTAAATAATAACTTGCATTCGTACTTATGATTGCTATTGATTTGTTTACAGTTGTTAAGCTCAGATATTTAAATATACATTTGGTGTATTTTCAAGAGGTATTTTATAGTTTTAGAATTCGTAATGAGCTTGTTCTATCATTAACTTAAGAATTATGATTCATGAGAAAAATTAAGATAGGTCTTGGTAGTTATTATTATTAGCATCCACTGAATATACGTCCTTGTACAAATTAATTGAAACAACCGCTTTAGTTTCCTTTCTTTCACCCTATAGTCAGTTTTAGACCCACTGGAGTGACAGGGTTTCGATTTCTATTTAATCCTCAGATTAGGTCATTTGCAGTGGTGTGCAGTATTATGAATCTATTTTCGGGGTGTATGATGAAATTTGTTAGGCTTTGAAAAATATTGCTTCATCTCTATTTGCATCATATTTTTAGCACGCTCACACACTATTGTCTCGACTGTTGATTAGTTGTATTACGGCCATTGTCTTCGATGGAAGTTACCCCAGGGAAGTGTACGAAAAGTGTAAGGCTGCACGAACACAATGGCAAGTCTTACAAGTGAGCAAATCAAATTACTATAGACTGGCCCGGGAACTCTCCTGATTTAAATCCAATCGAGAATCTGTGGTCAATCTGCAAGGAACGACTTTGTGGAATTGACATACGAAGTACTAACATGTGCCCTGGGTCATGTTTCATTGGAAAAATACGAAATAAAGTAAATATTAACGGAATTATTCGTTTTGTTTCAATTGATTTGCACAAGAGTGTATTATTTAGAGCACTATTTTCTGATATGAGGCTACAATTATATGACTCACAGTGAGGACGTATTCACCGCTAAGTACCAGCGGCTAACTAAACTTGTTATCCATTACACGACATTCCCTGGTGTCTTGGTTATTATACAGTTAATATATGTTTTTATTTTAGTGAACCCTAGATTTTATAAGTGCTTTCATTAGACGTTTACTATGAGAATGAAGCATCCAAATCTCAGCCAGCTATGATTACCCGCCCAAACGCGTGAGTTTGAATTCAAATCAAACCTGTTCCCCATATTATCTTAAAGAAACCAAATTTCTTATCAGATAAGTTGATATTCTCTCTTCTAAAATATGGGTGGTGTACACTCTGGGTGTAGGTGCTTTCTCAAAAGCCAAAGGCATTTGCTTTCTTTTTTGTCTTCTTCTCCCTTCAAACCGTAAAAGAATTAGACACGCCTACCACACGTGTCCGAAAGCACGCCGTCCCGAGCACTTGTCAGAATATCTGTAGACCAGATGAACCTATTAAGAAAGTCAAGCAATGACCTTTTCTTGTGTTCTCACCTTCCCAGTCCCCAGGGTCATTTCACTGCAGAAATACTTAAGTTTGTTTTTTTTTTACCTTTTTATCTCTTTCTTTTTTCCCCAAAGCAAACTCCTTGCTGTTTAATGTTCATTCACAATCCTTGACGAATTTACTTTCTTTTTCGCTTGACTAAAAAACTGTAAAGGATTTTTATTATCATCATCATCATCATCATCATCATCATCATCATCATCATCATCATCATCATCATCATCATCATCATCATCATCATCATCATCATTATTATTATTATTATTATTATTATTATTATTATTATTATTATTATTTATAGATATCTGCAACGCTAGACATGGAGGCACGGTGGAGTAATGGATAGCGAATTGAAGAATCGGAGAGCCGGGTTCGAATTCCAGTCGGATCCATTACATTCACTTAGGGGCTAATAACCTTGGGAAAGGTATGAATACTCTTCTTCCCCACCAAGCTATGGGTAAATAGCAGGACAGACTGGGTTCTATAGCCTTGGGTGGCAACCGGTCTAGGAGAAAGAAAATCTCTGAATTCAAAACCTGGAGAGGGTTAGGCTTCGTCAGGCTATCTTCTGCATGGTTCCCCTACCAGATTATGGGTCACGGGATAATAAAAAAAATGGCTAGAGGGGAGAAGCTATGATAATTAAACTTTATCACTCCGGATGTGACTTCATTTGCTGTACGAAAAACAAAGTTTATCCTTCCCTGAACAATAGTGTTCTTGAATTTAGAAGCTTTGAGAATCAATGCAGTGGAAAAGGTATTCATATTAATAATTCCAATTTACAAGTGTTTTTTTCTTAAATTCGAAATTTTTGAATGTTTAACACGACCTCTGACATTAGTAAAATATAATAAATATTTTTTCTAAAGCATTATGACCCTTCGGCGTGCATTTCATCATGGCTGCCCATAGCTTCTTCAGGGAATTTCTAAATTATATATGAGCATAATTGTTCATGGAAAATATAGTTGTTTCCTTTTATGTTCTACACAGTTTTGAATTCAGTTTTCCCTCTCGTAGACTGACTGGATGCTAATCAAGGCTTTCTAAGATGTGCTACTTTGTGGAACAGAAGCCCGATTAAAACAATCTGATCCTTCTCAAGTCCAGAGTTAAACGTTCTCTATCCTACTTATTCTCATAATCTACAATGCTTTCTTCATTCAGTAAATGAGTGGCTCTTTGATATTATACTGGGTGAATACAGAGTAAGAAAGGGGCTTAGACGCCCCAGTTTGCCCTGGAATTTAACCCACAGAGGTGGGCAGCGAAGAGGCGTATTCACACTTTCATGCTTAATATAAACTGAAGAGACACTGGCTGTGCAAATAACCCCTAGTCGCCCTGCACATATCTTAATCAGGTACAAGGCCACAATAAAAATCACAAAAACTGGCGAACGGCTTAGGTACTAAGCTGGATGATCATGCCCAGGACTCCTTATTTACACAGGTAAACTCATTCTCTTCATTCTATTGTCGAAGAGCACAAAGTGATGTGGAAATTCAATACGTTAGCTACGTCTGACAGACGAGTTTGCTTGTTTTACTATCGATGGCAGGATCCATAAAAATAGGATTGATATTTACTGATTTCGACTTAATCTGGCACAAGGCCAAGATTCTTTCGATATCGATCACGGATCCCGTAACCCATTAGAGTCACAGAAGTATCGCATGTTCTACAGCGGTAGCAGCTGTGGTTGTTTCTAGTGCAAGTTAGTCTGGCGAAGACCATTCCTCTTCAAGTTGGTTTTCTATTCAGAGTTTGTTTTTTTTTTCTTTTTATAGTGGCTGTTACCCGAAGCGAAAAGAACCATTCCTCCCTGCTAATGAAACTGCATTTGGGGGAAATGGATTAATGCGAAGTGCCTGCTTTCAACTGCGATAACCAATAAACTACCTGCATATCCATAAAAAGCTAATGCGGAACTTTCGTGTAACGTTTCACACACACACTGTATTTGGTTGCGGGTATGCGACGTTATGGTAACGTTACTGTAACCTTAAAATCAACTAGTTTCCTCATCCCAAACTGATTTGATTTTTACGGTTTATCAACCCATTGCAAGTTATTTAAAGTCAGAAAATATTTTTATATTGTAAGAATATTATGGGAGTGGGGATAATATTGATTTCGTGATACAATTCTTGCCACCATAGCTGGTGCGAGAAGAGCTGGATTCATACCTAACCACAATTTGATAATCAAGCAATAGATTGTAATGTGGATATAAAGTCAGGGTTCAATTCTGTATTACAATCAATATATAAACTGATTACTCATTTTGTGGCTATGGTAGTTTTTATACATTTATATTTCAGAGGCTGTAAATAAACCTAAAAGACATGCCCGTGTAGCTATCTACAAAAAAACGTTTTTGAAACCGCTATCTAACGTCACATAAAAGCTAATGACCTGAAACCTTAACCTTTGAATCACGAACCCCGCTCGTCATGAACATCTTTAGTCACAGAGCCCTTAAGTCACAGCCCCCTATAAAAACGAGCCCTTCATAGACATTAGTTTTTCAAAACACTTTTAGGAAGTATAGTGAATATAAATGTCATATTTTATCTGATCCATATGGAACCCCTGAAACACAGATTAAGAAGAACTTGCGTTATATCAACGTCATTTTGTTAGCTGGGTAAGGCCAATATTATTTTATGCTAATCCTCTAACTTTTTAAGTCCTTGCTAACCTTGAAAAACAGCATTCGAAATGTTGGGTTTTAGCAGTACTCGAACGTTTGTGACTGACAACGAACAAAGAAATTAACTTGTTAACGAGCTCTATGGTAGGCGACTTAAAAAGTCTTTATTGTGGCGAGAGGAAAGTTTTTAATGGGATAGAGACGGCGGCGGCAGAAACCGGGGGTGGCAGCGATGGTGCTGCCTAGAGGAGGCCTGCCTCACGTCATTCGTGCGCATCTTTGTCTAATGACATTCCTGCCGCCTGCCGGATGCGAGCGGAAAGGTCTTGACGCATGAGTTGTAAGGGAGGGTGTGAAAAAAAGCAAATGCCGAGATCCTCGCACAGAACCTTTGTTTGGCAAGTTAGCAGGGTGAGTGGGGAGGAGTCAGATATATCATGATTATTCTAAGTTTTGTTTTATTTCAGAGTTTGTTTTTTGTTTGCTTTTTCTTTTTTTTTTTTTTTTTTTTTTTGGTTCTGTTACGTTAGAGATATTTTCGGTTAGGAAAAAGGGTAAACGTGAAAAATGAGAAACATCGAAGTCGGAATACAGATGTCTGGAGAGAAGCAGACAAGATGGCGGTAAAGTAATACTGACCCCGAAGTTAAAATTATCTAAAGGATAAGAGATGAAACATATCCACCTTTTCAAACAGGGTGCGATAGATAAATTGTCATCTAAATGACGCAAAAATGAAAATAACACCGACATCTCATTTTAACAGATAGATTTACCAAAATTACACAAAAATATCTTGAAATACTGAAGAGTAAATTTATTCAATAAAATCGCCATTAACTTCAACCAAGACTTTGGAATCTCCTGCAACTCTTATGGACGGTTTCCTTGTTTACGTTGCTGAATACTGCCATAATACTTGCCTTCAGTTCTTCTTTGGTGTCAAGAGGAGGTGTTTTTTTTTGTGGTTTCTCGCTCAACTGCGCCCCACATATAATAATCAAGGGGGTTGCAGTCTGGGGAGTTAGATGGGTAGATGCAAGGGATGATGTGATCGCAGAAATTGCCTGCCAGAAATGACTGGGTTCTCTCGCTTGCGTGGCACGGTGCAGAGCTCTGTTGTCAAATATAGTGTCTTCCAGCAGAGCACTACCTCCTAAAGGCACTTGATGTAGGCCAACGTGTTGAGTCTGAAGCCCTCATCAACAAATTCGAGAGTTCTTTTCTTGTCAGAAAGATCAGAGTAAGTTTTCCGAGCTGCTGTACCTTCGTAATCACCATTGAACTTTTCCATCTCTTTCCGAATCCTCAGCACTGTTTGACACCCAAACACTCAGAAATGTTCGTATTGGAGATTCCGGCGCGAATGCCAAGCAGTACAGCATGCCGTTTCCAAATTTCTGGTGGAGTATATTGCGTCATGCTACTCTTTTTTCTCACAGACGGTGGCCAATTGACCTACTATAACGTGCAGTCGATAAAATCTAAAAAAAATAACGCGCATGCGCGAAATTAAATATAAATTTTACCCATCGCACCCTGTTATACACCATGTCAGATTTTATTCTGTAAGCCAAAGTAAAATTGGTATAAAACGACCAATGATGGAAAAATTTCTTAAATACTAATATGTTTCTACAGGACATAAATTGGGGGATCGTTTTTTTTATCTTATTCGATAATAGACTGATCCAACTTAGAAATACTATACCCTATCAGATCAATTTTCAATATAACATTGGAATCAACCAACTGATGTTTGAAAAAATTCAAGATATAATATTAAATCTAAATAAATAAACAGCAAATTCTGTTTTTCAGTCTGTGTTTTTGAAACCCCGCTTACTCAGACTACACTTTCTCTACATAGATATATTATATCTTTTTGGAATCAGGATGATCCCGGGATGGAAAATCTGCCCTTCATCTCGGGCTTGAACATCCAGCATTGGGATAGAGAGGGGAAAATTAAAAATTCAGATTTCAAAATAACTCAGAAAATTAGTGATTTTAAAAGTTTTAATTTATATTGAGTTTAAAATAAACTTTGTGATTGTGAACTTAAAAAAAACGTATTTTAAATTCAGTTTCAAGTATCACCAAAACTGTGTGAGTTGAGGAAATCAATTTTATCTCTTCGAAATGCCAATGAATGAGAATTAAAGCGAGAGGTCCCATGACGTAACGTTTTGAAGATCTGCAGAGATCGTGATTTGAAGAGGTCAATTTTTGGACTGAACTGGAATTAATTTCGGCCCATATTTTAGGTACATTTTAGCCGACACATCTTCCAAAAATGGTATCGTAGGCAAATAAACAAAGTGGTTGAAAAGAAAAATTAGTTTCAACAACTGATGCTAATATATACCAAAACTAGTGAAGGGAACGAAAAAATATCGAGTCTATTCAATTTCTCCTTCGTCACCGAGGCCCGTTGGTACAGTTGGTATGACGCTTGCGTTGTGTCGAAACGGTCTGGGTGCGATTCTCGGTAATGGAAGTGCACTGCTGTCCAGTGCTTTCTGCATTCTGTTGAGGATTCTTCTAGACTCGATGAATTACTATATTGATTATACTATTTCCTCAAAATTCTAGCACTGATATATATATATATATATATATATAACATAGCAAATATTAATTCTTTCACACACTCTCTAACACGCAGACATATATATATATATATATATATATATATAAATGTGGACATGGAAGTCAGCACTTAGAGGCGACAGTCTGTTTCATGCTAGTGCAATCGCCTGACGATTGCACTAGCATGAAACAGACTGTCGCCTCTAAGTGCTGACTTCCATGTCCACTTTTATATTTACACACGCTCTATCTTTGATATTGAGCACTTTACCCCATAATATAGCACACTTTAAGACTATATTTCTGCATATATATATATATATATATATATATATATATATATATATATATATATGAGTGTGAGAGAGTGTGTGAAAGAATTAAAATTTGCTATGTTGGTGAGCCAAGAGTCAACACCTCAAATGGAATGAAGAGACGAGGAATAGAAGACTTACTCTTAGTTAATACACTGTTAACGAGCTGCCTGTAATCACAAGAGCAAAAGTTGTTAGAAACTATATGGTGCCTAATTCTATCATCAAAGAATTAGCCACTTTGTTGACACGTTTACAATCATTTCGAGCAGACACAAGTAGACGTCTGTTGTGATCGGAAATCTCACGTTGGTATAACCGGAAAATATTTCCTTTGAGGGAGTGCGGTTGAACAGGCCGGTGTGAACCAAGGAAAAGATTGTGGTTTCATCTGGTATTTTCGAGAACATGCAAAAGCATCTATGCCAGATTTAACGCAAGAAGAAATCTCACTGAAACCATTTTCAATGGGAAGGTTAAGAATATCAATCCAAGGGTTGTCTCGCGTAAAGTAACGAAATAAATCCCAATCAGTATGCTGGTAACTAAAATACGTCCTGTGAATAGGAGGTTCAAGGGAAATAGACGACTGAAAGGAAATATTAATAGATACTACAGCGTGATCGGAATTGCCAAGAGGACTAAGTTGCGAAACTCAACAAGAGATAAGAGAGGAGGTAAGTAGCAAATCAAGTCGATATAAACAGTGATGCTATTGAAATCAAAACTGCATATTACTTGTTAGAATCATGCACTACGCATTTTTCTTTTCCTGTACCACCCTCACTCCCTCCCTCTCTTTCTTTCTCTCTTTATATATACATATTAGGAGGCAATGTATAGTCATGGATAGAGGCTCGGATTGAGGAATCGGAGAGTCGAGTTCGAGTTCCAGTCGAATCTATTACATTCACATATGTGCTAATATTCATGCTAAAAGTATGAATCCTCTTCTTTTCCCTCCAGCTATGTGTAAATAGCAGGACAGAATGGGTTCTATAGCCTTGGGTGGTAACTGGTCTAGAAGATGGAAAACTTTGAATTCAAAACTTGCGTAGCATCGTTTGGGTACCTTGTGGCACATAGTGCACCAGGTCTCTGTATTCGGCCCTTCAAAAAGTGTGGATTTTTCTGCAGAAAGCCTTCACCACTCTAATCAAATCACATGAGCTGGTGGCTGGCTGTCGGTTCCTAGGAACTGAACCGCTTGAACCACATCCGTCGAATATGACGGTAGAGAGTCGAATATATATATATATATATATATATATATATATATATATATATATAATGGACAAAGTCCGACAATTATTTAAAGACATTTTTTATGTTTAACATTCTTTTTATAGATACAAGTATTTAAGTAAATGATCTGTTTATAATAAACAGTATTAAATAACATTTACCGGCCTGAATGTCCGAGAAATTTTCATAGAAAATATTCATCCTCCGACAGGATTCGAACCTGTATCCTATACAGAACCGTTATATAGCCTGACGTGCCTTAACCGATTCGGCCACTGAGGATCGTTCGATTGGCAAGGTCGAATTTACTGCTTATAAACTTCAATCTTCCATGAATCTCTAACGTACATTCATAACTGCTCATGGCGTATCAAATGTAAACAAATGACGTCACACATTATGAACTGGACAAAGTCCGACAATTATTTTAAGACATTTTTTTTGTTTAACATTCTTTTTAAATGTTTTTTAACACTCTTTATTATAAACAGAGCATTTACTTAAACACTTGTATCTATAAAAAGAATGTTAAACATAAAGAAATGTTTTTAATATATATATAGACAGACAGAGAGAATGCATACATATATATATATATATATATATATATATATATATATATATATATATATAAAGACTTTCACCTATTGATTCTCAGAATTGTTGCAAGACAGATGATACATAGATGAAAGCGGCATGTCGAAAAAATATTCGTTTTATACGAATTTTCATTGAGAACTTTTTATTTTTCATATTATAAACTTTTTGATAATTAAGATTTCATTATATATATATATATATATATATATATATATATATATATATATATATATATATATATATAAAACATGTTTTCTGTAAATACGTTATTTTGTAGATATAATTTATTTAAGTAAACGCTCTATTTTTAATTAAACTGTATTAATTAGATTTGCCGGCCTGAATGTTCGAGAAATTTCGTAGAAGATATGCTCTCTCCGACAAGAATCAAACCTGTGAGCCTTACGAATCGTCGTATAGCCTGACGTGTTCCCTTAATTTCACAATATATATATATGTGTGTGTGTGTGTGTGTGTGTGTGTGTGTGTGTGTGTGTGTGTGTGTGTGTATAGAGAGAGAGAGAGTGAGAGAGGGAGAGAGAGGCAGACAGACAAACAGAGAATGACATTCAGAGAAACTATGTAGATATTGAATGGTCTGATGAACGTTTAAATCATGAAACTAGTAGAAATGAGTCGGCCACAGTGTCCCCAATCCCTCGTGTATATGTGTATATCTCAAACCAAACTTCTGAATACTCCTTTTGGGAAGAGAGTCGAACCGAGAACTTTTTCGTAACCTCTCACAGGTACACATACACTAAGCAAAGCTGTTAATAGTGAAGTAGTGGCTTCTTTTTTTTTCTCATTAAATGTCGATATCTAAAAAGAAAGGAAAACTAACTATAAACACCAAAAAGTTCCCGATCTGTTATTTCTTCACTCTTCGCTTTGATCGTCAGAGCTCAAGGGTATTCTGCGCTATTGTTTATCTTCTCTGGTTTCAACCGTTCTCCCCGGGGAGCAAGGTACCACCCACATTTACTTGGCTTTGCTCTACTCACCATTTGTCAGCCTTTGAGCCCGGTGTTCATATTCACGAATCAAAAATCACTTGTTCCTACAATGAACTGAATCTTGTTGTGAATTTTCGTTTCTGTCAAACACTGACATTCTGTCTCTGTTTTATGCAATATCAGGTTTTGAACATAACGTCCGCTGAATTTTCTCTCGATTAAAGCTTAGTGGCGAACGCTTTACGAACAAGACGTAAGATTATTTTAAAGTAATTTCTTGTATGGTGTATTTTAACGTAACGTAGATACGATTAGGTGAACAATTAAAAACACATCAAAAGAAGGCCGCTTTTTGTTCAATTCGTACCATGCTGTTGGGAAAGATATGAATATATCTTTCTTTCTTCACTCAGCTAAGAGTGAAATAACAGCAGAAACAGCTCTATCCTTGAATGGCATCCAGTTTAGGAGAAGTACAACTCTATTAAGAAATATAAAACAACACATCCACATATATTTTTTTTTTACTTTAAATGTTATTGGCCATGCACATTCTAGACAACTTATTAAAGAAAATGCTCTCTCCGTCAGGATTCGAACCTGCGCGTCCCTATGCAGGAGAAACCATTAATGCTTTGTAAATTGTTTGTTTAGGTTTACGATATGAAATTGAGCAGTTACGACTTTCGAAGAAATCGGAAGGAACAAAGTGTGCTTTAAAGGCCAATAGGACATCTTTTTACCATAAATCTCTTTGTAGCCGACTGGTCGAATCAAGAAAAAAAAAACGAAAAAAACTAAACATTTGCTTCTGCAAAGGAGTGGAACAGGTTCGAATCTTCTGGAAGTTTGCCTTTTTTTATATTTTAAATAAGATTTCTCGAATGTTCCGGCCGGTAGACGAAATAAAAATACTGTTTAAAATAAACAGAGCATCTAATCAATATGGGTGTGCAATAAGAATAACGTTTGAATTGATACAAATATGTTGGATTAATAAATAAAATCCATTAATTCTTTAAAAATTGCTTTGTTTACGTTTCGGATTTGAAACTGAGCTGTGTTGAGTTTCGAGAAAATCTGAGCGAATAAATTTTGCTAAAGTAAACGGGACGTCTACTCGAATACGTGCATCTGATGAAATTAACGTCTAAAGTCATATATATGTATGTGTGTGTATTGTATTATTTTCCAAATATTATATATATATATGATGATATTTTTATTATAATAGATTATAATAAAAACATTTTACATCGCTACACAAAAGATTTCATTTTTTCAATACTATTATTGTACTTCATCAGGCGATGATAGATAACTTATGATAAAAAATGATTTATTTGTGAAATTTAAAAACCTCGTTACCTCTTTCGGAAGTTAAATTCTGTAATTCTGACCTGATGCCATCCCCATTTAACCTTCGAAAAGAGGTAACGATTTTTTTTTAAATTTCCCAAATAAATAATTTGAGCTCTTTTATAAAACTAAATGCTACGAACTGCGGAGTTTTACTCCATCTGTTCTGTCTCTTATATATATATATATATATATATATATATATATATATATATATATATATATATATATATATATATATATATATTGTATTTGGGCCTCAAATGTTCATTTATACAATTTTGGTACAAGACAAAAGTTCTTTCTTAAAGATTTTTGTTTATTTTTCTCAAAAAAATTTCTAGTTTTCTTATTTCTTTTGAATATATACATATAAATTGGCCAGTATCTGTGTACTTTCAAAGAGGATTTTTCCTGCTACGTCAGTTTCATCTTATATCAAATGTTTGCGTCTTTACACCGTGTCTTCGCGTGTCAATTCGTTGTTTTTTAATTATGAAATTTGACATATTTAATGCGAATTTCGTCTGTAAATTTGATTATTTTTTTTTTATTGTAGGTCGTTTGTTTTTAATGCTTCGATTATTTGCGGGTATTTTTACAGTTTGTGAGGTACGCGATGTTGTTATAAGAAGTAGACACAAAAATAACCCATAAGTAATCTAAGTATAATTACGTTTAGGTAAGAACTGCATTTTACTTCTGCACAGTAGGAGGTACTTGAATTTCAGGAGATAAAATAACTTTCCCTCTCTCGCCAAAAAAAATAAAAAAACAAAAAAATCCCTAAGCTGTAAATAGAACCTAAGCAAGCAACTACAGGCCAATAACATGACTACGTTTGAGATGACAACACTTGATTGAACAAACAGTAAAGAAACTAGGAAAAGAAATGACACAGAAGATGCATTCGCCCAAATGTCCAGATGTTATGGGTCGCCTTGTTTCTACTGAGTCTAACTCTACACTTCCCCATCAGCGGAACGAAATTACAATTACAATATCACCAAATCCACTAGGCTATTTCTCGTAAACCGTGCAGTGTGTATTTGGACTCAGTTGAGCAATCGGGGTGAGCAGAAACTGAGCAGTACTATATAAGATGTAGACGAGATATATCCCTAAAGATGGTCAGCGGAACGGGAACAATAAGTAGATTAAATAAAGGCTTCAGTTCGAAATTCCCTGAAGGTTTCTAGGACTGGCAGCACCTACCGAAAGCCGGAATAATTCGCATGTAAAATATTGTAACTCCTTGTCCCATAAATTCACTTTTGTGTCGTTAGAACGACCCTTTGTTGCCACTGATGTGATGACAACGTATACTTGCATGATACTTCGTCTATGACAAGGTAGTAGAGACTTTGAAATTGCAGATACCAATTTTAATACGCCGATGAATAATACTCATATCAGGCGTCTTAGAATAATACTCGTAGTAATAGCACTTCGTATAGTGAGAAAAGAATAGCAGCCCGAATAGTATAGCGGATAGAGAAGAAATAGCGAATACTTCAGATGTCACGCGACTTCCTCAATATAAGCGTTTCCGCTATGGTCACGTGATCTACCTAATGAATAATGAGATCGCTTATGTTCGTTTACTTGTGATCTACGTCCAGACACATGTGTCAGCAGTGACACTTTATTCCTATATGACATTCACACAGGAACCACATAGTAAACGCAACATGATGTCTTTAAAATAAAAAGGAAAACAGGTTTGAAAGATTTTTGTACAGGATTAGTGGTGTGTATCCTCTTCTTCCTGTTTCAGATTAGATTTCCGATACCTTCTAATGTTTTCGCATTCTCTTTCACTCCCAGTAGACCCCCTTTTGTCTTAGTGGCATTAACGTCTTGCTTTGGGGTGAATATGGAAAGAAATAATAATAATAATAATAATAATAATAATAATAATAAACCAACATCCACGACATAATGTAGACAAGCTCCGTACCAATCGATGGCTACGTAGTGCAAGGTTAAAAGCTAAAACCGAAGGTTTTATCCTTGCTGCACACGACCAATGCCTGTTAACTAGAAATTATCAATCACACATACTACAAAATTGTGTTAGCCCAAAATGCAGATTCTGTGATAAATATCGAGAAACAACTGATGTGTACCAGGTTGCACCTTACTAGCAACCAGTGAATATAAAACAGGGCATGACAGAGTGGGCCAATGTCTGCACTGTAAAATTTACAATTTCTACGGAAAGGATACTGAAAGAAATTAGTATGAACACCACCCACACCGGTTAGGGAGATAAGACCTGTTACAATTTTATGGGAATACACAATACACACAGACAGAACAATCAAAGCTAATCGCACAGACATCTTTATTAGGGGCCGCAAACAAAACAAGTGTCTTCTTATTGATATGGCAGTCCCTGCAGACTGCAATGTATCTTTGAAGATCTTCAAAAAACTATCCAAATACAAGGACGTTGAAATGGAAATCTCAAAAATGTGGCACATGATAACATCAATAATCACTGCGTAGTTGAAGCCCTCGAATAGATTGGAAAAGATTCCAATAGAATCATTGAAGGGATATCTGGTAGCCCATGCCATAAAGAAATTCAAAAAATTGTTCTCACGCGTACAGCCCACACCTTACGAAGGGATTTATCTATGTAACTTATGTGTTTTTTTTTAATTGGTCAGTGGAAAATATCATGATATCTGACCTTTAGGCCTCTGGTCGGGACCCGGAAAGAAATGAGTACACACCAGAAATCAAAAGAAATAAAATAATAATAATAATAATAATAATAATAATAATAATAATAATAATTGCGAACGTAAGTAAATATTATGGCCTAACCAGTGAGACTGTAGCGCATGAATTTGTCAGTTTTTTTAATGTTTTAACTTTCCTGTAGCGACTGGTAACAAAGCTGGATATTAGGGAAAACTATCCAGACGATAGCATTAATAAAAAAACAACTCGGAGGAGGGTGCAAAATATTGTGACGACTTCATCTCACTTAATCTCCGTGGGTTCTCCGAGCCCGCAGGCTCAACCAAAAATATTCCCTTAGACGGGTTCAGGGCCTGTCTACCTCTCCGGACGAAACTTTGCACTTCGGAAAAGCCTCGTCCAGGTTCTTCTCTACCGAGGCAGTGTTCGTCATTTGAACAATCTGGTCGAATGTTCCACCAAGGCCTTCTCTCTTACTAATCTTATAGTAGGCTGAAGTGTCCAACGTAGACTCTTTAGAGGGAGGACACCACACACCCGCTTTTCAGCCTGACTCCGTATGGAGTTTTTTTTTTAATATAATTACCACACAATACGTTTTATTCAACCAAATAAACCCTTTTTCACAACAAGAAAAAATCAAAAACAACCACTTGGAAAAAGCTATATACAGGAATTACGTTCACAATTATTTTTTTTTTTTAGTTTTACGACAAACATTTTACATGTTAACAACAGTCCCTTTTTATTAAGGCCTATTCATTATACCTAAATAATGGAAAATTGGATAAGTTTAATGGTAAATTATAATGTTAATGATTTCCAATAATCCAATTCATATTTTGCTTTTCTGGTAATTTCATTCTTGTCCTTTTTCTGTAGACATGGTATGAAATGAAAGATGTTCAATTTCTTTTTCTTTTCGGGTTAATTTCTAAAGGTCGCGTAAAATTCCTTTTCCTTTTGGGCCTTCTGAACTCTGTCACTGATTGCGGTGTTGGAACCTCAAACGTGTCAAAAACGACGTCCATAGTGTCATATTCTATGGGGTCCCTGTCGACTACGCTTTCATACCGTTTTCTAATTTGGTTTACATGCCGTTTTTGTGTAAACTTCGGTCCCTGAACCATGTAAATCGTGTTACTAATTTGTCTGTCTATTGTTCCAATCTCCCAGTGAGCTTTATTATTCCCAAATACACGAAGAAAAAAAACTTTCACCGACCTTAAAGTGCTTTTTAAGCACTTTATTCCTATTTTCCGCTTTCGTTTCACTCGGAAGGAATTTGTCAAATTCCGATTTTATTTTCCTGACAAACATGACCTCCGCTGGCGTCTTGGCAGATGGTGCACTGCTATTAGGGGTTACACGATAGACCTGCAAAAGCTGCTGCATAGCCGTATCGGTGGTAGTACCTCTCGCCTCCTTCAGTGGTCTCTTGAAAGTATCCACAAAACGCTCTGCCTGTCCATTACTTCTTGGTGGATATGGCGCCGTAGTAATATGTTCGATCAGGAATGACTGACAAACATTCTTAAATTCACAGGATATGAAATGTGTGGCATTGTCTGTTACGATACAGTCAACAATTCCGAAACGAGAAAATAGCTCGTGCAAAAAATTTACTGTCACCTCCGCGGTCGGCTTCTTACATTTCAATATTTCTGGCCACTTGGAATAACTGTCAACTACTACAAGGTAGTAAAAACCATCAAGTGGGCCAGCAAAATCAATGTGTATCCGCGACCACGGATGGTCGGTTTTAGGCCAGGATTGAATTTTATCGGGGGTACTTTAGCAGCCAAAGCATACCCTTTGCACGATCTTACAGTGTTTTCAATATCCTTGTCTATGTTGGTCCAGTAGACGTAACTCCTCATCAGACTCTCCATTCTTGAAGTTCCCGGATGGTCAACATGGAATTCCTTTAATGTCCTTTTCTGTAGTGTGGATGGGATTACTACTTGTCTCCATACATTAGTATGTCATTACAGAGTGAATAAACCTCTGAGATGTTCAGGTCTTTACTATTTAGTTTGTCCTTTACTTCCTTTATGAACTCATCATCGGACGCTTTGTCTATTATCTCGTCAATTGTTATAGGAAGCACCCTGACAGTACTGAACATGGTACTTTTTATTTCGACCTCTCTTCTTATGGCAGCAATGACTGTGTCTTCCAGGGATTCAGCATACTTAGGTATCAATCTAGACAACCCGTCTGCATGACAGATTTTACTGGATGGGAGAAAATCCATTTTGTAGTTATAATTGAGGAGAATGGTTCACTATCTTTCCAGTCTATTAGCAGTATGTGTTGGCAGACACTTTTTTGGTCCAAAGATAGTAAGGAATGGACGAATGGTCTGTCTGCAACAAAAAGTACCTTCTATGAATAAATCTATGAAATTTAGTCACCGCAAAAATGGTTCCTAAGACTTCCTTTTCTATTTGCGAGTAACCCCTTTCAGCTGGTAATAGCGTCCTAGATGAATGGGCGATTGACTTTACCGATCCATCCTTTAACTTGTGTAAAATGCACGCCCCGATGCCGTAGGAGCTAACATCGCTGGCTACAATGATTTCAAGGTTTGGATCGTAATGAGTCAGGAACAGATCTGATGTAAGGACCTCCTTTATTTTCTCAAATGCTTCCTAGCATTTGGTTGTCCATTCCCTCTCTTTATCTTTTCTTAATAATTCATTAAGTGGAGCTCTTAAACTGTGCATTCTTGGGACAAAAACGTTGTAATAATTGGCAAGACTTAAAAAACTTTGAAGAGCCGACACATTTTCTGGTGCTGGCATATTCTTTATTTCCGTTGCCCTATCTGGGTCGGGACGTCTTCCGACTGTGTCAATTATTTTTGCCAAGTACTTAATCCTCACTATAAAAAAGGCACACTTCCCGTCTTTTAATTTGAATCCGTAATCCTGGATTCTCCTGAACACCTGCCAAACGTGCGATTTGTGTTCCTCGATGCTCTCGCTTTTCATTTGGGCGTCATCGAGATAGGCCACCGCAAAATTCAGATCATTTAACACCGTGTCCATGACAAAAAATGGAACGGCAACCTTAAACCCGATCTGAAGTCTTAAAAAATTGTATAAACCCTTGTAGGTGTTTATGCGTCGCTTAAGTCAATCTTAGAAAATTATTTTCCTCCACTGAGCTTAGAGAATATCTCCTCTTTACTTGGAAGGGGATAATGGTGATCCTTTAGGGCGCTGCTCAGCTCCGTAGAGAAATCAGCACATACACGAATTTCTTTGCGCTTTTTTAAAAAAAATATAAACTGTGGGAGATGCCCATTCACTATATTCAACCTTTGCCAGAACTCCAAATTTACTCAAGTCGATTCAGCTCCTCGTCAGTTTGATTTAACGAGGCAAATGGAACGTTACGTTTTTTTCTTAAAAACTGGGTTTACATCTGGCTTTAACTCAAACTTAGGAGATATGCTTGTGCATTTCCTAGTCCTCCTCTGAAAACGTCGGGAATTTTTTTTTAAGTTCACCTTTCAACCTTTCTGCCTCTTCAGTCAAATTTTCGACTTTTTGACATAATGAGTTAATAAGCATATCCCAAAGTTGAAACTGTTCGAACCAATCAGTCCCGAACAGATTACCCGTATTCTTCATAATATACGCCTTCAGTTTTAAAGTTTTACTTTTGAATGACACGTTCGTTATAAGTTCGCCCATAAACTTAATAGTGTCGCCAGTTACATTTTTAGCTCTTCGGTTCGTTCTTAACAAAGTCGGATTACCCAGTTTTTTCCATGTTTGATAATTCATTATGGATAAGTCTGAACCCGAATCAAGCTGTAGCCTTATATGCTTGTTAAATATCTGCTCTTCAATATATTTCCTGATATTACGACTTTCTACTTCATTATATTTGGTAATTTTTACATAACTTTTTTTGTCTTGTTCTTAATCATGCAGTGGGAACTTTTGTGTCCCAATTGATCGCAATTAATACATTTTTATCTTTAAAAGGACAATCTCTATACCAATGTAATTGACCAAACCCGAAATATGGTCTTGACAGCAAAGTAACTTTATTATTTTTTGATTGACCCTTTTTGATTTTTCTTTGGCGTACTTTTTTTTAATGTGAGCCACGCCACTCTGTTCGATGTTTTTCGAACCCTCTCTGGCGCTCACAAAACGTTGGCAATCTTCGGCAACTTGCTGTGAAGTAACGTCGGGCTCGTTTTTAAGCTTGTCGAGTACCCTACGACGTATTTCGGCGTCTTTCGCTAAAATCCGACCCTGGACGAAAATCAGGCATTTAAAATTATTGGCGCTTAACTCTGCCAATTTGAAGTCATCGCAGTGTTTATTGACTACACTCGCGAAAGTAGTATAATCTTCGTCTTCTTTGCGGGTGAGATTCATGCATTTCCAACGCTTGGGGAACAGTGACGTTTTTGGACTGAAGAGTTCTGTTAATGATTGAATCGCCTGTTTAAATTTCAAGTCGATGGTTTTCTTAGGCAAAATATCGTTAACAAACTTAGTATATTCTGCTGTGCCTAATTTCCTGAGAAGTAGGCGAACCTTTTTATGGTCAGGCCAACTTGCACAATCCGTATTGTATAAGTCCTCGTAACGTTTAAAGTACGAAGCGAATGTAATTTCTTCAGGTGCAAACGTGAAGTTTTCAACAGCACTTCAAATAGTATTTTGAGAGAACGCGTTTTCGCTGTCCTCATTTTGGCTTTTGATGGATATATTATACAAGTGCCTTTCCTCATTCTGTGTTTGAAGTAGCATTTCTTCCAGTTTCTGTTGTCTAACCTGAATTTCTAGGTGCAATTCCTCAAATTTCATCTGGTATTCTGCTTGTTCTCGATTGAATTTCTCTTGTCTTTCTTGATATTTCTGTTCCAACAGTAGTTGTTGTTCCTTTTGGTGTTTCATCAATTCTAGCATTGCACTTTTAAATTCGTCCATTTTACTGCGGTGGTACGTAAAATTAAGAAATGAGAGGGTCCTCTGATTAGGAGGTTTTGAGGAGCGTGGAACCACCTCTTAATTGCTGGTGTTCCCACGTCTACCCTGATCCGGCGTAGTAGCACCTGTTAGGGTCCAAGCTATGAGGAAATAGTTAATCCCCAAACAGGGGTCAAAGCACTTTATAAAGTGCAAAAATAGGTTTTAATACCAACAATACATTTCTTGAAAAAATATTGCCAGAAATACTTTTTGAAAAAAAATATTACTAGCAACAGAAATTTTGCCGGCATTAAATAATTCAGTGAATATGCCGTAAAACCAAAACCAAACTAAAAATGATTTGTGGAAAATATCGTGAAGCCATTTCTAACTTAGGATTCTTGTTAGGAGCCGAAAGGAAATGTGTATACAACAAAAATCCAAGGAAATAATAATAATCCAAGGAAATAAGAAGAAGAAGAAGAAGAATTTAAATTATAATTATTATAATATAATATTAAATAATAATAATCCAAGGAAATAATAATAATATTACGAAGAAGAATTTAAATTATGAAATGTTAGCTCTTTGGGAAAAACTAGCAAAAAAGTAGTTATAGTATTGCGATTTTGTGCAAAAAAAAAACAAAAAAAAAACATGAAAAATGGTTGCAGACAGAGAATTCGGATTTGGCAATATAGTCATTAAAAGAAACATGTCTGCTCGGAACAGCAGGGCCTACCTAAAAACGAATTGGATACAGACCGTCGATGAAAGGAATAAAATACATTTTTCTTTTCATAAATAAAAGTTCTTACCAGCAAAACCAAGGCCATATATGCTGACGTAATGTGAAATGAGCAGGTTGGCAACTGTTGTAAGCATCGTTAAGGGAGCACCCGGATCAATTCAAAGGAATCTTGTAAATAAATTGATTGAATTCGAACGCCTAGAAAGAATCAAAGTCAATCAAATGATAGTCATTTTTTCTTTAAATCAGCCAGAATACAAACGGGGGTGCTAGACTGCTACAAAGAATGGCACTTGATCTCCATATTAAGCTCCTACGTGCTACTCTGGCTTTAAACTAACTGGATGCAAATAATAATAATAATAATAATAATAATAATAATAATAATAATAATAAGAAGAAGAAGAAGAAGAAGAAGAAGAAGAAGAAGGAGAATAAGAAGAAGAATTAGAATAATAATAATAATAATAATAATAATAATAATAATAATAATAATAATAATAATATGTGGCACATGGGAACATCAACAATCCCTGTTGTATTTGGAGCCCTCGGATTGGTTGGGAAGTGTTTTTTTTAAATCTTTTTTTAATTGGTCAGTGGAAAATGTCATGATGCCATTTCTAACCTTAGATCTCTGGGCGGGACCCGGAAAGAAATGTGTACACACCAGAAATGAAAGGAAATAAAATAATAATAAAAATAATAATAATAATAATAATAATGAAAACAATAATAATAATAATTCAGTCAGTTAGTTGCCACCCAAAGCTATAAAGCCCGGTCTGTCCTGCTATTTATCCATATATGGTGGGGGAGAAGAGAAGAGAATCTATACCTTTCCCAAGGGTATTAGCACGTAAGTGAATGTAATGGATTCGACTGGAATTCGAACACGGCTCTCCGATTCCTCAATCCGAGCCGCTATCTTTACTCCACAATAATAATAGCAATTATAATAATAAGAAGAATAGTAATAATAATAGTAATAATAATAACAATAATAATATTAATGACAATAATAATAATAATAATAAGAATTTTGTATCAATATAACCCTGTATGAACAGTAAGACACTTTGGATGAATGCAAGACAGCTCTTACAACAACATCAAATAATAATAATAATAATAATAATAACAACAACAACAACAATAGCAGCAGTAGCAACAACAATAATGTTGAAACAGAGTAAAAGAAGGAATACTTTGAATTGTTTTCTATAGTTTATTGTTACGAGATGTTCTGTCATTGGGAAACTGAAATGGTTCTCCATTTTCCCCTTGCTATCATAAAAGCGCTTCTTCTCATTCATTATAACATTCCACGGCCGCCATTAATCTAACATTATGTTTTTTTCCCTTTCTCTGAGACACACCTTTCTTTGCCTTGATGATTTATGTTGCTCGTAAATAGTTTGTTGCTGTCCACAAAAGCCTCGCTTTTCGCTGGCCGAACCCGATGTTTACAGGCACTCCGCAAAATGGCTGCGAAAAATGATAAGCTCCTATTTTATTTTGCTCTACGTGTTCCCTTTGGCCGCATGATATTTTCTGCCCGAAAATTCCCTGGTGAAGAAAAGAAAGAAATCAGTCATGTTTACAAAATCACATTATTTCACATACGATGATTAATCCTTCGAAACAACATCGAAAATGCTGGGATTTCGAGGAACTGTTTTTTTTTTTTTTTACTAAGGACAGGAAAATGTGGAGAGCCATGCACGCCAAAATCTTGAAAGTACATGGCACATAGAAGATTATTTTATTATTGTGAGTATACCAATTTCCATGATAGTAGTTATTGCTGAGAATTGTGAAACAATAGATCGCATCAATCTTTTTTAGTCGATTCTAACGAAAATGTTATCGAAACGGCTACAATTTCTAAGATTTATTGCAATTTTTAGATAAGGAATTATGATTACAATGTTTTGCTATTCGGACCAAGAATCTGAATAGCAAGTTTGAACCTCATCTAAGCTATGCTCATCTTGGATGTCACAATCACAACGTTTCAACCTTTGTACTCTACGGCTTTTTTCCAGTTGGCTTTTCAGTACTACTAAATGCAGAGATTGAACTCATATAGATATATTTCCATTGGGTGTATTTGGAGCAGCAAATTTTAATTTTTGTTAAAGACCGCCGATAGTTCTTTGATCAGGATTTTTGTTTATATTTTTCGACATTTTGTACCTGGTCTTCTTAAGCAGTCACCCATCTAGATACTGAGCAGGCTCGATGTTGCTTATCTTCTGTGATCGGAGGAAAACCGGTGTTTTAACGTGAAAGCCGCAGAACGCACGGGGTATAAAACTTCATTTGTTGCCTTGTAATACATATTAGGGTTACCACAGATCAATTCTTATTAGATCAAAGGTTCCTGGTGGACATTAACTTAAATTCCGAATAGTGGTGTTTCCCGGTGAAAATCATATAATTTGATCGAATATTAAATGAGATTTGTGAAATGTCTCACAAATATGAAAATATAGAACTTGTCTTCCAAAGTAACTGGAATTTAAAACTCGTTATTTTTTCACTGAATAATTCTTACATGAAAGCTTTTCTGTCTATATCTCTGAGATGAGGTATTATGATTACTTGCATTATTTACATTGTTCAGGCTCTTTTCCTCATCTTCACTACCATATTCACAAGAACACATGGCCCAGTGGATAAAGACGTTAATTAGATCCATTGACAAGCTTCTAGTGATATAATGGCTGTCTATATCTCTGAGATGAGGTATTATGATTACTTGTATTATTTACATTGTTCGGGCTCTTTTCCTCATCTTCACTACCATATTCACAAGGACACATGGCCCAGTGGATAAAGACGTTAATTAGATCCATTGACAAGCTTCTAGTGATATAATGGCTGTCTATATCTCTGAGATGAGGTATTATGATTACTTGCATTATTTACATTATTCGGACTATTATCCTCATCTTCATTGTCATATTCACAAGGACACATGGTTCAGTGGATAAAGACGTTGGTTACGTCCAGTGACTAGCTTCTAGTGATACAATGGCTGTCTCTATCTCTGAGATGAGGTATTATGATTACTTGCATTATTTACGTTATTCGGACTATTATCATCATCTTCATTGCCATATTCACTTCGGTTCGGCCATTGTACGCTCCGGCCTTCTTCAGAAGATTGGAATTCCGAAACCTTTATTTCATTCACCGGGGTAGATTGTTCTATTTCCACGTGCCATGCCTCTTCCGGATGTTTCAGTTATTTCCCTTTAAATCAACTCTCCAAGTTTTGATTCACCACTGCTGTGCACTGGTATTGAACTTACAACTCATTGGAGTCACTGGCTCTAACCAACATCTTTATCCACTCGGCCATGTGTCCTTGAAATAACTGAGAAATCCTGAAGAGACATGGTACTTCAACTGTGACTGTATACATGGTGCCCCTACGACCCTACGGGTCACGGGATACAAGAAAAAAATAAAGAATAATAATTGGAAATAAAACGAAATATTATCAGAGAGTTTCCAGATTGGGCTTGAAAATCTACATAATTAATCTAGTAAATCATATTTTTATATATTATGTAAATTTGGCTATTATCCCCTACAAAATAAGCCTCCTTGAAAATGTATGTAGCAGCCGTCTGAATACTCCTCAGTAGGTTTTTTTCCAGGAGCATCTCTTGGCATACGCCATAATTTATCTTTTCTTTTTGTTCAGCAAAGATAATACCGAAGAGCCACTCGAGGTAGAAGGCTATTAAATGAGATTGTTGTTGTTGTTGCATAGACGCTCGACGACCAAATCCCATAGACTAACGTATTACTTGTCAATTCAAACAGTAATCCATGTTGATTCTGGAGAACGTAGACTTCTTGTTAACTTTTAAGAAAGACTTCAGATTCTTGAGATCCTTATCATGAAAATAAAACTGAATTAGATCTTCAATGAACATAGTGAAATTTTAAATGTTACACGTTATTAACATTTTATAATTCTGCTTAAGTGTTACCCTGTCCGTAAAATGCATAAAATAAATAACAGCTTTAAGTATTTCGTACTTACTTATTTTTATTTACGTATATAAAAAAGAAAGGTCTGAATCATGAAAATAGCGAAATAATTATATTCACTATCCAATTTTCAGTCGTGAATAATAATTCCAATTGTGAATTTTGTAAACAAAAATTCCTTGTCGGTGGTCTTAAATAAACGTGTTTTAACACATACAGGGATATACCGGGTGTAACAGCAGAATTGTTCAAATCGTGTAACTGCAAAATCTTTCAATAGTTAGATTGTGCTTTAAAACGTTATATCTTACAAATGATTAAAGATATCTTACTGGAATTCTGCGAGGTTTTTATAACAATATTGGACTCTGCTTTGAGCAATAAGAATGTATAATTACTCTCCAAGCTTAACAGAAAAATCCTGATGAAATTGATCATAAACGAAAATGACATGTTGATCATTAATCATAGCTAAGGATCGGAAGTTCATGAAGGATTGAAATTAAGTTAAAATATATTCAAATATATATATATATATATATATATATATATATATATATATATATAATTCCAGGATCATTTTCCAAATTATTAAAGATGATCTTCGCCCTCTCTAATCTTCTAATTTTTTGTCCTTGTGTAACAAGGTGCCTCACACGTTTACCGTACGATTTCATTCTTGTTATGGGACCTTACCTATAACGGCAGAGTGAACTCTTCCTGACACTATAAATACTGCGCCTCTCAAGAGAGAGGGAGGAGACGGAATCGAGTCGAGCCAATAGTAGTTCACTCCAAACCAGACTGACAGTCATACTAACACCTTCAACATCTTGTATTATTATTCTGTGTAATATATCTTCGTTATTTCTACTCTTGTGTTCGTGTTGTTCTTCCTTGGTCCTAACCTTGGACCATAACAGTGGCGACGAGGATATTAGACCATAACAATTCTCAAGTATTTCTTCACTGCTCTTTGAACTGTCATAACTGAAACTCCTCTCTCACGATCCAAATGTCTTATGGATTGTGTTGGATCTTTTCTAATTGATCTCTTTATTTCTAAGTTGAAATGATGATCCCTGTTCTTGTTGGGACCTCCTCATCCAGTTTTTCTCCCTACTGTGCCCTCTTTTTAAAACTTGTTCACGCCTCTCTTGATGGTTCTTGAATGGACTTCGAAAATGGAAGCCAGAGTATGAATGCTGGTACCATAAGTGAAGGCATGAATGATTGTCTTCCTCTCACCATTGCTTAGTTGGGAAGACAGTGGGGCTGACACAAAACGATTTTAACCTGCTCTCTTTTCACTCAAAGGGTTTTTCAGTGATTCTTACGACAAATTGTGTCAAAATGGCTAAATGTCTTATCTGAAAACCTGGAAAAAATAAACTCAATTAGTTTAATGTGCTTTTAGATATAAAACATTTTTGGGGGATGGATAAGTATGCCTTTAAACGATTTGGATAATTTTGCTGTTACATCCGGTATATATTGTTTAAAAAAAAAAAACAGGTATTTTTTGTCGATTAATTTTATTGATAGACTTTTCCAAATTACGAATAATCCGTCTTTAGATAGGGAAGAAAATCTGTCAGAAATTTCTCAAAGTTCATTTCGTGAAAAGTATGTTCCAAGCTTTCAACTTGCTTAATTCATCAGCAAGGTAGGTAGAGACAAATAGTGAATTTAGTCGAACTGGTGAGTGTACTGACGTAAGCAAACTGTGTTGTTACGTATGCAAGGTGTGACATGTGTGTGTGTGTCTGTGTGTGTGTGTGTGTGTGTGTGTGTTTCCTTTATATATTTATTTTTATATTTACATTTGAGGATGCGGGTTCTTATTTGTAGATGGTTGTTTTTGTTTTATGAGCATAGCTTTGAGGATCCACAGTCGATATTACCGTTTGATTTTAAAAGTATTTTAGTATTGTTTACAAGTATTGTTAATATCTTTATAATCATACAAGATTTACCTACCAAATACAGTATGCCATTGTATTTTGGCTATATACCCTAGCCAATTTAATTAAGTTTCTTTTTGTTTTTGGTTTTATCACTTTTGCTATGAAGTATCCCACATTGTTATAATAGATCTGCTAAGAAAGGTGAAATGTTATAAGAAACTGGACGTAATTTTTTGTGGATAAAACTTTTAAAACACGTTCGTCATAGTAAATTGCTTTTTCTTTTAATTGGAGTAAAAAAGTTTAAGCCCAAATTATAACCAGACTCATTACGGTGACCAACCAATGCATGTAGTGTGTTGTTTTTCTTTTTTTTAAATATCCCTTTTGTTTTCATATAATTTTTTTAATTTAAATTCCTTGATGTTTCTCCGATGTGGCAATTATTACAGGTGATAGAGTAATGTCCTCCGTCAAATTTTAGCTTATTCTTTTATGTTGTATTAAGTCCTTTATTCTTTTAAAAGTACATAGTTGTGACAATTTTACACTAAACTTATATCAGTTCTTTTCAACAGTACTTATGATAAATTTGGTAAGCAAAAAAAAAAATATATATATTTTGATTCTTTGCATTTGTCAGAATGTTGTACTCTTCTATTTTAAAATATTTTACAAGCCTTTTGTTTATACATTTAGAAGGGAACTTTCACGTGGGCTAATGGTTAACAATTTTTTCTTATTAGATCAATTACGAATGAGTAGTGAGTTGGATCCTCATTGGTTGCTCCCTAATCTCAGCCTTGTGGCACATCTAAACTGCGCTTAGTAAATCACTATATAGGTAGGGTAAGAAAGAGCGGAAGATTAATGCTTGAAAAGTATTGTTTTTTTTTCCTCGTATTATTTTCGGCAACACTAGAAAATTGACTTTAATATATTACTGTTGTTGGAATAAATATTTTGGTAACTTAAGTTTGTTTTTTCCACTTACTGGACGAATTTTTACGAGTGAAAACAGGCTAATAAATCATGAAATGTTGTCCACAAAGGAAAATACATAATCCATGATCCGAAAAGGAAACTAATTTCGAAAGAGGCAAGAAGAAGAAGAAGAAAGAGGAGGAGGAGGAGGAGAAGAAGAAGAAGAAGGAGGAGGAGGTGGTAAAGAAGAAGAAGAAGAAGAAGAAGAAGAAGAAGGAGGAAGAATTTGTTTCCTTATTTTTTCTTCATTTTAATCAGAGTTGTGAAATCTTCGTTCTGGACATAAATTTCTTGCAGTAACAGGAATCTTTCAAAGTTAACTCGGATTACAGAGTAAAGTTCCAAGCTTCCTGTCTGCAAAGGATTCGCTATAGCTTCCGGGGTTTTTTCATGCCTATATATATATATATATATATATATATATATATATATATATATATATATATATGAATAAATATAAATAAATATATATATATATATATATATATATATATATATGAATAAATAAATATAAAGAAATATATATATATATATATATATATATATATATATATATGAATAAAGAAATATAAAGAAATATATATATATATATATATATATATATATATATATATATATTATTTTGTATAAATTTATATATCAACAAACTGTATTTTAAAAAATTAGTATGAAAATTGGAAAAAAAAAGTTTTGGGAGTGCGTTTCATCCGAAAGGATTTCATCGGACTGGGCTTCGTCAATTTGTCACGTCTACACATGCGAATGAAACGAGAGATGCTGGTAGTTTCAAAATTTTTAAAAGAATACTTTTGAAAGAATTTTCCTTTTTTTAAAAAAAATATTCTTTCTAAATTCATCTATATTTTTTTTCTCTGTATCACATTTATCCTCAACTATCCCAAATTGTGACAACAGAATATCTACCAAGAATGGCGATATATTGTAAGAGCCTGAGACGCAAATTGACCGTGGCTGAACTAGTGGTCAAGGCACTTTCCAGACATTTTTGGTTTAATGGATCGTTTTCTCTTTTAATCAAAGTAACATTCCCTATGTCACAACTGTGGTCCGTTTTGTTACGGTGAACAACCAATGCATTTTGTGTGTTGTTATTTAAAATGTCCCTTTTGTGTTCATATAGTCTCTTGTTTAAAATTCATGAGGCTTCTCCAGTGTATTCATTCTGGCAATTCCTTCATTTCATAGAGTAAATTCCTCCTTCAAATTTTGGCTTGTTGTTTTGATTTTTATTCACTATTTTTCTTTTTGATTCGTTTGGTTTGTCATGAAGGACAGCTCTTCTATTTTGGAATATTTTATGAGCATTTTGCTTCGCATTGAATGTGAAATTGTTAGGGTCTTGAAAGTATTTTCAATATATTTCTCCTCTTCGTGTAAATATTGAGGGCTGCAAATTCTGAGTGCTCTTAACTAGAATCCAATGGCCATTACGGATTTTATTTTGTTGTTATGATGGAAATAGAAGTTTATTAAGTAATTTTTTATTGGTTGATTTTCACCACTATAATCAAATCCATTCTGTGGGTTTTCTGACAACTTTCGTCATATATATATATATATATATATATATATATATATATATATATATATATATATATATATATGTATGTAATAAGAATATAAATTCAAACGTTCACAGAATATATGTGTGTGTGTGTTTCTTCTCTAAAGGCTTATTTTAAATTCTATCACCGATTTAAAAAAAAAAAGGTAAACGTAACTCCGATGATAATCATTTTTGTAAAATATTTAGTAATGAAAAATCCAAAATCTGGGCGATTTCGTTACAGAATTTTCATACTGAGTCTGATATGGTATCCGTAGGTCCAGAGCCGTTTCACGGTGTTGGCTTGCATATTAACAATCCACCCAATCTCCCTCCCTCTCTCTCTCTCACTCACCTCCTCACTCTTACCCCCTCTCTCTCCCGACCCTCTCTGCATAGACAGATGCAAAATTACAAACATGCTAACATATTTTCGATGCACACACATATATAGACACATGTTAAGCAATTCTCGATGCACGCACATATATACACACACGCACACATATAAATAATAATAATAATAATAATAATAATAATAATAATAATAATAATAACAAGCAGAAGAACATTATCTCGACATTGATCACTGCTCGACAATGTGTAAGTATATGACATTTCAGCCCAACCTCAGTCTTGCATGATCTTATATACGGAGGTGGGCTGAAATGTCCATAGGCTGACTACATTGGTTATTACTAAATGCAATATATATTTGCAGGTGTATTGAGCTTTCACACTTACACACTGTTGTGGACCCAGAATAGGGGTCCGAAAGAAAACTCGCACTCAGCAATTTAGTGAAAAGATATTATTAAACAAAAAAACGAATACAAAAGTGTTGCACATCCGACTGACGTAAAAGTACAGTAGTCAACTCGTCAACTGTAGACAGCGATATTTACTTGCCCCCCCCCCCCCCCCGAGGGAAAGATGTGGCACAAGGCCGAGTTTAACGTGGGTAATCCCTAGCCCGTAGGCTCGGCCAAAAAATGCCAGTAGAAACTGTAAAAACAGAATCGGGTTGGTCAACCTCTCCGAACGAGACTCTGCCCTTCGGCGGAGCCTCGTCCGGGTTCCTCTCTGCTCAGAGGCAGAGAGTTCGATCGTCTTGCTGTCAATGGTGGACAGCTCGATATTTACTGTCCCCACCACGAGGGAAAGATGTGGCACAAGGCCGAGTTTTACGTGAGTATTTCGAACCCGTGGACTCGGCCAAAAATGCCCGTAAAAACTGTAAAAACAGAATCGGGTTGATCAACCTTCCCGATCGCGACTCTGCCCTTCGTCGGAACCTCGTCCGGGTTCCTCTCTGCTCAGAGTCAGAGAGTTCAACCGTCTTGCTGAAACAAGTCGAAGCTATATATAGTAATAGGACGAGTCCATTTAGTCCATAAAGGTAGGTCCCATAGCATACACACATCCACAAAATATATGCACATACACAAATTACACACACCTTCAAAGTACTAAATGATAACATACAATTAGCACACACATCCCATTCCCAGTAACGAATAAAACTGTTAAAATGACCAAGAGGGAATTATTAGTCAAGAATCTGCCATCCTCTCTCTTAAAAACAATTTGAAAAAGGCCGTTTAACCAACACAAGTATTGACCAAAATTAACAATAAAAAAAAAACAAATGAAAACTACAGATAAATTTCACTTAATTCACTCCTGTACTTCACTGCTACAAACGAGCAGGGTTTTTTTTCTTCTGATGATGGCCATGCTGGTTGAAACTAGCTGAGAAACCTAATTGAAATAATAAAACAAAAAAAATTAATATACAACCCAGTGTGTCTGAAAATTTTAATTGTTCTCTCCCTCTCTCTCTCTCTCTCTCTCTCTCTCTCTCTCTCTCACTATATATATATATATATATATATATATTGAAAAATTAAAATTTTCAGGCACACTGGGTTATATATATATATATATATATATATATATATATATATATATATATATATATATATATACATATATATATATATATGATTAAGGTAATTGGTAATCCCTATAGATAATTCCAGTATCCCGAGAGCTCAATGAAGTAAACAGAACAAGCAATAATTAATAAATCGGAGACTCAAAAATGGTTTTCAAACCGCTAGGTCTGACGAATCGAAACCGAATATATATATATATATATATATATATATATATATATATATATATATATATATATATATATATATATATTAAAGAAAAACAGACCACTTTAAGGCTCCATGTAATAATTTATTTCACCATATCCTTTTTAAAGGACGCTGGATCATCAGACTACACTTCCAAAAGGTGAAAAGAAAAATGAAATGAATATTTACACTTTTGTCGGGTAGTATTAAGTTTATGTAATTTAACGGAGAGGGTAAAGAGGGGTGGTGTGAGAGACATGGACGAGTTTAGAGAGGGTTTATTTTAATATTTTTATCTATCATACTTAGTATTAGGGGAGGAGGGACCAGACATTGACCTATTTAATCGGTTAGCTTAACAGAAGTGATATATTGAAATGGAAGGGGGAGAAGAGAGAAACAATAAAAAGAAAGAAAGAAGGGGGCGTAAAGAGAAAGAAGCTGTAATTAGGCTTTACGAAGGCAGAGGAGTGGTAATTTTTAGCAATTTATGTAAAGGGGGGGGGTAATGCTTGATAGTAATTTTTTTTTTTTTGAAAACACCGAAGAAATTAATTTGATGTTTGCTAGCAATTTAAATATTTAACTCTTTTCAAATAATTTAGGGATTTAATATGAGTTAAATAGTATATTTAAAAACACATTAAAAGCATTAGAAAGTACATTATAAAAATTTATTTAAAATATAACAGTTTACTGATAGCAATCTTTTAATATTGTAAATGATTGTTAAGGTAACATCTCTATCAGTTTAAATCTAATTCATGAATGTAATTCGTGACTATTTTTAGTTGGGTAATGTTTTTTACTTAAAGTTTAGGCTTTAAATTAAGATGGAGTAATATTTGATGGCAATATTAAAGATTTTGTTTTATCATATACATATATATACCACACATACACTTATATAAATCTCACATATACATACGTTCATTTACAGGTGCAATTACACACATATGCACATACACATGCATCGATATACACAGGTACCTATGTATATTCATATATCAATATTTATACATATATTTTCAAATCTTTACACATATTTATATTTATATCTCTTTAAATTTTTCATTAAATTTCACAGTTAATGTTTAACATTAGGTGTTGACTTAAGTGTTTAAATATCAAAACAAATATTTATAATTTTAACATTTTACTATGAATATTGATAGTTATAGAGTAATATATTTAAATTTTAATTAATTTATCAATTGAAACTGAAATTACCTCCAGATGACTAAAAAAAATTCCAATCACAATTCTAATTAGAGAATATTAAGAGAAAATAAGATAAAACGTTAATAAAAGAACTTTAATTCCTTCCCTTAGAATACCTCATATATATATATATA
>OZ038483.1:19169267-19181767 GCA_964036315.1 Acanthosepion esculentum
TTGCAGATTCTCAAGGTAAATAGCGGGGGCACTGGACCATATGTGACAGCAATATTCTAAGCATGGACGAATGGTCGACTTATAGATAGGTAAGATAGATTATAGAGAGAAAAATGGTCTCCGGAGAAAAAAAGTAAACATTAACCTTATACAAATTTGATGGCCTTTGGCATTTTCGTAGCAGAAACTATTATATCATCCAGCACATCTACACACACACATACACAACAGACGGATAGGCAACGTGATTGGCCCTGATCTGTCATCTCGTCTGCAGTCGCTCGCTCACAGACGCGATGTTGCCTCGCTCTGCCTTTTTTACAAGTACTTCCACGGTAATTGCTCTGAGGAGGTGCGTTCGCTTGTCCCCAAGCCTCGTGAATTTAAACGCCCCACGAGGCTGGCATCCCGCTCCCACCCCTACACCGTGGAAACTGTTAGATGTAGACGTCTCTTCTACTCCAATAGCTTCATGTCTCGCACATCTCGCCTATGGAACTCCCTTCCCTATTACTGTTTCCCTGACAAATACAATCTCCAACGGTTTAAGTGTAGCGTCAATTGACATCTCCAGTTGCCTTGATCTATCCACTTCCCTTCTCCACATCCTTTCATTTTTCATTCCTATCTGCTCTCGCTCCGGATCTTCTGTGGCCCCCTTGCCTTGATCGGCCCACTGTCTTTCTCTTTCACCACATCCCCTCCCTTGCCACTCCTATCTGCTCTTCCTCCAACCCTTCTTTAACCCCTTGCGTGATAGTGGCCTCCGGCTTTGCTTGGGGTGATACGATTAAAATATATATATATATATATATATATATATATATATATATATAGATTTGTGTGTGTGTGTGTGTGTGTGTGTATGTGTGTGCATCCGTGTGTAGATCGAATATGGATAGGAATTCGACAAAATGATAGGATAAAGAATAAATATGAAATGGATCTTAATCTAATATTTTTCACTTTATTATTTCTTTTTCTTGAACGCCGTTTCAACGGACATATATATATATATATATGTGTGTGTGTGTGTGTATATATATAATTAAGTAATTCATTGAGTCTGAAAGAAACCTCAACAGAATTCAGAAAGCACTGGACGGCCGTTTTCATAGAAAATATTTGTCCTCCAACAGGATTCGAACCTGTATCCTATACGGAACCGTGATACAACCTGACGTGCTTTTTAACCGATTCGGCCAGACAGGAATGTTCGGCAGGCAAGGTCGAATTTACTGCTTATATACTTCAATCTTCCATGAATCTTTCACGTAGATTTATATCTGCTCATGGCGTATAAAATGTAAACAAATGACGTCACACATTATGAAAAGGCACGTCAGACTACATGACGGTTCCGTATAGGATACAGGTTCGAATACTGTCGGAGGACGAAAATTTTCTATGAAAATTTCTCGTACATTCATGCCGGTAAATGTTGTTTAATACTGTTTATTATAAACAGAGCATTTACTTAAATATTTGTATCTATAAAAAGAACATATAAACATAAAAATGTCTTAAAATAATTGTCGGACTTTGTCCATTTCATAATGTGTGACGTCATTTGTTTACATTTGATACGCTATGAGCAGATATGATTGTACGTGAAAGATATATATATAGTGTAACCCGGATATAAGAGAGTTGTCGGGACCGGAGAAGTCTCTTATATCCGGGTTTCTCTTATACCCGGGTTTGGTCTATTATATATACATTAACAAAGGCTCTAATTTGGGACCAGAGAACATCTCTCTTATATCCGGGTTTCTCTTATATCAGGGTCTCTTATATCCGGATTACACTGTATATATGAAAGCGGAGACTTTAAAAGTTCATGGTAATATTTTATTTCATTAATACTGATACTTCAATTTAACTCATTAGACCAAACATTTTCACAAAAAAAATGGTTTTAAAATTTAACTTGATACAAAACATTTATCTAAGCATAAATTATGCTTTAATATGTTGGTTCAAAATTGGGCAAAGGGAAAAAAACAAATCGGGAATAAATGCAGGGAGTAGAAGAGGGGGTTTATTCCAAAGGGTGAAGAGAAATGGCGAAAGAGAGGAGAGGGGGGGAAGATAGATATAATTCTGTTTAAAGAGATATATGCGAAGTCATAGGGATGAGAGCAGACATGTTGACCTATTTTCCTGGATGTGGGTAATGAAGTAGAGAGGGTATCATCAAATGGCAACAGAGAAAAGTGACAAAGAGATTAAAGGAAAAAAGAAAGAGAAAAAAACGGAAAACTTGTGATAAGTCTTGGAACCAGTAATTGTCGGTGTATAACATTCAGTAAATCTTCTGTCTAATGCATGTAGCCACTTATGCCCTCGACATCTTTGTATTTTTTTTAAAAATCGGTTAAGTAATAAAATAAACAATAGATTAACAATATCAAATTATTAAATGTGTTAAACTCTATGAGTTACTAAACCAGCGCAGTAAGCTTATCTTCAAATGTAAACACAGTAATCGTTTCAGACTCTCAAACAGTATCTTGATAACCTCACACTTGAAAATTCGGATATTTAATATAATACTAACATGTACTGAAGCATGTAGTCACTGTTTTCATGTAATTTCTTTCATGGTATTTCTCTCTCTCCATCGCGTATTTAACCTCAATTCGGTTTGGTTGGTTGTTTTGGTTAACGGCATTCCAACCTCAGGGGTCACTTTATGCCGAAAAGGATTTTGAGTGACTTTCATTTGGGTTTCAAACATGTATTGCTGGAGACATTTGGTTTTCAAAAATGTATTGCTGGAGACATTTGGTTTTCAAAAATGGATTGCTGGAGACATTTGGTTTTCAAAAATGTATTGCTGGAGACATTTGGTTTTAAAAAATGTGTTGCTGGAAACATTTGGTTTTCAAAAATGTACTGCTGGAGACATTTGGTTTTCAAAAATGTATTGCTGGAGATATTTGGTTTTCAAAAATGTATTGCTGGAGACATTTGGTTTTCAAAAATGTATTGCTGGAGATATTTGGTTTTCAAAAATGTATTGCTGGAGATATTTGGTTTTCAAAAATGTACTGCTGGAGACATTTGGTTTTCAAAAATGTATTGCTGGAGACATTTGGTTTTCAAAAATGTATTGCTGGAGACATTTGGTTTTCAAAAATGTATTGCTGGAGACATTTGGTTTTCAAAAATGTATTGCTGGAGACATTTGGTTTTCAAAAATGTATTGCTGGAGACATTTGGTTTTCAAAAATGTATTGCTGGAAACATTTGGTTTTCAAAAATGTACTGCTGGAGACATTTGGTTTTCAAAAATGTACTGCTGGAGACATTTGGTTTTCAAAAATGTATTGCTGGAGACATTTGGTTTTAAAAAATGTGTTGCTGGAAACATTTGGTTTTCAAAAATGTACTGCTGGAGACATTTGGTTTTCAAAAATGTATTGCTGGAGACATTTGGTTTTCAAAAAGGTATTGCTGGAGACATTTGGTTTTAAAAAATGTGTTGCTGTGGAAACATTTGGTTTTAAAAAATGTGTTGCTGTGGAAACATTTGGTTTTAAAAAATGTATTGCTGGAAACATTTGGTTTTCAAAAATGTATTTCTGGAAACATTTGGTTTTCAAAATGTATTGTTCGAAAATGTATAGCTGGTAATACTATCCTTCCAAAAACGCACAGCCGACAACCCCAATTTTTCAAAAACACCCTTTCTGTTGGACACAGTCTACCGTCGTACCCAGTACGCACATGTAGTCTACCGTCATACCCCTGGACGCGGATGCAGTTTACCGTCATAGCCAGGACGGAACCTCAATTTACGGATTATTTTTTTATGCATATGTACATGTGTTATATGTACGTATCTAGATACAACTGATAGAATACACTCATATATGCCTTTTACTTTTTTATAGTTGTGGGAATATTTCGATAAGTTCTTTATATGTCTATGTGTATGTATGTATATGCGTATGCGCATATGTTAAGCAGGGAGACATTCCCGCGCCTACCTGGTTCTGTATTTACTTTGCTGTGGCTCTCTCATACGCGTTTCATAATTACAACATTGGAATCGGTCTTCGAATGACCGGTAAGGTATTCCATCTACGAAAGGTTTAACGCCAAGTCCAAGACCTTCAATATTCTTGTGCGTGAGTTACTATATGCTAATGACACTGAGTTTGTCGCACATTCTGAGAGGGATATACAGATACTGGTGGACCGTTTTTCAGCTGTGTTTGGACTGACCATAAGCCTGAAGAAAACCAAAGTAATGTTCACTCGTCCTCCTGGTATGTCTTGCATCGAACCAATCGTGTATGTCAATGGCGCTCGTCTACGTTTTGTGAATACATTTGTGTACCTTGGCAGTACATTGTCTCGAGACGGATCCCTTGATGCTGAAGTATATAGTCGAATCCAGAAGGCCTTGGTTGCGTTTGGAACGTTATAGAAATGTTGATGGTAAGACAAAATGTCATTTTAGAACTCCTAGCGGTGTCTATGTCTTACCATCAACATTTCTATAACTTTCCAAATTTAAAACTGTATAAATCTGATAAATTTTATCTTTGTTCGTCATATTCAATGAAAGTATAAAAGAAAGATAAAAGTTATCAGATTTATACAGTTTTAATTTTTTTACAGTTTCTTTCAGATAGGAAATGGCCAAAGACAAAAGCATTACGTAGAATGAGAAGCCGAAAGAGAATTCCACTAACCTAAAAAACATATACACACACACACACATATATATATATATATATATATATATATATATATATATATATATATATATATATATAAAATATCATAATGAGAAGCCACGTATACTTTCTTAATATGTATATAATATAGAAAAAACAACTGAAAAGTTGCAAATTAAAAAAATTGAATTGATAGATTCTGATTTCAGTTCAACATACACACGCAGAGAAAAAGAAAAATACTGGATTTTAAAATTAAATACATATAAACTAGGGTTAAATAAAGACTTGGGTATTTGAAATCTTTATAAATATTTCAATAGTTAAACAAAAAATTTTTTTTAGATATAGTTAAAAATTTTTTTAAACAACATCTAAAATATTACTACAGTTAGATTTACGTTAGAAATATTCGAACACAGTTGCATTCCATATATATATATATATATATATATATATATATATATATATATATATATATATATATATATATATATTATATAAAAGGCTGAAACACTAATAATATTCCATGGTTATAATTTATTACATTGGAATCGTAATCACGATCCAATTCATCAGACATCCAAATTCAAATTGTTTTATGTTTTATATCTATATATATCTATATTTGGGCAGCAATGTTTCTTTTATACTTTCATTGAATATGACGAACAAACATTGCTGGCCAAATATAGATATATAGATATATGATAAAAATATAGTTTTAAGGGATGCTAAATTTATGGCTTAAAGTACTCAATACTAGATGGAGCGTATGTAAATATAAAAGTGGACATTGAAATCAAAACCCAACACTTTTACATAGCCACACTGAACAGCTGTGATACAGCGAAACAGTCTGTCTGTGGAGGACAATAATATATATATATATATATATATATATATATATATATATATGCAGAAATATAGTCTTAAAGTGTGCTATATTTATGGGGTAAAGTGCTCAATATCAGAGATAGAGCGTGTGTAAATATAAAAGTGGACATGGAAGTCAGCACTTAGAGGCGACAGTCTGTTTCATGCTAGGACTATCGTCAGGCGACTATGTTTCTTTTATACTTTCATTGAATATGACGAACAAACATTGATGGCCAAATATAGATATATAGATGACGATTGCCCTAGCATGAAACAGACTGTCGCCTCTAAGTGCTGACTTCCAGGTCCACTTTTACATTTATACATATATATATATATATATAACGAGTCTTATGCAAAATAGAGAATGAGTTGACACACACACACACACACACACACACATATATATATATATATATATATAGATATAATGTATTTGCTCTGGTTCCCTATTCACTTGAATTCTCGCTTCAGCTCTACTGATTAACCCTATGATTTTCGGTATAACGTCAGTATTTTGACTACCGAATGTTGCGATTGAACCTCTGCTGCCGTCTCCACACTCGACTATCTCACCAGCTTCTTTTGATGGCCTTCTCATGAGAAGATGCGTTTTGGGAAAGTGTTTATTTATGCACGAAATGCCGCGCTCTGCCGTGGGATTTTCCAGATTATTTTCGTAAGAAAGACAATACAATTTTAGCGCCTCTGCAAGTGTGTATTTTATTAAGCGTAAGGATGTTTACACTGGGCAAATCTCAATGCACCAAAGTTGGCTTCACTTGTCAATATGCATATATATATATATATATATATATATATATATATATATATATATATATATATATATATATATATATATACATATATATATATATATATATACGCACACATACACACACATACATATATGTGTATATATATATATATATATATATATATATATATATATTCACGCACACATACACACACATACATATATGTGTGTGTATACATATATGTGTGTGTGTGTTATGGAGGCGTTAAAGAGAAAAAGAAACAATAGTTGTGGGTTGGCGTAACAGTTACACTTACGTAAAAAGAAATCGGTAAATCAGTGTTCGAATTTGGGCAGAAGGTGTTCAGTTAGGAGAGGCATGAACCTGTTGCTCCCTGTAACCAGTGGGAAACAAAATCAGTTTGCTTGATATCTGTCAGAAACTGTTTTGTTTATGTTCACCACATATTGGAAAATATATATGAATGGTTATTTTACAACGACGATGACCATATATTTTTAAAACATTCAGTTAAAATGAAAATAAAAGACATCCTTCATAATGGCTAAAAGAATAGCCAAAAGCACTCGGATGTACAGAATTAATAAGGAACCATTTTTTTTTTACAATTTACATCCAGAAAAGAAATAAACTGATATGAACACAAGAAAAAATATAGATGGTAAACATAGAGTTTTAAGTTATGCTATATTTATGGATAAAAGTGTTCAATACGTGATAGTGCGTCATAAATGACATGACTGTTGTCGTTTGGTGTTGACCTCCGTACCCACCCATATATATATATATATATATATATATATATATATATATATATATATATATATATATATGATTTAAGAAAAAGCAGGCAGATATTTTTATACATATTGCTCAATATTAAAAATATTAAAATAATATTAGAAATAAAGCGTTAATAATATTATATGAAAAGATTACTTCTAAATATCAATTTTATCCCGACTTCAAAGTTTCTTGGGAAAATTTCCAGTTTTCATGAGTACTCTGAAGACAGGAAATTCTACCAAGAAACTTCGAAGTCGGGGTAAAATTGATATTTCCACATTAAGTAATTTTTTCATATATATATATATATTTAAAGACATTTTTTAACATTCTTTTTATAGATACAAGTATTTAAGTAAATGCTCTGTTTATAATAAACAGTATTAAATAACATTTACCCTCTTGAATGTCCGAGAAATTTTCATAGAAAATATTCGTCCTCCGACAGGATTCGAACCTGTATCCTATTCGGCCACTGAGGATCGATATATATATATATATATGTATGATTTAAGAAGTAATGAGTACTGTGAAGAGTGGAAATTTTCCCAAGAAACTTCGAAGTCGGGCTAAAATTGATATTTACATGTTAAGTAATCTTTTCATATATATATATATATATATATATATATATATATATATATATATATATATATATGATTTAATAAAAAGCAGGCAGATATTTTTATTCATAGTGCTCAATATCAAAAATATTAAAATAATATTAGAAATAGAGCCTTAATATTATATGAAAAGATTACTTTTATATATCAATTTTATCCCGACTTCGAAGTTTCTTAGGAAAATTTCCAGTTTTCAAGAGTACTCTGAAGAAACTTCGATTATGTGCATGTATATTTTGGTGCAAATCCGTCGAAAATTGCGGCCGTGCACACACACACATCCTGCCTTATATATATATAATATATATATATATGTGTGTGTGTGTGTGTGTGTGTGTGTGTATGTGTGTGTATGTATGTGTCTATACCGAAGGAAAAAAAGGTATAAAAAAAAAAGAAAAAGCCAAGAACATGAACTCCTGTCGAAAACAATATTTCGGCATGCAAGTCCAAAGCCCAAAGCAAAAGAAAACCGATACGAGTACACAACTAACTAAATAAAGTGCTCAATACAGTAAGTAGACCAGACCTAGTTAAACCTAGAGAGCCAGATAAACCTACTAAGGTTTCACTTAAGCTGGCTTTCCCTGACGATCCACTTAGGTGAAACCTTGGTAGGTTTGTCTGGCTTTTTAGGTTTAACTATATATATATATATATATATATATATATATATATATATATATATAAAGGGAAGAGAGAGGTTATAAATAGGTAGAGAGGTTTCTCTCTTCTTTTTAATATATATATATATATATATATATATATATATATGTGTGTGTGTGTGTGTGTATTTTTGTTATCCACATTTCACAGCTCATCATATATTTATCGTATTTAAATAAATGTCAGATTACTCTTGACTAGGCATGGGCAACCTTTTCCGACTAGTAAGCCACGTGAGATATGGCTCATCATGAGGTGGCCGTGCTGCTGAAAAAAGATTCGAGGTAAGTTTTCGTTGAAGGTGTCTAAGCCATCTTCACTACAGAAAGAACCTTATGAAATTTTTAAATTATGGAAACGCTCAAAAATATTCATCCGGCTCGTTAGGCGGAAATATATTCATGATAGGTTTTAAATTTAATAAAAAATGATTTAAATACAAAAGTGAGATAAACATAAACAGAAAATAAAAGAAACTAAATGAAAGCGACTAGACTCTAGACCAGTGGTTCCCAAGCTTTTTTACATGGCGGCACACTATTGAGTTCTTTAAATTTTCGCGGCACACCTATCACAAAAAATAAATATTTTCCACTCATAAAGCCTTTTTGCAATAAAATAATAAAAAACAAAGAATATTATATAAAAAGAATTTTTATTCACATAAATCAACATATCCTGTTTCAATATCGGGTATAAAATAATATTGGTGAATGTCAGTGGGACAGTTGTGCCTGGTGCTTCTTGACTACTGCTGCAATATTTGGGCGAATGTGAGAGAGACACACTCTTAACTTTTCTTCAATATTTTTAAGTCTTTCACGTTTTTTATTTTTAATGTTTTTTAGGTAAGAAAATCCCAATTCACATAGGTACGAAGTTGAGAATTGCAGAAAAATTTTGATGGCTTTTTTTACTTAGAGTTGGATACTCTTCCATAACAGAAATCCAAAAGGCGTCCAATGGCAGTTGTGCGTACTTCAATTTGAGACCACGATCACTGGAAAGGCTTGCTAATTCTTCCTCTTCACATAACTCAAAATTGAAAAGGTTGATGACTGATAAATCCGGGAACGGATTGCGAATCCAATCAAATTCTTCAATGCAGATTGAGGGAAAATATTCTTCAATTTTAAACAAAATGAAATTAAATGGCTTCTAGGTATTATCTCTTCGCCTCACACCAGCAATCATTCCGCGGCACAGTCGTTGGGAACCACTGCTCTAGACCCAAAACATATTTAAAGCAAAAATAATTTAAATTAAAAATTCTCAGCCTCCCCGCTTCTTTGTGCACAGGTAGAGTCGCATCACTTTAGTCTGAAGAAGTCCTAAGGAGGAAATGCGTCACATGAAAACTTTTTTGCACTTTGTCCCCTAATATATATGCATAGTATAATAGTTTTTCCCTAACATATATACATGGAAAAAAGATCCCCGGGAGAGTGAATCCCACTTCATTATTCCACATCCAGTTGATAAAGTACACAAGCGTGGGTGAAAATTCCGACTTTAAAAATCTTTCTCTTTGAGCTTCTGTTTAATCAAAAGACTTTCTAATATAAAATAAATATCATCTTATTTACAATATTTTTATCATATTGCGGTCTTTTTATTCATCGAATTTCATTAATCGGCCTATTAAATCTGCACACACACATATACATACACACACACACATATATACACACACACACACACACATATATATAAGGCAGGATGTGTGTGTGTGTGTGTGTGTGTGTGTGTGTGTGTGTGTGTGTGTGTGTGTGTGTGTGTGTGTGTGTGTGTGTGTAAAGAATGCACGGCCGCAATTTTCGACGGATTTGCACCAAAATTTACATGCACATGCTCTAAGTTAGTAATAAGGCCAAGACCGACTTTGCATTTCACAGCTCCCATCGATAGTGGAAATAATCGTTTTTTTCATGCTTCTACGGTAGTTTTCATGTAGTTTGCGGCCATTTTCTACTGGCCAGAGTGAGAGCCTATAGCTGCCTGCCACGAATAGGCAGGAAGATTCTATTGGCCAGCGTGAGAGCCAGCAGCTGACTGACACGAATGTAAACTAGCATGCAAAAAAAAAATCGATAGCTGCATTCGTCACAAGTGGGAAAAATTTAAATCTGCATGGCACTTTACTCCAATTGGCTCATTCGCTTGCATAAACTCAAGGTTGATTCTGATTCCGCAGAACTGGGTTGGGTATGAAAAAGTATTTTTGTTAACATACTTTTTTCATTCGTTTTTTCCAGTTACGAGTCCTTTTTTAAAGCTGATCGTTTTGTGTTCATTTTGTTTAGCTCTTTTTTCGTAACGCTGGGCCATGCTGCTAGTATATATATATATATATATATATATATATATATATATATATATATATATATATATAATAAATACATATATATAATAAAATTATATATAATAAATTAAAATGATAATACGTATGGAATTTCCAAGAGGATAAAGATCTCTATGTCATTGACAGAGCAAAATTATTAATTATTGAATATCAAACACTTAAAATACCATAGATAATAATCTTTATTTCATGAAAGCTATAAAAATAGCCTTCAAACTTTCGGTGGTTTGCAGGTCTGAAAGATTGAAGGCTATTTTTTTTTTAAATCAGTATATATCAAAACAATACATATATATTTATATATATATTTTTTTTTTAATTAAAACATTTACTTTACTGTAAATTAATATCCCTTTTTGAATTATTTTTATTCCTCTCCCGATTTTCGTGGCTCATGTCCACTTTTCGAAGGTTAAAATGTTTTTTTATATACATGTCTATTTTTGATATATTTGCGTTATTTTTTACTCTGTTAGTGACGCGCGTATGCTGAAATTCATTTCCGTGTCCATCAATGTGTTCAAGAGTATATTTGTAATATGCAACACACGCGTGAATCGTCATGCTTCCACGCGCGCTCATAAACACATAATTTCTAATGGAATTATTTTTCTATTGTACATTTTTCATTGTTTACTTTTGTGTGTATTTTTATTATTATATATTTGTTTTATTATATACTGTTGTATTTTCATAATTATTACTTTTCATTGTTATATATATATATATATATATATATATATATATATATATATATACATGAATTATGTATATCATATTTCAAATATAATTTATAGATATGTAGTTAATTTGTATTATATAAATTTAATTTTAGTTATATGATTCTAATATTTATATACATCACAATCACACACACACACACATATATATATATATATAATTTGTTTTCATTTTTTGTACAATTATAAATATACATTACCATTCGATGCCCACTTAGACATACACGAATCATCTCAAATCTACATACACATAGAATTATCCTCGGTTTTAATACGCGTAACACTTGTCTGACCAATGAGAACTAACCCAAACAAAATTGAAAATACCAGTGTTTCTGTCTTTTTTCTGTTTTCTCTCAATCTCTGACGAAGCTTTAATAAAAGTGAATCATGTTAGATTAATATACGTTTCGTATTTGTTTTTCTTTATTTTATCACACACACACACACACACACATACATACATACATAAACGTTTAAAATTATAACTCACCTCCTTTGATATACCTCCTACCCTCTTATATACCTCTCCACTAATTTATCTTAGATTATGTTTTTTTTAAATATTTGATTGTTTGTTTTGTTTTTTGCACATATATATTACTAGTAATACTTTCATATAAATTGTTTTACACCCATACTTATTCTACACGTTATACTGTCCGACAATATTAGATTATGAAAGTTGTATTAATATCCCATATTTTTTTATATATTTTTCTACTTATATTTTTATTTCTCAATCAAAACTTTTTTTAAAACCCAAATAACTTATATATTCAACATCCCAGGACGAAATCACCACTTCTAAATTTATTAATTTACGAAACACTTTCATTGATTATTGAACCAAAATATATACAATTCAGTTTTAGCTTGTTTTTTTTTATAATGACCAAAAAGAAAAATCACAATTACTACTATAACTATCGTTATTTCATCGTATTACTATCTGCTATTCCCACTTTTCCTCC
>OZ038483.1:19186767-19214619 GCA_964036315.1 Acanthosepion esculentum
AACCCGTATAAACGGGATCGGGGCGGTCAACCACCCCGAACGAGGTTCTGCCCTTCGGCGGAACCTCGTCCGGGTTCCTCTCCGCCCAAAGGCAGAGAGTTCCCCTCTGCCTCAGAGGCAGAGAGTTCGACCAGCTAGCTGAGACGTCCAAAAAGGACTGTCGCTGCTTACGATGTTTAACAACACGCCCACGTGTGTCGAATGTGGCACCAGGCCGGTTTAATGTGGGCTTTCCGAGCCCGTAGGCTCGGGCAAAAATTGCCCGTAGAACCCGTATAAACGGGATCGGGGCGGTCAACCACCCCGAACGAGGTTCTGCCCTTCGGCGGAACCTCGTCCGGGTTCCTCTCCGCCCAAAGGCAGAGAGTTCCCCTCTGCCTCAGAGGCAGAGAGTTCGACCGAACAGCTGAGACGTCCAAAAAGGACTGTCGCTGCTTACGATGTTTAACAACACGCCCACGTGTGTCGAATGTGGCACAAGGCCGGTTTAATGTGGGCTTTCCGAGCCCGTAGGCTCGGGCAAAAATTGCCCGTAGAACCCGTATAAACGGGATCGGGGCGGTCAACCTCCCCGAACGAGGATCTGCCCTTTGGCGGAACCTCGTCCGGGTTCCTCCCCGCCCAAAGGCAGAGAGTTCCCCTCTGCCTCAGAGGCAGAGAGTTCGACCGAATAGCTGAGACGTCCAAAAAGGACTGTCGCTGCTTACGATGTTTATTAACACGCCCACGTGTGTCAAATGTGGCACAAGGCCGGTTTAAAGTGGGCTTCCGAGCCCGTATGCTCGGGCAAAAATTGCCCGTAGAACCCGTATAAACGGGATCGGGGCGGTCAACCACCCCGAACGAGGTTCTGCCCTTCGGCGGAACCTCGTCCGGGTTCCTCTCCGCCCAAAGGCAGAGAGTTCCCCTCTGCCTCAGAGGCAGAGAGTTCGACCAGCTAGCTGAGACGTCCAAAAAGGACTGTCGCTGCTTACGATGTTTATTAACACGCCCACGTGTGTCAAATGTGGCACAAGGCCGGTTTAAAGTGGGCTTCCGAGCCCGTATGCTCGGGCAAAAATTGCCCGTAGAACCCGTATAAACGGGATCGGGGCGGTCAACCACCCCGAACGAGGTTCTGCCCTTCGGCGGAACCTCGTCCGGGTTCCTCTCCGCCCAAAGGCAGAGAGTTCCCCTCTGCCTCAGAGGCAGAGAGTTCGACCAGCTAGCTGAGACGTCCAAAAAGGACTGTCGCTGCTTACGATGTTTATTAACACGCCCACGTGTGTCAAATGTGGCACAAGGCCGGTTTAAAGTGGGCTTCCGAGCCCGTATGCTCGGGCAAAAATTGCCCGTAGAACCCGTATAAACGGGATCGGGGCGGTCAACCACCCCGAACGAGGTTCTGCCCTTCGGCGGAACCTCGTCCGGGTTCCTCTCCGCCCAAAGGCAGAGAGTTCCCCTCTGCCTCAGAGGCAGAGAGTTCGACCAGCTAGCTGAGATGTCCAAAAAGGACTGTCGCTGCTTACGATGTTTAACAACACGCCCACGTGTGTCGAATGTGGCACAAGGCCGGTTTAATGTGGGCTTTCCGAGCCCGTAGGCTCGGGCAAAAATTGCCCGTAGAACCCGTATAAACGGGATCGGGGCGGTCAACCACCCCGAACGAGGTTCTGCCCTTCGGCGGAACCTCGTCCGGGTTCCTCTCCGCCCAAAGGCAGAGAGTTCCCCTCTGCCTCAGAGGCAGAGAGTTCGACCGAACAGCTGAGACGTCCAAAAAGGACTGTCGCTGCTTACGATGTTTAACAACACGCCCACGTGTGTCGAATGTGGCACAAGGCCGGTTTAATGTGGGCTTTCCGAGCCCGTAGGCTCGGGCAAAAATTGCCCGTAGAACCCGTATAAACGGGATCGGGGTGGTCAACCACCTCGAACGAGGCTCTGCCCTTCGGCGGAGCCTCGTCCGAGTTCCTCTCTGCCCAAAGGCAGAGAGTTCCCCTCTGCCTCAGAGGCAGAGAGTTCGACCGAACAGCTGAGACGTCCAAAAAGGACTGTCGCTCCTTACGATGTTTAACAACACGCCCACGTGTGTCGAATGTGGCACAAGGCCGGTTTAATGTGGGCTTTCCGAGCCCGTAGGCTCGGGCAAAAATTGCCCGTAGAACCCGTATAAACGGGATCGGGGCGGTCAACCTCCCCGAACGAGGCTCTGCCCTTCGGCGGAGCCTCGTCCGAGTTCCTCTCTGCCCAAAGGCAGAGAGTTCCCCTCTGCCTCAGAGGCAGAGAGTTCGACCGAACAGCTGAGACGTCCAAAAAGGACTGTCGCTGCTTACGATGTTTAACAACACGCCCACGTGTGTCGAATGTGGCACAAGGCCGGTTTAATGTGGGCTTTCCGAGCCCGTAGGCTCGGGCAAAAATTGCCCGTAGAACCCGTATAAACGGGATCGGGGCGGTCAACCTCCCCGAACGAGGCTCTGCCCTGCGGCGGAACCTCGTCCGGGTTCCTCCCCGCCCAAAGGCAGAGAGTTCCCCTCTGCCTCAGAGGCAGAGAGTTCGACCGAACAGCTGCGATGTCCAAAAAGGACTGTCGCTGCTTACGATGTTTAACAACACGCCCACGTGTGTCGAATGTGGCACAAGGCCGGTTTAATGTGGGCTTTCCGAGCCCGTAGGCTCGGGCAAAAATTGTCCGTAGAACCCGTATAAACGGGATCGGGGTGGTCAACCACCTCGAACGAGGCTCTGCCCTTCGGCGGAGCCTCGTCCGAGTTCCTCTCTGCCCAAAGGCAGAGAGTTCCCCTCTGCCTCAAAGGCAGAGAGTTCGACCGAATAGCTTAGACGTCCAAAAAGGACTGTCGCTGCTTACACCCCTGGTAGGTATTACTGGCACTATATATAGTGAGAACCGGTGTAATTCCCTTGTGTTAGAAAGGCCGGTGTAACAATATATATATATGTATTACAGTCTGTTCACATCTATCTATCTATCTATCTATCTATCTATCTATCTATCTATCTATCTATCTATCTATCTATCTATCTATCTATTACAATTCCTGTTCACATCTATTTATCTGTCTAATTCTATTTAAATATGTCTATGTCAATCTGTCCAAATTTAGCTATGCAGATGTTCTAAAGATTGTGTTGCACAAATTTTAATATGGAAATGATCTGACTAAAAATCACTTGAAACCTAACCTATCGCTGTTCTATCACGTATGTTCCCTCAACAAGCAGGACTTTATGTAGAGTACGTGATGTCCTTTTGACCACCCCTATAAACCTTTGCCTAGTATCTAGAGATAGGCAGAGTTTTAGTGAAAAAGAGAGAGAGAGAGAGAGAAAGATATATCTTCAAAGCTGGTAGATTTTACTAGCAAACTATTTATAATTTTTACGTGTTACACAAGACATATAGATAGATAGATAGATAGATAGATAGATAGATAGATAGATAGATAGATAGATAGATAGATAGATAGATAGATATGGAAAAACTGAGACAGATATGAAAAGACTGAGATAGATAAGTAGGTAGGTAGGTAGGTAGGTAGATAGATAGATAGATAGATAGATAGATAGATAGATAGATAGATAGATAGATAGATAGATATGAATAGGAAGAAATAGTCATGAATGAACGTCTTATTTGCTCTCATAAAAAGTATTAAAACGTATTTTAAATCGCTTCAAATATATTATGTGCGAAAAAATTGAGAATGTCATGATAAGTTCAAATTTCAACCGATGGCGTTGCATTCGCTTTCGCACAATTACCCTTGGAAAGGAATTAATGCATTTTTCCTCACCATCTAGGGGTTAATATCAGGACAAGCCACGCTCTATAGATCTGACTGATAATCAGTCCAGAAGGTGGAAAACTCTGAACTCACAATCGCTTTGGCATCGTGCTTAACCCTCAAACCGCAAAATTCTACTTGCTACAGACATTACAGCAGCAATGTTTCGAGTGGGGAGTATGTAACCCTATACTCCTCAGGGGTGTCTACGGGGGTTAATAGATACACAATATAATGTAGAAATGATAGGTATCGAATTTTAAAAGAATATTTCATCAGTCATTTCCTAATAAAATTTTCAAACAAGTTATAGATTTATAAGTTACTAGCGGTCATACCCAGCTGGTCCATCGGAAGAAGCGTTCAATTAGAATGGAGCAAAAACAGCACCAATTTTAGATGTAACAGTCTATCTTCTTGAAATAATTTGAATTTTCATTAAAATACAGTTTGAATTAATGTAGTTACTGATATAACAGATGTAGTCGGTATTTATTCAATCGAAGTTAGCCGAGGACATGAAGGGGTAAAACAGTCAACATGAAGACCCACTTCAGACAACAATTATTTTGGAGTTTATGAAATTCAATATGTCAGTGTGCTACCAGGGATGTAAAAGAGGATGCATTTATAAAGCAATTGTTAAGTTTGATGAAAATTGGTTGAACGATCAACGAAAAATAAGAAAAAAACTGTAAAAATCGTCATTTCTCGATATTTACGCGGGTTTTCACTATATCAATGGACTCAACTAAATGACTGTCAAACAACGTATTGTTGGATACAATTAAGTGAAGTTCGTATTAGATTGCTTGAAAATTGAAGGATTTTACAGTTTAAAATTTGTGTTGAAATCAATTTTTGTTTTTTCGCAGCTTTTCGCTAAACGCAGTGGCGTAGAAATAAAAATGAGGTATCGTTGAACTTCCCATGATGTAAGTAACCTACATACCGAGTTTGAAAAAATCGGATGAAAAAAGTTGAAAATATCGATTTTGATCGCCTTTATCGATTTTTTTTTAAATTATCGACTTTTACGCTAAGAACCTCTCTCTTATATGGTACAATGTATGTGCAAAGTTTGGTAAAAATCGGTTGGATGGATCTCGAGTGTAAAGGTATCACACAGACAGACACAGGGACACACAGACATCCTCTGTTTTGTATATATATATATATATATATATATATATATATATATATATATATATATATATATATAGACAGCCGTCCTGGATATTACGATATACTCCACCCGGCAGCAAGGTTTCTGATCGGGAGGTTTTGAGATGTATGGAACCACCTGATAATTGCTGTTTTGTTCAGGTTCAACCTGATTCGGTGTGGTAGCACCTGTTAGGGTCTCAGCTATTGGCAAATAGTTAACCCCAAAGCTAGGGTAAAAAAACTATGAAAGTATATTGTATAGTAAACATACCAGCAATATATTTTCATCTTAAAAAATATTACCAGCAAAAAACATTACCGACAATGCATTTGTCAAAGAAATTACTAATTCTCACAAGAAAATTAAATTTCGCCATTAAATGACCCATGAGGAGTTGATGTGCCACGAAACAAACAAGTAACAACAAAGTTATAGAATCAGTGCTATAATCTCGTAAAATCTGTTCGAAGAATATTTTTAAAAGCTAGATCCAGTTCAGTACAGTTAGCATTTTGTTTTTAGCCCTAAGACATCCAACTGCCTCTATTTCCACTAAACTAACTCTTTTTTCAGTCATTACCTTTCCTCGGATGGCTGGCTTTGATACAAGCGGAGGAAAGAACCCAACCGGACATAGCCGAAAAGATCCTGGCATGCGAATTTTTTTTTTGCTACGTTTTACTAATGTAGTCCATATGGATTCAGCTTATTTTCCCTGACTGGTCGGCTGACTGCCTGATTCAATGAGATAATAATGGCTGATAAATGCAACGAGTTCGCGCATGACATCTGCACTTCCGAGTCAGTTGGCTTATCGTGTACATATCTGTGTAATGATGATTGAGTCGTAATAAGGCATTGCTTGTCACAACCGACTGAGGCGTGAGGAACATGGCGACTTTTAAAATGCTGCACTGATTAGGGGAAATATGACCGGGGACTCGTCTGGTTGTTATTAACGGAAACAGGCGAACAGATATTTCGAAGTGGAACACAAAAAGAGGTCACGTGATGAACGTTTTTCAGAATTAAACAGGCCGTTTTTTTTTCTTTCTTTCTTTTTGTCTTCTTCCGGGGTGGGTGGGGTTTCCGTGTTAAAAAATTTCTCAAAGTCTGACCTAATGCCAAACGTCAGAATTGTCTTTTTTACATTCATTTTTCGTCGGACTTGAGACGTATCTATGGGAACTGCGCCCATGGCAAAGTTTTAGACGTACGTCCTTATCAAAATATCTGATAGCCAACCAAACTACGAAGTAGATCTGTTAGTTTAAGAATACAAGATCATTAAGATGTATAATAAATTATAGTACTTCAACAAGAATACTCTTTTAGTTTTTAAAAATTTCTTTGAAGTGAATGAGAGTGACTCGCTGCATCTTCTCGTACTTCCATTCTCAGCTGACCTGAAATGGAAGGATTATATTGAATCCATTGTTAGGTCTGCTGCTAAGAAGATTGGTTCACTGTTTCATGTTAGACAATTTCTTTCTCCTGAATTTATCTTATTTATAAGTCTCCCGATTGCTTGCGCCTTCGATATTTCTGTCATACATGGCTCGGTGTTCCAGCTGTATATTTAGAAATTCTGGATAAAATCTGTAGTGGCCAGAAATAACGACACAAAGACAGGAATTGAGTTAAACAGATATGTTAACAGAAACAGTAATACAAACATATACAAACGAGAGTGTTACAGCAAGAATGTTCGGTCCGACTGTCGAGAGCTAACTGCTGGAAACTTCCCCCTTCAAAAGGCAATACCTGCTCCTATTTATAGCTTGGAGTGTACATGCGTGGGCAAATTGCTATAACAAAATCTAAAGAATAAACATCAATATTATTGATCCTGGCCTGTCGTCTTTGGTTTCCGTCACTTTTTCATCGATGTAATGTAGCTTCGTTTGGTGTGCCTTTTCTATATATTCATGGTACTTGTTCAGCTGAACTCTATTGTACACCATCTTACCTAGATGAAGTTAAGCCTAGATTGGCGACAAGGTTTCATCAATTCACAGTTGAATTGGTTAGATGTAACCGTAAGTTTTGTGCTAACAATTTCTTTTCCGCACCTCTCTCCGGTACCATGCTAACCCAGCCAACTTTGATGTTAAAAATTTAAATCGTTATCTATTGTCCAATTGATTACTCTTCTATTTTTATGGATCCTTAATAATGTTTCTATCTTTTTTTTATTCTTTCACGCTCAGTAACCACTTGTGTCTTAGTAGCTTTATTGCCATCAATGGAGGAATATGATTGAAAAATTAGCTTTTGATAATGCAAGCCGTTGACATAATAGAATTGACAATCCGAGTTTAAATGTAGGTCAAGGCACGTGATTAGGCTTTGTGTGATATTTGGAGACATTTTTGAAGAAATGCTGTAGGAGGGCGAACGAACAAATGTTCGTAAAAATAACAGAAAAGAAGAACTATAGGAGAGATGAAAAAATGTTGAGAATAAGAAGAGGAAGAAGGAAATGAAGAAGAAGAAAATGAGAGAAATGAAGAAGAAGAAGAAGAAGAAGAAGAAGAAGAAGAAGAAGAAGAAGAAGAAGAAGAAGGGGGAGGAGGAAGAGGAAATAAAGTTGAAGAAGAAGAAGCAACTGAAGGAGAAGAAGATGGTGAAGAAGATGGAAATGAAGAAGAAGAAAATGAAGGGAAAAAGAAGAAGCATGAAATGAAGATGATGATGAAGAAGAAGGACATGAAAAAGAAGAAGGAAATGAAGGAAATGAAGAAGAAAAGGAAATGGGGAAATGAAGGAAATGAAGAAGAAGAAGGAATGAGGGAAATGAAGAAGAAGAAGAAAATGAAGAAGAAAAAGAAAGAGGAAATGAAGGAAATGAAAAGAAGAAGAAGAAGAAGAAGAAGAAGAAGAAGAAGAAGAAGAAATCGTAGAAATAAAGAAATAAAAAATAAAAAAATAAATGTCACAGAGAAAGAGAATGAAGAAGATTACGATGAGAAAAATCTAACGAAAAAAGAAAACATAAGATACGAAGAAAAATACGAAGTAAACGAAAATGATTAAGTTAAAGAAAAATACGAAAAATGAAAACCAAGATTATCAAAACGAAGAAGAAAAGCCGAAAAAGAAAAAGTAGTTTGGGATTAAAAAAAGGCAAAAGACTAATATTTCTATATTGACTAACAGAAGTGATATAAAAATGCATCTAAATTTGCATTTCAAAGTAATTTATATCTGTTTTATTTTACTGCGAAAGAATTTCAAAAAAACTAAAAAAAGATCCCTTTAAATGACTGACCAAGTTGCAATGTGATGTTGCATTGGAGATGTGTCCCATACACAAACACCTTAAGTTAATACGACATAACGAATTGAATGACAATTAAAAAAAAATGTTATTTAGTATGTTATTCGGAATGACTCCCTCTCCGAACGCTTTCGTACTTAATTTCTTTTTTTCAAATTGTCAGAACAACAAACACCGCTTATTTTAAGTTTCTTTTGCTTGGGAGACATAATGGTGTCAAGGATTTAGTGCGTATTTCTAGTTTACAACACACACTGTGTCGTTAGTGACGTGATGGAAACCGCCTTCTTGGAAATCTAGCTGAAATTCATGAAACCTGAGAACACTATGCATATTCTAGAGAGTTTTTTTTTTTTCCAAAGACATCAAAACCCCACCGTATTGAATTTGTGTTTTATGGTTTGAATCTTACTAGAGTTTGTGTAAGCACCTAATATAGCACAATGTTTCGTGGTGAATAATTCGCTTGTGCAGAGAGTTTGATCTTCACGGGGCGTTATTAAATCGTACCAAACATTTTTATCAAAGACGTTTAATAATGTTTTACACCAAAATATGCCTCAACGTCATCTTATCATGTTCCACAACCCTAAGGCAAATAATCATACATAAAATATCTACATCTTCCGCCATGTCTTTCAAGAAATAGGAATCAAGATAAACCTTTCCAAAACTCAATGATCTGGAATTGGAATTAAAGCAGTGATGGCATATATCTTGAATTCATCATAAAATTCGGGATTGGGAATTCATAAATACTAAATACTTTAAATAGTTCGGCGTATGGATCTGTTATAAAAAAAAATCTAGTATAGGAGAGACGGAAATTGATCATAGAACAGGTTGCGCAAGGGACAGCTTTGTCCCCCCCACCTAAAATATTAACGTAACAACTCAAGTCATGTACATAATTTACATTACTCAGACTATTGTCCTCATCTTCGTCACCATGTTTATTACGAGGTTTCAGCCGTTGTTCTTCAGGTGGTTGGAATGTCGAACTGAACCCTTTATTTCGCTCATTGGGGTAGACTGTTCTAGTTCCACGTGCCATGTCTTATAGATGTCAGTTGTCAGTTATCTCCTATTAATTCCCCTCTTCACCGCCTTAACCAGGTATTGAACTCACACTCTTTGGGTCCTGTCACTGGATCTAACTAACGCTGGGCCATGTGTCGTTGAGGACACATCGCACAGTGGACATTCAGTTCGACATTCCAACCACCTGAAGAGGGCCGGAGCGTACAACGGCCGAAACCTTGTAATAAATATGGCAACAAAGATGAGGACAATAGTCCGAATAATGTAAATAGTGTATATAATACCTCATCTCAGAAATATAGAGAGATACTCAAGTTATGTTCTTAAACAGCCTCGTTAGATCGAAACCTTCACACGGATGTCACTCATGGCACTCAGCGTGCTAAAAATGTGTAAACTATCAGCCTTTTTATCGCATCAACGATTAACAATGGCTTCAATCGAATGAATTCTCCAGATCTTAAAGACAGTTTTTCATCAGATTTTATAGACAGATGCTACAAAGTCACAATGAATCTAACGATATAACAAAATTACATCACATGAAGACATCTAGCAGCAGCTGAACATACGTAAACTTCTAGTTTACATATGCTAACCGTAGAAGGAGAAATAAAGATATAATCAGGATGTTACTATTCCACAATACCTTAAACCATTGTTTCTCAAGCTTTTTCAATTCAGGCTGGACTTGTCGGATAACTAAAACTCTGGGATGCACTTTCAATTTTAATAAGGAAAAATAAATCCTGAAATATGAAAATAGGAAAATAATAAAGAAGTCTCCCGAAATAAGAATTTATTTTGAAGACATTACTTTTCTTGGGTTCTCTAGCTTTTTAAAAATAATTTTTTTTTTTTCAAATTTTAAGATAATTCATAAGGTTACACTTCTGTACATTTAGTGCATACCTGGTTGCCTTTCAGGGTGTACCTGGCTACATTTCAGGGCTTATCTGGCCGCCTTTCAGGGCGTACCTGGTTACTTATCAGGGCGTATCTGCTTAGCTTTCAGGGCCTACCTGGCTACCTTTCAGGCCGTATCTGGTTTCCTTTCATGGCGTACCTGGTTACATTTCAGGGCGTACCTGATTGCCTTTCAGAGCGTACCTGGCTACCTTTCAGGCCATATCTGCATAGCTTTCAGGGCGTACCTGGCTACCTTTCAGGCCGTATCTGGTTTCCTTTCATGGCGTACCTGGTTACCTTTCAAGGCGTACCTGATTGCCTTTCAGGGCGTACCTGGTTACCTTTCAGGGCTTACCTGATTGCCTTTCAGGGCGTACCTGGCTACCTTTCAGGGCGTACCTGGTTACCTTTTATGGTGTATCTGGTTACCTTTCAGGGTGCACCGTCGAACAATGCTGCTCTAAAGTATTATTAGATCCTCTCTAGTTTTGATAGACATTCTTTTTCCTCAGTTGCCCTGTTGGTTTGGATGAAGAATACACCGTCCTGGGGGGTAAATCCCTGCCCCTGATAAAAGTAAAAACAATCGTAACTGAAAACGAGAAGGTCTTGGGGAAGTCATATTTGTAAATAATTCAGAGTTGGTTAAGTTAATAGATACATATTCGTGTGTGAAAAAAATTAAATTCTCACAGTGCTTTTAAAGAGCTGTCTGGGGAAGACTTTTTCTTTATATACGCTGTATATAATGTACAGATATCTACCATTATTAATAATTTGGTTCGTATTTCTTTAATGCAGTGTTTCTCAACCTTTTTCTTTTACTTCAGACGCACTTGTAAAATTCTGGGACGCGCTTGCAATGTTAATAAGGAAAAATAAGTCCAGAAATACGAAAATAGGAAAATAAAAAAGAAGTTTCTTGAAATAAGCATTTCTTTTTAAGAGATTACATTGCTTGGGTTCTCTAGCTTTCTAAAAAAAAAAAAATTTTAAATATAAAAGCAATTCATAAATTACTCTTTTGTTGACTTGGGGCCTACCTGGCTACCTTTCAAGGGGTATTTGTGCGCCCGGGCGTACGAGTTGAGAAACGCTGCCATAAGCAAAAGCTTAGAAAATAAACTCTTTTCAATAAAAGACAGAGTGGTAACAGGTTGCGGACTTTCAAAAATCTAAATTATTGAAAAACGGTTTGAAGTGAGAGATTTTATAAATTTTAGTAACTCTAAAAAAGTCAATGATTGCCGATTTTTTCCATTATGCGATTCACCATGACTATTACTATGTCTATTATTTAATAAGTTTTTACATTTAGGCTTGGTTTGGTTTGTTTTACGGCATATCAACACCTCAATGGGTTATTTAATGCCGACAAGATTTTTATTGTTGGTAATATTCTTTTTCCAAATATGTGCTGCTTTGTAATATTTTTTCCTTCAAAATGTATTGCTGGTAATAATTTTTCTTCACAAATGCATTACTGGAATTAAAACGTATTTTTACACTTTTATAGTGTTTTCACCCCAGTTTGGAGGTTAACTATTTGCCCATGGTTGGAACCCTAACAGGTGCTACTACCCCGAGTCAGGGTGAACCTTGGAATACCAGCAAATAAGAGGTGGTTCTACGCTCCTCAAAACATCTTGATCAGAGACCTTGCTGTTGGACGTAGTTTATCGTCTTACCCAGAACGCGGTGTAGTTATTACCCAGGACGTTCGACATATAAGGCTTTTAAGCAAATGATTCCATTGGGATTCATAGAGCAAGGAAAGATTATAAAATAATATTACAAAATAAATAATAATAATAATAAAACATATATTACTAATAATATTTTAAATAATAAAACATGTATTTTATCAATATATATCAATAGTTAGCGGAATTTAAGTTTTTTTTAAAAAATCCATTGATTACTACATTATGGTTTAACTTAGCTGAGGAAGATTTATCCGGAGGTACCACGTCTGGTGCAGATACACCGATGACCGACAAGATTCACACATTCAGGGTAAGTTCTTATCTGGCAGCTAAAGGAGTAGGTGAAACCCAACGGATGGCGATCCGATCTTAACGCTGCAGCCGTTTATCTGAAGTTATGCATCTGTGAATTCCCCTGGGCATGCGCAGTGAAGTATCTTAAATTGTAAGATGCATCGAATGTATCATTATTCATGCCTCTAAACGAAGGGCTTGCTTGTATGGACCAGCTATTGGCACAATGTTAGTAAGGGTTCAAGCTCTCTCACACACACACACACACACACGCGCGCACACACACACACACAAACACACACACACACAAATATATATATATATATATATATATATATATGCGTGCGTGTTTAGGCAGCAAATTCTCTTTTAGGTATGCCTGAATAATTACAGACATTATGTTTGCTAATTTTTAATAAAATCCGTTCATACTCACGAATAACCTTCCGTGTATTGATGCTAAAGGATGAGAGAAATGTGCAATAACTGCTTAAATTTCTTTAAATGATTGCGTTTAGCATGAAACAGTCTGTCGCCTGTGAGTGTTGATTTCAATGTTCTCTTTTATAGTTACATACGCTCTATCCATAAATATAGCATACTTAAAACTATATATATATATATATATATATATATATATATATATATAAATATAAAAGTGGACATGGAAGTCAGCACTTAGAGGCGACAGTCTGTTTCATGCTAGTGCAATCGCCTGACGATTGCACTAGCATGAAACAGACTGTCGCCTCTAAGTGCTGACTTCCATGTCCACTTTTATATTTACACACGCTCTATCTCTGATATTGAGCACTTTACCCCATAAATATAGCACACTTTAAGACTATATTTCTGCATATATATATATATATATATATATATATATATATATATATATATATATATATATATATATTAATGCAAGTTTCATTAGATAATATAGACAATAATAAACAAAAATTAAAAATCCTTGAAGCTATATACCTGAAACAGTTGAAACCTAACCTGAACAAAATAAACTATGAAATCTCCACAAATATTCTTAAATTCTTCTAATCTATAGCAGAAGCCATTGGTTTATACCAATGGCTTCCCATACTTAATACTTCTCGTTTTCACTCTCGCGTGGTCATGTGTGACGTCACGAGCTACGATGCGTTTTTCGGTTCCTTGGCTCGTAAATAAGAGTTTGTCGTTACTTTGAGCTTATTCAAAGAGCAAGGGCGGACCATTATTGTGGTTTCGTATATGTGTTGTTTGATTTATTACAATTGTCATCTTTGATAATGTCTTATGTAAGCCGAAAGCTTAGATTGGATTCAAACATGTGTCAATATGGTGTTTTCCTTTCGTCTTTCAACGATAATGTGATTAAGCTTATCAGACAATACGAAAGGAACTTACTTAAAATAAATAGACAAAACTTGTCTGTATTATTTAATGAAAAATTGCTGCCGAAATATACACAATATATATATATATTTATATACATATATATGTGTGTGTATGTGTGTGTGTGTGTGTGTGTGTGTGTGTGTGTGTGTTTGTGTGTGTGTGTGTGTGTGTGTATGTATTGTTGAAATTTGTTATATGTATCGCTAAAGGTGCTCAGTATCGGAGATAGAGCGAATATATATATCGACAGTATGGACATAGGAAGCAACACTATATGACGACTGTCAGTTTCATAATCAATGATATCCTCAGAAAAAAGAAGATTGCACTGAAGCGACATGAAACTAACATTCTCCATGAAGTTTTGATTCTTATGTCAGCACTCTCTTCTCCCTCCCTCTCTCTTTCCCTCTCTCTCTCCCTCCCTCTCTTATTATATACACATACACACACACCTATGTGTAGGTGTATGTGCGTTTTTGTTACTTCAAATGCTATTATAGTTGATATTTCGTATTTGAAATAGATGTCCCATATATTATCCACTATAATAACATTTAAAGCAATAAGACTAGGATTAAAAATGAATCCATTCTTTGGAAGTATATGTATATTTTACAAGTATATATATATATATATATATATATATTTTACAAGTATATGTATATGTTTATGCGTACCCATAAATACCCATTACATAGACATGGGCTAAATGATCATGATCATGTCTATCTATTAGTCTTTTCATATGACGTAGGAGAAATTTAACTTTAATTTTTATGTTATTTTCAAGTTGTCAAATATTATTTTTTAAATCGTGGCTATCATTTTTAGGTCGCAGATAAATGGATAACAGTTACATTTCCTATTTAAAAAAACAAGAACTTATATATGCATATTAAAGAAAAGACAAGTGGAAAACATGTTTATGCCAATGCGTTTTGTTCCTTGGGGAACTTTATCGAAACAAGAATTGCCTTGATATATTTCACAAATGAAGAAAACGTCTTGGCATAAATAGTTATTTTTCTCTTGTTTTTTTTCTTTTATTGATATTGTCTTTAAAGATATATTTTATTTATATCTGAATTTTTACACACATATTAATAATTAATTTCATATACATTTTTCTATGTGTTGTAAAAAGGATACCCATTTAATAGAGGAGTTACATTTTATAGTTATTGAGATGGAAACACAATATTGTTAATTACAAGCACGTTGAACAGAAGACAACCATGAAACTGAAAACATCGGCAAGATAAAAAAAAAATTATTTCTAAAAGTGCATTTGTTTATGAATAAATGTAATATAAATTATTTTAATTGGAAATGATTTCTCACGGACCTTAAAAGACGCTTTCTGTTGGCTTTCCTTAAATTATTTTTAAAAATTATTCTTGAAAATATATCGTAATTCTCCATGTATAATATGACTTCACCTATAATACGCACCCCTAAAACTTTGCTGAAAGTGTGGGAAAATGCTTCTACTCACACATGATAAGCATCCCTTGTCTGGTAATCATATAAATTGTACATCTCCAATTCCATTATGGCTAGAGAATAATACTATTCCAATTTAGTTTTATGATAATTCTTATTTTATTTTACATTTTTAAGTATTGTTAGATAAATATGATTGTATTTGACATCCTTATGGGGTCGTAATCGCCGAAGGTTAGGGTCAAATTGTCGTATGTTTGTGGTGAGTAGTCGTTTCACAACTGAAATCGACCTATGAAACGGCAATTCTTTAAAGATGTTTTTGTAGCTGTGCATAATACGCACCCCTAATTTTACTTATTATTATTTATTTTTTTTAGAAAAAAAAATGCGTATTATACATGGGGAATTACGGTATTAAGAATTTTATCTTGACCAAAATTATGGGTTATTTAATTATTTATTAAAACCGCAGTATGTGGCACAACAGTTTTTGACTAATTATGTTAAAGAACCGATTATTTTTATAATCCAAGGGCTGAAAGAAAAAAAATAAAGATAACATATATATTAATATGAGAGAAATGAAGACATTAACATTTGAGTTCTTGCGGAAATACAACATCTGTTGTGCTTTGTAGAGAGAAAAAAAGACACACAGACACAAGTGGCCAGTATTTCGCCAAGAGAATTCACAGGTGCACATATTCTGAAGTGCGCTCTCCAGTGTTAAAGCCAAAAGTTCTTTTGAATGACACCACCAGGTGGCGCTCGACAGAAATAGGGTTTCCATTAGGATATAGAAGAAATAATTCCGAATATTCTAATGAAACTAATCGAATTAGGAGGGGAATTGGAGGTTTTATTTCATTCTTTTCCTTTTTTCATGTAAACGGTGGATATAAAATGATTTTTAAAAAATATAAAGAACTAGCGGTAATTATATCCTGTTTGCTGAGAGTCTGTTCAAAGAACGAAGGAATATAATTGAATGATGTATGGAAAATGTAACCAATTCTTATGGCAAACATCTTGTGTTGTATAGAAAACGAAATACACATCTCAATTGACAGGCAAACTTAAATAAGGCTAACAGATAGAGACATGGCAGCAGACTTGCTTTACCAAAACGTCATTTACATATCTGTCTATCTATATCAGTCTGTTCATATCTATCTATCTATCTCTCTCTCTCTCTCTCTCTCTATATATATATATATATATATATATATATATATATATATATATATATCAGTCTGTTCATATCTATCTATCTATCTATCTATCTATCTATCTGTCTGTTTGTATCTATCTATCTATTTCAGCCTGTTTATAACTATCTATCTATCTATCTATCTCAGTCTGTTCATATCTATCTATCCATCCATCCATCTATCTATCACAGTCTGTTCATATCTATCTATCCATCCATCCATCTATCTATCTATCTATCTATCTGTGTCTGTCTGTTAATATCTATCTATCTATCTATCTATCTATCTATCTATCTATCTATCTGACTATCCGTATCTATCTATTTCAGCCTGTTAATATCTATCTATCTATATATCTATCTATCTATCTGTCTGTCTATCTGTCCGTATCTATCTATTTCAGCCTGTTTATATCTATCTATCTATCTATCTATCTATCTATCTATCTATCTATCTATTTATCTATCTATCTGTATATATACACTACAGTTCAAACGTTTGAAGCTACCTCCAGAATTAGCATGAGATTAACTTTTCAGAAGAGTGACACATTTACATCCCAAAAAATGAAAAAAGAGCTCTTAGAGTCTTTGAAAACATGCAATCATTTATCAAACTTATAGTTTATGAAATTTTTGTAACGAATGCCAAAAGTTGCAAACCCATTTCTAAAAAATTTTTGTCTCATTTTTGTATAATTTTCTCTTATTTTAAGTCCAAAACGACTTCTTGTACCAATTTAAAAATACCAGTTGTGTTCTGAAACTTTTGAACTGTAGAGTACATATGAAACTGTGTGTGTGTGTGTGTGTGTGTGTGTGTGTGTGTGTGTGTGTGTGTGTGTGTGTGTGTGTGTGTGTGTGTGTGTGTGTGTGTTATAGATATACATGACATTCCATTAAGCTGCTGGCACCCAACCAGCAATAGTCACATATAACAACAGTTTGGTAGGTAAAATTAGTAGGTAATATTACCCGTTCCATCTGTCAATGATTATATAAATCTCTCGCAGGACTTAAAAGCCATCTTCGCAGGTATGCCAGGTCCAAATTTGCCGGACAATGTATTGTGTTCCTGGCAACATTTCTAAGCATCAGGGTCGGTGCGTACTACCTTCAACCCCGCCTCAGAACGAAGTTGAATAATTGGGTTTCCGGGCAGTGTTTTGTGACCTTTGCTAACTTATCAACATTTCCTTTTTTTTCTTCTCGTAACGTTTTCTATCCATTTGAGTTGTCTTACTTTTGGGAGTCTTCAAGAGATGTATTTTTTTGTGATTTGATAAAATTATTTGTGATTCGGTAACAACAGTCTGTAAGAACCGATGAAGAACTATCTTCTTTAAGGCCGAGATAACGGGTCGACTGCTACTACATATATATATATATATATATATATATATATATATATATATATATATATATATATATATATATATATATATATGCACATTTCATTAAAAACGACTGACAAGGTGCTTTTATTTAGTTTTTTATATAATTTCTCGTGCGATCTAATAATGTTTTTTCTTTTCAGATGATAAATTATATAAAAACTGTCCGAATGTTCTTTTTATCCGAGCGCTTTCGGCTATACATTTAGCCATTTTCAAGGATTATATTTCAACTGTTAGAATTAGAAATAGTTTGTTATATGTATGTTTTATAAAGTGATTCATTTTTTTGTTTCAAAACACGGTCAAGATATTATGTCCATGTTCAAAGTTAATATTATTAGATCGCACGGGAAATTATATAAAAAACTAAATAAAAGCACCTTGTCAGTCGTTTTTAATGAAATGTGCATGAAAGAAGGATTGCTGCCTAAATACACAAATATATATATATATATATATATTTGTGTGTGTGTGTGTGTGTGTGTGTGTGTGGTGTGTGTGTGTGTGTGTGTGTGTGTGTGTGTGGTGTGTGTGTGTGTGTGTGTGTGTGTGTGTGTGTGTGCACGTGCACTTCTCAGTGATAGGATACAGAGTAAGTAGCATGGCGTTTTTTTGCTGTGAAGGTTTGCCATGTTCGGGACCATGGAATGTAGTTTGCTCGAACACTTTCCGTGGAAGTAGCGGTACGGTAGTGAGAGACTTGCCACATCCCGCCCGGGGGAGAGAGGTTGAAGCGTGGAGAATAATTCGCTTTGGACCCTATCAAGGCTGGAGAGTGAGGTCAGAGTAGCTCCCGTCAAAATATGACAGAAGTACTACATTTTTTACATGATCTGGCTCTTGTAAATGTAGAGGATAGCCGGAGAGGTTAATTACTTACTGGAGCGCTAAAGAAAGCCGACCATTTTACATTCAAATCCCAGCAATGGATTGCGTGTGAGTTTGAGGCACAATATTAATATTGGCAACTAAATATTACGTCAATATGAATATGACAATATGAATACATTAGCGTTTTTCTAAATTCTTCCAGTTGCTAAGGACATTTTGTTTGTTGTTAATAGTTACTTTGTTTTTAAGAAATTCATTTGGTTTTTACCTTGAATAAGTCCAAACATGTCGACTAATAATACAGTTTTCCTATTGTGTTTTACCTTTTTACATATTGCCTTTTTCTACAGGTTAACTCTGAGCAATGAAAATTCGTATAAAATTCGTATAAATATTTTGTCGACACGCCTCTTTCACCTATGTATCATTAGGCTGACCCTGACGATCTGCCTAAGTGAAACCTTGGTAAGTTTGTCTGGCTCATCAGGTTTTGACTATATATATATATATATATATATATATATATATATATATATATATATATATAAAAGTGAACATAGAAGTCAACTCTTAGATCCGACAGTCTGTTTCATGCTAGATGCAATCGTCAGGTCACGAGTGCTGTTATTTTTCTCGGCTATTTATATATACGGGTCAGTGGGGCATTGTTGGTAGTCTATTTTGGCGGTTATTTTACCGGAAGTCGTTTATTTGTTTATTTATTTATTTGGGTTAAATTATTTTGCTTGTTTGTATTTATTTTTACTTTTTATTTTTTATCTTATATATTTATTTATTTATTTTATTTTGATCGGTGGTTTTATTAACGTAGTAAAAATTTAATAGTTTAATGGGGAAGATAATTAAAACTGTTCAATTTTGGGGTTGATTGTTGTAGTTTGGTCTAACTATTATTTTGGCGGGAACATTTTTTAATTTGTTTATTACTTCATGTATTTATTTGGATTGATATATATATACATATATATATATATATATATATATATAATAGCTGGCCACTCGTATTCGAGGATACCCGTCTACTAGGGCGCTCGCTCAGGCACATTTCTGTTAGCTATATACCCACAGAGCCCACCTGTGGTTTATACGGCAAAAACGCCGAGCAGACCTTAGTTACAGTTTCTGGGAGAGAGCGTGACATCTAGTGTGATCAACAATTTGAACAAGGCCAGCACGCTCAAGCCCTCGGCCAAGATGACTTGTGGTTTCGTGCTAGCAAAGCTATCGACGGCACAAAAGAGACCCATTTCCCCAATTTCACGCACAAGGATTGGGTCAACTCGCAGTGTGGTTTTCAGGCACTTTCCAAAGGTGCCGCTCGGATCGACCTCGATCCAGTCCGATAACATCAGGAAGTCGCCTTTCTGACAAATCGACCATGGTGAGATTCGAATCCCGGTTTCATGTTCAGAAAACGAACATTCAAACCACTCGGCCATATATATATATATATATATATATATATATATATGGAAAAATATTCTCGAATTAATCAAGAATCCGTCAAGAAAGTTTTGTTCTTTGGACATTTGGTCAGATTTTGCGAATTTTAATCTCGTTGAGAAATATTCCGAGATCCCATGTTTATATATATAGTGTCTCACAATCCCATTTGACATGTTTAAATATAACCATCCCATTTCTTTTGTGAACCGTACAGGGTTCTATGGCACCAACTTTTGAAATATGTTGGCGTTTGTCGCCTTTGTTTCAGTCGGCAAACTATTCTTGAAATTCGGGCATATCCGGTCTGGCTTTTCTAGTATCTGAAACACAGTTGGCAAGAATGTCAATGGCAGTGCGAAGACAAGTTCTACAAAGTTCCTGACACGCCCACTGAGACTCTATAACTCTTTATCCTGATGTGAGACGAGGCAGAAGGATTTTACAAGTGCATGCTTAACGGATATACTAGTGTAAGAAATACAAACAATGGATGCATTAGAAAGACATTGAACAACGAAGAAAAGTTCTCCAAAGTTCCAATACTTACTGGTTTTGCTATCAAAATTAACTATCAGTAGTTAATTCTTACTGATAGATAAACATTTTTCTGCTTAAAAAGTAGTCTATGAATACATTAAAAGCCAATATTAATCTATAATTTGAAAGGGTTAGTGAATGAGGAATAACCAAAACGGAGGTTGGAAATGAATGAACTGGTATTTTCATATCAACAAAATACAATACTCGCCCCGGCGTGAAGTAGGTTAACCATTGCTATTGGTGGACTACTTAGTATATTATCCCCATTTACACTTACGTATCTATGTGGATTGGGACATACCAATTAGTGTTTATGGGTACGGTATATAACATAACTTGTAATAACAGAGCGGGTATTTTTCTCTTTTCTTCAGGCTCTGTGATTTCCGTGTTTTCTACTCTTGTATGAAGATAAAAAATTACGTATTGTTTTTTATTTTTTTATTGAATGGTTTCGTCTTTGGATCAGAGAAGTATCAGTGCGCCTTGTCACTTCCCTGCATGTCTGCCTGTGACTGGATTATGTATTCTGGACAAAATGATATATATATATATATATATATATATATATATATATATATATATATATATCTTATTTTAGGATATTGTATCAAAAATATGCCAAAAAACGCTACGCATTTGCTGTCGTGTTTCGATGCGAATCAAAGCATCTCATCAGGCGTTAGTACATAACTGGTAAGTAGGCAATTTATAGAGATTTATAAGCAAGATACACCTTTTTCACGAGAAAAGGAAGAAAAAGAGCAAGAAAGAAATGAGAGGAGATGGTCGCATGGTTTGTTGGTTTTTTGCTCAGATTAGCCAATCGAAATGACCTAAGTTTAAAGTAAAGGAATATATATGTATATATATATATATATATATATATATATATATATATATATATATATATTGAAGGTACGAAATTTTTTCACAGAAATAAAAGTGTGAAGCTTGATATTACCAGACATATTAAAAACGGGCAAAGCAACCGGTTTCGCTCCCGCTCGTTAGGCTTCCAACGGGGGATCTTTAATTAAAATTAAAAACACAGAAAATGTACAATGAATAGGAAATGTGGAGGAGAAAAAATATGAACACAAGAAACTAGAGACAAATGACAGCGAGTTCCAACAAACACTCACGCTGTTTACACAAGGAAGGCTTGCGGGACCCGATGTAAAATGCCTCCAGTACCTTGAGGTGAAATAAAGAGTATGACCGGGTCAACACAGTATATATATATATATATATATATATATATATATATATATATATATATATATATATATATATATATATATATATATTTAGATTTAGATTTTATTTTCTAGATTCATCGGAGAATGCTTCGTATCAGGGATAGACTGTTGGGATTATAAACTGTGGACATACAAATTAATACTACGGTGTGACAGGCAGTTTACTCAGATGTGTTACTCCACTTTTTGTAGGCAACTTAGGGCTTACTAGATACCAGAAACTTTTAATGTAAGCAAATGTCCTTAGATTTTTTAAGCGCGAGTTTTTTCCTCACGTTTATTCAGCATTAAATTATAGCACTTAACATACTCCATAGTTTACCTTCGCATTCACAGTCAGCCTGAAGAATATTTATGAGTGTTCATAAATTTTAAAAACCTAATTTTCATTTCTATTTATAACCAAAGGACGAAATGCATCGGCAAGATATATTTTTGATTTATATCTGATTTTTTTACCCCATATATATATATATATATATACACACACACACACACACACACACACACACACACACACACATATATATATATATATATATATATATATATATATATATATATATGAAGAAATATAGTCTTAAAATGTGCTATATTTATGGGATAAAGTGCTCAATATCAGAGATAGAGCGTGTGTAAATATAAAAGTGAGCATAGAAGTCAGCACTTAGAGGCGACAGTCTGTTTCATGCTAGTGCAATCGTCAGGCAAAAAATCAGATATAAATCAAAAATATATCTTGCCGATGCTTTTCGTCCTTTGGATATAAATAGAAATGAAAATTAGGTTTTTAAAATTTATGAACACTGCCTGACGAAACAGACTGTCGCATCTAAGTGTTGACTTCTATGTTCACTTTTATATATATATATATATATATATATATATATATATATATATATATATATATATATTAATTTAAAAATTATAACATAAATATGTTATAAAATCACTACAAAAATAGCCATTTTGCTTCAACACTTCTGGTGTCTTATCAAGTGATGATGTCGAATGTAGAATTTACATTCAATATCATCACTTGATAAGACACCAGAGTTGTTGAAACAACATGGCTATTTTTCTAGTGATTTTATAACATATTTATGTTATAATTTTTAAATTAATAATTATATTTGCTCTACTCTGTATTGAGCACTCTTTTAAGAATAGTAATTGTTGGTTATTGGAATTTATTCCGTATGCACTAATCCTATACTTGTATATATATATATATATATATATATATATATATATATATATATATATATATATATATATATATACATACATATATAATATGGATAAAACAAGTGAAAAGTTGCAAATTAAAAGAAAAAAATTGGGTGCATTTTTTGTGAAAGTATTTATTTATATGTTTTTATATATTTTTATATATTATGCTACACACACACACACACACACACACACATATATATATATATATATATATATATATATATATATATATATATATATATATATATATATATATATATATATAATGTGTATTTAGGCAGTAAATGTTCTTCAAAGTAAATATTATTAAAGACATCATCATCATCATCCTGGTTATTTATACCGGTATGTTAACAGCCATACATTAGGCAATCCAGTCTACCCTATTATTTCCGTATATCAATTATCAAAATCGTCAAACCAAATAATCGTACTGTACTTACCTACCAAATACAGTATAAGTTCTGCTAAAGATTCTTTCCAAATTCTTCACTCCAACACGCCTCAAGTAGAAATCATTCTTAGCATCCTTAGACGTTGAAAATTTGTCCACCAACGTTTTTGTCCATGAGACAATTCACCTTATTTTAAATAAATTTTATCGTCTTTCTTCTCTGTTACCTCTGAAAATTAATCCCACAATATGAAAAAAATCTTTTATTAGCGCCCACATCACAATTCTCTTTCCGCAATTACTTCGCTAACAGTTCTACCCAGACTTTATTATCAATATTATTATTTCAGAGGTGATATCGCCCCTGCCACATCATTTATTTCAAAGTTTAAGCTTACATTAAAGATCTTAGAATATATCTATAGTTGTGTAGGCAATAAAATCCCAGTAAAGTTCAAAACCCTTGTTTAATGCGGAAAGTAGTCAGAGAAGTCAATAGAATTCTAAAAATCTATACAAAACATGTGAAGAGACTTAATTCTTGTTATTGCCAAGAGGTGAAACAACAATTAAAAAATGGTTTATTATCTGTTCATGTATATGATCTTACTGCTAAAGGGAAATTTTAGAGTGTATACTTTGATTCACCATTAGTGGTTAAAGGAGGAGAAGGAATTTAAAAGCACAAGAGCCTTTTTACATTGAAGAGAGCACGTATCTCATTACATCATTTGGATATTAAATCAAGTATCATGTACCAACATAGTAAAAATAGTAAAAAGTCCATAGTTTAATAAAAGTCTTAAAAGTTTAGCCCAACCATTAAATAGAAAAACCCTTTGTGAAGTCGTCATAAAACAAATTGTAGTCCAGTCCAACACGTTTGTATAAGAAATAGCCATCTGAATAAACAAATAAATAAAGATAATCATAGATAGATAATAATAAAACCGAATCCTTTCGACACTTAACGACCTGCCGTAGCGCCATAAAATATCTTCCGCTTTAAACTAACTAGACGGTGACCGCCAACACCAGATTTGAAATAGACACCCCACCATAACCTGACATAAACTTTCCGAAGGTGACGGGTCTGTAGATCAGAACTTAATCTTCGACTACCTAACCAAGCCGTTTCCATAGTAATTAATGTTGCAAGAGACCATACTTATAAACACGCGCAAACCACAAGACACCTTAATTCAAATTAATTTCAATAATTATATTGAAGGATTCAGCTCTTGTTTTTGAAACATGCGAACTCTTATGTAGCGAAGGAATCATATTTTTAAAAATAATATTATAATATATATATATATATTTTTTGTCATCCACAGATAGACTGTTTCGCTGTTTCACAGCTCATCAGTGTGGCTTGAAGTCCGTTTGCCTTTAGCTAGGATAGAAATATATATATATATATTATCACTAAATATAAAATTCATGATACTTAACAATGACGGACTAAAGTTTACGTGATAATGCGCTTCTTCTCTCACACTTCCGGACAGAGGAACTCCCTTCCTCTTATTTGCTTTCCTGATAGCTATAATCTTCAAATATTCAAATGTAATGTCAGTCGAATTATTCTTATCTTACCTCAAGGAGCTTTAACAACCTGAAAATTTGAGTCGGTTATAGATAAGTATTGCAAACGTTGTATTTTTTTTTTATAATTGTTGCTCTAGATATAAGTTGAACACTCTTATTGCCCAAATCCTGTTCCCTTTGGCATATCTTACATTACATCATTTTGCGTATATCAACAGGCAACATTATTATTATTGCAATTGATAAAATTATCTTTTAATCATAGTTTTATGTAAATAAAATAAATTCTGTCAACATTAATTTTCTTAATTAACCTCTTTTTAATTAAATTTATTTTAATACTTTGTTTGATCAGAATTAAATCAGATTCCATTATGGGGATTCAGTGTAAGCATATCGGTTTTTTGATATTTTAAAGTATTGACAGAAAATGTTGGGGTTTTGTAAATAAAATAATTAATAAACAGTTTTTCTTTCGTGCAGGAAGACAAACATCCTATAGCGGAAAAAGTGGCAAATCCATTAAATAAGAACGGGGAATATGCAACCTAAAAATCATTGCAAGATAAACGATATCATCGAATACAATGGAAAAAAGACTCTGCACAGACTGACTTCGTTTTGATAAAACTGTCAAGAAGTGAAGGAGCAAATTAAAAGAATTTTCTATTAAAAGAAATTCAGTTACAATAAACTAGAATTCACCCAAAATAAGTCAAAATAATGGTAAAATATTTTTTTAAAATGCAGTTGTACACCACTTTTAAAATTGTTTTCTTCAACTTACGGTCAAATAACCCTGAAAACACAGATTCCCGTTTTTTCGTCAGAAGTTATGTAGTGCTTAATTTAGTGGGTACTTGTAAGAAATTTGTGGAATAAATCTCAAAATGTCAACTTTTGAAAGGTGAGAAGATAATCCGTAAAATTATGGACTATCATTTCCAATCCCACGTTTCTTGGCGGTGGAATCAGCAAAAACCCCTGAATGGGCCTTTGGTATATTTTCTGGAAGAAAGCGCATCATATGTCAGGATCAACTGCTTTTGAATCTGCTCAAATCCTCGATCAATATAACGTATGACTTTGCGAGAACATATATTGTTATGGGAACTTAACTATAACGAGACAATGAACTCTTCCTGACACTATAAATGCTGCGCCACTCAAGAGAGACGTGAACGAGTCGAGACTGAATCGAGTCGAGCCAATAGTAGTTGACTCCAAACCAGATTGACAGTCATAACACCTTCAACATCTTCTATTATTATTCTGTGAAATATATCATTGTTATTTCTACTCTTGTGTTCGTGTTGTTATTCCTTGTTCCTAAACTTGGACTATAACAGTGGCGACGAGGCTATTGGAACATAACATATATATATGTATATATATATATATATATATATATATATATATATATAACGTTTAAAGGAACGAACATGTCGGATTGAAAATAAATCTATCAATTCTTTAGAAAAGCTTTGTTTACGCTTCGGAAACAAAACTGATATGAGCTTTAGAGAGAAATAATCTGAACGAAAAAATGTGCTTTCCTTAAAATTGAAAATACAGCTTTGCTAGAATGTGGCGCTCTTTGTAGCCGAACGGTAAAATACGCCGAATTAACCCGTGTTTTCACTTACAAAGAGAAACGCAGGTTCGGACACTACCCCACAGAGCATTTTTTATTAAAATTTCTCGAGTGAGCAGGACGATTGATGCAATACACACGGTTAAAATCAAAACTGGATGTCTATTTCAAATACGCGTATTCATTAGAATTATATATATATATATATATATATATATATATATATATATATATATATATATATATATATATTATAAATTAATAGATTTAAAATATGGTTTTACCGCTACACAGTGATGACCATGTTTCAGAAATGGAAGCTAAAGCCCCTGAATTTAATTAAATTAAGGGGCTTTAGCTTCCATTTCTGAAACATGGTCATCACTGTGTAGCGGTAAAACCATATTTTAAATCTATTAATTTATAATATTAATGCTCTGTAAATGTAAATTTACATAGAGCACTATTGTGTAAAAATAAAAATATCTATAAGAACACCGGATTTTATATCTTACTGTTCTTTCCTTTTTATTTATATATACATATATATATATATATATATATATATATAAGTGAACATTGGTGTATATATATATATATATATATATATATATATATATATATATATATATATATATATATATATATATATATAAAAGTGAACATTGATGCTAAACGCAATCGTCACACCTGACGATTGCATCTAGCATGAAACAGCCTGTCGCCTCTGAGTGTTGATTTCAATGTCCACTTTTATATTGACATACACTCTATCTCTGATATTCAGCACTTTATCCCATAAATATAGTACACCGTAAAACTATATTTTTCTCATATATATATATATATATAATATATATATATATATATATATATATATATATATTGCTTTTTTCGATCTACATGCAATGCTGGACACTTCAGAACAACAGCTAATGTATATGTTGAAACAAATTTTACTGTCTTTCTTTTTCTTTTACTTTGTCAGGAAATGGAAAAGGATTCCAGACAATTCGTAGATGGTAATGTAAGTTGTGAAATCAATGAATAATAGACCAGCTGGTGACATATTTCGCTGATACGACGACGTATTTTGTTATACGAAGACATTCAATTCTCAAATGACAAAGAAGTCATGATCAACGTATTTTCTTATTCTCCTGTTTAACTGAATGACATTCATCTTATGTTTAAGGTTTGAACACTTTTATTTTCCATGCCAACTTTTGGGGCGACTGTCCTGTCAGTATTTCTAATCTCTGATTTGTATATCAGTTTGTTTTTTTCTTTTTTATTAATCAAGAACGGAAGCTGGCAGCTGGGTACGGTTTGGGCAAATTGCT
>OZ038483.1:19214819-19294819 GCA_964036315.1 Acanthosepion esculentum
AGGTTCTACCGAACTTGAACTCGGTTCGCTGGATTCAAAGTCAGAATGATAACCATTACACCATAGAACCTATCGCTCAATCGCTAAACTTACTTTGTCATTACTATTTAGTTTCTTATATGAATTTAAAAGGTTCTACCGAACTTGAACTCGGTTCGCTGGATTCAAAGTCCAGAATGCTAACCATTACACCATCATTCGCACAATCGATAAACTTACTTTGTCATTACTATTTAGTTTCTTATATGAATTTAAAAGGTTCTACCGTACTTGAACTCGGATCGCTGGATTCAAAGTCCAGAATGCTAACCATTACACCATAGAACCTATCGCACAATCGATAAACTTACTTTGTCATTACTATTTAGTTTCTTATATGAATTTAAAAGGTTCTACCGAACTTGAACTCGGTTCACTGGATTCAAAGTCCAGAATGCTAACCATTACACCATAGAACATATCGCACAATCGCTAAACTTACTTTGTCATTACTATTTAGTTTCTTATATGAATTTAAAAGGTTCTACCGAACTTGAACTCGGTTCGCTGGATTCAAGTCCAGAATGCTAACCATTACACCATAGAACCTATCGCACAATCGATAAACTTACTTTGTCATTACTATTTAGTTTCTTATATGAATTTAAAAGGTTCTACCGAACTTGAACTCGGTTCGCTGGATTCAAAGTCCAGAATGCTAACCATTACACCATAGAACCTATCGCACAATCGCTAAACTTACTTTGTCATTACTATTTAGTTTCTTATATGAATTTAAAAGGTTCTACCGAACTTGAACTCGGATCGCTGGATTCAAAGTTCAGAATGCTAACCATTACACCATAGAACCTATCGCACAATCGCTAAACTTACTTTGTCATTACTATTTAGTTTCTTATATGAATTTAAAAGGTTCTACCGAACTTGAACTCGGATCGCTGGATTCAAAGTCCAGAATGCTAACCATTACACATAGAACCTATCGCACAATCGCTAAACTTACTTTGTCATTACTATTTAGTTTCTTATATGAATTTAAAAGGTTCTACCGAACTTGAACTCGGTTCGCTGGATTCAAAGTCCAGAATGCTAACCATTACACCATAGAACCTATCGCACAATCGCTAAACTTACTTTGTCATTACTATTTAGTTTCTTATATGAATTTAAAAGGTTCTACCGAACTTGAACTCGGTTCGCTGGATTCAAAGTCCAGAATGCTAACCATTACACCATAGAACCTATCGCACAATCGCTAAACTTACTTTGTCATTACTATTTAGTTTCTTATATGAATTTAAAAGGTTCTACCGAACTTGAACTCGGTTCGCTGGATTCAAAGTCCAGAATGCTAACCATTACACCATAGAACATATCGCACAATCGATAAACTTACTTTGTCATTACTATTTAGTTTCTTATATGAATTTAAAAGGTTCTACCGAACTTGAACTCGGTTCGCTGGATTCAAAGTCCAGAATGCTAACCATTACACCATAGAACCTATCGCACAATCGATAAACTTACTTTGTCATTACTATTTAGTTTCTTATATGAATTTAAAAGGTTCTACCGAACTTGAACTCGGATCGCTGGATTCAAAGTCCAGAATGCTAACCATTACACCATAGAACCTATCGCACAATCGATAAACTTACTTTGTCATTACTATTTAGTTTCTTATATGAATTTAAAAGGTTCTACCGAACTTGAACTCGGTTCACTGGATTCAAAGTCCAGAATGCTAACCATTACACCATAGAACATATCGCACAATCGCTAAACTTACTTTGTCATTACTATTTAGTTTCTTATATGAATTTAAAAGGTTCTACCGAACTTGAACTCGGTTCGCTGGATTCAAAGTCCAGAATGCTAACCATTACACCATAGAACATATCGCACAATCGATAAACTTACTTTGTCATTACTATTTAGTTTCTTATATGAATTTAAAAGGTTCTACCGAACTTGAACTCGGTTCGCTGGATTCAAAGTCCAGAATGCTAACCATTACACCATAGAACCTATCGCACAATCGCTAAACTTACTTTGTCATTACTATTTAGTTTCTTATATGAATTTAAAAGGTTCTACCGAACTTGAACTCGGTTCGCTGGATTCAAAGTCCAGAATGCTAACCATTACACCATAGAACATATCGCACAATCGCTAAACTTACTTTGTCATTACTATTTAGTTTCTTATATGAATTTAAAAGGTTCTACCGAACTTGAACTCGGTTCGCTGGATTCAAAGTCCAGAATGCTAACCATTACACCATAGAACATATCGCACAATCGATAAACTTACTTTGTCATTACTATTTAGTTTCTTATATGAATTTAAAAGGTTCTACCGAACTTGAACTCGGTTCGCTGGATTCAAAGTCCAGAATGCTAACCATTACACCATAGAACATATCGCACAATCGATAAACTTACTTTGTCATTACTATTAGTTTCTTATATGAATTTAAAAGGTTCTACCGAACTTGAACTCGGTTCGCTGGATTCAAAGTCCAGAATGCTAACCATTACACCATAGAACCTATCGCACAATCGCTAAACTTACTTTGTCATTACTATTTAGTTTCTTATATGAATTTAAAAGGTTCTACCGAACTTGAACTCGGTTCGCTGGATTCAAAGTCCAGAATGCTAACCATTACACCATAGAACCTATCGCACAATCGATAAACTTACTTTGTCATTACTATTTAGTTTCTTATATGAATTTAAAAGGTTCTACCGAACTTGAACTCGGTTCGCTGGATTCAAAGTCCAGAATGCTAACCATTACACCATAGAACATATCGCACAATCGATAAACTTACTTTGTCATTACTATTTAGTTTCTTATATGAATTTAAAAGGTTCTACCGAACTTGAACTCGGTTCACTGGATTCAAAGTCCAGAATGCTAACCATTACACCATAGAACTATCGCACAATCGCTAAACTTACTTTGTCATTACTATTTAGTTTCTTATATGAATTTAAAAGGTTCTACCGAACTTGAACTCGGTTCGCTGGATTCAAAGTCCAGAATGCTAACCATTACACCATAGAACATATCGCACAATCGATAAACTTACTTTGTCATTACTATTTAGTTTCTTATATGAATTTAAAAGGTTCTACCGAACTTGAACTCGGTTCGCTGGATTCAAAGTCCAGAATGCTAACCATTACACCATAGAACATATCGCACAATCGATAAACTTACTTTGTCATTACTATTTAGTTTCTTATATGAATTTAAAAGGTTCTACCGAACTTGAACTCGGTTCACTGGATTCAAAGTCCAGAATGCTAACCATTACACCATAGAACATATCGCACAATCGCTAAACTTACTTTGTCATTACTATTTAGTTTCTTATATGAATTTAAAAGGTTCTACCGAACTTGAACTCGGTTCGCTGGATTCAAAGTCCAGAATGCTAACCATTACACCATAGAACATATCGCACAATCGATAAACTTACTTTGTCATTACTATTTAGTTTCTTATATGAATTTAAAAGGTTCTACCGAACTTGAACTCGGTTCGCTGGATTCAAAGTCCAGAATGCTAACCATTACACCATAGAACATATCGCACAATCGATAAACTTACTTTGTCATTACTATTTAGTTTCTTATATGAATTTAAAAGGTTCTACCGAACTTGAACTCGGTTCGCTGGATTCAAAGTCCAGAATGCTAACCATTACACCATAGAACATATCGCACAATCGATAAACTTACTTTGTCATTACTATTTAGTTTCTTATATGAATTTAAAAGGTTCTACCGAACTTGAACTCGGTTCACTGGATTCAAAGTCCAGAATGCTAACCATTACACCATAGAACATATCGCACAATCGCTAAACTTACTTTGTCATTACTATTTAGTTTCTTATATGAATTTAAAAGGTTCTACCGAACTTGAACTCGGTTCGCTGGATTCAAAGTCCAGAATGCTAACCATTACACCATAGAACCTATCGCACAATCGATAAACTTACTTTGTCATTACTATTTAGTTTCTTATATGAATTTAAAAGGTTCTACCGAACTTGAACTCGGTTCGCTGGATTCAAAGTCCAGAATGCTAACCATTACACCATAGAACCTATCGCACAATCGATAAACTTACTTTGTCATTACTATTTAGTTTCTTATATGAATTTAAAAGGTTCTACCGAACTTGAACTCGGTTCGCTGGATTCAAAGTCCAGAATGCTAACCATTACACCATAGAACATATCGCACAATCGCTAAACTTACTTTGTCATTACTATTTAGTTTCTTATATGAATTTAAAAGGTTCTACCGAACTTGAACTCGGTTCGCTGGATTCAAAGTCCAGAATGCTAACCATTACACCATAGAACATATCGCACAATCGATAAACTTACTTTGTCATTACTATTTAGTTTCTTATATGAATTTAAAAGGTTCTACCGAACTTGAACTCGGTTCGCTGGATTCAAAGTCCAGAATGCTAACCATTACACCATAGAACATATCGCACAATCGCTAAACTTACTTTGTCATTACTATTTAGTTTCTTATATGAATTTAAAAGGTTCTACCGAACTTGAACTCGGTTCGCTGGATTCAAAGTCCAGAATGCTAACCATTACACCATAGAACATATCGCACAATCGCTAAACTTACTTTGTCATTACTATTTAGTTTCTTATATGAATTTAAAAGGTTCTACCGAACTTGAACTCGGTTCGCTGGATTCAAAGTCCAGAATGCTAACCATTACACCATAGAACCTATCGCACAATCGATAAACTTACTTTGTCATTACTATTTAGTTTCTTATATGAATTTAAAAGGTTCTACCGAACTTGAACTCGGTTCGCTGGATTCAAAGTCCAGAATGCTAACCATTACACCATAGAACCATATCGCACAATCGATAAACTTACTTTGTCATTACTATTTAGTTTCTTATATGAATTTAAAAGGTTCTACCGAACTTGAACTCGGTTCGCTGGATTCAAAGTCCAGAATGCTAACCATTACACCATAGAACCTATCGCACAATCGATCAACTTACTTTGTCATTACTATTTAGTTTCTTATATGAATTTAAAAGGTTCTACCGAACTTGAACTCGGTTCGCTGGATTCAAAGTCCAGAATGCTAACCATTACACCATAGAACATATCGCACAATCGATAAACTTACTTTGTCATTACTATTTAGTTTCTTATATGAATTTAAAAGGTTCTACCGAACTTGAACTCGGTTCGCTGGATTCAAAGTCCAGAATGCTAACCATTACACCATAGAACATATCGCACAATCGATAAACTTACTTTGTCATTACTATTTAGTTTCTTATATGAATTTAAAAGGTTCTACCGAACTTGAACTCGGTTCACTGGATTCAAAGTCCAGAATGCTAACCATTACACCATAGAACATATCGCACAATCGCTAAACTTACTTTGTCATTACTATTTAGTTTCTTATATGAATTTAAAAGGTTCTACCGAACTTGAACTCGGTTCGCTGATTCAAAGTCCAGAATGCTAACCATTACACCATAGAACATATCGCACAATCGATAAACTTACTTTGTCATTACTATTTAGTTTCTTATATGAATTTAAAAGGTTCTACCGAACTTGAACTCGGTTCGCTGGATTCAAAGTCCAGAATGCTAACCATTACACCATAGAACATATCGCACAATCGATAAACTTACTTTGTCATTACTATTTAGTTTCTTATATGAATTTAAAAGGTTCTACCGAACTTGAACTCGGTTCACTGGATTCAAAGTCCAGAATGCTAACCATTACACCATAGAACATATCGCACAATCGCTAAACTTACTTTGTCATTACTATTTAGTTTCTTATATGAATTTAAAAGGTTCTACCGAACTTGAACTCGGTTCGCTGGATTCAAAGTCCAGAATGCTAACCATTACACCATAGAACATATCGCACAATCGATAAACTTACTTTGTCATTACTATTTAGTTTCTTATATGAATTTAAAAGGTTCTACCGAACTTGAACTCGGTTCGCTGGATTCAAAGTCCAGAATGCTAACCATTACACCATAGAACATATCGCACAATCGATAAACTTACTTTGTCATTACTATTTAGTTTCTTATATGAATTTAAAAGGTTCTACCGAACTTGAACTCGGTTCACTGGATTCAAAGTCCAGAATGCTAACCATTACACCATAGAACATATCGCACAATCGATAAACTTACTTTGTCATTACTATTTAGTTTCTTATATGAATTTAAAAGGTTCTACCGAACTTGAACTCGGTTCGCTGGATTCAAAGTCCAGAATGCTAACCATTACACCATAGAACCTATCGCACAATCGATAAACTTACTTTGTCATTACTATTTAGTTTCTTATATGAATTTAAAAGGTTCTACCGAACTTGAACTCGGTTCGCTGGATTCAAAGTCCAGAATGCTAACCATTACACCATAGAACATATCGCACAATCGATAAACTTACTTTGTCATTACTATTTAGTTTCTTATATGAATTTAAAAGGTTCTACCGAACTTGAACTCGGTTCGCTGGATTCAAAGTCCAGAATGCTAACCATTACACCATAGAACATATCGCACAATCGATAAACTTACTTTGTCATTACTATTTAGTTTCTTATATGAATTTAAATGGTTCTACCGAACTTGAATTCGGTTCACTGGATTCAAAGTCCAGAATGCTAACCATTACACCATAGAACATATCGCACAATCGCTAAACTTACTTTGTCATTACTATTTAGTTTCTTATATGAATTTAAAAGGTTCTACCGAACTTGAACTCGGTTCGCTGGATTCAAAGTCCAGAATGCTAACCATTACACCATAGAACCTATCGCACAATCGATAAACTTACTTTGTCATTACTATTTAGTTTCTTATATGAATTTAAAAGGTTCTACCGAACTTGAACTCGGTTCGCTGGATTCAAAGTCCAGAATGCTAACCATTACACCATAGAACATATCGCACAATCGATAAACTTACTTTGTCATTACTATTTAGTTTCTTATATGAATTTAAAAGGTTCTACCGAACTTGAACTCGGTTCACTGGATTCAAAGTCCAGAATGCTAACCATTACACCATAGAACATATCGCACAATCGCTAAACTTACTTTGTCATTACTATTTAGTTTCTTATATGAATTTAAAAGGTTCTACCGAACTTGAACTCGGTTCGCTGGATTCAAAGTCCAGAATGCTAACCATTACACCATAGAACCTATCGCACAATCGCTAAACTTACTTTGTCATTACTATTTAGTTTCTTATATGAATTTAAAAGGTTCTACCGAACTTGAACTCGGTTCACTGGATTCAAAGTCCAGAATGCTAACCATTACACCATAGAACATATCGCACAATCGCTAAACTTACTTTGTCATTACTATTTAGTTTCTTATATGAATTTAAAAGGTTCTACCGAACTTGAACTCGGTTCGCTGGATTCAAAGTCCAGAATGCTAACCATTACACCATAGAACCTATCGCACAATCGCTAAACTTACTTTGTCATTACTATTTAGTTTCTTATATGAATTTAAAAGGTTCTACCGAACTTGAACTCGGTTCGCTGGATTCAAAGTCCAGAATGCTAACCATTACACCATAGAACCTATCGCACAATCGCTAAACTTACTTTGTCATTACTATTTAGTTTCTTATATGAATTTAAAAGGTTCTACCGAACTTGAACTCGGTTCGCTGGATTCAAAGTCCAGAATGCTAACCATTACACCATAGAACCTATCGCACAATCGCTAAACTTACTTTGTCATTACTATTTAGTTTCTTATATGAATTTAAAAGGTTCTACCGAACTTGAACTCGGTTCGCTGGATTCAAAGTCCAGAATGCTAACCATTACACCATAGAACCTATCGCACAATCGATAAACTTACTTTGTCATTACTATTTAGTTTCTTATATGAATTTAAAAGATTCTACCGAACTTGAACTCGGTTCGCTGGATTCAAAGTCCAGAATGCTAACCATTACACCATAGAACCTATCGCACAATCGCTAAACTTACTTTGTCATTACTATTTAGTTTCTTATATGAATTTAAAAGGTTCTACCGAACTTGAACTCGGATCGCTGGATTCAAAGTCCAGAATGCTAACCATTACACCATAGAACCTACCGCACAATCGATAAACTTACTTTGTCATTACTATTTAGTTTCTTATATGAATTTAAAAGATTCTACCGAACTTGAACTCGGTTCGCTGGATTCAAAGTCCAGAATGCTAACCATTACACCATAGAACCTATCGCACAATCGCTAAACTTACTTTGTCATTACTATTTAGTTTCTTATATGAATTTAAAAGGTTCTACCGAACTTGAACTCGGATCGCTGGATTCAAAGTCCAGAATGCTAACCATTACACCATAGAACATATCGCACAATCGCTAAACTTACTTTGTCATTACTATTTAGTTTCTTATATGAATTTAAAAGGTTCTACCGAACTTGAACTCGGTTCGCTGGATTCAAAGTCCAGAATGCTAACCATTACACCATAGAACCTATCGCACAATCGCTAAACTTACTTTGTCATTACTATTTAGTTTCTTATATGAATTTAAAAGATTCTACCGAACTTGAACTCGGTTCGCTGGATTCAAAGTCCAGAATGCTAACCATTACACCATAGAACCTATCGCACAATCGCTAAACTTACTTTGTCATTACTATTTAGTTTCTTATATGAATTTAAAAGGTTCTACCGAACTTGAACTCGGATCGCTGGATTCAAAGTCCAGAATGCTAACCATTACACCATAGAACCTATCGCACAATCGATAAACTTACTTTGTCATTACTATTTAGTTTCTTATATGAATTTAAAAGGTTCTACCGAACTTGAACTCGGTTCGCTGGATTCAAAGTCCAGAATGCTAACCATTACACCATAGAACATATCGCACAATCGATAAACTTACTTTGTCATTACTATTTAGTTTCTTATATGAATTTAAAAGGTTCTACCGAACTTGAACTCGGTTCACTGGATTCAAAGTCCAGAATGCTAACCATTACACCATAGAACATATCGCACAATCGCTAAACTTACTTTGTCATTACTATTTAGTTTCTTATATGAATTTAAAAGGTTCTACCGAACTTGAACTCGGTTCGCTGGATTCAAAGTCCAGAATGCTAACCATTACACCATAGAACCTATCGCACAATCGCTAAACTTACTTTGTCATTACTATTTAGTTTCTTATATGAATTTAAAAGGTTCTACCGAACTTGAACTCGGTTCACTGGATTCAAAGTCCAGAATGCTAACCATTACACCATAGAACATATCGCACAATCGCTAAACTTACTTTGTCATTACTATTTAGTTTCTTATATGAATTTAAAAGGTTCTACCGAACTTGAACTCGGTTCGCTGGATTCAAAGTCCAGAATGCTAACCATTACACCATAGAACCTATCGCACAATCGCTAAACTTACTTTGTCATTACTATTTAGTTTCTTATATGAATTTAAAAGGTTCTACCGAACTTGAACTCGGTTCGCTGGATTCAAAGTCCAGAATGCTAACCATTACACCATAGAACCTATCGCACAATCGCTAAACTTACTTTGTCATTACTATTTAGTTTCTTATATGAATTTAAAAGGTTCTACCGAACTTGAACTCGGTTCGCTGGATTCAAAGTCCAGAATGCTAACCATTACACCATAGAACCTATCGCACAATCGCTAAACTTACTTTGTCATTACTATTTAGTTTCTTATATGAATTTAAAAGGTTCTACCGAACTTGAACTCGGTTCGCTGGATTCAAAGTCCAGAATGCTAACCATTACACCATAGAACCTATCGCACAATCGATAAACTTACTTTGTCATTACTATTTAGTTTCTTATATGAATTTAAAAGATTCTACCGAACTTGAACTCGGTTCGCTGGATTCAAAGTCCAGAATGCTAACCATTACACCATAGAACCTATCGCACAATCGCTAAACTTACTTTGTCATTACTATTTAGTTTCTTATATGAATTTAAAAGGTTCTACCGAACTTGAACTCGGATCGCTGGATTCAAAGTCCAGAATGCTAACCATTACACCATAGAACCTACCGCACAATCGATAAACTTACTTTGTCATTACTATTTAGTTTCTTATATGAATTTAAAAGATTCTACCGAACTTGAACTCGGTTCGCTGGATTCAAAGTCCAGAATGCTAACCATTACACCATAGAACCTATCGCACAATCGCTAAACTTACTTTGTCATTACTATTTAGTTTCTTATATGAATTTAAAAGGTTCTACCGAACTTGAACTCGGATCGCTGGATTCAAAGTCCAGAATGCTAACCATTACACCATAGAACCTACCGCACAATCGATAAACTTACTTTGTCATTACTATTTAGTTTCTTATATGAATTTAAAAGATTCTACCGAACTTGAACTCGGTTCGCTGGATTCAAAGTCCAGAATGCTAACCATTACACCATAGAACCTATCGCACAATCGCTAAACTTACTTTGTCATTACTATTTAGTTTCTTATATGAATTTAAAAGGTTCTACCGAACTTGAACTCGGATCGCTGGATTCAAAGTCCAGAATGCTAACCATTACACCATAGAACCTATCGCACAATCGATAAACTTACTTTGTCATTACTATTTAGTTTCTTATATGAATTTAAAAGATTCTACCGAACTTGAACTCGGTTCGCTGGATTCAAAGTCCAGAATGCTAACCATTACACCATAGAACCTATCGCGCAATCGCTAAACTTACTTTGTCATTACTATTTAGTTTCTTATATGAATTTAAAAGGTTCTACCGAACTTGAACTCGGATCGCTGGATTCAAAGTCCAGAATGCTAACCATTACACCATAGAACCTACCGCACAATCGATAAACTTACTTTGTCATTACTATTTAGTTTCTTATATGAATTTAAAAGATTCTACCGAACTTGAACTCGGTTCGCTGGATTCAAAGTCCAGAATGCTAACCATTACACCATAGAACCTATCGCACAATCGCTAAACTTACTTTGTCATTACTATTTAGTTTCTTATATGAATTTAAAAGGTTCTACCGAACTTGAACTCGGATCGCTGGATTCAAAGTCCAGAATGCTAACCATTACACCATAGAACCTATCGCACAATCGCTAAACTTACTTTGTCATTACTATTTAGTTTCTTATATGAATTTAAAAGGTTCTACCGAACTTGAACTCGGATCGCTGGATTCAAGGTCCAGAATGCTAACCATTACACCATAGACCCTATCGCACAATCGCTAAACTTACTTTGTCATTACTATTTAGTTTCTTATATGAATTTAAAAGGTTCTACCGAACTTGAACTCGGATCGCAGGATTCAAAGTCCAGAATGGTAACCATTACACCATAGAACCTATCGCGTGATCGTTAAACTTACTTTGTCATTACTATTTAGTTTCTTATATGAATTTAAAAGGTTCTACCGAACTTGAACTCGGATCGCTGGATTCAAAGTCCAGAATGCTAACCATTACACCATAGAACCTATCGCACAAACGATAAACTTACTTTGTCATTACTATTTAGTTTCTTATATGAATTTAAAAGGTTCTACCGAACTTGAACTCGGTTCGCTGGATTCAAAGTCCAGAATGCTAACCATTACACCATAGAACCTATCGCACAATCGCTAAACTTACTTTGTCATTACTATTTAGTTTCTTATATGAATTTAAAAGGTTCTACCGAACTTGAACTCGGATCGCTGGATTCAAAGTCCAGAATGCTAACCATTACACCACAGAACCTATCGCGCAATCGATAAACTTACTTTGTCATTACTATTTAGTTTCTTATATGAATTAAAAGGTTTCTACCGAACTTGAACTCGGATCGCTGGATTCAAAGTCCAGAATGCTAACCATTACACCATAGAACCTATCGCACAATCGATAAACTTACTTTGTCATTACTATTTAGTTTCTTATATGAATTTAAAAGGTTCTACCGAACTTGAACTCGGATCGCTGGATTCAATGTCCAGAATGCTAACCATTACACCATCGAACCTATCACACAAACGCTAAACTTACTTTGTCATTACTATTTAGTTTCTTATATGAATTTAAAAGGTTCTACCGAGACATGAACTCGGATCGCTGGATTCACAGTCCAGAATGCTAACCATTACACCATAGAACCTATCGCACAATCGATAAACTTACTTTGCCATAACTATTTAGTTTCTTATATGAATTTAAAAGGTTCTACCGAACTTGAACTCGGATCGCTGGATTCAAAGTCCAGAATGCTAACCATTACAGCATAGAACCTATCGCACAATCGATAAACTTACTTTGTCATTACTATTTAGTTTCTTATATGAATTTAAAAGGTTCTACCGAACTTGAACTCGGATCGCTGGATTCAATGTCCAGAATGCTAACCATTACACCATCGAACCTATCACACAAACGCTAAACTTACTTTGTCATTACTATTTAGTTTCTTATATGAATTTAAAAGGTTCTACCGAGACATGAACTCGGATCGCTGGATTCACAGTCCAGAATGCTAACCATTACACCATAGAACCTATCGCACAATCGATAAACTTACTTTGCCATAACTATTTAGTTTCTTATATGAATTTAAAAGGTTCTACCGAACTTGAACTCGGATCGCTGGATTCAAAGTCCAGAATGCTAACCATTACAGCATAGAACCTATCGCACAATCGATAAACTTACTTTGTCATTACTATTTAGTTTCTTATATGAATTTAAAAGGTTCTACCGAACTTGAACTCGGTTCGCTGGATTCAAAGTCCAGAATGCTAACCATTACACCATAGAACCTATCGCACAATCGCTAAACTTACTTTGTCATTACTATTTAGTTTCTTATATGAATTTAAAAGGTTCTACCGAACTTGAACTCGGTTCGCTGGATTCAAAGTCCAGAATGCTAACCATTACACCATAGAACCTATCGCACAATCGCTAAACTTACTTTGTCATTACTATTTAGTTTCTTATATGAATTTAAAAGGTTCTACCGAACTTGAACTCGGTTCGCTGGATTCAAAGTCCAGAATGCTAACCATTACACCATAGAACCTATCGCACAATCGCTAAACTTACTTTGTCATTACTATTTAGTTTCTTATATGAATTTAAAAGGTTCTACCGAACTTGAACTCGGTTCGCTGGATTCAAAGTCCAGAATGCTAACCATTACACCATAGAACCTATCGCACAATCGATAAACTTACTTTGTCATTACTATTTAGTTTCTTATATGAATTTAAAAGATTCTACCGAACTTGAACTCGGTTCGCTGGATTCAAAGTCCAGAATGCTAACCATTACACCATAGAACCTATCGCACAATCGCTAAACTTACTTTGTCATTACTATTTAGTTTCTTATATGAATTTAAAAGGTTCTACCGAACTTGAACTCGGATCGCTGGATTCAAAGTCCAGAATGCTAACCATTACACCATAGAACCTACCGCACAATCGATAAACTTACTTTGTCATTACTATTTAGTTTCTTATATGAATTTAAAAGATTCTACCGAACTTGAACTCGGTTCGCTGGATTCAAAGTCCAGAATGCTAACCATTACACCATAGAACCTATCGCACAATCGCTAAACTTACTTTGTCATTACTATTTAGTTTCTTATATGAATTTAAAAGGTTCTACCGAACTTGAACTCGGATCGCTGGATTCAAAGTCCAGAATGCTAACCATTACACCATAGAACATATCGCACAATCGCTAAACTTACTTTGTCATTACTATTTAGTTTCTTATATGAATTTAAAAGGTTCTACCGAACTTGAACTCGGTTCGCTGGATTCAAAGTCCAGAATGCTAACCATTACACCATAGAACCTATCGCACAATCGCTAAACTTACTTTGTCATTACTATTTAGTTTCTTATATGAATTTAAAAGATTCTACCGAACTTGAACTCGGTTCGCTGGATTCAAAGTCCAGAATGCTAACCATTACACCATAGAACCTATCGCACAATCGCTAAACTTACTTTGTCATTACTATTTAGTTTCTTATATGAATTTAAAAGGTTCTACCGAACTTGAACTCGGATCGCTGGATTCAAAGTCCAGAATGCTAACCATTACACCATAGAACCTATCGCACAATCGATAAACTTACTTTGTCATTACTATTTAGTTTCTTATATGAATTTAAAAGGTTCTACCGAACTTGAACTCGGTTCGCTGGATTCAAAGTCCAGAATGCTAACCATTACACCATAGAACCTATCGCACAATCGCTAAACTTACTTTGTCATTACTATTTAGTTTCTTATATGAATTTAAAAGGTTCTACCGAACTTGAACTCGGTTCACTGGATTCAAAGTCCAGAATGCTAACCATTACACCATAGAACCTACCGCACAATCGATAAACTTACTTTGTCATTACTATTTAGTTTCTTATATGAATTTAAAAGATTCTACCGAACTTGAACTCGGTTCGCTGGATTCAAAGTCCAGAATGCTAACCATTACACCATAGAACCTATCGCACAATCGCTAAACTTACTTTGTCATTACTATTTAGTTTCTTATATGAATTTAAAAGGTTCTACCGAACTTGAACTCGGATCGCTGGATTCAAAGTCCAGAATGCTAACCATTACACCATAGAACCTACCGCACAATCGATAAACTTACTTTGTCATTACTATTTAGTTTCTTATATGAATTTAAAAGATTCTACCGAACTTGAACTCGGTTCGCTGGATTCAAAGTCCAGAATGCTAACCATTACACCATAGAACCTATCGCACAATCGCTAAACTTACTTTGTCATTACTATTTAGTTTCTTATATGAATTTAAAAGGTTCTACCGAACTTGAACTCGGATCGCTGGATTCAAAGTCCAGAATGCTAACCATTACACCATAGAACCTATCGCACAATCGATAAACTTACTTTGTCATTACTATTTAGTTTCTTATATGAATTTAAAAGATTCTACCGAACTTGAACTCGGTTCGCTGGATTCAAAGTCCAGAATGCTAACCATTACACCATAGAACCTATCGCACAATCGCTAAACTTACTTTGTCATTACTATTTAGTTTCTTATATGAATTTAAAAGGTTCTACCGAACTTGAACTCGGATCGCTGGATTCAAAGTCCAGAATGCTAACCATTACACCATAGAACCTACCGCACAATCGATAAACTTACTTTGTCATTACTATTTAGTTTCTTATATGAATTTAAAAGATTCTACCGAACTTGAACTCGGTTCGCTGGATTCAAAGTCCAGAATGCTAACCATTACACCATAGAACCTATCGCACAATCGCTAAACTTACTTTGTCATTACTATTTAGTTTCTTATATGAATTTAAAAGGTTCTACCGAACTTGAACTCGGATCGCTGGATTCAAAGTCCAGAATGCTAACCATTACACCATAGAACCTATCGCACAATCGCTAAACTTACTTTGTCATTACTATTTAGTTTCTTATATGAATTTAAAAGGTTCTACCGAACTTGAACTCGGATCGCTGGATTCAAGGTCCAGAATGCTAACCATTACACCATAGACCCTATCGCACAATCGCTAAACTTACTTTGTCATTACTATTTAGTTTCTTATATGAATTTAAAAGGTTCTACCGAACTTGAACTCGGATCGCAGGATTCAAAGTCCAGAATGGTAACCATTACACCATAGAACCTATCGCGTGATCGTTAAACTTACTTTGTCATTACTATTTAGTTTCTTATATGAATTTAAAAGGTTCTACCGAACTTGAACTCGGATCGCTGGATTCAAAGTCCAGAATGCTAACCATTACACCATAGAACCTATCGCACAAACGATAAACTTACTTTGTCATTACTATTTAGTTTCTTATATGAATTTAAAAGGTTCTACCGAACTTGAACTCGGTTCGCTGGATTCAAAGTCCAGAATGCTAACCATTACACCATAGAACCTATCGCACAATCGCTAAACTTACTTTGTCATTACTATTTAGTTTCTTATATGAATTTAAAAGGTTCTACCGAACTTGAACTCGGATCGCTGGATTCAAAGTCCAGAATGCTAACCATTACACCACAGAACCTATCGCGCAATCGATAAACTTACTTTGTCATTACTATTTAGTTTCTTATATGAATTAAAAGGTTTCTACCGAACTTGAACTCGGATCGCTGGATTCAAAGTCCAGAATGCTAACCATTACACCATAGAACCTATCGCACAATCGATAAACTTACTTTGTCATTACTATTTAGTTTCTTATATGAATTTAAAAGGTTCTACCGAACTTGAACTCGGATCGCTGGATTCAATGTCCAGAATGCTAACCATTACACCATCGAACCTATCACACAAACGCTAAACTTACTTTGTCATTACTATTTAGTTTCTTATATGAATTTAAAAGGTTCTACCGAGACATGAACTCGGATCGCTGGATTCACAGTCCAGAATGCTAACCATTACACCATAGAACCTATCGCACAATCGATAAACTTACTTTGCCATAACTATTTAGTTTCTTATATGAATTTAAAAGGTTCTACCGAACTTGAACTCGGATCGCTGGATTCAAAGTCCAGAATGCTAACCATTACAGCATAGAACCTATCGCACAATCGATAAACTTACTTTGTCATTACTATTTAGTTTCTTATATGAATTTAAAAGGTTCTACCGAACTTGAACTCGGATCGCTGGATTCAATGTCCAGAATGCTAACCATTACACCATCGAACCTATCACACAAACGCTAAACTTACTTTGTCATTACTATTTAGTTTCTTATATGAATTTAAAAGGTTCTACCGAGACATGAACTCGGATCGCTGGATTCACAGTCCAGAATGCTAACCATTACACCATAGAACCTATCGCACAATCGATAAACTTACTTTGCCATAACTATTTAGTTTCTTATATGAATTTAAAAGGTTCTACCGAACTTGAACTCGGATCGCTGGATTCAAAGTCCAGAATGCTAACCATTACAGCATAGAACCTATCGCACAATCGATAAACTTACTTTGTCATTACTATTTAGTTTCTTATATGAATTTAAAAGGTTCTACCGAACTTGAACTCGGATCGCTGGATTCAATGTCCAGAATGCTAACCATTACACCATCGAACCTATCACACAAACGCTAAACTTACTTTGTCATTACTATTTAGTTTCTTATATGAATTTAAAAGGTTCTACCGAGACATGAACTCGGATCGCTGGATTCACAGTCCAGAATGCTAACCATTACACCATAGAACCTATCGCACAATCGATAAACTTACTTTGCCATAACTATTTAGTTTCTTATATGAATTTAAAAGGTTCTACCGAACTTGAACTCGGATCGCTGGATTCAAAGTCCAGAATGCTAACCATTACACCATAGAACCTAACGCACAATCGATAAACTTACTTTGTCATTACTAGTTAGTTTCTTATATGAATTTAAAAGGTTCTACCGAGACTTGAATTCGGATCGCTGGATTCAAAGTCCAGAATGCTAACCATTACACCATAGAACCTATCGCACAATCGATAAACTTACTTTGTCATTACTATTTAGTTTCTTATATGAATTTAAAAGGTTCTACCGAACTTGAACTCGGATCGCTGGATTCAAAGTCCAGAATGCTAACCATTACACCACAGAACCTATCGCACAATCGCTACACTTACTTTGTCATTACTATTTAGTTTCTTATATGAATTTAAAAGGTTCTACCGAACTTGAACTCGGTGCGCTGGATTCAAAGTCCAGAATGCTAACCATTACACCATAGAACCTATCGCACAATCGATAAACTTACTTTGTCATTACTATTTAGTTTCTTATATGAATTTAAAAGGTTCTACCGAACTTGAACTCGGTTCGCTGGATTCAAAGTCCAGAATGCTAACCATTACACCATAGAACCTATCGCACAATCTCTAAACTTACTTTGTCATTACTATTTAGTTTCTTATATGAATTTAAAAGGTTCTACCGAACTTGAACTCGGATCGCTGGATTCAAAGTCCAGAATGCTAACCATTACAGCATAGAACCTATCGCACAATCGATAAACTTACTTTGTCATTACTATTTAGTTTCTTATATGAATTTAAAAGGTTCTACCGAACTTGAACTCGGATCGCTGGATTCAATGTCCAGAATGCTAACCATTACACCATCGAACCTATCACACAAACGCTAAACTTACTTTGTCATTACTATTTAGTTTCTTATATGAATTTAAAAGGTTCTACCGAGACATGAACTCGGATCGCTGGATTCACAGTCCAGAATGCTAACCATTACACCATAGAACCTATCGCACAATCGATAAACTTACTTTGCCATAACTATTTAGTTTCTTATATGAATTTAAAAGGTTCTACCGAACTTGAACTCGGATCGCTGGATTCAAAGTCCAGAATGCTAACCATTACAGCATAGAACCTATCGCACAATCGATAAACTTACTTTGTCATTACTATTTAGTTTCTTATATGAATTTAAAAGGTTCTACCGAACTTGAACTCGGATCGCTGGATTCAATGTCCAGAATGCTAACCATTACACCATCGAACCTATCACACAAACGCTAAACTTACTTTGTCATTACTATTTAGTTTCTTATATGAATTTAAAAGGTTCTACCGAGACATGAACTCGGATCGCTGGATTCACAGTCCAGAATGCTAACCATTACACCATAGAACCTATCGCACAATCGATAAACTTACTTTGCCATAACTATTTAGTTTCTTATATGAATTTAAAAGGTTCTACCGAACTTGAACTCGGATCGCTGGATTCAAAGTCCAGAATGCTAACCATTACAGCATAGAACCTATCGCACAATCGATAAACTTACTTTGTCATTACTATTTAGTTTCTTATATGAATTTAAAAGGTTCTACCGAACTTGAACTCGGATCGCTGGATTCAATGTCCAGAATGCTAACCATTACACCATCGAACCTATCACACAAACGCTAAACTTACTTTGTCATTACTATTTAGTTTCTTATATGAATTTAAAAGGTTCTACCGAGACATGAACTCGGATCGCTGGATTCACAGTCCAGAATGCTAACCATTACACCATAGAACCTATCGCACAATCGATAAACTTACTTTGCCATAACTATTTAGTTTCTTATATGAATTTAAAAGGTTCTACCGAACTTGAACTCGGATCGCTGGATTCAAAGTCCAGAATGCTAACCATTACACCATAGAACCTAACGCACAATCGATAAACTTACTTTGTCATTACTAGTTAGTTTCTTATATGAATTTAAAAGGTTCTACCGAGACTTGAATTCGGATCGCTGGATTCAAAGTCCAGAATGCTAACCATTACACCATAGAACCTATCGCACAATCGATAAACTTACTTTGTCATTACTATTTAGTTTCTTATATGAATTTAAAAGGTTCTACCGAACTTGAACTCGGATCGCTGGATTCAAAGTCCAGAATGCTAACCATTACACCACAGAACCTATCGCACAATCGCTACACTTACTTTGTCATTACTATTTAGTTTCTTATATGAATTTAAAAGGTTCTACCGAACTTGAACTCGGTGCGCTGGATTCAAAGTCCAGAATGCTAACCATTACACCATAGAACCTATCGCACAATCGATAAACTTACTTTGTCATTACTATTTAGTTTCTTATATGAATTTAAAAGGTTCTACCGAACTTGAACTCGGTTCGCTGGATTCAAAGTCCAGAATGCTAACCATTACACCATAGAACCTATCGCACAATCTCTAAACTTACTTTGTCATTACTATTTAGTTTCTTATATGAATTTAAAAGGTTCTACCGAACTTGAACTCGGATCGCTGGATTCAAAGTCCAGAATGCTAACCATTACAGCATAGAACCTATCGCACAATCGATAAACTTACTTTGTCATTACTATTTAGTTTCTTATATGAATTTAAAAGGTTCTACCGAACTTGAACTCGGATCGCTGGATTCAATGTCCAGAATGCTAACCATTACACCATCGAACCTATCACACAAACGCTAAACTTACTTTGTCATTACTATTTAGTTTCTTATATGAATTTAAAAGGTTCTACCGAGACATGAACTCGGATCGCTGGATTCACAGTCCAGAATGCTAACCATTACACCATAGAACCTATCGCACAATCGATAAACTTACTTTGCCATAACTATTTAGTTTCTTATATGAATTTAAAAGGTTCTACCGAACTTGAACTCGGATCGCTGGATTCAAAGTCCAGAATGCTAACCATTACAGCATAGAACCTATCGCACAATCGATAAACTTACTTTGACATTACTATTTAGTTTCTTATATGAATTTAAAAGGTTCTACCGAACTTGAACTCGGATCGCTGGATTCAATGTCCAGAATGCTAACCATTACACCATCGAACCTATCACACAAACGCTAAACTTACTTTGTCATTACTATTTAGTTTCTTATATGAATTTAAAAGGTTCTACCGAGACATGAACTCGGATCGCTGGATTCACAGTCCAGAATGCTAACCATTACACCATAGAACCTATCGCACAATCGATAAACTTACTTTGCCATAACTATTTAGTTTCTTATATGAATTTAAAAGGTTCTACCGAACTTGAACTCGGATCGCTGGATTCAAAGTCCAGAATGCTAACCATTACACCATAGAACCTAACGCACAATCGATAAACTTACTTTGTCATTACTAGTTAGTTTCTTATATGAATTTAAAAGGTTCTACCGAGACTTGAATTCGGATCGCTGGATTCAAAGTCCAGAATGCTAACCATTACACCATAGAACCTATCGCACAATCGATAAACTTACTTTGTCATTACTATTTAGTTTCTTATATGAATTTAAAAGGTTCTACCGAACTTGAACTCGGATCGCTGGATTCAAAGTCCAGAATGCTAACCATTACACCACAGAACCTATCGCACAATCGCTACACTTACTTTGTCATTACTATTTAGTTTCTTATATGAATTTAAAAGGTTCTACCGAACTTGAACTCGGTTCGCTGGATTCAAAGTCCAGAATGCTAACCATTACACCATAGAACCTATCGCACAATCGATAAACTTACTTTGTCATTACTATTTAGTTTCTTATATGAATTTAAAAGGTTCTACCGAACTTGAACTCGGTTCGCTGGATTCAAAGTCCAGAATGCTAACCATTACACCATAGAACCTATCGCACAATCTCTAAACTTACTTTGTCATTACTATTTAGTTTCTTATATGAATTTAAAAGGTTCTACCGAACTTGAACTCGGTTCGCTGGATTCAAAGTCCAGAATGCTAACCATTACACCATAGAACCTATCGCATAATCGATAAACTTACTTTGTCATTACTATTTAGTTTCTTATATGAATTTAAAAGGTTCTACCGAACTTGAACTCGGATCGCTGGATTCAAAGTCCAGAATGCTAACCATTACACCATAGAACCTATCGCACAATCGCTAAACTTACTTTGTCATTACTATTTAGTTTCTTATATGAATTTAAAAGGTTCTACCGAACTTGAACTCGGTTCGCTGGATTCAAACTCCAGAATGCTAACCATTACACCATAGAACCTATCGCACAATCGCTAAACTTACTTTGTCATTACTATTTAGTTTCTTATATGAATTTAAAAGGTTCTACCGAACTTGAACTCGGATCGCTGGATTCAAAGTCCAGAATGCTAACCATTACACCATAGAACCTATCGCACAATCGCTACACTTACTTTGTCATTACTATTTAGTTTCTTATATGAATTTAAAAGGTTCTACCGAACTTGAACTCGGATCGCTGGATTCAAGGTCCAGAACGCTAACCATTACACCATAGAACCTATCGCACAATCGCTAAACTTAATTTGTCATTACTATTTAGTTTCTTATATGAATTTAAAAGGTTCTACCGAGACTTGAACTCGGATCGCTGGATTCAAAGTCCAGAATGCTAACCATTACACCATAGACCCTATCGCACAATCGCTAAACTTACTTTGTCATTACTATTTAGTTTCTTATATGAATTTAAAAGGTTCTACCGAGACTTGAACTCTGATCGCTGGATTCAAAGTCTAGAATGCTAACCATTACACCATAGAACCTATCGCACAATCGCTAAACTTACTTTGTCATTACTATTTAGTTTCTTATATGAATTTAAAAGGTTCTACCGAACTTGAACTCGGTTCGCTGGATTCAAAGTGCAGAATGCTAACCATTACACCATAGAACCTATCGCACAATCGCTAAACTTACTTTGTCATTACTATTTAGTTTCTTATATGAATTTAAAAGGTTCTACCGAACTTGAACTCGGATCGCTGGATTCAAGGTCCAGAATGCTAACCATTACACCATAGACCCTATCGCACAATCGCTAAACTTACTTTGTCATTACTATTTAGTTTCTTATATGAATTTAAAAGGTTCTACCGAGTCTTGAACTCGGATCGCTGGATTCAAAGTCCAGAATGCTAACCATTACACCATAGAACCTATCGCACAATCGCTAAACTTACTTTGTCATTACTATTTAGTTTCTTATATGAATTTAAAAGGTTCTACCGAGACATGAACTCGGATCGCTGGATTCACAGTCCAGAATGCTAACCATTACACCATAGAACCTATCGCACAATCGATAAACTTACTTTGCCATAACTATTTAGTTTCTTATATGAATTTAAAAGGTTCTACCGAACTTGAACTCGGATCGCTGGATTCAAAGTCCAGAATGCTAACCATTACAGCATAGAACCTATCGCACAATCGATAAACTTACTTTGTCATTACTATTTAGTTTCTTATATGAATTTAAAAGGTTCTACCGAACTTGAACTCGGATCGCTGGATTCAAAGTCCAGAATGCTAACCATTACACCACAGAACCTATCGCACAATCGCTACACTTACTTTGTCATTACTATTTAGTTTCTTATATGAATTTAAAAGGTTCTACCGAACTTGAACTCGGTTCGCTGGATTCAAAGTCCAGAAGGCTAACCATTACACCATAGAACCTATCGCACAATCGATAAACTTACTTTGTCATTACTATTTAGTTTCTTATATGAATTTAAAAGGTTCTACCGAACTTGAACTCGGTTCGCTGGGTTCAAAGTCCAGAATGCTAACCATTACACCATAGAACCTATCGCACAATCGATAAACTTACTTTGTCATTACTATTTAGTTTCTTATATGAATTTAAAAGGTTCTACCGTACTTGAACTCGGAACGCTGGATTCAAAGTCCAGAATGCTAACCATTACACCATAGAACCTATCGCACAATCGCTACACTTACTTTGTCATTACTATTTAGTTTCTTATATGAATTTAAAAGGTTCTACCGAACTTGAACTCGGATCGCTGGATTCAAGGTCCAGAATGCTAACCATTACACCACAGACCCTATCGCACAATCGCTAAACTTACTTTGTCATTACTATTTAGTTTCTTATATGAATTTAAAAGGTTCTACCGAGACTTGAACTCGGATCGCTGGATTCAAAGTCCAGAATGCTAACCATTACACCATAGAACCTATCGCACAATCGCTAAACTTACTTTGTCATTACTATTTAGTTTCTTATATGAATTTAAAAGGTTCTACCGAGACTTGAACTCGGATCGCTGGATTCAAAGTCCAGAATGCTAACCATTACACCATAGAACCTATCGCACAATCGCTAAACTTACTTTGTCATTACTATTTAGTTTCTTATATGAATTTAAAAGGTTCTACCGAACTTGAACTCGGTTCGCTGGATTCAAAGTCCAGAATGCTAACCATTACACCATAGAACCTATCGCACAATCGCTAAACTTACTTTGTCATTACTATTTAGTTTCTTATATGAATTTAAAAGGTTCTACCGAACTTGAACTCGGTTCGCTGGATTCAAAGTCCAGAATGATAACCATTACACCATAGAACCTATCGCTCAATCGCTAAACTTACTTTGTCATTACTATTTAGTTTCTTATATGAATTTAAAAGGTTCTACCGAACTTGAACTCGGTTCGCTGGATTCAAAGTCCAGAATGCTAACCATTACACCATAGAACCTATCGCACAATCGATAAACTTACTTTGTCATTACTATTTAGTTTCTTATATGAATTTAAAAGGTTCTACCGTACCTGAACTCGGATCGCTGGATTCAAAGTCCAGAATGCTAACCATTACACCATAGAACCTATCGCACAATCGATAAACTTACTTTGTCATTACTATTTAGTTTCTTATATGAATTTAAAAGGTTCTACCGAGACTTGAACTCGGATCGCTGGATTCAAAGTCCAGAATGCTAACCATTACACCATAGAACCTATCGCACAATCGCTAAACTTACTTTGTCATTACTATTTAGTTTCTTATATGAATTTAAAAGTTTCTACCGAACTTGAACTCGGTTCGCTGGATTCAAAGTCCAGAATGCTAACCATTACACCATAGAACCTATCGCACAATCGCTAAACTTACTTTGTCATTACTATTTAGTTTCTTATATGAATTTAAAAGGTTCTACCGAACTTGAACTCGGTTCGCTGGATTCAAAGTCCAGAATGCTAACCATTACACCATAGAACCTATCGCACAATCGCTAAACTTACTTTGTCATTACTATTTAGTTTCTTATATGAATTTAAAAGGTTCTACCGAACTTGAACTCGGTTCGCTGGATTCAAAGTCCAGAATGCTAACCATTACACCATAGAACCTATCGCACAATCGCTAAACTTACTTTGTCATTACTATTTAGTTTCTTATATGAATTTAAAAGGTTCTACCGAACTTGAACTCGGATCGCTGGATTCAAAGTCCAGAATACTAACCATTACACCATAGAACCTATCGCACAATCGCTAAACTTACTTTGTCATTACTATTTAGTTTCTTATATGAATTTAAAAGGTTCTACCGAACTTGAACTCGGATCGCTGGATTCAAGGTCCAGAATGCTAACCATTACACCATAGACCCTATCGCACAATCGCTAAACTTACTTTGTCATTACTATTTAGTTTCTTATATGAATTTAAAAGGTTCTACCGAACTTGAACTCGGATCGCAGGATTCAAAGTCCAGAATGGTAACCATTACACCATAGAACCTATCGCGTGATCGTTAAACTTACTTTGTCATTACTATTTAGTTTCTTATATGAATTTAAAAGGTTCTACCGAACTTGAACTCGGATCGCTGGATTCAAAGTCCAGAATGCTAACCATTACACCATAGAACCTATCGCACAATCGATAAACTTACTTTGTCATTACTATTTAGTTTCTTATATGAATTTAAAAGGTTCTACCGAACTTGAACTCGGTTCGCTGGATTCAAAGTCCAGAATGCTAACCATTACACCATAGAACCTATCGCACAATCGCTAAACTTACTTTGTCATTACTATTTAGTTTCTTATATGAATTTAAAAGGTTCTACCGAGACTTGAACTCGGATCGCTGGATTCAAAGTCCAGAATGCTAACCATTACACCATAGAACCTAACGCACAATCGATAAACTTACTTTGTCATTACTATTTAGTTTCTTATATGAATTTAAAAGGTTCTACCGAACTTGAACTCGGATCGCTGGATTCAATGTCCAGAATGCTAACCATTACACCATCGAACCTATCACACAAACGCTAAACTTACTTTGTCATTACTATTTAGTTTCTTATATGAATTTAAAAGGTTCTACCGAGACATGAACTCGGATCGCTGGATTCACAGTCCAGAATGCTAACCATTACACCATAGAACCTATCGCACAATCGATAAACTTACTTTGCCATAACTATTTAGTTTCTTATATGAATTTAAAAGGTTCTACCGAACTTGAACTCGGATCGCTGGATTCAAAGTCCAGAATGCTAACCATTACACCATAGAACCTATCGCACAATCGATAAACTTACTTTGTCATTACTATTTAGTTTCTTATATGAATTTAAAAGGTTCTACCGAACTTGAACTCGGATCGCTGGATTCAAAGTCCAGAATGCGAACCATTACAACATAGAACCTATCGCACAATCGATAAACTTACTTTGCCATTACTATTTAGTTTCTTATATGAATTTAAAAGGTTCTACCGAACTTGAATCGCTGGATTCAAAGTCCAGAATGCTAACCATTACACCATAGAACCTATCGCACAATCGATAAACTTACTTTGTCATTACTATTTAGTTTCTTATATGAATTTAAAAGGTTCTACCGAACTTGAACTCGGATCGCTGCATTCAAAGTCCAGAATGCTAACCATTACACCATAGAACCTATCACACAAACGCTAAACTTACTTTGTCATTACTATTTAGTTTCTTATATGAATTTAAAAGGTTCTACTGAGACATGAACTCGGATCGCTGGATTCAAAGTCCAGAATGCTAACCATTACACCATAGAACCTATCGCACAATCGATAAACTTACTTTGCCATTACTATTTAGTTTCTTATATGAATTTAAAAGGTTCTACCGAGACTTGAACTCGGATCGCTGGATTCAAAGTCCAGAATGCTAACCATTACACCATAGAACCTATCGCACAATCGCTAAACTTACTTTGTCATTACTATTTAGTTTCTTATATGAATTTAAAAGTTTCTACCGAACTTGAACTCGGTTCGCTGGATTCAAAGTCCAGAATGCTAACCATTACACCATAGAACCTATCGCACAATCGCTAAACTTACTTTGTCATTACTATTTAGTTTCTTATATGAATTTAAAAGGTTCTACCGAACTTGAACTCGGTTCGCTGGATTCAAAGTCCAGAATGCTAACCATTACACCATAGAACCTATCGCACAATCGCTAAACTTACTTTGTCATTACTATTTAGTTTCTTATATGAATTTAAAAGGTTCTACCGAACTTGAACTCGGTTCGCTGGATTCAAAGTCCAGAATGCTAACCATTACACCATAGAACCTATCGCACAATCGCTAAACTTACTTTGTCATTACTATTTAGTTTCTTATATGAATTTAAAAGGTTCTACCGAACTTGAACTCGGATCGCTGGATTCAAAGTCCAGAATACTAACCATTACACCATAGAACCTATCGCACAATCGCTAAACTTACTTTGTCATTACTATTTAGTTTCTTATATGAATTTAAAAGGTTCTACCGAACTTGAACTCGGATCGCTGGATTCAAGGTCCAGAATGCTAACCATTACACCATAGACCCTATCGCACAATCGCTAAACTTACTTTGTCATTACTATTTAGTTTCTTATATGAATTTAAAAGGTTCTACCGAACTTGAACTCGGATCGCAGGATTCAAAGTCCAGAATGGTAACCATTACACCATAGAACCTATCGCGTGATCGTTAAACTTACTTTGTCATTACTATTTAGTTTCTTATATGAATTTAAAAGGTTCTACCGAACTTGAACTCGGATCGCTGGATTCAAAGTCCAGAATGCTAACCATTACACCATAGAACCTATCGCACAATCGATAAACTTACTTTGTCATTACTATTTAGTTTCTTATATGAATTTAAAAGGTTCTACCGAACTTGAACTCGGTTCGCTGGATTCAAAGTCCAGAATGCTAACCATTACACCATAGAACCTATCGCACAATCGCTAAACTTACTTTGTCATTACTATTTAGTTTCTTATATGAATTTAAAAGGTTCTACCGAACTTGAACTCGGATCGCTGGATTCAAAGTCCAGAATGCTAACCATTACACCATAGAACCTAACGCACAATCGATAAACTTACTTTGTCATTACTATTTAGTTTCTTATATGAATTTAAAAGGTTCTACCGAACTTGAACTCGGATCGCTGGATTCAAAGTCCAGAATGCTAACCATTACACCACAGAACCTATCGCGCAATCGATAAACTTACTTTGTCATTACTATTTAGTTTCTTATATGAATTAAAAGGTTTCTACCGAACTTGAACTCGGATCGCTGGATTCAAAGTCCAGAATGCTAACCATTACACCATAGAACCTATCGCACAATCGATAAACTTACTTTGTCATTACTATTTAGTTTCTTATATGAATTTAAAAGGTTCTACCGAACTTGAACTCGGATCGCTGGATTCAATGTCCAGAATGCTAACCATTACACCATCGAACCTATCACACAAACGCTAAACTTACTTTGTCATTACTATTTAGTTTCTTATATGAATTTAAAAGGTTCTACCGAGACATGAACTCGGATCGCTGGATTCACAGTCCAGAATGCTAACCATTACACCATAGAACCTATCGCACAATCGATAAACTTACTTTGCCATAACTATTTAGTTTCTTATATGAATTTAAAAGGTTCTACCGAACTTGAACTCGGATCGCTGGATTCAAAGTCCAGAATGCTAACCATTACACCATAGAACCTATCGCACAATCGATAAACTTACTTTGTCATTACTATTTAGTTTCTTATATGAATTTAAAAGGTTCTACCGAACTTGAACTCGGATCGCTGGATTCAAAGTCCAGAATGCTAACCATTACAACATAGAACCTATCGCACAATCGATAAACTTACTTTGCCATTACTATTTAGTTTCTTATATGAATTTAAAAGGTTCTACCGAACTTGAATCGCTGGATTCAAAGTCCAGAATGCTAACCATTACACCATAGAACCTATCGCACAATCGATAAACTTACTTTGTCATTACTATTTAGTTTCTTATATGAATTTAAAAGGTTCTACCGAACTTGAACTCGGATCGCTGCATTCAAAGTCCAGAATGCTAACCATTACACCATAGAACCTATCACACAAACGCTAAACTTACTTTGTCATTACTATTTAGTTTCTTATATGAATTTAAAAGGTTCTACTGAGACATGAACTCGGATCGCTGGATTCAAAGACCAGAATGCTAACCATTACACCATAGAACCTATCGCACAATCGATAAACTTACTTTGCCATTACTATTTAGTTTCTTATATGAATTTAAAAGGTTCTACCGAACTTGAACTCGGATCGCTGGATTCAAAGTCCAGAATGCTAACCATTACACCATAGAACCTATCGCACAATCGATAAACTTACTTTGTCATTACTATTTAGTTTCTTATATGAATTTAAATGGTTCTACCGAACTTGAACTCGGATCGCTGGATTCAAAGTCCAGAATGCTAACCATTACACCATAGAACCTATCGCACAATCGATAAACTTACTTTGCCATTACTATTTAGTTTCTTATATGAATTTAAAAGGTTCTACCGAACTTGAACTCGGATCGCTGGATTCAAAGTCCAGAATGCTAACCATTACACCATAGAACCTATCGCACAATCGATAAACTTACTTTGTCATTACTATTTAGTTTCTTATATGAATTTAAAAGGTTCTACCGAACTTGAACTCGGATCGCTGGATTCAAAGTCCAGAATGCTAACCATTACACTATAGAACCTATCACACAAACGCTAAACTTACTTTGTCATTACTATTTAGTTTCTTATATGAATTTAAAAGGTTCTACCGAGACATGATCTCGGATCGCTGGATTCAAAGTCCAGAATGCTAACCATTACACCATAGAACCTATCGCACAATCGATAAACTTACTTTGTCATTACTATTTAGTTTCTTATATGAATTTAAAAGGTTCTACCTAACTTGAACTCGGTTCGCTGGATTCAAAGTCCAGAATGCTAACCATTACACCATAGAACCTATCGCACAATCGCTAAACTTACTTTGTCATTACTATTTAGTTTCTTATATGAATTTAAAATGTTCTACCGAACTTGAACTCGGATCGCTGGATTCAAAGTCCAGAATGCTAACCATTACACCATAGAACCTAACGCACAATCGATAAACTTACTTTGTCATTACTATTTAGTTTCTTATATGAATTTAAAAGGTTCTACCGAACTTGAACTCGGATCGCTGGATTCAAAGTCCAGAATGCTAACCATTACACCACAGAACCTATCGCACAATCGATAAACTTACTTTGTCATTACTATTTAGTTTCTTATATGAATTAAAAGGTTTCTACCGAACTTGAACTCGGATCGCTGGATTCAAAGTCCAGAATGCTAACCATTACACCATAGAACCTATCGCACAATCGATAAACTTACTTTGTCATTACTATTTAGTTTCTTATATGAATTTAAAAGGTTCTACCGAACTTGAACTCGGATCGATGGATTCAATGTCCAGAATGCTAACCATTACACCATAGAACCTATCACACAAACGCTAAACTTACTTTGTCATTACTATTTAGTTTCTTATATGAATTTAAAAGGTTCTACCGAGACATGAACTCGGATCGCTGGATTCACAGTCCAGAATGCTAACCATTACACCATAGAACCTATCGCACAATCGATAAACTTACTTTGCCATTACTATTTAGTTTCTTATATGAATTTAAAAGGTTCTACCGAACTTGAACTCGGATCGCTGGATTCAAAGTCCAGAATGCTAACCATTACACCATAGAACCTATCGCACAATCGATAAACTTACTTTGCCATTACTATTTAGTTTCTTATATGAATTTAAAAGGTTCTACCGAACTTGAATCGCTTGATTCAAAGTCCAGAATGCTAACCATTACACCATAGAACCTATCGCACAATCGATAAACTTACTTTGTCATTACTATTTAGTTTCTTATATGAATTTAAAAGGTTCTACCGAACTTGAACTCGGATCGCTGGATTCAAAGTCCAGAATGCTAACCATTACACCATAGAACCTATCACACAAACGCTAAACTTACTTTGTCATTACTATTTAGTTTCTCATATGAATTTAAAAGGTTCTACTGAGACATGAACTCGGATCGCTGGATTCAAAGTCCAGAATGCTAACCATTACACCATAGAACCTATCGCACAATCGATAAACTTACTTTGCCATTACTATTTAGTTTCTTATATGAATTTAAAAGGTTCTACCGAACTTGAACTCGGATCGCTGGATTCAAAGTCCAGAATGCTAACCGTTACACCATAGAACCTATCGCACAATCGATAAACTTACTTTGTCATTACTATTTAGTTTCTTATATGAATTTAAATGGTTCTACCGAACTTGAACTCGGATCGCTGGATTCAAAGTCCAGAATGCTAACCATTACACCATAGAACATATCGCACAATCGATAAACTTACTTTGCCATTACTATTTAGTTTCTTATATGAATTTAAAAGGTTCTACCGAACTTGAACTCGGATCGCTGGATTCAAAGTCCAGAATGCTAACCATTACACCATAGAACCTATCGCACAATCGATAAACTTACTTTGTCATTACTATTTAGTTTCTTATATGAATTTAAATGGTTCTACCGTACTTGAACTCGGATCGCTGGATTCAAAGTCCAGAATGCTAACCATTACACCATAGAACCTATCGCACAATCGATAAACTTACTTTGCCATTACTATTTAGTTTCTTATATGAATTTAAAAGGTTCTACCGAACTTGAACTCGGATCGCTGGATTCAAAGTCCAGAATGCCAACCATTACACCATAGAACCTATCGCACAATCGATAAACTTACTTTGTCATTACTATTTAGTTTCTTATATGAATTTAAATGGTTCTACCGAACTTGAACTCGGATCGCTGGATTCAAAGTCCAGAATGCTAACCATTACACCATAGAACCTATCGCACAATCGATAAACTTACTTTGCCATTACTATTTAGTTTCTTATATGAATTTAAAAGGTTCTACCGAACTTGAACTCGGATCGCTGGATTCAAAGTCCAGAATGCTAACCATTACACCATAGAACCTATCGCACAATCGATAAACTTACTTTGTCATTACTATTTAGTTTCTTATATGAATTTAAATGGTTCTACCGAACTTGAACTCGGATCGCTGGATTCAAAGTCCAGAATGCTAACCATTACACCATAGAACCTATCGCACAATCGATAAACTTACTTTGCCATTACTATTTAGTTTCTTATATGAATTTAAAAGGTTCTACCGAACTTGAACTCGGATCGCTGGATTCAAAGTCCAGAATGCTAACCATTACACCATAGAACCTATCGCACAATCGATAAACTTACTTTGTCATTACTATTTAGTTTCTTATATGAATATAAAAGGTTCTACCGAACTTGAACTCGGATCGCTGGATTCAAAGTCCAGAATGCTAACCATTACACCATAGAACCTATCACACAAACGCTAAACTTACTTTGTCATTACTATTTAGTTTCTTATATGAATTTAAAAGGTTCTACCGAGACATGATCTCAGATCGCTGGTTTCAAAGTCCAGAATGCTAACCATTACACCATAGAACCTATCGCACAATCGCTAAACTTACTTTGTCATTACTATTTAGTTTCTTATATGAATTTAAAAGGTTCTACCGAACTTGAACTCGGATCGCTGGATTCAAAGTCCAGAATGCTAACCATTACACCATAGAACCTATCGCACAATCGATAAACTTACTTTGTCATTACTATTTAGTTTCTTATATTAATTTAAAAGGTTCTACCGAACTTGAATTCGGATCGCTGGATTCAAAGTCCAGAATGCTAACCATTACACCATAGAACCTATCGCGCAATCGATAAACTTACTTTGCCATTACTATTTAGTTTCTTATATGAATTTAAAAGGTTCTACCGAACTTGAACACGGATCGCTGGATTCAAAGTCCAGAATTCTAACCATTACACCATAGAACCTATCGCACAATCGCTAAACTTACTTTGTCATTACTATTTAGTTTCTTATATGAATTTAAAAGGTTCTACCGAACTTGAACTCGGATCGCTGGATTCAAAGTCCAGAATGCTAACCATTACACCATAGAACCTATCGCACAATCGCTAAACTTACTGTGCCATTACTATTTAGTTTCTTATATGAATTTAAAAGGTTCTACCGAACTTGAACTCGGATCGCTGGATTCAAAGTCCAGAATGCTAACCATTACACCATAGAACCTATCGCACAATCGATAAACTTACTTTGTCATTACTATTTAGTTTCTTATATGAATTTAAAAGGTTCTACCGAGACTTGAACTCGGATCGCTGGATTCAAAGTCCAGAATGCTAACCATTACACCATAGAACCTATCGCACAATCGCTAAACTTACCTTATCATTACTATTTAGTTTCTTATATGAATTTAAAAGGTTCTACCGAGACTTGAACCCGGATCGCTGGATTCAAAGTCCACAATGCTAACCATTACACCACAGAACCTATCGCGCAATCGCTAAACTTACTTTGTCATTACTATTTAGTTTCTTATATGAATTTAAAAGGTTCTACTGAACTTGAACTCGGATCGCTGGATTCAAAGTCCAGAATGCTAACCATTACACCACAGAACCTATCGCTAAACTTACTTTGGCATTACTATTTAGTTTCTTATATGAATTTAAAAGGTTCTACGGAGACTTGAAATCTGATCGCTGGATTCAAAGTCCAGAATCCTAACCATTACACCATAGAACCTATCGCACAATCGCTAAACTTACTTTGTCATTACTATTTAGTTTCTTATATGAATTTAATAGGTTCTTCCGAACTTGAACACGGATCGCTGGATTCAAAGTCCAGAATGCTAACCATTAAAGCATGGAACCTATCGCGCAATCGACAAACTTACTTTATCATTACTATTTAGTTTCTTATATGAATTTAAAAGGTTCTACCGAGACTTGAACCCGGATCGCTGGATTCAAATCCAGAATGCTAACCATTAAACCACACAACCTATCGCGCAATCGATAAACTTACTTTATCATTACTGTTTAGTTTCTTATATGAATTTAAAAGGTTCTACCGAGACTTGAACTCGGATCGCTGGATTCAGAGTCCAGAATGCTAACCATTACACCATAGAACCTATCGCACAATCGCTAAACTTACTTTGTCATTACTATTTAGTTTCTTATATGAATTTAAAAGAGTCTACCGAGACTTGAACTCGGATCGCTGGATTCAAAGTCCAGAATGCTAACCATTACACCATAGAAACTATCGCACAATCGCTGAACTTACAGTTATCATTACTATTTAGTTTCTTATATGAATTTAAAAGGTTCTACCGAGACTTGAACCCGGATCGCTGGATTCAATGTCCACAATGCTAACCATTACACCACAGAACCTATCGCGCAATCGCTAAACTTACTTTGTCATTACTATTTAGTTTCTTATATGAATTTAAAAGGTTCTACCGAGACTTGAACACGGATCGCTGGATTCAAAGTCCAGAATGCTAACCATTACACCATAGAACCTATCGCGCAATCGCTAAACTTACTCTGTCATTACTATTTAGTTTCGTATATAAATTTAAAAGGTTCTACAGAACTTGAATTCGGATCGCTGGATTCAAAGTCCAGAATGCTAACCATTACACCACAGAACCTATCGCTAAACTTACTTTGTCATTAATATTTAGTTTCTTATATGAATTTAAAAGGTTCTACGGAGACTTGAACTCGGATCGCTGGATTCAAAGTCCAGAATGCTAACCATTACACCATAGAACCTATCGCACAATCGATAAACTTACTTTGTCATTACTATTTAGTTTCTTATATGAATTTAAAAGGTTCTACCGAACTTGAACTCGGATCGCTGGATTCAAAGTCCAGAATGCTAACCATTACACCATAGAACCTATCGCGCAATCGATAAACTTACTTTATCATTACTATTTAGTTTCTTATATGAATTTAAAAGGTTCTACCGAGACTTGAACTCGGATCGCTGGATTCAAAGTCCAGAATGCTAACTAATACACCATAAAACCTATCGCACAATCGCTAAACTTACTTTGTCGTTACTATTTAGTTTCTTATATGAATTTAAAAGGTTCTACCGAGAAATGAAATCGGATCGCTGGATTCAAAGTCCAGAATGCTAACCATTACACCATAGAACCTATCGCACAATCGCTAAACTTACTTTGTCATTACTATTTAGTTTCTTATATGAATTTAAAAGGTTCTACCGAGACTTGAACTCGGATCGCTGGATTCAAAGTCCAGAATGCTAACCAATACACCATAGAACCTATCGCACTATAGATAAACTTATTTTGTCATTACTATTTAGTTTCTTATATGAATTTAAAAGGCTCTACCGAGACTTGAACTCGGATCGCTGGATTCAAAGTCCAGAATGCTAACCATTACACCATAGAAACTATCGCACAATCGCTAAACTTACCTTATCATTACTATTTAGTTTCTTATATGAATTTAAAAGGTTCTACCGAGACTTGAACTCGGATCGCTGGATTCAAAGTCCAGAATGCTAACCATTACACCACAGAACCTATCGCGCAATCGCTAAACTTACTTTGTCATTACTATTTAGTTTCTTATATGAATTTAAAAGGTTCTACCGAGACTTGAACTCGGATCGCTGGATTCAAAGTCCAGAATGCTAACCATTACACCATAGAACCTATCGCGCAATCGCTAAACTTACTCTGTCATTACTATTTAGTTTCGTATATAAATTTAAAAGGTTCTACAGAACTTGAATTCGGATCGCTGGATTCAAAGACCAGAATGCTAACCATTACACCACAGAACCTATTGCTAAACTTACTTTGTCATTAATATTTAGTTTCTTATATGAATTTAAAAGGTTCTACGGAGACTTGAACTCGGATCGCTGGATTCAAAGTCCAGAATGCTAACCATTACACCATAGAACCTATCGCACAATCGATAAACTTCCTTTGTCATTACTATTTAGTTTCTTATATGAATTTAAAAGGTTCTACCGAACTTGAACTTGGATCGCTGGATTCAAAGTCCAGAATGCTAACCATTACACCATAGAACCTATCGCACAATCGCTAAACTTACTTTGTCGTTACTATTTAGTTTCTTATATGAATTTAAAAAGTTCTACCGATACTTGAAATCGGATGGCTGGATTCAAAGTCCAGAATGCTAACCATTACACCATAGAACCTATCGCACAATCGCTAAACTTACTTTATCATTACTATTTAGTTTCTTATATGAATTTAAAAGGTTCTACCGAGACTTGAACTCGGATCCCCGGATTCAAAGTCCAGAATGCTAACCATTAAAGCATGGAACCTATCGCGCAATCGACAAACTTACTTTATCATTACTATTTAGTTTCTTATATGAATTTAAAAGGTTCTACCGAGACTTGAATTCGGATCGCTGGATTCAGAGTCCAGAATGCTAACCATTACACAATAGAACCTATCGCACAATCGCTAAACTTACTTTGTCATTACTATTTAGTTTCTTATATGAATTTAAAAGGTTCTACCGAACTTGAACTCGGATCGCTGGATTCAAAGTCCAGAATGCTAACCATTAAACCACACAACCTATCGCGCAATCGATAAACTTACTTTATCATTACTATTTAGTTTCTTATATGAATTTAAAAGGTTCTACCGAGACTTGAATTCGGATCGCTGGATTCAGAGTCCAGAATGCTAACCATTACACAATAGAACCTATCGCACAATCGCTAAACTTACTTTGTCATTACTATTTAGTTTCTTATATGAATTTAAAAGGTTCTACCGAGACTTGAACTCGGATCGCCGGATTCAAAGGCCAGAATGCTAACCATTACACCACAGAACCTATCGCGCAATCGCTAAACTTACTTTGTCATTACTATTTAGTTTCTTATATGAATTTAAAAGGTTCTACCGAGACTTGAACTCGGATCGCTGGATTCCAAGTCCAGAATGCTAACCATTACACCATAGAACCTATCGCGCAATCGCTAAACTTACTCTGTCATTACTACTTAGTTTCGTATATAAATTTAAAAGGTTCTACAGAACTTGAATTCGGATCGCTGGATTCAAAGACCAGAATGCTAACCATTACACCACAGAACCTATTGCTAAACTTACTTTGTGATTAATATTTAGTTTCTTATATGAATTTAAAAGGTTCTACGGAGACTTGAACTCGGATCGCTGGATTCAAAGTCCAGAATGCTAACCATTACACCATAGAACCTATCGCACAATCGATAAACTTACTTTGTCATTACTATTTAGTTTCTTATATGAATTTAAAAGGTTCTACCGAACTTGAACTTGGATCGCTGGATTCAAAGTCCAGAATGTTAACCATTACACCATAGAACCTATCGCACAATCGCTAAACATACTTTGTCGTTACTATTTAGTTTCTTATATGAATTTAAAAAGTTCTACCGAGACTTGAAATCGGATGGCTGGATTCAAAGTCCAGAATGCTAACCATTACACCATAGAACCTATCGCACAATCGCTAAACTTACTTTATCATTACTATTTAGTTTCTTATATGAATTTAAAAGGTTCTACCGAGACTTGAACTCGGATCCCCGGATTCAAAGTCCAGAATGCTAACCATTAAAGCATGGAACCTATCGCGCAATCGACAAACTTACTTTATCATTACTATTTAGTTTCTTATATGAATTTAAAAGGTTCTACCGAGACTTGAACTCGGATCGCTGGATTCAAAGTCCAGAATGCTAACCATTAAACCACACAACCTATCGCGCAATCGATAAACTTACTTTATCATTACTATTTAGTTTCTTATATGAATTTAAAAGGTTCTACCGAGACTTGAACTCGGATCGCTGGATTCAGAGTCCAGAATGCTAACCATTACACCATAGAACCTATCGCACAATCGCTAAACTTACTTTGTCATTACTATTTAGTTTCTTATATGAATTTAAAAGGTTCTACCGAGACTTGAACTCGGATCGCGGGATTCAAAGTCCAGAATTCTAACCATTACACCATAGAAACTATCGCACGATCGCTAAACTTACTTTATCATTACTATTTAGTTTCTTATATGAATTTAAAACGTTCTACCGAGACTTGACTCGGATCCCTGGATCCAATGTCCAGAATGCTAACCATCAAAGCATGGAACCTATCGGGCAATCGAAGAACTTACTTTATCATTACTATTTAGTTTCTTATATGAATTTAAAAGGTTCTTCCGAGACTTGAACTCGGATCCCTGGATTCAAAGTCCAGAATGCTAACCATTAAACCATAGAACCTATCGCGCAATCGATAAACTTACTTTATCATTACTATTTAGATTCTTATAAGAATTTAGAAGGTTCTACCGACACTTGAACTCGGATCGCTGGATGCAAAGTCCAGAATGCTAACCATTACACCATAGAACCTATCGCGCAATCGCTAAACTTACTTTGTCATTACTATTTAGTTTCTTATATGAATTTAAAAGGTTCTACGGAGACTTGAACTCGGATCGCTGGATTCAAAGTCCAGAATGCTAAACATTACACCATAGAACCTATCGCACAGTCGCTAAACTTACTTTGTCATTACTATTTAGTTTCTTATATGAATTTAAAAGGTGCTACCGAACTTGAACTCGGATCGCTGGATTCAAAGTCCACAATGCTATCCATTACACCATAGAACCTATCGCACAAACGCTAAACTTACTTTGTCGTTACTATTTAGTTTCTTATATGAATTTAAAAGGTTCTACCGAGACTTGAAATCGGATGGCTGGATTCAAAGTCCAGAATGCTAAACATTACACCACAGAACCTATCGCACAATCGCTAAACTTACTTTGTCATTACTATTTAGTTTCTTATATGAATTTAAAAGGTTCTACCGAGACTTGAACTCGGATTGCTGGATTCAAAGTCCAGAATGCTAACCATTACACAATAGAACCTATCGCGCAATCGATAAACTTACTTTGTCATTACTATTTAGTTTCTTATATGAATTTAAAAGGTTCTACCGAGACTTGAACTCGGATCGCTGGATTCAGAGACCAGAATGCTAACCATTACACCATAGAACCTATCGCACAAACGATGAACTTACTTTGTCATTACTATTTAGTTTCTTATATGAATTTAAATGGTTCTATCGAGACTTGAACTCGGATCGCTGGATTCAAAGTCCAGAATGCTAACCATTACACCATAGAACCTATCTCGCAAACGATAAACTTACTTTGTCATTACTATTTAGTTTCTTATATGAATTTAAATGGTTCTACCGAGACTTGAACTCGGATCGATGGATTCAGAGACCAGAATGCTAACCATTACACCATAGAAACTATCGGTCAATCGATAAATTTACTTTATCATTATTATTTAGTTTCTTATATGAATTTAAAATGTTCTCCCGAGACTTGAACTCGGATCGCTGGATTCAGAGTCCAGAATGCTAACCATTACACCATAGAACCTATAGTACAATCGATAAACTTACTTTATCATTATTATTTAGTTTCTTATATGAATTTAAATGGTTCTACCGAACTTGAACTCGGATCGCTGGATTCAAAGTCCAGAATGCTAACCATTACACCATAGAACCTATCGCACAATCGCTAAACTTACTTTGTCGTTACTATTTAGTTTCTTATATGAATTTAAAAGTTCTACCGAGACTTGAAATCGGATGGCTGGATTCAAAGTCCAGAATGTTAACCATTACACCATAGAACCTATCGCACAATCGATAAACTTACTTTGTTATTACTATTTAGTTTCTTATATGAATTTAAAAGGTTCTACCGAGACTTGAACTCGGATTGCTGGATTCAAAGTCCAGAATGCTAACCATTACACAATAGAACCTATCGCACAATCGCTAAAATAACTTTGTCATTACTATTTAGTTTCTTATATGAATTTAAAAGGTTCTACCGAGACTTGAACTCGGATCGCTGGATTCAAAGTCAAAAACGCTAACCATTACACCATAGAACCTATCGCACAATCGCTAAACTTACTTTATCTTTACTATTTAGTTTCTTATATGAATTTAAAAGGTTCTACCGAACTTGAACTCGGATCGCTGGATTCAAAGTCCAGAATGCTAACCATTACACCATAGAACCTATCGCACAATCGCTAAACTTACTTTGACGTTACTATTTAGTTTCTTATATGAATTTAAAAGGTTCTACCGAGACTTGAAATCGGATGGCTGGATTCAAAGTCCAGAATGTTAACCATTACACCATAGAACCTCTCGCACAATCGCTAAACTTACTTTGTCATTACTATTTAGTTTCTTATATGAATTTAAAAGGTTCTACCGAGACTTGAATTCTGATTGTTTGATTCAAAGTCCAGAATGCTAACCATTACACAATAGAACCTATCGCACAATCGCTAAACTTACTTTGTCATTACTATTTAGTTTCATATATGAATTTAAAAGTTCTACCGAGACGTGAAATCGGATGGCTGGATTCAAAGTCCAGAATGCTAACCATTACACAATAGAACCTATCGCACAATCGCTAAAATAACTTTGTCATTACTATTTAGTTTCTTATATGAATTTGAAAGGTTCTACCGAGACTTGAACTCGGATCGCTGGATTCAAATTCAAAAACGCAATCCATTACACCATAGAACCTATCGCACAATCGCTAAACTTACTTTATCATTACTATTTAGTTTCTTATATGAATTTAAAAGGTTCTACCGAACTTGAACTCGGATCGCTGGATTCAAAGTCCAGAATGCTAACCATTACACCATAGAACCTATCGCACAATCGCTAAACTTACTTTATCATTACTATTTAGTTTCTTATATGAATTTAAAAGGTTCTACCGAACTTGAACTCGGATCGCTGGATTCAAAGTCCAGAATGCTAACCATTACACCATAGAACCTATCGCACAATCGCTAAACTTACTTTGTCGTTACTATTTAGTTTCTTATATGAATTTAAAAGGTTCTACTGAACTTGAACTCGGATCGCTGGATTCAAAGTCAAAAATGCTAACCATTACACCATAGAACCTATCGCACAATCGCTAAACTTACTTTGTCATTACTATTTAGTTTCTTATATGAATTTAAAAGGTTCTACCGAGACTTGAACTCGGATCGCTGGATTCAAAGTCCAGAATGGTAACCATTACACCATAGAACCTATCGCGTGATCGTTAAACTTACTTTGTCATTACTATTTAGTTTCTTATATGAATTTAAAAGGTTCTACCGAACTTGAACTCGGATCGCTGGTTTCAAAGACCAGAATGCTAACCATCACACCATAGAACATATCGCTCAATCGCTAATCTTACTTTATCATTACTATTTAGTTTCTTATATGAATTTAAAAGGTCCTACCGAGACTTGAACTCGGATCGCTGGATTCAAAGTCCAGAATGCTAACCATTACACCATAGAACCTATCGCACAATCGCTAAACTTACTTTGTCGTTACTATTTAGTTTCTTATATGAATTTAAAAGGCTCTACCGAGACTTGAAATCGGATGGCTGGATTCAAAGTCCAGAATTTTAACCATTACACCATAGAACCTATCGCACAATCGCTAAACTTACATTGTCATTACTATTTAGTTTCTTATATGAATTTAAAAGGTTCTCCCGAGACTTGAACTCGGATCGCTGGATTCAGAGTCCAGAATGCTAACCATTACACCATAGAACCTATAGTACAATCGATAAACTTACTTTATCATTACTATTTAGTTTCTTATATGAATTTAAAAGGTTTTACCGAGACTTGAACTCGGATCGCTGGATTCAAAGTCCAGAAGGCTAACCATTAAACCATGGAACCTATCGCGCAATCCAAAAACTTACTTTATCATTACTATTTAGTTTCTTATATGAATTTAAAAGGTTCTACCGAGACTTGAACTCGGATCGCTGGATTCAAACTCAAGAATGCTAACCATTAAACCATAGAACCTATCGCGCAATCGGTAAACTTACTTTATCATTACTATTTAGTTTCTTATATGAATTTAAAAGGTTCTACCGAGACTTGAACTCGGATCGCTGGATTCAAAGTCCAGAATGCTAACAATTAAACCATAGAACCTATCGCACAATCGCTAAACTTACTTTGTCATTACTATTTAGTTTCTTATATGAATTTAAAAGGTTCTACCGAGACTTGAACTCGGATCGCAGGATTCAAAGTCCAGAATGATAACCATTACACCACAGAACCTATCGCGCAATCGATAAACTTACTTTGTCATTACTATTTAGTTTCTTATATGAATTTAAAAGGTTCTACCGAGACTTGAACTCGGATCGCTGGATTCAAAGTCCAGAATGCTAACCATTACACCATAGAACCTATCGCGCAATCGATAAACTTACTTTATCATTACTATTTAGTTTCTTATATGAATTTAAATGTTTCTCCCGAGACTTGAACTCGGATCGCTGGATTCAAAGTCCAGAATGCTAACCATTACACCATAGAACCTATCGCACACTCGCTAAACTTACTTTATCATTACTATTTAGTTTCTTATATGAATTTAAAAGGTTCTACCGAACTTGAACTCGGATCGCTGGATTCAAAGTCCAGAATGCTAACCATTACACCATAGAACCTATCGCGCAATCGATAAACTTACTTTGTCATTACTATTTAGTTTCTTATATGAATTTAAAAGGTTCTACCGAGACTTGAACTTGGAACGCTGGATTCAAAGTCCAGAATGCTAACCATTACACCATAGAACCTATCGCACTATCGCTAAACTTACTTTGTCATTACTATATAGTTTCTTATATGAATTTAAAAGGTTCTACCGAGACTTGAACTCGGATCGCTGGATTCAAAGTCCAGAATGCTAACCATTACACCATAGAACCTATCGCACAATCGCTAAACTTACTTTGTCATTATTATTTAGTTTCTTATATGAATTTAAAAGGTTCTACCGAGACTTGAACTCGGATCGCTGGATTCAAGGTCCAGAATGCTAACCATTACACCAATGAACCTATCGCACAATCACAAAACTTACTTTGTCATTACTATTTAGTTTCTTATATGAATTTAAAAGGTTCTACCCACACTTGAACTCGGATCACTGGATTCAAAGTCCAGAATGCTAACCATTACACCACAGAACATATCAAGCGACTGATTAACTTATTTATCATTACTATTTAGTTTCTTATATGAATTTAAACAGGTTCTACCGAGACATGAACTCGGATCGCTGGATTCAAATTCCAGAATGCTAACCATTACACCATTGAACATGTCGAACAACTGATTAACTTACTTTATCATTACTATTTAGTTTCTTATATGAATTTAAAAGGTTCGAGCGAGACTTGAACTAGGATCGCTGGATGCAAAGTCCAGAATGCTAACCATTACACCACAGAACCTATCGCACGACTGATTAACTTATTTATCATTACTATTTAGTTTCTTATATGAATTTAAAAAGGGTCTACCGAGACTTGAACTCGGATCGCTGGATTCAAAGTCCAGAATGCTAACTATTACACCATAGAACCTGTCGAACAATTGATTAACATACTTTATCATTACTATTTAGTTTCTTATATGAATTTAAAAGGTTCTACCGAGACTTGAACTCGGATTGCTGGATTCAAAGTCCAGAATGCTAACCATTACTCCATAGAACCTAACGCGCAACTGATAAACTTAATTTATCATTACTGTTTAGTTTCTTATATGAATTTAAAAGGTTCTACCGAGACTTGAAATCGGATCGCTGGATTCAAAATCCAGATTGCTAACCATTACACCATAGAACCTGTCGAACAATTGATGAACTTACTTTATCATTACTATTTAGTTTCTTACATGAATTTAAAAAGGTTCTACCGAGACTTGAACTCAGATCGCTGGATTCAAAGTCCAGAATGCTAACCATTACACCATAGAACATATCCCGCAATTGATTAACTTACTTTATCATTACTATTTAGTTTCTTATATGAATTTAAAAGGTCCTACCGAGACTTGAACTCGGATCGCTGCATTCAAAGTCCAGAATGCTACCCATTGCACCACAGAACCTATCGCGCTATCGATAAACTTACTTTAGCATTACTATTTAGTTTCTTATATGAATTTAAATGGTTCTACCGAGACTTGAACTCGGATCGCTGCATTCAAAATCCAGAATGCTAACCATTACACCATAGAACCTATCGCACTGTCAATTAACTTACTTTATCATTACTATTTAGTTTCTTATATGAATTTAAAAGGTTCTACCGAGACTTGAATTCTGATTGTTTGATTCAAAGTCCAGAATGCTAACCATTACACAATAGAACCTATCGCACAATCGCTAAACTTACTTTGTCATTACTATTTAGTTTCATATATGAATTTAAAAGGTTCTACCGAGACTTGAACTCGGATCGCTGGATTCAAAGTCCAGAATGCTAGCCATTACACCATAGAACCTGTCGAACAATTGATTAACTTACTTTATCATTACTATTTAGTTTCTTATATGAATTTAAAAGGTTCTACCGAGACTTGAACTCGGATCGCTGGATTCAAAGTCCAGAATGCTAACCATTACACCATAGAACCTATCGAACAATCGATAAACTTACTTTATCATTACTATTTAGTTTCTCATATGAATTTAAAAGGTTCTACCGAGACTTGAACTCGGATCGCTGGATTCAAAGTCCAGAATGCTAACCATTGCACCATAGAACCTATCGCGCAATCGATAAACTTACGTTGTCATTACTATTTAGTTTCTTATATGAATTTAAAAGGTTCTACCGAGATTTGAACTCGGATCGCTGGATTCAAATTCCAGAATGCTAACCATTACACCATAGAAACTATCGCACAACTGATTAACTTACTTTATCATTACTATTTAGTTTCTTATATCAATTTAAAAGGTTCTACCGAGACTTGAACTCGGATCGCTGGATTCAAAGTCCAGAATTCTAACCATTACACCATAGAACCTGTCGAACAACTGATTAACTTATTTATCATTTCTATTTAGTTTCTTATATGAATTTACAAGGTTCGAGCGACACTTGAACTAGGATCGCTGGATTCAAAGTCCAGAATGCTAACCATTACACCACAGAACCTATCGCGCGACTGATTAACTTATTTATCATTTCTATTTAGTTTCTTATATGAATTTAAAAAGGTTCTACCGAGACTTGAACTCGGATCGCTGGATTCAAAGTCAGAATGCCAACTATTACACCATAGAACCTGTCTAACATCTGATTAACTTACTTTATCATTACTATTTAGTTTCTTATATGAATTTAAAAGGTTCGAGGGAGACTTGAACTCGGATCGCTGGATTCAAAGTCCAGAATGCTAACCATTACACCATAGAACCTGTCGAACAATTGATTAACTTACTTTATCATTACTATTTAGTTTCCTATATGAATTTAAAAGGTTCTACCGAGACTTGAACTCGGATCGCTGGATTCAAAGTCCAGAATTCTAACCATTACACCATAGAACCTATTGCACAATCGATAAACTTACTTTATCATTACTATTTAGTTTCTTATATGAATTTAAAAGGTTCTACCGAGACTTGAACTCGGATCGCTGGATTCAAAGTCCAGAATGCTAACCATTACACCATAGAACCTATCGCACACTCGATAATCTTACTTTATCATTATTATTTAGTTTCTTGTATGAATTTAAAAGGTTCTACCGAGATTTGAACTCGGATCGCTGGATTCAAAGTCCAGAATGCTAAACATTACACCATAGAACCTAACACACAAGCGCTAAACTTACTTTGTCATTACTATTTAGTTTCTTATATGAATTTAAAAGGTCCTACCCAGACTTGAACTCGGATCGCTGGATTCAAAGTCCAGAATGCTAACCATTACACCATAGAACCTATCGCACAATCGCTAAACTTACGTTGTCATTACTATTTAGTTTCTTATATGAATTTAAAAGGTTCTACCGAGACTTGAACTCGGATCGCTGGATTCAAAGTCCAGAATGCTAACCATTACACCATAGAACCTATCGCACAACGGATTAACTTAGTTTATCATTACTATTTAGTTTCTTATATCAATTTAAAAGGTTCTACCGAGACTTGAACTCGGATCGCTGGATTCAAAGTCCAGAATGCTAACCATTACACCATAGAACCTGTCGAACAACTGATTAACTTACTTTATCATTACTATTTAGTTTCTTATATGAATTTAAAAGGTTCGAGCGAGACTTGAACTAGGATCGCTGGATTCAAACTCCAGAATGCTAACCATTACACCACAGAACCTAACGCGCGACTGATTAACTTATTTATCATTACTATTTAGTTTCTTATATGAATTTAAAAAGGTTCTACCGAGACTTGAACTCGGATCGCTGGATTCAAAGTCCAGAATGCTAACCATTACACCATAGAACCTGTCGAACAATTGATTAACTTACTTTATCATTACTATTTAGTTTCTTACATGAATTTAAATAGGTTCTACCGAGACTTGAACTCAGATCGCTGGATTCAAAGTCCAGAATGCTAATCATTACACCATAGAACATATCGCACAACTGATTAACTTACTTTATCATTACTATTTAGTTTCTCATATGAATTTAAAAGGTCCTACCGAGACTTGAACTCGGATCGCTGTATTCAAAGTCCAGAATGCTAGCCATTGCACCACAGAACCTATCGCGCAGTCGATAAACTTACTTTAGCATTACTATTTAGTTTCTTATATGAATTTAAAAGGTTCTACCGAGACTTGAACTCGGATCGCTGGATTCAAAGTCCAGAATGCTAACCATTACACCATAGAACCTATCGCACAATCGATAAACTTTCTTTATCATTACTATTTAGTTTCTTATATGAATTTAAAAGGTTCTACCGAGACTTGAACTCGGATCGCTGGATTCAAAGTCCAGAATGCTAACCATTACACCATAGAACCTATCGAACAATCGATAAACTTACTTTATCATTACTATTTAGGTTCTTATATGAATTTAAAAGGTTCTACCGAGACTTGAACTCGGATCGCTGGATTCAAAGTCCAGAATGCTAACCATTACACCATAGAACCTATCGCACAATCGATAAACTTACTCTATCATTACTATTTAGTTTCTTATATGAATTTAAAAGGTTCTACCAAGACTTGAACTCGGATCGCTGGATTCAAAGTCCAGAATGCTAACCATTACACCATAGAACCTATTGCACAATCGATAAACTTACTTTATCATTACTATTTAGTTTCTTATATGAATTTAAAAGGGGCTACCGAGACTTGAACTCAGATCGCTGGATTCAAAGTCCAGAATGCTAACCATTACACGATAGAACCTATCGCAAAACAGATTAACTTAGTTTATCATGACTATTTTGCTTCTCATATGAATTTAAAAGGTTCTACCGAGACTTGAACTCGGATACCTGGATTCAAAGTCCAGAATGCTAATCATCACACCATAGAACCTATCGCACAATCGCTAAACTTACTTTGTCATTACTATTTAGTTTCTTATATGAATTTAAAAGGTTCTACCGAGACTTGAACTCGGATCGCTGGATTCAAAGTCCAGAATGCTAACCATTACACCATAGAACCTGTCGAACAATTGATTAACTTACTTTATCATTACTATTTAGTTTCTTATATGAATTTAAAAGGTTCTACCGAGACTTGAACTCGGATCGCTGGATTCAAAGTCCAGAATGCTAACCATTACACCATAGAACCTATTGCACAATCGATAAACTTACTTTATCATTACTATTTAGTTTCTTATATGAATTTAAAAGGTTCTACCGAGACTTGAACTCGGATCGCTGGATTCAAAGTCCAGAATGCTAACCATTACACCATAGAACCTATCGCACGATCGATAAACTTACTTTATCATTATTATTTAGTTTCTTGTATGAATTTAAAAGGTTCTACCGAGATTTGAACTCGGATCGCTGGATTCAAAGTCCAGAATGCTAAACATTACACCATAGAACCTAACACACAAGCGCTAAACTTACTTTGTCATTACTATTTAGTTTCTTATATGAATTTAAAAGGTCCTACCCAGACTTGAACTCGGATCGCTGGATTCAAAGTCCAGAATGCTAACCATTACACCATAGAACCTATCGCACAATCGATAAACTTACGTTGTCATTACTATTTAGTTTCTTATATGAATTTAAAAGGTTCTACCGAGACTTGAACTCGGATCGCTGGATTCAAAGTCCAGAATGCTAACCATTACACCATAGAACCTATCGCACAACGGATTAACTTACTTTATCATTACTATTTAGTTTCTTATATCAATTTAAAAGGTTCTACCGAGACTTGAACTCGGATCGCTGGATTCAAAGTCCAGAATGCTAACCATTACACCACAGAACCTGTCGAACAACTGATTAACTTACTTTATCATTACTATTTAGTTTCTTATATGAATTTAAAAGGTTCGAGCGAGACTTGAACTAGGATCGCTGGATTCAAACTCCAGAATGCTAACCATTACACCACAGAACCTAACGCGCGACTGATTAACTTATTTATCATTACTATTTAGTTTCTTATATGAATTTAAAAAGGTTCTACCGAGACTTGAACTCGGATCGCTGGATTCAAAGTCCAGAATGCTAACCATTACACCATAGAACCTGTCGAACAATTGATTAACTTACTTTATCATTACTATTTAGTTTCTTACATGAATTTAAAAAGGTTCTACCGAGACTTGAACTCAGATCGCTGGATTCAAAGTCCAGAATTCTAATCATTACACCATAGAACATATCGCACAACTGATTAACTTACTTTATCATTACTATTTAGTTTCTCATATGAATTTTAAAGGTCCTGCCGAGACTTGAACTCGGATCGCTGTATTGAAAGTCTAGAATGCTAACCATTGCACCACAGAACCTATCGCGCAATCGATAAACTTACTTTAGCATTACTATTTAGTTTCTTATATGAATTTAAAAGGTTCTACCGACACTTGAACTCGGATCGCTGGATTCAAAGTCCAGAATGCTAACCATTACACCATAGAACCTATCGCACAATCGATAAACTTACTTTATCATTACTATTTAGTTTCTTATATGAATTTAAAAGGTTCTACCGAGACTTGAACTCGGATCGCTGGATTCAAAGTCCAGAATGCTAACCATTACACCATAGAACCTATCGAACAGTCGATAAACTTACTTTATCATTACTATTTAGGTTCTTATATGAATTTAAAAGGTTCTACCGAGACTTGAACTCGGATCGCTGGATTCAAAGTCCAGAATGCTAACCATTACACCATAGAACCTATCGCACAATCGATAAACTTACTCTATCATTACTATTTAGTTTCTTATATGAATTTAAAAGGTTCTACCAAGACTTGAACTCGGATCGCTGGAATCAAAGTCAAGAATGCTAACCATTACACCATAGAACCTATTGCACAATCGATAAACTTACTTTATCATTACTATTTAGTTTCTTATATGAATTTAAAAGGGGCTACCGAGACTTGAACTCAGATCGCTGGATTCAAAGTCCAGAATGCTAACCATTACACGATAGAACCTATCGCAAAACAGATTAACTTAGTTTATCATGACTATTTAGCTTCTCATATGAATTTAAAAGGTTCTACCGAGACTTGAACTCGGATACCTGGATTCAAAGTCCAGAATGCTAATCATCACACCATAGAACCTATCGCACAATCGCTAAACTTACTTTGTCTTTACTATTTAGTTTCTTATATGAATTTAAAAGGTTCTACCGAGACTTGAACTCGGATCGCTGGATTCAAAGTCCAGAATGCTAACAATTACACCATAGAACCTATCGCACAATCGCTAAACTTACTTTATCATTACTATTTAGTTTCTTATATGAATTTAAAAGGTTCTACCGAGACTTGACTCGGATCACTGGATTCAAAGTCCAGAATGCTAACCATTACACCATAGAACCTATCGCACTGTCGCTAAACTTACTTTGTCATTACTATTTAGTTTCTTATATGAATTTAAAAGGTTCTACCGAGACTTGAACTCGGATCACTGGATTCAAAGTCCAGAATGCTAACCATTACACCATAGAACCTATCGCACAATCGCTAAACTTACTTTGTCATTACTATTTAGTTTCTTATATGAATTTAAAAGGTTCTACCGAGACTTGAACTCCGATCGCTGGATTCAAAGTCCAGAATGCTAACCATTACACCATAGAACCTATCGAAAAAACGCTAAACTTACTTTGTCATTACTATTTAGTTTCTTATATGAATTTAAAAGGTTCTACCGAGACTTGAACTCGGATCGCTGGATTCAAAGTCCAGAATGCTAAGCATTACACCATAGAACCTATCGCACAATCGTTAAACTTACTTTGTCATTACTATTTAGTTTCTTATATGAATTTAAAAGGTTCTACCGAGTCTTGAACTCGGATCGCTGGATTCAAAGTCCAGAATGCTATCCATTATACCATAGAACCTGTCGCACAATAGCTAAACTTACTTTGTCATTACTATTTAGTTTCTTATATGCATTTAAAATGTTCTACCGAGACTTGAACTCGGATCACTGGATTCAAAGTCCAGAATGCTAACCATTACACCATAGAACCTATCGCACAATCGCTAAACTTACTTTGTCATTACTATTTAGATTCTTATATGAATTTAAAAGGTTCTACCGAGACTTGAACTCGGATCGCTGGATTCAAAGTCCAGAATGCTAGCCATTACACCATAGAACCTATCGCACAATCGCTAAACTTACTTTGTCATTACTATTTAGTTTCTTATATGAATTTCAAAGGTTCTACTGAGACTTGAACTCGGATCGCTGGATTCAAAGTCCAGAATGCTAACCATTACAACATAGAACCTATCGCACAATCGCTAAACTTACTTTGTCATTACTATTTAGTTTCTTATATGAATTTAAAGGTTTCTACCGAGACTTAAACTCGGATCGCTGGATTCAAAGTCCAGAATGCTAACCATTACACCATAGAACATATCGCACAATTGATTAACTTACTTTGTCATTACTATTTAGTTTCTTATATGAATTTAAAAGGTTCTACCTAGAGTTGAACTCGGATCGCTGGATTCAAAGTGCAGAATGCTAACTATTGCAACATAGAACATATCGCACAATTGATTAACTTACTTTGTCATTACTATTTAGTTTCTTATATGAATTTAAAAGGTTCTACCGAGACATGAACTCGGATCGCTGGATTCAAAGTCCAGAATTCTAACCATTACAACATAGAACCTAACGCACAATCGCTAAACTTACTTTGTCATTACTATTTAGTTTCTTATATGAATTTAAAAGGTTCTACCGAGACTTGAACGCGGATCGCTGGATTCAAAGTCCAGAATGCTAACCATTACACCACAGAACCTATCGCGCAATCGCTAAACTTACTTTGTCATTACTATTTAGTTTCTTATATGAATTTAAAAGGTACTACCGAGACTTGAACTCGGATCGCTGGATTCAAAGACCAGAATGCTAACCATTACACCATAGAACATATCGCACTATTGATTAACTTACTTTGTCATTACTATTTAGTTTCTTATATGAATTTAAAAGGTTCTACCGAGACGTGAACTCGGATCGCTGGATTCAAAGTCCAGAATGCTAGCCATTACACCATAGAACCTGTCGAACAATTGATTAACTTACTTTATCATTACTATTTAGTTTCTTATATGAATTTAAAAAGGTTCTACCGAGACTTGAACTCGGATCGCTGGATTCAAAGTCCAGAATGCTAACCCTTACACCATAGAACCTGTCGAACAATTGATTAACTTACTTTATCATTACTATTTAGTTTCTTCTATGAATTTAAAAAGGTTCTACCGAGACTTGAACTCGGATCGCTGGATTCAAAGTCCAGAATGCTAACCATTACACCATAGAACCTGTCGAACAATTGATTAACTTACTTTATCATTACTATTTAGTTTCTTATTTGAATTTAAAAAGGTTCCACCGAGACTTGAACTCGGATCGCTGGATTCAAAGTCCAGAATGCTAACCATTACACCATAGAACCTGTCGAACAATTGATTAACTTAATTTATCATTACTATTTAGTTTCTTATATGAATTTAAAAAGGTACTACCGAGACTTGAACTCGGCTCGCTGGATTCAAAGTCCAGAATGCTAACCATTACACCATAGAACCTGTCGAACAATTGATTAACTTACTTTATCATTACTATTTAGTTTCTTATATGAATTTAAAAAGGTTCTACCGAGACTTGAACTCGGATCGCTGGATTCAAAGTCCAGAATGCTAACCATTACACCATAGAACCTGTCAAACAATTGGTTAACTTACTTTATCATTACTATTTAGTTTCTTATATGAATTTAAAAAGGTTCTACCGAGACTTGAGCTCGGATCGCTGGATTCAAAGTCCAGAAAGCTAACCATTACACCATAGAACCTGTCGAACAATTGATTAACTTACTTTATCATTACTATTTAGTTTCTTATTTGAATTTAAAAAGGTTCTACCGAGACTTGAACTCGGATCGCTGGATTCAAAGTCCAGAATGCAAACCATTACACCATAGAACCTGTCGAACAATTGATTAACTTACTTTATCATTACTATTTAGTTTCTTATATGAATTTAAAAAGGTTCTACCGAGACTTGAACTCGGATCGCTGGATTCAAAGTCCAGAATGCTAACCATTACACCAGAGAACCTGCCAAACAAGCGATTATCTTAGTTTTCATTACTATTTAGTTTCTTATTTGAATTTAAAAAGGTTCTACCGAGACTCGAACTACGATCGCTGGATTCAGAGTCCAGAATGCTAACCATTACACCATAGAACCTGTCGAACAATTGATTAACTTACTTTATCATTACTATTTAGTTTCTTATATGAATTTAAAAGGTTCTACCGAGACTTGAAGTCGGATCGCTGGATTCAAAGTCCAGAATTCTAACAATTACACAATAGAACCTGTCGAACAATTGATTAACTTACTTTATCATTACTATTTAGTTTCTTATTTGAATTTAAAAAGGTTCTACCGAGACTTGAACTCGGATATCTGGATTCAGAGTCCAGAATGCTAACCATTACACCATAGAACCTGTCGAACAATTGATAAACTTACTTTATCATTACTATTTAGCTTCTTATTTGAATTTAAAAAGGTTTTACCGAGACTTGAACTCGGATCGCTGGATTCAGAGTCCAGAATGCTAACCATTACACCACAGAACCTGTCGAGCAATTGATTAACTTACTTTATCATTACTATTTAGTTTCTTATTTGAATTTAAAAAGGTTCTACCGAGACTTGAACTCGGATCGCTGGATTCAGAGTCCAGAATGCTAACCATTACACCACAGAACCTGTCGAGCAAATGATTAACTTACTTTATCATTACTATTTAGTTTCTTATATGAATTTAAAATGTTCTACCGAGACTTGAACTCGGATCGCTGGATTCAGAGTCCAGAATGCTAACCATTACACCATAGAACCTGTCGAACAGTTGATTAACTTACTTTATCATTACTATTTAGTTTCTTATATGAATTTAAAAGGTTCTACCGAGACTTAAACTCGGATCGCTGGATTCAAAGTCCAGAATGCTAACCATTACACCATAGAACCTGTCGAACAATTGATTAACTTACTTTATCATTACTATTTAGTTTCTTATTTGAAATTAAAAAACGTTCTACCGAGACTTGAACACGGATCGCTTGATTCAGATTCCAGAATGCTAACCATTACACCATAGAACCTGTCGAACAATTGATTAACTTACTTTATCATTACTATTTAGTTTCTTATATGAATTTAAAAGGTTCTACCGAGACTTGAACTCGGATCGCTGGATTCAAAGTCCAGAATGCTAACCATTACACCATAGAACCTGTCGAACTATTGATTAACTTATTTTATCATTACTATTTAGTTTCTTATATGAATTTAAAAGGTTCTACCGAGACTTGAACTCGGATCGCAGGATTCAAAGTCCAGAATGCTAACCATTACACCATAGAACCTGTCGAACAATTGATTAACTTACTTTATCATTACTATTTAGTTTCTTATATGAATTTAAAAGGTTCTACCGAGACTTGAACTCGGATCGACGGATTCAAAGTCCAGAATGCTAACCATTACACCATAGAACCTGTCGAACAATTGATTAACTTACTTTATCATTACTATTTAGTTTCTTATATGAATTTAAAAAGGTTCTACCGAGACTTGAACTCGGATCGCTGGATTCAAAGTCCAGAATGCTAACCATTACACCATAGAACCTGTCAAACAATTGGTTAACTTACTTTATCATTACTATTTAGTTTCTTATATGAATTTAAAAAGGTTCTACCGAGACTTGAGCTCGGATCGCTGGATTCAAAGTCCAGAAAGCTAACCATTACACCATAGAACCTGTCGAACAATTGATTAACTTACTTTATCATTACTATTTAGTTTCTTATTTGAATTTAAAAAGGTTCTACCGAGACTTGAACTCGGATCGCTGGATTCAAAGTCCAGAATGCAAACCATTACACCATAGAACCTGTCGAACAATTGATTAACTTACTTTATCATTACTATTTAGTTTCTTATATGAATTTAAAAAGGTTCTACCGAGACTTGAACTCGGATCGCTGGATTCAAAGTCCAGAATGCTAACCATTACACCAGAGAACCTGCCAAACAAGCGATTATCTTAGTTTTCATTACTATTTAGTTTCTTATTTGAATTTAAAAAGGTTCTACCGAGACTCGAACTACGATCGCTGGATTCAGAGTCCAGAATGCTAACCATTACACCATAGAACCTGTCGAACAATTGATTAACTTACTTTATCATTACTATTTAGTTTCTTATATGAATTTAAAAGGTTCTACCGAGACTTGAAGTCGGATCGCTGGATTCAAAGTCCAGAATTCTAACAATTACACAATAGAACCTGTCGAACAATTGATTAACTTACTTTATCATTACTATTTAGTTTCTTATTTGAATTTAAAAAGGTTCTACCGAGACTTGAACTCGGATATCTGGATTCAGAGTCCAGAATGCTAACCATTACACCATAGAACCTGTCGAACAATTGATAAACTTACTTTATCATTACTATTTAGCTTCTTATTTGAATTTAAAAAGGTTTTACCGAGACTTGAACTCGGATCGCTGGATTCAGAGTCCAGAATGCTAACCATTACACCACAGAACCTGTCGAGCAATTGATTAACTTACTTTATCATTACTATTTAGTTTCTTATTTGAATTTAAAAAGGTTCTACCGAGACTTGAACTCGGATCGCTGGATTCAGAGTCCAGAATGCTAACCATTACACCACAGAACCTGTCGAGCAAATGATTAACTTACTTTATCATTACTATTTAGTTTCTTATATGAATTTAAAATGTTCTACCGAGACTTGAACTCGGATCGCTGGATTCAGAGTCCAGAATGCTAACCATTACACCATAGAACCTGTCGAACAGTTGATTAACTTACTTTATCATTACTATTTAGTTTCTTATATGAATTTAAAAGGTTCTACCGAGACTTAAACTCGGATCGCTGGATTCAAAGTCCAGAATGCTAACCATTACACCATAGAACCTGTCGAACAATTGATTAACTTACTTTATCATTACTATTTAGTTTCTTATTTGAATTTAAAAAGGTTCTACCGAGACTTGAACACGGATCGCTTGATTCAGATTCCAGAATGCTAACCATTACACCATAGAACCTGTCGAACAATTGATTAACTTACTTTATCATTACTATTTAGTTTCTTATATGAATTTAAAAGGTTCTACCGAGACTTGAACTCGGATCGCTGGATTCAAAGTCCAGAATGCTAACCATTACACCATAGAACCTGTCGAACTATTGATTAACTTATTTTATCATTACTATTTAGTTTCTTATATGAATTTAAAAGGTTCTACCGAGACTTGAACTCGGATCGCAGGATTCAAAGTCCAGAATGCTAACCATTACACCATAGAACCTGTCGAACAATTGATTAACTTACTTTATCATTACTATTTAGTTTCTTATATGAATTTAAAAGGTTCTACCGAGACTTGAACTCGGATCGACGGATTCAAAGTCCAGAATGCTAAACATTACACCATAGAACCTGTCAAACAATTGATTAACTTACTTTATCATTACTATTTAGTTTCTTATATGAATTTAAAAGGTCCTACCGAGACTTGAACTCGGATCGCTGGATTCAAAGTCCAGAATGCTAACCATTACACCAGAGAACCTGCCAAACAAGCGATTATCTTACTTTTTCATTACTATTTAGTTTCTTATTTGAATTTAAAAAGGTGCTACCGAGACTCGAACTACGATCGCTGGATTCAGAGTCCAGAATGCTAACCATTACACCATAGAACCTATCGAACAAACGCTAAACTTACTTTGTCATTACTATTTAGTTTCTTATATGAATTTAAAAGGTTCTACCGAGACTTGAACTCGGATCGCTGGATTCAAAGTCCAGCATTCTAACAATTACACCATAGAACCTGTCGAACAATTGATTAACTTACTTTATCATTACTATTTAGTTTCTTATTTGAATTTCAAAAGGTTCTACCGAGACTTGAACTCGGATCGCTGGATTCAGTGTCCAGAATGCTGACCATTACACCACAGAACCTGTCAAGCAATTGATTAACTTCCTTTATCATTACTATTTAGTTTCTTATATGAATTTAAAAGGTTCTACCGAGACTTGAACTCGGATCGCTTGATTCAGAGTCCAGAATGCTAACCATTACACCATAGAACCTGTCGAACAATTGATTAACTTACTTTATCATTACTATTTAGTTTCTTATATGAATTTAAAAGGTTCTACCGAGACTTGAACTCGGATCGCTGGATTCAAAGTCCAGAATGCTAACCATTACACCATAGAACCTGTCGAACTATTGATTAACTTACTTTATCATTACTATTTAGTTTCTTATATGAATTTAAAAGGTTCTACCGAGACTTGAACTCGGATCGCAGGATTCAAAGTCCAGAATGCTAACCATTACACCATAGAACCTGTCGAACAATTGATTAACTTACTTTATCATTACTATTTAGTTTCTTATATGAATTTAAAAGGTTCTACCGAGACTTGAACTCGGATCGCCGGATTCAAAGTCCAGAATGCTAACCATTACACCACAGAACCTGTCAAACAATTGATTAACTTACTTTATCATTACTATTTAGTTTCTTATATGAATTTAAAAGGTCCTACCGAGACTTGAACTCGGATCGCTGGATTCAAAGTCCAGAATGCTAACCATTACTCCATAGAACCTGTTGAACAATTGATTAACTTACTTTATCATTACTATTTAGTTTCTTATATGAATTTAAATTGTTCTACCGAGACTTGAACTCGGATCGCTGGATTCAAAGTCCAGCATGCTAACCATTACTCCATAGATCCTGTCCAACAATTGATTAACTTACTTTATCATTAATATTTAGTTTCTTATATGAATTTAAAAGGTTCTACCGAGACTTGAACTCGGATCGCTGGATTCAAAGTCCAGAATGCTAACCATTACACCATAGAACCTGTCGAACAATTGATTAACTTACTTTATCATTACTATTTAGTTTCTTATATGAATTTAAAAGGTTCTACCGAGACTTGAACTCGGATCGCTGTATTCAAAGTCCAGAATGCTAACCATTACACCATAGAACCTGTCAAACAAGCGATTATCTTACTTTTTCATTACTATTTAGTTTCTTATATGAATTTAAAAGGTTCTACCGAGACTTGAACTCGGATCGCTGGATTCAAAGTCCAGAATGCTAACCATTACACCATTGTACCTGTCAAACAATTGATTAACTTACTTTATCATTACTATTTAGTTTCTTATATGAATTTAAAAGGTTCTACCGACACTTGAACTCGGATTGCTGGATTCAGAGTCCAGAATGCTAACCATTACACCATAGAACCTGTCGAACAATTGATTAACTTACTTTATCATTACTATTTAGTTTCTTATATGAATTTAAAAGGTTCTACCGTGACTTGAACTCGGATCGCTGGATTCAATATCCAGAATGCTAACCATTACACCATAGAACATATCGCACAATTGATTAACTTACTTTATCATTACTATTTAGATTCTTATATGAATTTAAAAGGTTCTACCGAGACTTGAACTCGGATCGCTGGATTCAAAGTCCAGAATGCTAACCATTACACCATAGAACCTGTCGAACAATTGATTAACTTACTTTATCATTACTATTTAGTTTCTTATATGAATTTAAAAGGTTCTACCGAGACTTGAACTCGGATCGCCGGATTCAAATTCCAGAATGCTAACCATTACACCATAGAACCTGTCGAACAATTGATTAACTTACTTTATCATTACTATTTAGTTTCTTATTTGAATTTAAAAATGTTCTACCGAGACTTGAACTCGGATCGCTGGATTCAGAGTCCAGAATGCTAACCATTACACCATAGAACCTGTCGATCAATTGATTAACTTACTTTATCATTACTATTTAGTTTCTTATATGAATTTAAAAGGTTCTACCGAGACTTGAACTCGGTTCGCTGGATTCAAAGTCCAGAATGCTAACCATTACACCATAGAACCTGTCGAACAATTGATTAACTTACTTTATCATTACTATTTAGTTTCTTATTTGAATTTAAAAAGGTTCTACCGAGACTTGAACTCGGATCGCTGGATTCAGAGTCCAGAATGCTAACCATTACACCATAGAACCTGTCGAACAATTGATTAACTTACTTTATCATTACTATTTAGTTTCTTATTTGAATTTAAAAAGGTTCTACCGAGACTCGAACTAGGATCGCTGGATTCAGAGTCCAGAATGCTAACCATTACACCATAGAACCTGTCGAACAATTGATTAACTTACATTATCATTACTATTTAGTTTCTTATATGAATTTAAAAGGTTCTACCGAGACTTGAACTCGGGTCGCTGGATTCAAAGTCCAGAATTCTAACAATTACACAATAGAACCTGTCGAACAATTGATTAACTTACTTTATCATTACTATTTAGTTTCTTATTTGAATTTAAAAAGGTTCTACCGAGACTTGAACTCGGATCGTTTGATTCAGAGTCCAGAATGCTAACCATTACACCATAGAACCTGTCGAACAATTGATTAACTTACTTTATCATTACTATTTAGTTTCTTATATGAATTTAAAAGGTTCTACCGAGACTTGAACTCGGATCGCTGCATTCAAAGTCCAGAATGCTAACCATTACACCATAGAACCTGTCGAACAATTGATTAACTTACTTTATCATTACTATTTAGTTTCTTATTTGAATTTAAAAAGGTCCTTCCGAGACTTGAACTCGGATCGCTGGATTCAGAGTCCAGAATGCCAACCATTACACCATAGAACCTGTCGAACAGTTGATTAACTTACTTTATCATTACTATTTAGTTTCTTATATGAATTTAAAAGGTCCTACCGAGACTTGAACTCGGATCGCCGGATTCAAAGTCCAGAATGCTAAACATTACACCATAGAACCTGTCAAACAATTGATTAACTTACTTTATCATTACTATTTAGTTTCTTATATGAATTTAAAAAGGTTCTACCGAGACTTGAACTCGGATCGCTGGATTCAAAGTCCAGAATGCTAACCATTACACCAGAGAACCTGCCAAACAAGCGATTATCTTACTTTTTCATTACTATTTAGTTTCTTATTTGAATTTAAAAAGGTTCTACCGAGACTCGAACTACGATCGCTGGATTCAGAGTCCAGAATGCTAACCATTACACCATAGAACCTATCGAACAAACGCTAAACTTACTTTGTCATTACTATTTAGTTTCTTATATGAATTTAAAAGGTTCTACCGAGACTTGAACTCGGATCGCTGGATTCAAAGTCCAGCATTCTAACAATTACACAATAGAACCTGTCGAACAATTGATTAACTTACTTTATCATTACTATTTAGTTTCTTATTTGAATTTAAAAAGGTTCTACCGACACTTGAACTCGGTCTCTGGATTCAGAGTCCAGAATGCTAACCATTACACCACAGAACCTGTCAAGCAATTGATTAACTTCCTTTATCATTACTATTTAGTTTCTTATATGAATTTAAAAGGTTCTACCGAGACTTGAACTCGGATCGCTTGATTCAGAGTCCAGAAGGCTAACCATTACACCATAGAACCTGTCGAACAATTGATTAACTTACTTTATCATTACTATTTAGTTTCTTATATGAATTTAAAAGGTTCTGCCGAGACTTGAACTCGGATCGCTGGATTCAAAGTCCAGAATGCTAACCATTACACCATAGAACCTGTCGAACTATTGATTAACTTACTTTATCATTACTATTTAGTTTCTTATATGAATTTAAAAGGTTCTACCGAGACTTGAACTCGGATCGCAGGATTCAAAGTCCAGAATGCTAACCATTACACCATAGAACCTGTCGAACAATTGATTAACTTACTTTATCATTACTATTTAGTTTCTTATATGAATTTAAAAGGTTCTACCGAGACTTGAACTCGGATCGCCGGATTCAAAGTCCAGAATGCTAACCATTACACCACAGAACCTGTCAAACAATTGATTAACTTACTTTATCATTACTATTTAGTTTCTTATATGAATTTAAAAGGTCCTACCGAGACTTGAACTCGGATCGCTGGATTCAAAGTCCAGAATGCTAACCATTACTCCATAGAACCTGTTGAACAATTGATTAACTTACTTTATCATTACTATTTAGTTTCTTATATGAATTTAAATTGTTCTACCGAGACTTGAACTCGGATCGCTGGATTCAAAGTCCAGCATGCTAACCATTACTCCATAGATCCTGTCCAACAATTGATTAACTTACTTTATCATTAATATTTAGTTTCTTATATGAATTTAAAAGGTTCTACCGAGACTTGAACTCGGATCGCTGGATTCAAAGTCCAAAATGCTAACCATTACACCATAGAACCTGTCGAACAAATGATTAACTTACTTTATCATTACTATTTAGTTTCTTATATGAATTTAAAAGGTTCTACCGACACTTGAACTCGGATCGCTGGATTCAGAGTCCAGAATGTTAACCATTACACCATAGAACCTGTCGAACAATTGATTAACTTACTTTATCATTACTATTTAGTTTCTTATATGAATTTAAAAGGTTCTACCGAGACTTGAACTCGGATCGTTGGATTCAATATCCAGAATGCTAACCATTACACCATAGAACATATCGCACAATTGATTAACTTACTTTATCATTACTATTTAGATTCTTATATGAATTTAAAAGGTTCTACCGAGACTTGAACTCGGATCGCTGGATTCAAAGTCCAGAATGCTGACCATTACACCATAGAACCTGTCAAACAATTGATTAACTTACTTTATCATTACTATTTAGTTTCTTATATGAATTTAAAAGGTTCTACCGAGACTTGAACTCGGATCGCTGGATTCAAAGTCCAGAATGCTAACCATTACACCATAGAACCTGTCGAACAAATGATTAACTTACTTTATCATTACTATTTAGTTTCTTATATGAATTTAAAAGGTTCTACCGACACTTGAACTCGGATTGCTGGATTCAGAGTCCAGAATGCTAACCATTACACCATAGAACCTGTCGAACAATTGATTAACTTACTTTATCATTACTATTTAGTTTCTTATATGAATTTAAAAGGTTCTACCGTGACTTGAACTCGGATCGCTGTATTCAATATCCAGAATGCTAACCATTACACCATAGAACATATCGCACAATTGATTAACTTACTTTATCATTACTATTTAGATTCTTATATGAATTTAAAAGGTTCTACCGAGACTTGAACTCGGATCGCTGGATTCAAAGTCCAGAATGCTAACCATTACACCATAGAACCTGTCGAACAATTGATTAACTTACTTTATCATTACTATTTAGTTTCTTATATGAATTTAAAAGGTTCTACCGAGACTTGAACTCGGATCGCTGGATTCAAAGTCCAGCATGCTAACCATTACACCATAGAACCTGTCGAACAATTGATTAACTTACTTTATCATTACTATTTAGTTTCTTATTTGAATTTAAAAATGTTCTACCGAGACTTGAACTCGGATCGCTGGATTCAGAGTCCAGAATGCTAACCATTACACCATAGAACCTGTCGAACAATTGATTAACTTACTTTATCATTACTATTTAGTTTCTTATATGAATTTAAAAGGTTCTACCGAGACTTGAACTCAGATCGCTGGATTCAAAGTCCAGAATGCTAACCATTACACCATAGAACCTGTCGAACAATTGATTAACTTACTTTATCATTACTATTTAGTTTCTTATTTGAATTTAAAAAGGTTCTACCGAGACTTGAACTCGGATCGCTGGATTCAGAGTCCAGAATGCTAACCATTACACCATAGAACCTGTCGAACAATCGATTAACTTACTTTATCATTACTATTTAGTTTCTTATTTGAATTTAAAAAGGTTCTACCGAGACTCGAACTAGGATCGCTGGATTCAGAGTCCAGAATGCTAACCATTACACCATAGAACCTGTCGAACAATTGATTAACTTACTTTATCATTACTATTTAGTTTCTTATATGAATTTAAAAGGTTCTACCGAGACTTGAACTCGGATCGCTGGATTCAAAGTCCAGAATGCTAACCATTACACCATAGAACCTGTCGAACAATTGATTAACTTACTTTATCATTACTATTTAGTTTCTTATTTGAATTTAAAAAGGTTCTACCGAGACTTGAACTCGGATCGCTTGATTCAGAGTCCAGAATGCTAACCATTACACCATAGAACCTGTCGAACAATTGATTAACTTACTTTATCATTACTATTTAGTTTCTTATATGAATTTAAAAGGTTCGACCGAGACTTGAACTCGGATCGCTGGATTCAAAGTCCAGAATGCTAACCATTACACCATAGAACCTGTCGAACTATTGATTAACTTACTTTATCATTACTATTTAGTTTCTTATATGAATTTAAAAGGTTCTACCGAGACTTGAACTCGGATCGCTGGATTCAAAGTCCAGAATGCTAACCATTACACCATAGAACCTGTCGAACAATTGATTAACTTACTTTATCATTACTATTTAGTTTCTTATATGAATTTAAAAGGTTCTACCGAGACTTGAACTCGCATCGCTGGATTCAAAGTCCAGAATGCTAACCATTACACCATAGAACCTGTCGAACAATCGATTAACTTACTTTATCATTACTATTTAGTTTCTTATATGAATTTAAAAGGTTCTACCGAGACTTGAACTCGGATCGCCGGATTCAAAGTCCAGAATGCTAACCATTACACCATAGAATCTGTCAAACAATTGATTAACTTACTTTATCATTACTATTTAGTTTCTTATATGAATTTAAAAGGGCCTACCGAGACTTGAACTCGGATCGCTGGATTCAGAGTCCAGAATGCTAACCATTACTCCATAGAACCTGTTGAACAATTGTTTAACTTACTTTATCATTACTATTTAGTTTCTTATATGAATTTAAAAGGTTCTACCGAGACTTGAACTCGGATCGCTGGATTCAAAGTCCAGCATGCTAACCATTACTCCATAGATCCTGTCCAACAATTGATTAACTTACTTTATCATTAATATTTAGTTTCTTATATGAATTTAAAAGGTTCTACCGAGACTTGAACTCGGATCGCTGGATTCAAAGTCCAGAATGCTAACCATTACACCATAGAACCTGTCAAACAATTGATTAACTTACTTTATACTTACTATTTAGTTTCTTATATGAATTTAAATGGTTCTGCCGAGACTTGAACTCGGATCGCTGGATTCAAAGTCCAGAATGCTAACCATTACACCATAGAACCTGTCGAACAATTGATTAACTTACTTTATCATTATTATTTAGTTTCTTATATGAATTTAAAAGGTTCTACCGAGACTTAAACTCGGATCGCTGGATTCAAAGTCCAGAATGCTAACCATTACTCAATAGAACCTGTCGAACAATTGATTAACTTACTTTATCATTACTACTTAGTTTCTTATATGAATTTAAAAGGTTCTACCGAGACTTGAACTCGGATCGCTGGATTCAAAGTCCAGAATGCTAACCATTACACCATAGAACCTGTCAAACAATTGATTAACTTACTTTATCATTACTATTTAGTTTCTTATATGAATTTAAAAGGTTCTACCGAGACTTGAACTCGGATCGCTGCATTCAAAGTCCAGAATGCTAACCATTACACCATAGAACCTGTCGAACAAATGATTAACTTACTTAATCATTACTATTTAGTTTCTTATATGAATTTAAAAGGTTCTACCGACACTTGAACTCGGATCGCTGGATTCAGAGTCCAGAATGCTAACCATTACACCATAGAACCTGTCGAACTATTGATTAACTTACTTTATCATTACTATTTAGTTTCTTATATGAATTTAAAAGGTTCTACCGAGACTTGAACTCGGATCGCTGGATTCAATATCCAGAATGCTAACCATTACACCATAGAACATATCGCACAATTGATTAACTTACTTTATCATTACTATTTAGATTCTTATATGAATTTAAAAGGTTCTACCGAGACTTGAACTCGGATCGCTGGATTCAAAGTCCAGAATGCTAACCATTACACCATAGAACATATCGCACAATTGATTAACTTACTTTATCATTACTATTTAGATTCTTATATGAATTTAAAAGGTTCTACCGAGACTTGAACTCGGATCGCTGGATTCAAAGTCCAGAATGCTAACCATTACACCATAGAACCTGTCGAACAATTGATTAACTTACTTTATCATTACTATTTAGTTTCTTATATGAATTTAAAAGGTTCTACCGAGACTTGAACTCGCATCGCTGGATTCAAAGTCCAGAATGCTAACCATTACACCATAGAACCTGTCGAACAATTGATTAACTTACTTTATCATTACTATTTAGTTTCTTATATGAATTTAAAAGGTTCTACCGAGACTTGAACTCGGATCGCCGGATTCAAAGTCCAGAATGCTAACCATTACACCAAAGAACCTGTCAAACAATTGATTAACTTACTTTATCATTACTATTTAGTTTCTTATATGAATTTAAAAGGGCCTACCGAGACTTGAACTCGGATCGCTGGATTCAGAGTCCAGAATGCTAACCATTACTCCATAGAACCTGTCGAACAATTGATTAACTTACTTTATCATTACTATTTAGTTTCTTATATGAATTTAAAAGGTTCTACCGAGACTTGAACTCGGATCGCTGGATTCAAAGTCCAGAATGCTAACCATTACACCATAGAACCTGTCAAACAATTGATTAACTTACTTTATCATTACTATTTAGTTTCTTATATGAATTTAAAAGGTTCTACCGAGACTTGAACTCGGATCGCTGGATTCAAAGTCCAGCATGCTAACCATTACTCCATAGATCCTGTCCAACAATTGATTAACTTACTTTATCATTAATATTTAGTTTCTTATATGAATTTAAAAGGTTCTACCGAGACTTGAACTCGGATCGCTGGATTCAAAGTCCAGAATGCTAACCATTACACCATAGAACCTGTCGAACAATTGATTAACTTACTTTATCATTACTATTTAGTTTCTTATATGAATTTAAAAGGTTCTACCGAGACTTGAACTCGGATCGCTGGATTCAAAGTCCAGAATGCTAACCATTACTCCATAGAACCTGTCGAACAATTGATTAACTTACTTTATCATTACTATTTAGTTTCTTATATGAATTTAAAAGGTTCTACCGAGACTTGAACTCGGATCGCTGGATTCAAAGTCCAGAATGCTAACCATTACACCATAGAACCTGTCAAACAATTGATTAACTTACTTTATCATTACTATTTAGTTTCTTATATGAATTTAAAAGGTTCTACCGAGACTTGAACTCGGATCGCTGGATTCAAAGTCCAGAATGCTAACCATTACACCATAGAACCTGTCGAACAAATGATTAACTTACTTTATCATTACTATTTAGTTTCTTATATGAATTTAAAAGGTTCTACCGACACTTGAACTCGGATCGCTGGATTCAGAGTCCAGAATGCTAACCATTACACCATAGAACCTGTCGAACTATTTATTAACTTACTTTATCATTACTATTTAGTTTCTTATATGAATTTAAAAGGTTCTACCGAGACTTGAACTCGGATCGCTGGATTCAATATCCAGAATGCTAACCATTACACCATAGAACATATCGCACAATTGATTAACTTACTTTATCATTACTATTTAGATTCTTATATGAATTTAAAAGGTTCTACCGTGACTTGAACTCGGATCGCTGGATTCAAAGTCCAGAATGCTAACCATTACACCATAGAACCTGTCGAACAATTGATTAACTTACTTTATCATTACTATTTAGTTTCTTATATGAATTTAAAAGGATCTACCGAGTCTTGAACTCGGATCGCTGGATTCAAAGTCCAGAATGCTAACCATTACACCATAGAACCTGTCGAACAATTGATTAACTTACTTTATCATTACTATTTAGTTTCTTATTTGAATTTAAAAAGGTTCTACCGAGACTTGAACTCGGATCGCTGGATTCAGAGTCCAGAATGCTAACCATTACACAATAGAACCTGTCGAACAATTGATTAACTTACTTTATCATTACTATTTAGTTTCTTATATGAATTTAAAAGGTTCTACCGAGACTTGAACTCGCATCGCTGGATTCAAAGTCCAGAATGCTAACCATTACACCATAGAACCTGTCGGACAATTGATTAACTTACTTTATCATTACTATTTAGTTTCTTATATGAATTTAAAAGGTTCTACCGAGACTTGAACTCGGATCGCCGGATTCAAAGTCCAGAATGCTAACCATTACACCATAGAACCTGTCAAACAATTGATTAACTTACTATATCATTACTATTTAGATTCTTATATGAATTTAAAAGGGCCTACCGAGACTTGAACTCGGATCGCTGGATTCAGAGTCCAGAATGCTAACCATTACTCCATAGAACCTGTTGAACAATTGATTAACTTACTTTATCATTACTATTTAGTTTCTTATATGAATTTAAAAGGTTCTACCGAGACTTGAACTCGGATCGCTGGATTCAAATTCCAGCATGCTAACCATTACTCCATAGATCCTGTCCAACAATTGATTGACTTACTTTATCATTAATATTTAGTTTCTTATATGAATTTAAAAGGTTCTACCGAGACTTGAACTCGGATCGCTGGATTCAAAGTCCAGAATGCTAACCATTACACCATAGAACCTGTCAAACAATTGATTAACTTACTTTATCCTTACTATTTAGTTTTTTTATATGAATTTAAAAGGTTCTACCGAGACTTGAACTCGGATCGCTGGATTCAAAGTCCAGAATGCTAACCATTACACCATAGAACCTGTCGAACAATTGATTAACTTACTTTATCATTACTATTTAGTTTCTTATATGAATTTAAAAGGTTCTACCGAGACTTAAACTCGGATCGCTGGATTCAAAGTCCAGAATGCTAACCATTACTCCATAGAACCTGTCGAACAATTGATTAACTTAATTTATCATTACTATTTAGTTTCTTATATGAATTTAAAAGGTTCTACCGAGACTTGAACTCGGATGGCTGGATTCAAAGTCCAGAATGCTAACCATTAAACCATAGAACCTGTCAAACAATTGATTAACTTACTTTATCATTACTATTTAGTTTCTTATATGAATTTAAAAGGTTCTACCGAGACTTGAACTCGGATCGCTGGATTCAAAGTCCAGAATGCTAACCATTACACCATAGAACCTGTCGAACAAATGATTAACTTACTTTATCATTACTATTTAGTTTCTTATATGAATTTAAAAGGTTCTACCGACACTTGAACTCGGATCGCTGGATTCAGAGTCCAGAATGCTAACCATTACACCATAGAACCTGTCGAACTATTTATTAACTTACTTTATCATTACTATTTAGTTTCTTATATGAATTTAAAAAGTTCTACCGAGACTTGAACTCGGATCGCTGGATTCAGAGTCCAGAATGCTAACCATTACACAATAGAACCTGTCGAACAATTGATTAACTTACTTTATCATTACTATTTAGTTTCTTATTTGAATTTAAAAAGGTTCTACCGAGACTTGAACTCGGATCGCTGGATTCAAAGTCCAGCATACTAACCATTACTCCATAGATCCTGTCCAACAATTGATTAACTTACTTTATCATTAATATTTAGTTTCTTATATGAATTTAAAAGGTTCTACCGAGACTTGAACTCGGATCGCTGGATTCAAAGTCCAGAATGCTAACCATTACACCATAGAACCTGTCGAACAATTGATTAACTTACTTTATCATTACTATTTAGATTCTTATATGAATTTAAAAGGTTCTACCGTGACTTGAACTCGGATCGCTGGATTCAAAGTCCAGAATGCTAACCATTACACCATAGAACCTGTCGAACAATTGTTTAACTTACTTTATCATTACTATTTAGTTTCTTATATAAATTTAAAAGGATCTACCGAGACTTGAACTCGGATCGCTGGATTCAAAGACCAGAATGCTAACCATTACACCATAGAACCTGTCGAACAATTGATTAACTTACTTTATCATTACTATTTAGTTTCTTATTTGAATTTAAAAAGGTTCTACCGAGACTTGAACTCGGATCGCTGGATTCAGAGTCCAGAATGCTAACCATTACACAATAGAACCTGTCGAACAATTGATTAACTCACTTTATCATTACTATTTAGTTTCTTATATGAATTTAAAAGGTTCTACCGAGACTTGAACTCGCATCGCTGGATTCAAAGTCCAGAATGCTAACCATTACACCATAGAACCTGTCGGACAATTGATTAACTTACTTTATCATTACTATTTAGTTTCTTATATGAATTTAAAAGGTTCTACCGAGACTTGAACTCGGATCGCCGGATTCAAAGTCCAGAATGCTAACCATTACACCATAGAACCTGTCAAACAATTGATTAACTTACTTTATCATTACTATTTAGTTTCTTATATGAATTTAAAAGGGCCTACCGAGACTTGAACTCGGATCGCTGGATTCAGAGTTTAGAATGCTAACCATTACTCCATAGAACCTGTTGAACAATTGATTAACTTACTTTATCATTACTATTTAGTTTCTTATATGAATTTAAAAGGTTCTACCGAGACTTGAACTCGGATCGCTGGATTCAAATTCCAGCATGCTAACCATTACTCCATAGATCCTGTCCAACAATTGATTGACTTACTTTATCATTAATATTTAGTTTCTTATATGAATTTAAAAGGTTCTACCGAGACTTGAACTCGGATCGCTGGATTCAAAGTCCAGAATGCTAACCATTACACCATAGAACCTGTCGAACAATTGATTAACTTACTTTATCATTACTATTTAGTTTCTTATATGAATTTAAAAGGTTTTACCGAGACTTAAACTCGGATCGCTGGATTCAAAGTCCAGAATGCTAACCATTACTCCATAGAACCTGTCGAACAATTGATTAACTTACTTTATCATTACTATTTAGTTTCTTATATGAATTTAAAAGGTTCTACCGAGACTTGAACTCGGATGGCTGGATTCAAAGTCCAGAATGCTAACCATTACACCATAGAACCTGTCAAACAATTGATTAACTTACTTTATCATTACTATTTAGTTTCTTATATGAATTTAAAAAGTTCTACCGAGACTTGAACTCGGATCGCTGGATTCAAAGTCCAGAATGCTAACCATTACACCATAGAACCTGTCGAACAAATGATTAACTTACTTTATCATTACTATTTAGTTTCTTATATGAATTTAAAAGGTTCTACCGACACTTGAACTCGGATCGCTGGATTCAGAGTCCAGAATGCTAACCATTACACCATAGAACCTGTCGAACTATTTATTAACTTACTTTATCATTACTATTTAGTTTCTTATATGAATTTAAAAGGTTCTACCGAGACTTGAACTCGGATCGCTGGATTCAATATCCAGAATGCTAACCATTACACCATAGAACATATCGCACAATTGATTAACTTACTTTATCATTACTATTTAGATTCTTATATGAATTTAAAAGGTTCTACCGAGACTTGAACTCGGATCGCTGGATTCAAAGTCCAGAATGCTAACCATTACACCATAGAACCTGTCGAACAATTGATTAACTTACTTTATCATTACTATTTAGATTCTTATATGAATTTAAAAGGATCTACCGAGACTTGAACTCGGATCGCTGGATTCAAAGTCCAGAATGCTAATCATTACACCATAGAACCTGTCGAACAATTGATTAACTTACTTTATCATTACTATTTAGTTTCTTATTTGAATTTAAAAAGGTTCTACCGAGACTTGAACTCGGATCGCTGGATTCAGAGTCCAGAATGCTAACCATTACACCATAGAACCTGTCGAACAATTGATTAACTTACTTTATCATTACTATTTAGTTTCTTATATGAATTTAAAAGGTTCTACCGAGACTTGAACTCGGATCGCTGGATTCAAAGTCCAGAATGCTAACCATTACACCATAGAACCTGTCGAACAAATGATTAACTTACTTCATCATTACTATTTAGTTTCTTATATGAATTTAAAAGGTTCTACCGACACTTGAACTCGGATCGCTGGATTCAGAGTCCAGAATGCTAACCATTACACCATAGAACCTGCCGAACAATTGATTAACTTACTTTATCATTACTATTTAGTTTCTTATATGAATTTAAAAGGTTCTACCGAGACTTGAACTCGGATCGCTGGATTCAATATCCAGAATGCTAACCATTACACCATAGAACATATCGCACATTTGGTTAACTTACTTTATCATTACTATTTAGTTTCTTATATGAATTTAAAAGGATCTACCGAGACTTGAACTCGGATCGCTGGATTCAAAGTCCAGAATGCTAACCATTACACCATAGAACCTGTCGAACAATTGATTAACTTACTTTATCATTACTATTTAGTTTCTTATTTGAATTTAAAAAGGTTCTACCGAGACTTGAACTCGGATGGCTGGATTCAGAGTCCAGAATGCTAACCATTACACCATAGAACCTGTCGAACTATTTATTAACTTACTTTATCATTACTATTTAGTTTCTTATATGAATTTAAAAGGTTCTACCGAGACTTGAACTCGGATCGCTGGATTCAATATCCAGAATGCTAACCATTACACCATAGAACATATCGCACAATTGATTAACTTACTTTATCATTACTATTTAGATTCTTATATGAATTTAAAAGGTTCTACCGTGACTTGAACTCGGATCGCTGGATTCAAAGTCCAGAATGCTAACCATTACACCATAGAACCTGTCGAACAATTGATTAACTTACTTTATCATTACTATTTAGTTTCTTATATGAATTTAAAAGGATCTACCGAGACTTGAACTCGGATCGCTGGATTCAAAGTCCAGAATGCTAACCATTACACCATAGAACCTGTCGAACAATTGATTAACTTACTTTATCATTACTATTTAGTTTCTTATTTGAATTTAAAAAGGTTCTACCGAGACTTGAACTCGGATCGCTGGATTCAGAGTCCAGAATGCTAACCATTACACAATAGAACCTGTCGAACAATTGATTAACTTACTTTATCATTACTATTTAGTTTCTTATATGAATTTAAAAGGTTCTACCGAGACTTGAACTCGCATCGCTGGATTCAAAGTCCAGAATGCTAACCATTACACCATAGAACCTGTCGGACAATTGATTAACTTACTTTATCATTACTATTTAGTTTCTTATATGAATTTAAAAGGTTCTACCGAGACTTGAACTCGGATCGCCGCATTCAAAGTCCAGAATGCTAACCATTACACCATAGAACCTGTCAAACAATTGATTAACTTACTATATCATTACTATTTAGATTCTTATATGAATTTAAAAGGGCCTACCGAGACTTGAACTCGGATCGCTGGATTCAGAGTCCAGAATGCTAACCATTACTCCATAGAACCTGTTGAACAATTGATTAACTTACTTTATCATTACTATTTAGTTTCTTATATGAATTTAAAAGGTTCTACCGAGACTTGAACTCGGATCGCTGGATTCAAATTCCAGAATGCTAACCATTACACCATAGAACCTGTCGAACAATTGATTAACTTACTTTATCATTACTATTTAGTTTCTTATATGAATTTAAAAGGTTCTACCGAGACTTAAACTCGGATCGCTGGATTCAAAGTCCAGAATGCTAACCATTACTCCATAGAACCTGTCGAACAATTGATTAACTTACTTTATCATTACTATTTAGTTTCTTATATGAATTTAAAAGGTTCTACCGAGACTTGAACTCGGATGGCTGGATTCAAAGTCCAGAATGCTAACCATTACACCATAGAACCTGTCAAACAATTGATTAACTTACTTTATCCTTACTATTTAGTTTTTTTATATGAATTTAAAAGGTCCTACCGAGACTTGAACTCGGTTAGCTGGATTCAAAGTCCAGAATGCTAACCATTACACCATAGAACCTGTCGAACAATTGATTAACTTACTTTATCATTACTATTTAGTTTCTTATATGAATTTAAAAGGTTCTACCGAGACTTAAACTCGGATCGCTGGATTCAAAGTCCAGAATGCTAACCATTACTCCATAGAACCTGTCGAACAATTGATTAACTTACTTTATCATTACTATTTAGTTTCTTATATGAATTTAAAAGGTTCTACCGAGACTTGAACTCGGATGGCTGGATTCAAAGTCCAGAATGCTAACCATTACACCATAGAACCTGTCAAACAATTGATTAACTTACTTTATCATTACTATTTAGTTTCTTATATGAATTTAAAAGGTTCTACCGAGACTTGAACTCGGATCGCTGGATTCAAAGTCCAGAATGCTAACCATTACACCATAGAACCTGTCGAACAAATGATTAACTTACTTTATCATTACTATTTAGTTTCTTATATGAATTTAAAAGGTTCTACCGACACTTGAACTCGGATCGCTGGATTCAGAGTCCAGAATGCTAACCATTACACCATAGAACCTGTCGAACTATTTATTAACTTACTTTATCATTACTATTTAGTTTCTTATATGAATTTAAAAAGTTCTACCGAGACTTGAACTCGGATCGCTGGATTCAGAGTCCAGAATGCTAACCATTACACAATAGAACCTGTCGAACAATTGATTAACTTACTTTATCATTACTATTTAGTTTCTTATTTGAATTTAAAAAGGTCCTACCGAGACTTGAACTCGGATCGCTGGATTCAAAGTCCAGCATGCTAACCATTACTCCATAGATCCTGTCCAACAATTGATTAACTTACTTTATCATTAATATTTAGTTTCTTATATGAATTTAAAAGGTTCTACCGAGACTTGAACTCGGATCGCTGGATTCAAAGTCCAGAATGCTAACCATTACACCATAGAACCTGTCGAACAATTGATCAACTTACTTTATCATTACTATTTAGATTCTTATATGAATTTAAAAGGTTCTACCGTGACTTGAACTCGGATCGCTGGATTCAAAGTCCAGAATGCTAACCATTACACCATAGAACCTGTCGAACAATTGTTTAACTTACTTTATCATTACTATTTAGTTTCTTATATGAATTTAAAAGGATCTACCGAGACTTGAACTCGGATCGCTGGATTCAAAGTCCAGAATGCTAACCATTACACCATAGAACCTGTCGAACAATTGATTAACTTACTTTATCATTACTATTTAGTTTCTTATTTGAATTTAAAAAGGTTCTACCGAGACTTGAACTCGGATCGCTGGATTCAGAGTCCAGAATGCTAACCATTACACAATAGAACCTGTCGAATAATTGATTAACTTACTTTATCATTACTATTTAGTTTCTTATATGAATTTAAAAGGTTCTACCGAGACTTGAACTCGCATCGCTGGATTCAAAGTCCAGAATGCTAACCATTACACCATAGAACCTGTCGGACAATTGATTAACTTACTTTATCATTAATATTTAGTTTCTTATATGAATTTAAAAGGTTCTACCGAGACTTGAACTCGGATGGCTGGATTCAAAGTCCAGAATGCTAACCATTACACCATAGAACCTGTCAAACAATTGATTAACTTACTTTATCATTACTATTTAGTTTCTTATATGAATTTAAAAAGTTCTACCGAGACTTGAACTCGGATCGCTGGATTCAAAGTCCAGAATGCTAACCATTACACCATAGAACCTGTCGAACAAATGATTAACTTACTTTATCATTACTATTTAGTTTCTTATATGAATTTAAAAGGTTCTACCGACACTTGAACTCGGATCGCTGGATTCAGAGTCCAGAATGCTAACCATTACACCATAGAACCTGTCGAACTATTTATTAACTTACTTTATCATTACTATTTAGTTTCTTATATGAATTTAAAAGGTTCTACCGAGACTTGAACTCGGATCGCTGGATTCAATATCCAGAATGCTAACCATTACACCATAGAACATATCGCACAATTGATTAACTTACTTTATCATTACTATTTAGATTCTTATATGAATTTAAAAGGTTCTACCGAGACTTGAACTCGGATCGCTGGATTCAAAGTCCAGAATGCTAACCATTACACCATAGAACCTGTCGAACAATTGATTAACTTACTTTATCATTACTATTTAGTTTCTTATATGAATTTAAAAGGATCTACCGAGACTTGAACTCGGATCGCTGGATTCAAAGTCCAGAATGCTAACCATTACACCATAGAACCTGTCGAACAATTGATTAACTTACTTTATCATTACTATTTAGTTTCTTATTTGAATTTAAAAAGGTTCTACCGACACTTGAACTCGGATCGCTGGATTCAGAGTCCAGAATGCTAACCATTACACCATAGAACCTGTCGAACAATTGATTAACTTACTTTATCATTACTATTTAGTTTCTTATATGAATTTAAAAGGTTCTACCGAGACTAGAACTCGGATCGCTGGATTCAAAGTCCAGAATGCTAACCATTACACCATAGAACCTGTCGAACAAATGATTAACTTACTTTATCATTACTATTTAGTTTCTTATATGAATTTAAAAGGTTCTACCGACACTTGAACTCGGATCGCTGGATTCAGAGTCCAGAATGCTAACCATTACACCATAAAACCTGTCGAACAATTGATTAACTTACTTTATCATTACTATTTAGTTTCTTATATGAATTTAAAAGGTTCTACCGAGACTTGAACTCGGATCGCTGGATTCAATATCCAGAATGCTAACCATTACACCATAGAACATATCGCACATTTGGTTAACTTACTTTATCATTACTATTTAGTTTCTTATATGAATTTAAAAGGATCTACCGAGACTTGAACTCGGATCGCTGGATTCAAAGTCCAGAATGCTAACCATTACACCATAGAACCTGTCGAACAATTGATTAACTTACTTTATCATTACTATTTAGTTTCTTATTTGAATTTAAAAAGGTTCTACCGAGACTTGAACTCGGATCGCTGGATTCAGAGTCCAGAAAGCTAACCATTACACCATAGAACCTGTCGAACAATTGATTAACTTACTTTATCATTACTATTTAGTTTCTTATATGAATTTAAAAGGTTCTACCGAGACATGAACTCGGATCGCTGGATTCAAAGTCCAGAATGCTAACCATTACACCATAGAACCTGTCGAACAATTGCTTAACTTACTTTATCATTACTATTTAGTTTCTTATTTGAATTTAAAAAGGTTCTACCGAGACTTGAACTCGGATCGCTGGATTCAGAGTCCAGAATGCTAACCATTACACAATAGAACCTGTCGAACAATTGATTAACTTACTTTATCATTACTATTTAGTTTCTTATATGAATTTAAAAGGTTCTACCGAGACTTGAACTCGCATCGCTGGATTCAAAGTCCAGAATGCTAACCATTACAACATAGAACCTGTCGGACAATTGAATAACTTACTTTATCATTACTATTTAGTTTCTTATATGAATTTAAAAGGTTCTACCGAGACTTGAACTCGGATCGACGGATTCAAAGTCCAGAATGCTAACCATTACACCATAGAACCTGTCAAACAATTGATTAACTTACTTTATCATTACTATTTAGTTTCTTATATGAATTTAAAAGGGCCTACCGAGACTTGAACTCGGATCGCTGGATTCAGAGTCCAGAATGCTAACCATTACTCCATAGAACCTGTTGAACAATTGATTAACTTACTTTATCATTACTATTTAGTTTCTTATATGAATTTAAAAGGTTCTACCGAGACTTGAACTCGGATCGCTGGATTCAAAGTCCAGCATGCTAACCATTACACCATAGATCCTGTCCAACAATTGATTAACTTACTTTATCATTAATATTTAGTTTCTTATATGAATTTAAAAGGTTCTACCGAGACTTGAACTCGGATCGCTGGATTCAAAGTCCAGAATGCTAACAATTACACCACAGAACCTGCCAAACAATTGATTAACTTACTTTATCCTTACTATTTAGTTTTTTTATATGAATTTAAAAGATTCTACCGAGACTTGAACTCGGATCGCTGGATTCAAAGTCCAGAATGCTAACCATTACACCATAGAACCTGTCGAACAATTGATTAACTTACTTTATCATTACTATTTAGTTTCTTATATGAATTTAAAAGGTTCTACCGAGACTTAAACTCGGATCGCTGGATTCAAAGTCCAGAATGCTAACCATTACTCCATAGAACCTGTCGACCAATTGATTAACTTACTTTATCATTACTATTTAGTTTCTTATATGAATTTAAAAGGTTCTACCGAGACTTGAACTCGGATCGCTGGATTCAAAGTCCAGAATGCTAACCATTACACCATAGAACCTGTCAAACAATTGATTAACTTATTTTATCATTACCATTTAGTTTCTTATATGAATTTAAAAGGTTCTACCGAGACTTGAACTCGGATCGCTGGATTCAAAGTCCAGAATGCTAACCATTACACCATAGAACCTATCGGACAAATGATTAACTTACTTTATCATTACTATTTAGTTTCTTATATGAATTTAAAAGGTTCTACCGACACTTGAACTCGGATCGCTGGATTCAGAGTCCAGAATGCTAACCATTACACCATAGAACCTGTCGAACAATTGATTAACTTACTTTATCATTACTATTTAGTTTCTTATATGAATTTAAAAGGTTCTACCGAGACTTGAACTCGGATCGCTGGATTCAAAGTCCAGAATGCTAACCATTACACCATAGAACCTGTCAAACAATTGATTAACTTACTTTATCATTACTATTTAGTTTCTTATATGAATTTAAAAGGTTCTACCGACACTTGAACTCGGATCGCTGGATTCAGAGTCCAGAATGCTAACCATTACACCATAGAACCTGTTGAACAATTGATTAACTTACTTTATCATTACTATTTAGTTTCTTATATGAATTTAAAAGGTTCTACCGAGACTTGAACTCGGATCGCTGGATTCAATATCCAGAATGCTAACCATTACACCATAGAACATATCGCACATTTGGTTAACTTACTTTATCATTACTATTTAGTTTCTTATATGAATTTAAAAGGATCTACCGAGACTTGAACTCGGATCGCTGGATTCAAAGTCCAGAATGCTAACCATTACACCACAGAACCTGTCGAACAATTGATTAACTTACTTTATCATTACTATTTAGTTTCTTATTTGAATTTAAAAAGGTTCTACCGAGACTTGAACTCGGATCGCCGGATTCAGAGTCCAGAATGCTAACCATTACACCATAGAACCTGTCGAACAATTGATTAACTTACTTTATCATTACTATTTAGTTTCTTATATGAATTTAAAAGGTTCTACCGAGACTTGAACTCGGATCGCTGGATTCAAAGTCCAGAATGCTAACCATTACACCATAGAACCTGTCGAACAATTGATTAACTTACTTTATCATTACTATTTAGTTTCTTATTTGAATTTAAAAAGGTTCTACCGAGACTTGAACTCGGATCGCTGGATTCAGAGTCCAGAATGCTAACCATTACACAATAGAACCTGTCGAACAATTGATTAACTTACTTTATCATTACTATTTAGTTTCTTATATGAATTTAAAAGGTTCTACCGAGACTTGAACTCGCATCGCTGGATTCAAAGTCCAGAATGCTAACCATTACAACATAGAACCTGTCGGACAATTGAATAACTTACTTTATCATTACTATTTAGTTTCTTATATGAATTTAAAAGGTTCTACCGAGACTTGAACTCGGATCGACGGATTCAAAGTCCAGAATGCTAACCATTACACCATAGAACCTGTCAAACAATTGATTAACTTACTTTATCATTACTATTTAGTTTCTTATATGAATTTAAAAGGGCCTACCGAGACTTGAACTCGGATCGCTGGATTCAGAGTCCAGAATGCTAACCATTACTCCATAGAACCTGTTGAACAATTGATTAACTTACTTTATCATTACTATTTAGTTTCTTATATGAATTTAAAAGGTTCTACCGAGACTTGAACTCGGATCGCTGGATTCAAAGTCCAGCATGCTAACCATTACACCATAGATCCTGTCCAACAATTGATTAACTTACTTTATCATTAATATTTAGTTTCATATATGAATTTAAAAGGTTCTACCGAGACTTGAACTCGGATCGCTGGATTCAAAGTCCAGAATGCTAACCATTACACAATAGAACCTGTCAAACAATTGATTAACTTACTTTATCCTTACTATTTAGTTTTTTTATATGAATTTAAAAGATTCTACCGAGACTTGAACTCGGATCGCTGGATTCAAAGTCCAGAATGCTAACCATTACACCATAGAACCTGTCGAACAATTGATTAACTTACTTTATCATTACTATTTAGTTTCTTATATGAATTTAAAAGGTTCTACCGAGACTTAAACTCGGATCGCTGGATTCAAAGTCCAGAATGCTAACCATTACTCCATAGAACCAGTCGACCAATTGATTAACTTACTTTATCATTACTATTTAGTTTCTTATATGAATTTAAAAGGTTCTACCGATTCTTGAACTCGGATCGCTGGATTCAAAGTCCAGAATGCTAACCATTACACCATAGAACCTGTCAAACAATTGATTAACTTATTTTATCATTACTATTTAGTTTCTTATATGAATTTAAAAGGTTCTACCGAGACTTGAACTCGGATCGCTGGATTCAAAGTCCAGAATGCTAACCATTACACCATAGAACCTATCGAACAAATGATTAACTTACTTTATCATTACTATTTAGTTTCTTATATGAATTTAAAAGGTTCTACCGACACTTGAACTCGGATCGCTGGATTCAGAGTCCAGAATGCTAACCATTACACCATAGAACCTGTCGAACAATTGATTAACTTACTTTATCATTACTATTTAGTTTCTTATATGAATTTAAAAGGTTCTACCGAGACTTGAACTCGGATCGCTGGATTCAAAGTCCAGAATGCTAACCATTACACCATAGAACCTGTCAAACAATTGATTAACTTACTTTATCATTACTATTTAGTTTCTTATATGAATTTAAAAGGTTCTACCGAGACTTGAACTCGGATCGCTGGATTCAAAGTCCAGAATGCTAACCATTACACCATAGAACCTGTCGAACAAATGATTAACTTACTTTATCATTACTATTTAGTTTCTTATATGAATTTAAAAGGTTCTACCGACACTTGAACTCGGATCGCTGGATTCAGAGTCCAGAAGGCTAACCATTACACCATAGAACCTGTCGAACTATTTATTAACTTACTTTATCATTACTATTTAGTTTCTTATATGAATT
>OZ038483.1:19299819-19304819 GCA_964036315.1 Acanthosepion esculentum
TAATATTTAGTTTCTTATATGAATTTAAAAGGTTCTACCGAGACTTGAACTCGGATCGCTGGATTCAAAGTCCAGAATGCTAACCATTACACCATAGAACCTGTCAAACAAATGATTAACATACTTTATCCTTACTATTTAGTTTTTTTATATGAATTTAAAAGGTTCTACCGAGACTTGAACTCGGATCGCTGGATTCAAAGTCCAGAATGCTAACCATTACACCATAGAACATATCGCACAATTGATTAACTTACTTTATCATTACTATTTAGTTTCTTATATGAATTTAAAAGGTTCTACCGAGACTTAAACTCGGATCGCTGGATTCAAAGTCCAGAATGCTAACCATTACTCCATAGAACCTGTCGAACAATTGATTAACTTACTTTATCATTACTATTTAGTTTCTTATATGAATTTAAAAGGTTCTACCGACACTTGAACTCGGATCGCTGGATTCAGAGTCCAGAATGCTAACCATTACACCATAGAACCTGTCGAACTATTTATTAACTTACTTTATCATTACTATTTAGTTTCTTATATGAATTTAAAAGGTTCTACCGAGACTTGAACTCGGATCGCTGGATTCAATATCCAGAATGCTAACCATTACACCATAGAACATATCGCACAATTGATTAACTTACTTTATCATTACTATTTAGATTCTTATATGAATTTAAAAGGTTCTACCGAGACTTGAACTCGGATCGCTGGATTCAAAGTCCAGAATGCTAACCATTACACCACAGAACCTGTCGAACAATTGATTAACTTACTTTATCATTACTATTTAGTTTCTTATATGAATTTAAAAGGATCTACCGAGACTTGAACTCGGATCGCTGGATTCAAAGTCCAGAATGCTAACCATTACACAATAGAACCTGTCGAACAATTGATTAACTTACTTTATCATTACTATTTAGTTTCTTATTTGAATTTAAAAAGGTTCTACCGAGACTTGAACTCGGATCGCTGGATTCAGAGTCCAGAATGCTAACCATTACACCATAGAACCTGTCGAACAATTGATTAACTTACTTTATCATTACTATTTAGTTTCTTATATGAATTTAAAAGGTTCTACCGAGACTTGAACTCGGATCGCTGGATTCAAAGTACAGAATGCTAACCATTACACCATAGAACCTGTCGAACAATTGATTAACTTACTTTATCATTACTATTTAGTTTCTTATTTGAATTTAAAAAGGTTCTACCGTGACTTGAACTCGGATCGCTGGATTCAGAGTCCAGAATGCTAACCATTACACAATAGAACCTGTCGAACAATTGACTAACTTACTTTATCATTACTATTTAGTTTCTTATTTGAATTTAAAAAGGTTCTACCGAGACTCGAACTAGGATCGCTGGATTCAGAGTCCAGAATGCTAACCATTACACCATAGAACCTGTCGAACAATTGATTAACTTACTTTATCATTACTATTTAGTTTCTTATATGAATTTAAAAGGTTCTACCGAGACTTGAACTCGGATCGCTGGATTCAAAGTCCAGAATTCTAACAATTACACAATAGAACCTGTCGAACAATTGATTAACTTACTTTATCATTACTATTTAGTTTCTTATTTGAATTTAAAAAGGTTCTACCGAGACTTGAACTCGGATCGCTTGATTCAGAGTCCAGAATGCTAACCATTACACCATAGAACCTGTCGAACAATTGATTAACTTACTTTATCATTACTATTTAGTTTCTTATATGAATTTAAAAGATTCTACCGAGACTTGAACTCGGATCGCTGGATTCAAAGTCCAGAATGCTAACCATTACACCATAGAACCTGTCGAACAATTGATTAACTTACTTTATCATTACTATTTTGTTTCTTATTTGAATTTAAAAAGGTTCTACCGAGACTTGAACTCGGATCGCTGGATTCAGAGTCCAGAATGCTAACCATTACACCATAGAACCTGTCGAACAGTTGATTAACTTACTTTATCATTACTATTTAGTTTCTTATATGAATTTAAAAGGTTCTACCGAGACTTGAACTCGGATCGCTGGATTCAAAGTCCAGAATGCTAACCATTACACCATAGAACCTGTCGAACTATTGATTAACTTACTTTATCATTACTATTTAGTTTCTTATATGAATTTAAAAGGTTCTACCGAGACTTGAACTCGGATCGCTGGATTCAAAGTCCAGAATGCTAACCATTACACCATAGAACCTGTCGAACAATTGATTAACTTACTTTATCATTACTATTTAGTTTCTTATATGAATTTAAAAGGTTCTACCGAGACTTGAACTCGGATCGCTGGATTCAAAGTCCAGAATGCTAACCATTACACCATAGAACCTGTCAAACAATTGATTAACTTACTTTATCATTACTATTTAGTTTCTTATATGAATTTAAAAGGTTCTACCGAGACTCGAACTCGGATCGCTGGATTCAAAGTCCAGAATGCTAACCATTACTCCATAGAACCTGTCGAACAATTGATTAACTTACTTTATCATTACTATTTAGTTTCTTATATGAATTTAAAAGGTTCTACCGAGACTTGAACTCGGATCGCTGGATTCAAAGTCCAGAATGCTAACCATTACACCATAGAACCTGTCAAACAATTGATTAACTTACTTTATCATTACTATTTAGTTTCTTATATGAATTTAAAAGGTTCTACCGAGACTTGAACTCGGATCGCTGGATTCAAAGTCCAGAATGCTAACCATTACACCATAGAACCTGTCGAACAAATGATTAACTTACTTTATCATTACTATTTAGTTTCTTATATGAATTTAAAAGGTTCTACCGACACTTGAACTCGGATCGCTGGATTCAGAGTCCAGAATGCTAACCATTACACCATAGAACCTGTCGAACTATTTATTAACTTACTTTATCATTACTATTTAGTTTCTTATATGAATTTAAAAGGTTCTACCGAGACTTGAACTCGGATCGCTGGATTCAATATCCAGAATGCTAACCATTACACCATAGAACATATCGCACAATTGATTAACTTACTTTATCATTACTATTTAGATTCTTATATGAATTTAAAAGGTTCTACCGAGACTTGAACTCGGATCGCTGGATTCAAAGTCCAGAATGCTAACCATTACACCATAGAAACTGTCGAACAATTGATTAACTTACTTTATCATTACTATTTAGTTTCTTATATGAATTTAAAAGGATCTACCGAGACTTGAACTCGGATCGCTGGATTCAATATCCAGAATGCTAACCATTACACCATAGAACATATCGCACAATTGATTAACTTACTTTATCATTACTATTTAGATTCTTATATGAATTTAAAAGGTTCTACCGAGACTTGAACTCGGATCGCTGGATTCAAAGTCCAGAATGCTAACCATTACACCATAGAACCTGTCGAACAATTGATTAACTTACTTTATCATTACTATTTAGTTTCTTATATGAATTTAAAAGGATCTACCGAGACTTGAACTCGGATCGCTGGATTCAAAGTCCAGAATGCTAACCATTACACCATAGAACCTGTCGAACAATTGATTAACTTACTTTATCATTACTATTTAGTTTCTTATTTGAATTTAAAAAGGTTCTACCGAGACTTGAACACGGATCGCTGGATTCAGAGTCCAGAATGCTAACCATTACACCATAGAACCTGTCGAACAATTGATTCACTTACTTTATCATTACTATTTAGTTTCTTATATGAATTTAAAAGGTTCTACCGAGACTTGAACTCGGATCGCTGGATTCAAAGTACAGAATGCTAACCATTACACCATAGAACCTGTCGAACAATTGATTAACTTACTTTATCATTACTATTTAGTTTCTTATTTGAATTTAAAAAGGTTCTACCGAGACTTGAACTCGGATCGCTGGATTCAGAGTCCAGAATGCTAACCATTACACAATAGAACCTGTCGAACAATTGATTAACTTACTTTATCATTACTATTTAGTTTCTTATTTGAATTTAAAAAGGTTCTACCGAGACTCGAACTAGGATTGCTGGATTCAGAGTCCAGAATGCTAACCATTACACCATAGAACCCGTCGAACAATTGATTAACTCACTTTATCATTACTATTTAGTTTCTTATATGAATTTAAAAGGTTCTACCGAGACTTGAACTCGGATCGCTGGATTCAAAGTCCAGAATGCTAACCATTACACCATAGAACCTGTCGAACTATTGATTAACTTACTTTATCATTACTATTTAGTTTCTTATATGAATTTAAAAGGTTCTACCGAGACTTGAACTCGGATCGCTGGATTCAAAGTCCAGAATGCTAACCATTACACCATAGAACCTGTCGAACAATTGATTAACTTACTTTATCATTACTATTTAGTTTCTTATATGAATTTAAAAGGTTCTACCGAGACTTGAACTCGGATCGCTGGATTCAAAGTCCAGAATGCTAACCATTTCACCTGTCGAACAATTGATTAACTTACTTTATCATTACTATTTAGTTTCTTATATGAATTTAAAAGGTTCTACCGAGACTTGAACTCGGATCGCTGGATTCAAAGTCCAGAATGCTAACCATTACACCATAGAACCTGTCAAACAATTGATTAACTTACTTTATCATTACTATTTAGTTTCTTATATGAATTTAAAAGGTTCTACCGAGACTTGAACTCGGATCGCTGGATTCAAAGTCCAGAATGCTAACCATTACTCCATAGAACCTGTTGAACAATTGATAAACTTACTTTATCATTACTATTTAGTTTCTTATATGAATTAAAAAGGTTCTACCGAGACTTGAACTCGGATCGCTGGATTCAGAGTCCAGAATGCTAACCATTACACCATAGAACCTGTCGAACAATTGATTAACTTACTTTATCATTACTTTTTAGTTTCTTATATGAATTTAAAATGTTCTACCGAGACTTGAACTCGGATCGCTGGATTCAAAGTCCTGAATGCTAACCATTACACCATAGAACCTGTCGAACAATTGA
>OZ038483.1:19309819-19329819 GCA_964036315.1 Acanthosepion esculentum
TTACACAATAGAACCTGTCGAACAATTGATTAACTTACTTTATCATTACTATTTAGTTTCTTATTTGAATTTAAAAAGGTTCTACCGAGACTTAAACTCGGATCTCTGGATTCAGAGTCCAGAATGCTAACCATTACACCATAGAACCTGTCGAACAATTGATTAACTTACTTTATCATTACTATTTAGTTTCTTATTTGAATTTAAAAAGGTTCTACCGAGACTTGAACTCGGATCGCTGGATTCAGAGTCCAGAATGCTAACCATTACACCATAGAACCTGTCGAACAATTGATTAACTTACTTTATCATTACTATTTAGTTTCTTATTTGAATTTAAAAAGGTTCAACCGAGACTTGAACTCGGATCGCTGGATTCAGAGTCCAGAATGCTAACCATTGCACCACAGAACTTGTCGAACAAATGATTAACTTACTTTATCATTACTATTTAGTTTCTTATATGAATTTAAAAGGTTCTACCGAGACTTGAACTCGGATCGCTGGATTCAAAGTCCAGAATGCTAACCATTACACCATAGAACCTGTCAAACAATTTATTAACTTACTTTATCATTACTATTTAGTTTCTTATATGAATTTAAAAGGTTCTACCGAGACTTGAACTCGGATCGATGGTTTCAAAGTCCAGATTGCTAACCATTACACCATAGAACCTGTCGAACAAGTGATTAACTTACTTTATCATTACTATTTAGTTTCTTATATGAATTTAAAAGGTTCTACCGAGACTTGAACTCGGATCGCTGGATTCAGAATCCAGAATGCTAACCATTACACCATAGAACCTGTCGAACAATTGATTAACTTACTTTATCATTACTATTTAGTTTCTTATATGAATTTAAAAGGTTCTACCGAGACTTGAACTCGGATCGCTGGATTCAAAGTCCAGAATGCTAACCATTACACCATAGAACATATCGCACAATTGATTAACTTACTTTATCATTACTATTTAGATTCTTATATGAATTTAAAAGGTTCTACCGAGACTTGAACTCGAATCGCTGGAATCAAAGTCCAGAATGCTAACCATTACACCATTGAACCTGTCGAACAATTGATTAACTTACTTTATCCTTACTATTTAGTTTTTTTATATGAATTTAAAAGGTTCTACCGAGACTTGAACTCGGATCGCTGGATTCAAAGTCCAGAATGCTAACCATTACACCATAGAACCTGTCAAACAATTGATTAACTTACTTTATCATTACTATTTAGTTTCTTATATGAATTTAAAAGGTTCTACCGAGACTTGAACTCGGATCGCTGGATTCAAAGTCCAGAATGCTAACCATTACACCATAGAACCTGTCGAACAAATGATTAACTTACTTTATCATTACTATTTAGTTTCTTATATGAATTTAAAAGGTTCTACCGACACTTGAACTCGGATCGCTGGATTCAGAGTCCAGAATGCTAACCATTACACCATAGAACCTGTCGAACTATTTATTAACTTACTTTATCATTACTATTTAGTTTCTTATATGAATTTAAAAGGTTCTACCGAGACTTGAACTCGGATCGCTGGATTCAATATACAGAATGCTAACCATTACACCATAGAACATATCGCACAATTGATTAACTTACTTTATCATTACTATTTAGATTCTTATATGAATTTAAAAGGTTCCACCGAGACTTGAACTCGGGTCGCTGGATTCAAAGTCCAGAATGCTAACCATTACACCATAGAACCTGTCGAACTATTGATTAACTTATTTTATCATTACTATTTAGTTTCTTATATGAATTTAAAAGGATCTACCTAGACTTGAACACGGATCGCTGGATTCAAAGTCCAGAATGCTAACCATTACACCATAGAACCTGTCGAACAATTGATTAACTTACTTTATCATTACTATTTAGTTTCTTATTTGAATTTCAAAAGGTTCTACCGAGACTTGAACTCGGATCGCTGGATTCAGAGTCCAGAATGCTAACCATTACACCATAGAACCTGCCGAACAATTGATTAACTTACTTTATCATTACTATTTAGTTTCTTATATGAATTTAAAAGGTTCTACCGAGACTTGAACTCGGATCGCTGGATTCAAAGTCCAGAATGCTAACCATTACTCCATAGAACCTGTCGAACAATTGATTAACTTACTTTATCATTACTATTTAGTTTCTTATATGAATTTAAAAGGTTCTACCGAGACTTGAACTCGGATCGCTGGATTCAAAGTCCAGAATGCTAACCATTACACCATAGAACCGGTCAAACAATTGATTAACTTACTTTATCATTACTATTTAGTTTCTTATATGAATTTAAAAGGTTCTACCGAGACTTGAACTCGGATCGCTGGATTCAAAGTCCAGAATGCTAACCATTACACCATAGAACCTGTCGAACAAATGATTAACTTACTTTATCATTACTATTTAGTTTCTTATATGTATTTAAAAGGTTCTACCGACACTTGAACTCGGATCGCTGGATTCAGAGTCCAGAATGCTAACCATTACACCATAGAACCTGTCGAACTATTTATTAACTTACTTTATCATTACTATTTAGTTTCTTATATGAATTTAAAAGGTTCTACCGAGACTTGAACTCGGATCGCTGGATTCAATATCCAGAATGCTAACCATTACACCATAGAACATATCGCACAATTGATTAACTTACTTTATCATTACTATTTAGATTCTTATATGAATTTAAAAGGTTCTACCGAGACTTGAACTCGGATCGCTGGATTCAAAGTCCAGAATGCTAACCATTACACCATAGAACCTGTCGAACAATTGATTAACTTACTTTATCATTACTATTTAGTTTCTTATATGAATTTAAAAGGATCTACCGAGACTTGAACTCGGATCGCTGGATTCAAAGTCCAGAATGCTAACCATTACACCACAGAACCTGTCGAACAATTGATTAACTTACTTTATCATTACTATTTAGTTTCTTATTTGAATTTAAAAAGGTTCTACCGAGACTTGAACTCGGATCGCTGGATTCAGAGTCCAGAATGCTAACCATTACACCATAGGACCTGTCGAACAATTGATTAACTTACTTTATCATTACTATTTAGTTTCTTATATGAATTTAAAAGGTTCTACCGAGACTTGAACTCGGATCGCTGGATTCAAAGTCCAGAATGCTAACCATTACACCATAGAACCTGTCGAACAATTGATTAACTTACTTTATCATTACTATTTAGTTTCTTATTTGAATTTAAAAAGGTTCTACCGAGACTTGAACTCGGATCGCTGGATTCAGAGTCCAGAATGCTAACCATTTCACAATAGAACCTGTCGAACAATTGATTAACTTACTTTATCATTACTATTTAGTTTCTTATTTGAATTTAAAAAGGGTCTACCGAGACTCGAACTAGGATCGCTGGATTCAGAGTCCAGAATGCTAACCATTACACCATAGAACCTGTCGAACAATTGATTAACTTACTTTATCATTACTATTTAGTTTCTTATATGAATTTAAAAGGTTCTACCGAGACTTGAACTCGGATCGCTGGATTCAAAGTCCAGAATTCTAACAATTACACAATAGAACCTGTCGAACAATTGATTAACTTACTTTATCATTACTATTTAGTTTCTTATTTGAATTTAAAAAGGTTCTACCGAGACTTGAACTCGGATCGCTTGATTCAGAGACCAGAATGCTAACCATTACACCATAGAACCTGTCGAACAATTGATTAACTTACTTTATCATTACTATTTAGTTTCTTATATGAATTTAAAAGGGTCTACCGAGACTTGAACTCGGATCGCTGGATTCAAAGTCCAGAATGCTAACCATTACACCATAGAACCTGTCGAACAATTGATTAACTTACTTTATCATTACTATTTTGTTTCTTATTTGAATTTAAAAAGGTTCTACCGAGACATGAACTCGGATCGCTGGATTCAGAGTCCAGAATGCTAACCATTACACCATAGAACCTGTCGAACAGTTGATTAACTTACTTTATCATTACTATTTAGTTTCTTATATGAATTTAAAAGGTTCTACCGAGACTTGAACTCGGATCGCTGGATTCAAAGTCCAGAATGCTAACCATTACACCATAGAACCTGTCGAACTATTGATTAACTTACTTTATCATTACTATTTAGTTTCTTATATGAATTTAAAAGGTTCTACCGAGACTTGAACTCGGATCGCTGGATTCAAAGTCCAGAATGCTAACCATTACACCATAGAACCTGTCGAACAATTGATTAACTTACTTTATCATTACTATTTAGTTTCTTATATGAATTTAAAAGGTTCTACCGAGACTTGAACTCGGATCGCTGGATTCAAAGTCCAGAATGCTAACCATTACACCATAGAACCTGTCAAACAATTGATTAACTTACTTTATCATTACTATTTAGTTTCTTATATGAATTTAAAAGGTTCTACCGACACTTGAACTCGGATCGCTGGATTCAGAGTCCAGAATGCTAACCATTACACCATAGAACCTGTCGAACTATTTATTAACTTACTTTATCATTACTATTTAGTTTCTTATATGAATTTAAAAGGTTCTACCGAGACTTGAACTCGGATCGCTGGATTCAATATACAGAATGCTAACCATTACACCATAGAACATATCGCACAATTGATTAACTTACTTTATCATTACTATTTAGATTCTTATATGAATTTAAAAGGTTCCACCGAGACTTGAACTCGGGTCGCTGGATTCAAAGTCCAGAATGCTAACCATTACACCATAGAACCTGTCGAACTATTGATTAACTTACTTTATCATTACTATTTAGTTTCTTATATGAATTTAAAAGGATCTACCTAGACTTGAACACGGTTCGCTGGATTCAAAGTCCAGAATGCTAACCATTACACCATAGAACCTGTCGAACAATTGATTAACTTACTTTATCATTACTATTTAGTTTCTTATTTGAATTTAAAAAGGTTCTACCGAGACTTGAACTCGGATCGCTGGATTCAGAGTCCAGAATGCTAACCATTACACCATAGAACCTGTCGAACAATTGATTAACTTACTTTATCATTACTATTTTGTTTCTTATATGAATTTAAAAGGTTCTACCGAGACTTGAACTCGGATCGCTGGATTCAAAGTCCAGAATGCTAACCATTACTCCATAGAACCTGTCGAACAATTGATTAACTTACTTTATCATTACTATTTAGTTTCTTATATGAATTTAAAAGGTTCTACCGAGACTTGAACTCGGATCGCTGGATTCAAAGTCCAGAATGCTAACCATTACACCATAGAACCTGTCGAACAAATGATTAACTTACTTTATCATTACTATTTAGTTTCTTATATGTATTTAAAAGGTTCTACCGACACTTGAACTCGGATCGCTGGATTCAGAGTCCAGAATGCTAACCATTACACCATAGAACCTGTCGAACTATTTATTAACTTACTTTATCATTACTATTTAGTTTCTTATATGAATTTAAAAGGTTCTACCGAGACTTGAACTCGGATCGCTGGATTCAATATCCAGAATGCTAACCATTACACCATAGAACATATCGCACAATTGATTAACTTACTTTATCATTACTATTTAGATTCTTATATGAATTTAAAAGGTTCTACCGAGACTTGAACTCGGATCGCTGGATTCAAAGTCCAGAATGCTAACCATTACACCATAGAACCTGTCGAACAATTGATTAACTTACTTTATCATTACTATTTAGTTTCTTATATGAATTTAAAAGGATCTACCGAGACTTGAACTCGGATCGCTGGATTCAAAGTCCAGAATGCTAACCATTACACCACAGAACCTGTCGAACAATTGATTAACTTACTTTATCATTACTATTTAGTTTCTTATTTGAATTTAAAAAGGTTCTACCGAGACTTGAACTCGGATCGCTGGATTCAGAGTCCAGAATGCTAACCATTACACCATAGAACCTGTCGAACAATTGATTAACTTACTTTATCATTACTATTTAGTTTCTTATATGAATTTAAAAGGTTCTACCGAGACTTGAACTCGGATCGCTGGATTCAAAGTCCAGAATGCTAACCATTACACCATAGAACCTGTCGAACAATTGATTAACTTACTTTATCATTACTATTTAGTTTCTTATTTGAATTTAAAAAGGTTCTACCGAGACTTGAACTCGGATCGCTGGATTCAGAGTCCAGAATGCTAACCATTACACAATAGAACCTGTCGAACAATTGATTAACTTACTTTATCATTACTATTTAGTTTCTTATTTGAATTTAAAAAGGTTCTACCGAGACTCGAACTAGGATCGCTGGATTCAGAGTCCAGAATGCTAACCATTACACCATAGAACCTGTCGAACAATTGATTAACTTACTTTATCATTACTATTTAGTTTCTTATATGAATTTAAAAGGTTCTACCGAGACTTGAACTCGGATCGCTGGATTCAAAGTCCAGAATTCTAACAATTACACAATAGAACCTGTCGAACAATTGATTAACTTACTTTATCATTACTATTTAGTTTCTTATTTGAATTTAAAAAGGTTCTACCGAGACTTGAACTCGGATCGCTTGATTCAGAGACCAGAATGCTAACCATTACACCATAGAACCTGTCGAACAATTGATTAACTTACTTTATCATTACTATTTAGTTTCTTATATGAATTTAAAAGGGTCTACCGAGACTTGAACTCGGATCGCTGGATTCAAAGTCCAGAATGCTAACCATTACACCATAGAACCTGTCGAACAATTGATTAACTTACTTTATCATTACTATTTTGTTTCTTATTTGAATTTAAAAAGGTTCTACCGAGACTTGAACTCGGATCGCTGGATTCAGAGTCCAGAATGCTAACCATTACACCATAGAACCTGTCGAACAGTTGATTAACTTACTTTATCATTACTATTTAGTTTCTTATATGAATTTAAAAGGTTCTACCGAGACTTGAACTCGGATCGCTGGATTCAAAGTCCAGAATGCTAACCATTACACCATAGAACCTGTCGAACTATTGATTAACTTACTTTATCATTACTATTTAGTTTCTTATATGAATTTAAAAGGTTCTACCGAGACTTGAACTCGGATCGCTGGATTCAAAGTCCAGAATGCTAACCATTACACCATAGAACCTGTCGAACAATTGATTAACTTACTTTATCATTACTATTTAGTTTCTTATATGAATTTAAAAGGTTCTACCGAGACTTGAACTCGGATCGCTGGATTCAAAGTCCAGAATGCTAACCATTACACCATAGAACCTGTCAAACAATTGATTAACTTACTTTATCATTACTATTTAGTTTCTTATATGAATTTAAAAGGTTCTACCGAGACTTGAACTCGGATCGCTGGATTCAGAGTCCAGAATGCTAACCATTACACCATAGAACCTGTCGAACAGTTGATTAACTTACTTTATCATTACTATTTAGTTTCTTATATGAATTTAAAAGGTTCTACCGAGACTTGAACTCGGATCGCCGGATTCAAAGTCCAGAATGCTAACCATTACACCATAGAACCTGTCAAACAATTGATTAACTTACTTTATCATTACTATTTAGTTTCTTATATGAATTTAAAAGGGCCTACCGAGACTTGAACTCGGATCGCTGGATTCAGAGTCCAGAATGCTAACCATTACTCCATAGAACCTGTTGAACAATTGATTAACTTACTTTATCATTACTATTTAGTTTCTTATATGAATTTAAAAGGTTCTACCGAGACTTGAACTCGGATCGCTGGATTCAAAGTCCAGCATGCTAACCATTACTCCATAGATCCTGTCCAACAATTGATTAACTTAATTTATCATTAATATTTAGTTTCTTATATGAATTTAAAAGGTTCTACCGAGACTTGAACTCGGATCGCTGGATTCAAATCCAGAATGCTCACCATTACACCATAGAACCTGTCAAACAATTGATTAACTTACTTTATCATTACTATTTAGTTTTTTTATATGAATTTAAAAGGTTCTACCGAGACTTGAACTCGGATCGCTGGATTCAAAGTCCAGAATGCTAACCATTACACCATAGAACCTGTCGAACAAATGATTAACTTACTTTATCATTACTATTTAGTTTCTTATATGAATTTAAAAGGTTCTACCGATACTTGAACTCGGATCGCTGGATTCAGAGTCCAGAATGCTAACCATTACACCATAGAACCTGTCGAACTATTTATTAACTTACTTTATCATTACTATTTAGTTTCTTATATGAATTTAAAAGGTTCTACCGAGACTTGAACTCGGATCGCTGGATTCAATATCCAGAATGCTAACCATTACACCATAGAACATATCGCACAATTGATTAACTTACTTTATCATTACTATTTAGATTCTTATATGAATTTAAAAGGTTCTACCGAGACTTGAACTCGGATCGCTGGATTCAAAGTCCAGAATGCTAACCATTACACCATAGAACCTGTCGAACAATTGATTAACTTACTTTATCATTACTATTTAGTTTCTTATTTGAATTTAAAAAGGTTCTACCGAGACTTGAACTCGGATCGCTGGATTCAGAGTCCAGAATGCTAACCATTACACCATAGAAGCTGTCGAACAATTGATTAACTTACTTTATCATTACTATTTAGTTTCTTATATGAATTTAAAAGGTTCTACCGAGACTTGAACTCGGATCGCTGGATTCAAAGTCCAGAATGCTAACCATTACTCCATAGAACCTGTCGAACAATTGATTAACTTACTTTATCATTACTATTTAGTTTCTTATATGAATTTAAAAGGTTCTACCGGGACTTGAACTCGGATCGCCGGATTCAAAGTCCAGAATGCTAACTATTACACCATAGAACCTGTCAAACAATTGATTAACTTACTTTATCATTACTATTTAGTTTCTTATATGAATTTAAAAGGTTCTTCCGAGACTTGAACTCGGATCGCTGGATTCAAAGTCCAGAATGCTAACCATTACACCATAGAACCTGTCGAACAATTGATTAACTTACTTTATCATTACTATTTTGTTTCTTATTTGAATTTAAAAAGGTTCTACCGAGACATGAACTCGGATCGCTGGATTCAGAGTCCAGAATGCTAACCATTACACCATAGAACCTGTCGAACAGTTGATTAACTTACTTTATCATTACTATTTAGTTTCTTATATGAATTTAAAAGGTTCTACCGAGACTTGAACTCGGATCGCTGGATTCAAAGTCCAGAATGCTAACCATTACACCATAGAACCTGTCGAACTATTGATTAACTTACTTTATCATTACTATTTAGTTTCTTATATGAATTTAAAAGGTTCTACCGAGACTTGAACTCGGATCGCTGGATTCAAAGTCCAGAATGCTAACCATTACACCATAGAACCTGTCGAACAATTGATTAACTTACTTTATCATTACTATTTAGTTTCTTATATGAATTTAAAAGGTTCTACCGAGACTTGAACTCGGATCGCTGGATTCAAAGTCCAGAATGCTAACCATTACACCATAGAACCTGTCAAACAATTGATTAACTTACTTTATCATTACTATTTAGTTTCTTATATGAATTTAAAAGGTTCTACCGACACTTGAACTCGGATCGCAGGATTCAGAGTCCAGAATGCTAACCATTACACCATAGAACCTGTCGAACTATTTATTAACTTACTTTATCATTACTATTTAGTTTCTTATATGAATTTAAAAGGTTCTACCGAGACTTGAACTCGGATCGCTGGATTCAATATACAGAATGCTAACCATTACACCATAGAACATATCGCACAATTGATTAACTTACTTTATCATTACTATTTAGATTCTTATATGAATTTAAAAGGTTCCACCGAGACTTGAACTCGGGTCGCTGGATTCAAAGTCCAGAATGCTAACCATTACACCATAGAACCTGTCGAACTATTGATTAACTTACTTTATCATTACTATTTAGTTTCTTATATGAATTTAAAAGGATCTACCTAGACTTGAACACGGATCGCTGGATTCAAAGTCCAGAATGCTAACCATTACACCATAGAACCTGTCGAACAATTGATTAACTTACTTTATCATTACTATTTAGTTTCTTATTTGAATTTAAAAAGGTTCTACCGAGACTTGAACTCGGATCGCTGGATTCAGAGTCCAGAATGCTAACCATTACACCATAGAACCTGTCGAACAATTGATTAACTTACTTTATCATTACTATTTAGTTTCTTATATGAATTTAAAAGGTTCTACCGAGACTTGAACTCGGATCGCTGGATTCAAAGTCCAGAATGCTAACCATTACTCCATAGAACCTGTCGAACAATTGATTAACTTACTTTATCATTACTATTTAGTTTCTTATATGAATTTAAAAGGTTCTACCGAGACTTGAACTCGGATCGCTGGATTCAAAGTCCAGAATGCTAACCATTACACCATAGAACCTGTCAAACAATTGATTAACTTACTTTATCATTACTATTTAGTTTCTTATATGAATTTAAAAGGTTCTACCGAGACTTGAACTCGGATCGCTGGATTCAAAGTCCAGAATGCTAACCATTACACCATAGAACCTGTCGAACAAATGATTAACTTACTTTATCATTACTATTTAGTTTCTTATATGTATTTAAAAGGTTCTACCGACACTTGAACTCGGATCGCTGGATTCAGAGTCCAGAATGCTAACCATTACACCATAGAACCTGTCGAACTATTTATTAACTTACTTTATCATTACTATTTAGTTTCTTATATGAATTTAAAAGGTTCTACCGAGACTTGAACTCGGATCGCTGGATTCAATATCCAGAATGCTAACCATTACACCATAGAACATATCGCACAATTGATTAACTTACTTTATCATTACTATTTAGATTCTTATATGAATTTAAAAGGTTCTACCGAGACTTGAAGTCGGATCGCTGGATTCAAAGTCCAGAATGCTAACCATTACACCATAGAACCTGTCGAACAATTGATTAACTTACTTTATCATTACTATTTAGTTTCTTATATGAATTTAAAAGGATCTACCGAGACTTGAACTCGGATCGCTGGATTCAAAGTCCAGAATGCTAACCATTACACCACAGAACCTGTCGAACAATTGATTAACTTACTTTATCATTACTATTTAGTTTCTTATTTGAATTTAAAAAGGTTCTACCGAGACTTGAACTCGGATCGCTGGATTCAGAGTCCAGAATGCTAACCATTACACCATAGAACCTGTCGAACAATTGATTAACTTACTTTATCATTACTATTTAGTTTCTTATATGAATTTAAAAGGTTCTACCGAGACTTGAACTCGGATCGCTGGATTCAAAGTCCAGAATGCTAACCATTACACCATAGAACCTGTCGAACAATTGATTAACTTACTTTATCATTACTATTTAGTTTCTTATTTGAATTTAAAAAGGTTCTACCGAGACTTGAACTCGGATCGCTGGATTCAGAGTCCAGAATGCTAACCATTACACAATAGAACCTGTCGAACAATTGATTAACTTACTTTATCATTACTATTTAGTTTCTTATTTGAATTTAAAAAGGTTCTACCGAGACTCGAACTAGGATCGCTGGATTCAGAGTCCAGAATGCTAACCATTACACCATAGAACCTGTCGAACAATTGATTAACTTACTTTATCATTACTATTTAGTTTCTTATATGAATTTAAAAGGTTCTACCGAGACTTGAACTCGGATCGCTGGATTCAAAGTCCAGAATTCTAACAATTACACAATAGAACCTGTCGAACAATTGATTAACTTACTTTATCATTACTATTTAGTTTCTTATTTGAATTTAAAAAGGTTCTACCGAGACTTGAACTCGGATCGCTTGATTCAGAGACCAGAATGCTAACCATTACACCATAGAACCTGTCGAACAATTGATTAACTTACTTTATCATTACTATTTAGTTTCTTATATGAATTTAAAAGGGTCTACCGAGACTTGAACTCGGATCGCTGGATTCAAAGTCCAGAATGCTAACCATTACACCATAGAACCTGTCGAACAATTGATTAACTTACTTTATCATTACTATTTTGTTTCTTATTTGAATTTAAAAAGGTTCTACCGAGACTTGAACTCGGATCGCTGGATTCAGAGTCCAGAATGCTAACCATTACACCATAGAACCTGTCGAACAGTTGATTAACTTACTTTATCATTACTATTTAGTTTCTTATATGAATTTAAAAGGTTCTACCGAGACTTGAACTCGGATCGCTGGATTCAAAGTCCAGAATGCTAACCATTACACCATAGAACCTGTCGAACTATTGATTAACTTACTTTATCATTACTATTTAGTTTCTTATATGAATTTAAAAGGTTCTACCGAGACTTGAACTCGGATCGCTGGATTCAAAGTCCAGAATGCTAACCATTACACCATAGAACCTGTCGAACAATTGATTAACTTACTTTATCATTACTATTTAGTTTCTTATATGAATTTAAAAGGTTCTACCGAGACTTGAACTCGGATCGCTGGATTCAAAGTCCAGAATGCTAACCATTACACCATAGAACCTGTCAAACAATTGATTAACTTACTTTATCATTACTATTTAGTTTCTTATATGAATTTAAAAGGTTCTACCGAGACTTGAACTCGGATCGCTGGATTCAAAGTCCAGAATGCTAACCATTACTCCATAGAACCTGTCGAACAATTGATTAACTTACTTTATCATTACTATTTAGTTTCTTATTTGAATTTAAAAAGGTTCTACCGAGACTTGAACTCGGATCTCTGGATTCAGAGTCCAGAATGCTAACCATTACACCATAGAACCTGTCGAACAGTTGATTAACTTACTTTATCATTACTATTTAGTTTCTTATATGAATTTAAAAGGTTCTACCGAGACTTGAACTCGGATCGCCGGATTCAAAGTCCAGAATGCTAACCATTACACCATAGAACCTGTCAAACAATTGATTAACTTACTTTATCATTACTATTTAGTTTCTTATATGAATTTAAAAGGGCCTACCGAGACTTGAACTCGGATCGCTGGATTCAGAGTCCAGAATGCTAACCATTACTCCATAGAACCTGTTGAACAATTGATTAACTTACTTTATCATTACTATTTAGTTTCTTATATGAATTTAAAAGGTTCTACCGAGACTTGAACTCGGATCGCTGGATTCAAAGTCCAGCATGCTAACCATTACTCCATAGATCCTGTCCAACAATTGATTAACTTAATTTATCATTAATATTTAGTTTCTTATATGAATTTAAAAGGTTCTACCGAGACTTGAACTCGGATCGCTGGATTCAAATCCAGAATGCTCACCATTACACCATAGAACCTGTCAAACAATTGATTAACTTACTTTATCATTACTATTTAGTTTTTTTATATGAATTTAAAAGGTTCTACCGAGACTTGAACTCGGATCGCTGGATTCAAAGTCCAGAATGCTAACCATTACACCATAGAACCTGTCGAACAAATGATTAACTTACTTTATCATTACTATTTAGTTTCTTATATGAATTTAAAAGGTTCTACCGATACTTGAACTCGGATCGCTGGATTCAGAGTCCAGAATGCTAACCATTACACCATAGAACCTGTCGAACTATTTATTAACTTACTTTATCATTACTATTTAGTTTCTTATATGAATTTAAAAGGTTCTACCGAGACTTGAACTCGGATCGCTGGATTCAATATCCAGAATGCTAACCATTACACCATAGAACATATCGCACAATTGATTAACTTACTTTATCATTACTATTTAGATTCTTATATGAATTTAAAAGGTTCTACCGAGACTTGAACTCGGATCGCTGGATTCAAAGTCCAGAATGCTAACCATTACACCATAGAACCTGTCGAACAATTGATTAACTTACTTTATCATTACTATTTAGTTTCTTATTTGAATTTAAAAAGGTTCTACCGAGACTTGAACTCGGATCGCTGGATTCAGAGTCCAGAATGCTAACCATTACACCATAGAACCTGTCGAACAATTGATTAACTTACTTTATCATTACTATTTAGTTTCTTATATGAATTTAAAAGGTTCTACCGAGACTTGAACTCGGATCGCTGGATTCAAAGTCCAGAATGCTAACCATTACTCCATAGAACCTGTCGAACAATTGATTAACTTACTTTATCATTACTATTTAGTTTCTTATATGAATTTAAAAGGTTCTACCGAGACTTGAACTCGGATCGCCGGATTCAAAGTCCAGAATGCTAACTATTACACCATAGAACCTGTCAAACAATTGATTAACTTACTTTATCATTACTATTTAGTTTCTTATATGAATTTAAAAGGTTCTTCCGAGACTTGAACTCGGATCGCTGGATTCAAAGTCCAGAATGCTAACCATTACACTATAGAACCTGTCGAACAATTGATTAACTTACTTTATCATTACTATTTAGTTTCTTATTTGAATTTAAAAAGGTTCTACCGAGACTCGAACTCGGATCGCTGGATTCAGAGTCCAGAATGCTAACCATTACACCATAGAACCTGTCGAACAGTTGATTAACTTACTTTATCATTACTATTTAGTTTCTTATATGAATTTAAAAGGTTCTACCGAGACTTGAACTCGGATCGCTGGATTCAAAGTCCAGAATGCTAACCATTACACCATAGAACCTGTCGAACAATTGATTAACTTACTTTATCATTACTATTTAGTTTCTTATATGAATTTAAAAGGATCTACCGAGACTTGAACTCGGATCGCGGGATTCAAAGTCCAGAATGCTAACCATTACACCATAGAACCTGTCGAACAATTGATTAACTTACTTTATCATTACTATTTAGTTTCTTATTTGAATTTAAAAAGGTTCTACCGAGACTTGAACTCGGATCGCTGGATTCAGAGTCCAGAATGCTAACCATTACACCATAGAACCTGTCGAACAATTGATTAACTTACTTTATCATTACTATTTAGTTTCTTATATGAATTTAAAAGGTTCTACCGAGACTTGAACTCGGATCGCTGGATTCAAAGTACAGAATGCTAACCATTACACCATAGAACCTGTCGAACAATTGATTAACTTACTTTATCATTACTATTTAGTTTCTTATTTGAATTTAAAAAGGTTCTACCGAGACTTGAACTCGGATCGCTGGATTCAGAGTCCAGAATGCTAACCATTACACAATAGAACCTGTCGAACAATTGATTAACTTACTTTATCATTACTATTTAGTTTCTTATTTGAATTTAAAAAGGTTCTACCGAGACTCGAACTAGGATCGCTGGATTCAGAGTCCAGAATGCTAACCATTACACCATAGAACCTGTCGAACAATTGATTAACTTACTTTATCATTACTATTTAGTTTCTTATATGAATTTAAAAGGTTCTACCGAGACTTGAACTCGGATCGCTGGATTCAAAGTCCAGAATGCTAACCATTACACCATAGAACCTGTCGAACAATTGATTAACTTACTTTATCATTACTATTTTGTTTCTTATTTGAATTTAAAAAGGTTCTACCGAGACTTGAACTCGGATCGCTGGATTCAGAGTCCAGAATGCTAACCATTACACCATAGAACCTGTCGAACAGTTGATTAACTTACTTTATCATTACTATTTAGTTTCTTATATGAATTTAAAAGGTTCTACCGAGACTTGAACTCGGATCGCTGGATTCAAAGTCCAGAATGCTAACCATTACACCATAGAACCTGTCGAACTATTGATTAACTTACTTTATCATTACTATTTAGTTTCTTATATGAATTTAAAAGGTTCTACCGAGACTTGAACTCGGATCGCTGGATTCAAAGTCCAGAATGCTAACCATTACACCATAGAACCTGTCGAACAATTGATTAACTTACTTTATCATTACTATTTAGTTTCTTATATGAATTTAAAAGGTTCTACCGAGACTTGAACTCGGATCGCCGGATTCAAAGTCCAGAATGCTAACTATTACACCATAGAACCTGTCAAGCAATTGATTAACTTACTTTATCATTACTATTTAGTTTCTTATATGAATTTAAAAGGTTCTTCCGAGACTTGAACTCGGATCGCTGGATTCAAAGTCCAGAATGCTAACCATTACACCATAGAACCTGTCGAACAATTGATTAACTTACTTTATCATTACTATTTAGTTTCTTATTTGAATTTAAAAAGGTTCTACCGAGACTTGAACTCGGATCGCTGGATTCAGAGTCCAGAATGCTAACCATTACACCATAGAACCTGTCGAACAATTGATTAACTTACTTTATCATTACTATTTAGTTTCTTATATGAATTTAAAAGGTTCTACCGAGACTTGAACTCGGATCGCTGGATTCAAAGTACAGAATGCTAACCATTACACCATAGAACCTGTCGAACAATTGATTAACTTACTTTATCATTACTATTTAGTTTCTTATTTGAATTTAAAAAGGTTCTACCGAGACTTGAACTCGGATCGCTGGATTCAGAGTCCAGAATGCTAACCATTACACAATAGAACCTGTCGAACAATTGATTAACTTACTTTATCATTACTATTTAGTTTCTTATTTGAATTTAAAAAGGTTCTACCGAGACTCGAACTAGGATCGCTGGATTCAGAGTCCAGAATGCTAACCATTACACCATAGAACCTGTCGAACAATTGCTTAACTTACTTTATCATTACTATTTAGTTTCTTATATGAATTTAAAAGGTTCTACCGAGACTTGAACTCGGATCGCTGGATTCAAAGTCCAGAATGCTAACCATTACACCATAGAACCTGTCGAACAATTGATTAACTTACTTTATCATTACTATTTTGTTTCTTATTTGAATTTAAAAAGGTTCTACCGAGACTTGAACTCGGATCGCTGGATTCAGAGTCCAGAATGCTAACCATTACACCATAGAACCTGTCGAACTGTTGATTAACTTACTTTATCATTACTATTTAGTTTCTTATATGAATTTAAAAGGTTCTACCGAGACTTGAACTCGGATCGCTGGATTCAAAGTCCAGAATGCTAACCATTACACCATAGAACCTGTCGAACTATTGATTAACTTACTTTATCATTACTATTTAGTTTCTTATATGAATTTAAAAGGTTCTACCGAGACTTGAACTCGGATCGCTGGATTCAAAGTCCAGAATGCTAACCATTACACCATAGAACCTGTCGAACAATTGATTAACTTACTTTATCATTACTATTTAGTTTCTTATATGAATTTAAAAGGTTCTACCGAGACTTGAACTCGGATCGCTGGATTCAAAGTCCAGAATGCTAACCATTACTCCATAGAACCTGTCGAACAATTGATTAACTTACTTTATCATTACTATTTAGTTTCTTATATGAATTTAAAAGGTTCTACCGAGACTTGAACTCGGATCGCTGGATTCAAAGTCCAGAATGCTAACCATTACACCATAGAACCTGTCAAACAATTGATTAACTTACTTTATCATTACTATTTAGTTTCTTATATGAATTTAAAAGCTTCTACCGAGACTTGAACTCGGATCGCTGGATTCAAAGTCCAGAATGCTAACCATTACACCATAGAACCTGTCGAACAAATGATTAACTTACTTTATCATTACTATTTAGTTTCTTATATGAATTTAAAAGGTTCTACCGACACTTGAACTCGGATCGCTGGATTCAGAGTCCAGAATGCTAACCATTACACCATAGAACCTGTCGAACTATTTATTAACTTACTTTATCATTACTATTTAGTTTCTTATATGAATTTAAAAGGTTCTACCGAGACTTGAACTCGGATCGCTGGATTCAATATCCAGAATGCTAAACATTACACCATAGAACATATCGCACAATTGATTAACTTACTTTATCATTACTATTTAGATTCTTATTTGAATTTAAAAGGTTCTACCGAGACTTGAACTCGGAACGCTGGATTCAAAGTCCAGAATGCTAACCATTACACCATAGAAACTGTCGAACAATTGATTAACTTACTTTATCATTACTATTTAGTTTCTTATATGAATTTAAAAGGATCTACCGAGACTTGAACTCGGATCACGGGATTCAAAGTCCAGAATGCTAACCATTACACCATAGAACCTGTCGAACAATTGATTAACTTACTTTATCATTACTATTTAGTTTCTTATTTGAATTTAAAAAGGTTCTACCGAGACTTGAACTCGGATCGCTGGATTCAGAGTCCAGAATGCTAACCATTACACCATAGAACCTGTCGAACAATTGATTAACTTACTTTATCATTACTATTTAGTTTCTTATATGAATTTAAAAGGTTCTACCGAGACTTGAACTCGGATCGCTGGATTCAAAGTCCAGAATGCTAACCATTACTCCATAGAACCTGTCGAACAATTGATTAACTTACTTTATCATTACTATTTAGTTTCTTATATGAATTTAAAAGGATCTACCGAGACTTGAACTCGGATCACTGGATTCAAAGTCCAGAATGCTAACCATTACACCATAGAACCTGTCGAACAATTGATTAACTTACTTTATCATTACTATTTAGTTTCTTATTTGAATTTAAAAAGGTTCTACCGAGACTTGAACTCGGATCGCTGGATTCAGAGTCCAGAATGCTAACCATTACACCATAGAACCTGTCGAACAATTGATTAACTTACTTTATCATTACTATTTAGTTTCTTATATGAATTTAAAAGGTTCTACCGAGACTTGAACTCGGATCGCTGGATTCAAAGTCCAGAATGCTAACCATTACTCCATAGAACCTGTCGAACAATTGATTAACTTACTTTATCATTACTATTTAGTTTCTTATATGAATTTAAAAGGTTCTACCGAGACTTGAACTCGGATCGCTGGATTCAAAGTCCACAATGCTAACCATTACACCATAGAACCTGTCGAACAATTGATTAACTTACTTTATCATTACTATTTAGTTTCTTATATGAATTTAAAAGGATCTACCGAGACTTGAACTCGGATCGCTGGATTCAAAGTCCAGAATGCTAACCATTACACCATAGAACCTGTCGAACAATTGATTAACTTACTTTATCATTACTATTTAGTTTCTTATTTGAATTTAAAAAGGTTCTACCGAGACTTGAACACGGATCGCTGGATTCAGAGTCCAGAATGCTAACCATTACACCATAGAACCTGTCGAACAATTGATTAACTTACTTTATCATTACTATTTAGTTTCTTATATGAATTTAAAAGGTTCTACCGAGACTTGAACTCGGATCGCTGGATTCAAAGTACAGAATGCTAACCATTACACCATAGAACCTGTCGAACAATTGATTAACTTACTTTATCATTACTATTTAGTTTCTTATTTGAATTTAAAAAGGTTCTACCGAGACTTGAACTCGGATCGCTGGATTCAGAGTCCAGAATGCTAACCATTACACAATAGAACCTGTCGAACAATTGATTAACTTACTTTATCATTACTATTTAGTTTCTTATTTGAATTTAAAAAGGTTCTACCGAGACTCGAACTAGGATCGCTGGATTCAGAGTCCAGAATGCTAACCATTACACCATAGAACCTGTCGAACAATTGATTAACTCACTTTATCATTACTATTTAGTTTCTTATATGAATTTAAAAGGTTCTACCGAGACTTGAACTCGGATCGCTGGATTCAAAGTCCAGAATTCTAACAATTACACAATAAAACCTGTCGAACAATTGATTAACTTACTTTATCATTACTATTTAGTTTCTTATTTGAATTTAAAAAGGTTCTACCGAGACTTGAACTCGGATCGCTTGATTCAGAGTCCAGAATGCTAACCATTACACCACAGAACCTGTCGAACAATTGATTAACTTAATTTATCATTACTATTTAGTTTCTTATATGAATTTAAAAGGTTCTTCCGAGACTTGAACTCGGATCGCTGGATTCAAAGTCCAGAATGCTAACCATTACACTATAGAACCTGTCGAACAATT
>OZ038483.1:19334819-19464819 GCA_964036315.1 Acanthosepion esculentum
ATAGAACCTGTTGGACAATTGATTAACTTACTTTATCATTACTATTTAGTTTCTTATATGAATTAAAAAGGTTCTACCGAGACTTGAACTCGGATCGCTGGATTCAAAGTCCAGAATGCTAACCATTACTCCATAGAACCTGTCGAACAATTGATTAACTTACTTTATCATTACTATTTAGTTTCTTATATGAATTTAAAAGGTTCTACCGAGACTTGAACTCGGATCGCTGGATTCAAAGTCCAGAATGCTAACCATTACACCATAGAACCTGCCGAACAATTGATTAACTTACTTTATCATTACTATTTAGTTTCTTATTTGAATTTAAAAAGGTTCTACCGAGACTTGAACTCGGATCGCTGGATTCAGAGTCCAGAATGCTAACCATTACACCATATAACCTGTCGAACAATTGATTAACTTACTTTATCATTACTATTTAGTTTCTTATATGAATTTAAAAGGTTCTACCGAGACTTGAACTCGGATCGCTGGATTCAAAGTCCAGAATGCTAACCATTACACCATAGAACCTGTCGAACAATTGATTAACTTACTTTATCATTACTATTTAGTTTCTTATTTGAATTTAAAAAGGTTCTACCGAGACTTGAACTCGGATCGCTGGATTCAGAGTCCAGAATGCTAACCATTACACCATAGAACCTGTCGAACAATTGATTAACTTACTTTATCATTACTATTTAGTTTCTTATTTGAATTTAAAACGGTCCTACCGAGACTCGAACTAGGATCGCGGGATTCAGAGTCCAGAATGCTAATCATTACACCATAGAACCTGTCGAACAATTGATTAACTTACTTTATCATTACTATTTAGTTTCTTATATGAATTTAAAAGGTTCTACCGAGACTTGAACTCGGATAGCTGGATTCAAAGTCCAGAATTCTAATAATTACACAATAGAACCTGTCGAACAATTGATTAACTTACTTTATCATTACTATTTAGTTTCTTATTTGAATTTAAAAAGGTTCTACCGAGACTTGAACTCGGATCGCTTGATTCAGAGTCCAGAATGCTAACCATTACACCATAGAACCTGTCGAACAATTGGCTAACTTACTTCATCATTACTATTTAGTTTCTTATATGAATTTAAAAGGTTCTACCGAGACTTGAACTCGGATCGCTGGATTCAAAGTCCAGAATGCTAACCATTACACCACAGAACCTGTCGAACAATTGATTAACTTACTTTATCATTACTATTTAGATTCTTATTTGAATTTAAAAAGGTTCTACCGAGACTTGAACTCGGATCGCTGAATTCAGAGTCCAGAATGCTAACCATTACACCATAGAACCTGTCGAACAATTGATTAACTTACTTTATCATTACTATTTAGTTTCTTATATGAATTTAAAAGGTTCTACCGAGACTTGAACTCGGATCGCTGGATTCAAAGTCCAGAATGCTAACCATTACACCATAGAACCTGTCGAACAATTGATTAACTTACTTTATCATTACTATTTAGTTTCTTATTTGAATTTAAAAAGGTTCTACCGAGACTTGAACTCGGATCGCTGGATTCAGAGTCCAGAATGCTAACGATTACACCATAGAACCTGTCGAACAATTGATTAACTTACTTTATCATTACTATTTAGTTTCTTATTTGAATTTAAAACGGTTCTACCGAGACTCGAACTAGGATCGCGGGATTCAGAGTCCAGAATGCTAATCACTACACCATAGAACCTGTCGAACAATTGATTAACTTACTTTATCATTACTATTTAGTTTCTTATTTGAATTTAAAAAGGTTCTACCGAGACTTGAACTCGGATCGCTGGATTCAGAGTCCAGAATGCTAACCATTACACCATAGAACCTGTCGAACAGTTGATTAACTTACTTTATCATTACTATTTAGTTTCTTATATGAATTTAAAAGGTTCTACCGAGACTTGAACTCGGATCGCTGGATTCAAAGTCCAGAATGCTAACCATTACACCATAGAACCTGTCAAACAATTGATTAACTTACTTTATCATTACTATTTAGTTTCTTATATGAATTTAAAAGGTTCTACTGAGACTTGAACTCGGATCGCTGGATTCAAAGTCCAGAATGCTAACCATTACACCATAGAACCTGTCGAACAATTGATTAACTTACTTTATCATTACTATTTAGTTTCTTATTTGAATTTAAAAAGGTTCTACCGAGACTTGAACTCGGATCGCTGGATTCAAAGTCCAGAATGCTAACCATTACACCATAGAACCTGTCGAACACTTGATTAACTTACTTTATCATTACTATTTAGTTTCTTATATGAATTTAAAAGGTTCTACCGAGACTTGAACTCGGATCGCTGGATTCAAAGTCCAGAATGCTAACCATTACACCATAGAACCTGTCAAACAATTGATTAACTTACTTTATCATTACTATTTAGTTTCTTATATGAATTTAAAAGGTTCTACCGAGACTTGAACTCGGATCGCTGGATTCAAAGTCCAGAATGCTAACCATTACTCCATAGAACCTGTTGAACAATTGATTAACTTACTTTATCATTACTATTTAGTTTCTTATATGAATTAAAAAGGTTCTACCGAGACTTGAACTCGGATCGCTGGATTCAAAGTCCAGAATGCTAACCATTACACCATAGAACCTGTCGAACAATTGATTAACTTACTTTATCATTACTATTTAGTTTCTTATTTGAATTTAAAAAGGTTCTACCGAGACTTGAACTCGGATCGCTGGATTCAGAGTCCAGAATGCTAACCATTACACCATAGAACCTGTCGAACAATTGATTAACTTACTTTATCATTACTATTTAGTTTCTTATTTGAATTTAAAACGGTTCTACCGAGACTCGAACTAGGATCGCGGGATTCAGAGTCCAGAATGCTAATCATTACACCATAGAACCTGTCGAACAATTGATTAACTTACTTTATCATTACTATTTAGTTTCTTATTTGAATTTAAAAAGGTTCTACCGAGACTTGAACTCGGATCGCTTGATTCAGAGTCCAGAATGCTAACCATTACACCATAGAACCTGTCGAACAATTGGCTAACTTACTTCATCATTACTATTTAGTTTCTTATATGAATTTAAAAGGTTCTACCGAGACTTGAACTCGGATCGCTGGATTCAAAGTCCAGAATGCTAACCATTACACCACAGAACCTGTCGAACAATTTATTAACTTACTTTATCATTACTATTTAGATTCTTATTTGAATTTAAAAAGGTTCTACCGAGACTTGAACTCGGATCGCTGGATTCAGAGTCCAGAATGCTAACCATTACACCATAGAACCTGTCGAACAATTGATTAACTTACTTTATCATTACTATTTAGTTTCTTATATGAATTTAAAAGGTTCTACCGAGACTTGAACTCGGATCGCTGGATTCAAAGTCCAGAATGCTAACCATTACACCATAGAACCTGTCGAACAATTGATTAACTTACTTTATCATTACTATTTAGTTTCTTATTTGAATTTAAAAAGGTTCTACCGAGACTTGAACTCGGATCGCTGGATTCAGAGTCCAGAATGCTAACCATTACACCATAGAACCTGTCGAACAATTGATTAACTTACTTTATCATTACTATTTAGTTTCTTATATGAATTTAAAAGGTTCTACCGAGACTTGAACTCGGATCGCTGGATTCAAAGTCCAGAATGCTAACCATTACACCATAGAACCTGTCAAACAATTGATTAACTTACTTTATCATTACTATTTAGTTTCTTATATGAATTTAAAAGGTTCTACTGAGACTTGAACTCGGATCGCTGGATTCAAAGTCCAGAATGCTAACCATTACACCATAGAACCTGTCGAACAATTGATTAACTTACTTTATCATTACTATTTAGTTTCTTATTTGAATTTAAAAAGGTTCTACCGAGACTTGAACTCGGATCGCTGGATTCAAAGTCCAGAATGCTAACCATTACACCATAGAACCTGTCGAACACGTGATTAACTTACTTTATCATTACTATTTAGTTTCTTATATGAATTAAAAAGGTTCTACCGAGACTTGAACTCGGATCGCTGGATTCAAAGTCCAGAATGCTAACCATTACTCCATAGAACCTGTCGAACAATTGATTAACTTACTTTATCATTACTATTTAGTTTCTTATATGAATTTAAAAGGTTCTACCGAGACTTGAACTCGGATCGCAGGATTCAAAGTCCAGAATGCTAACCATTACACCATAGAACCTGCCGAACAATTGATTAACTTACTTTATCATTACTATTTAGTTTCTTATTTGAATTTAAAAAGGTTCTACCGAGACTTGAACTCGGATCGCTGGATTCAGAGTCCAGAATGCTAACCATTACACCACATAACCTGTCGAACAATTGATTAACTTACTTTATCATTACTATTTAGTTTCTTATATGAATTTAAAAGGCTCTACCGAGACTTGAACTCGGATCGCTGGATTCAAAGTCCAGAATGCTAACCATTACACCATAGAACCTGTCGAACAATTGATTAACTTACTTTATCATTACTATTTAGTTTCTTATTTGAATTTAAAAAGGTTCTACCGAGACTTGAACTCGGATCGCTGGATTCAGAGTCCAGAATGCTAACCATTACACCATAGAACCTGTCGAACAATTGATTAACTTACTTTATCATTACTATTTAGTTTCTTATTTGAATTTAAAACGGTTCTACCGAGACTCGAACTAGGATCGCGGGATTCAGAGTCCAGAATGCTAATCATTACACCATAGAACCTGTCGAACAATTGATTAACTTACTTTATCATTACTATTTAGTTTCTTATATGAATTTAAAAGGTTCTACCGAGACTTGAACTCGGATCGCTGGATTCAAAGTCCAGAATTCTAACAATTACACAATAGAACCTGTCGAACAATTGATTAACTTACTTTATCATTACTATTTAGTTTCTTATTTGAATTTAAAAAGGTTCTACCGAGACTTGAACTCGGATCGCTTGATTCAGAGTCCAGAATGCTAACCATTACACCATAGAACCTGTCGAACAATTGGCTAACTTACTTCATCATTACTATTTAGTTTCTTATATGAATTTAAAAGGTTCTACCGAGACTTGAACTCGGATCGCTGGATTCAAAGTCCAGAATGCTAACCATTACACCACAGAACCTGTCGAACAATTGATTAACTTACTTTATCATTACTATTTAGATTCTTATTTGAATTTAAAAAGGTTCTACCGAGACTTGAACTCGGATCGCTGGATTCAGAGTCCAGAATGCTAACCATTACACCATAGAAACTGTCGAACAATTGATTAACTTACTTTATCATTACTATTTAGTTTCTTATATGAATTTAAAAGGTTCTACCGAGACTTGAACTCGGATCGCTGGATTCAAAGTCCAGAATGCTAACCATTACACCATAGAATCTGTCGAACTATTGATTAACTTGCTTTATCATTACTATTTAGTTTCTTATATGAATTTAAAAGGTTCTACCGAGACTTGAACTCGGATCTCTGGATTCAAAGTCCAGAATGCTAACCATTACACCATAGAACCTGTCGAACAATTGATTAACTTACTTTATCATTACTATTTAGTTTCTTATATGAATTTAAAAGGTTCTACCGAGACTTGAACTCGGATCGCTGGATTCAAAGTCCAGAATGCTAACCATTACACCATAGAACCTGTCGAACAATTGATTAACTTACTTTATCATTACTATTTAGTTTCTTATATGAATTTAAAAGGTTCTACCGAGACTTGAACTCGGATCGCTGGATTCAGAGTCCAGAATGCTAACCATTACACCATAGAAACTGTCGAACAATTGATTAACTTACTTTATCATTACTATTTAGTTTCTTATATGAATTTAAAAGGTTCTACCGAGACTTGAACTCGGATCTCTGGATTCAAAGTCCAGAATGCTAACCATTACACCATAGAACCTGTCGAACAATTGATTAACTTACTTTATCATTACTATTTAGTTTCTTATATGAATTTAAAAGGTTCTACCGAGACTTGAACTCGGATCGCTGGATTCAAAGTCCAGAATGCTAACCATTACACCATAGAACCTGTCGAACAATTGATTAACTTACTTTATCATTACTATTTAGTTTCTTATATGAATTTAAAAGGTTCTACCGAGACTTGAACTCGGATCGCTGGATTCAGAGTCCAGAATGCTAACCATTACACCATAGAAACTGTCGAACAATTGATTAACTTACTTTATCATTACTATTTAGTTTCTTATATGAATTTAAAAGGTTCTACCGAGACTTGAACTCGGATCTCTGGATTCAAAGTCCAGAATGCTAACCATTACACCATAGAACCTGTCGAACAATTGATTAACTTACTTTATCATTACTATTTAGTTTCTTATATGAATTTAAAAGGTTCTACCGAGACTTGAACTCGGATCGCTGGATTCAAAGTCCAGAATGCTAACCATTACACCATAGAACCTGTCGAACAATTGATTAACTTACTTTATCATTACTATTTAGTTTCTTATATGAATTTAAAAGGTTCTACCGAGACTTGAACTCGGATCGCTGGATTCAGAGTCCAGAATGCTAACCATTACACCATAGAAACTGTCGAACAATTGATTAACTTACTTTATCATTACTATTTAGTTTCTTATATGAATTTAAAAGGTTCTACCGAGACTTGAACTCGGATCGCTGGATTCAAATCCAGAATGCTAACCATTACACCATAGAACCTGTCAAACAATTGATTAACTTACTTTATCATTACTATTTAGTTTCTTATATGAATTTAAAAGGTTCTACCGAGACTTGAACTCGGATCGCTGGATTCAAAGTCCAGAATGCTAACCATTACACCAGAGAACCTGTCGAACAAATGATTAACTTACTTTATCATTACTATTTAGTTTCTTATATGAATTTAAAAGTCTCTACCGAGACTTGAACTTGGATCGCTGGATTCAACGTCCAGAATGCTAACCATTACACCAGAGAACCTGCCGAACAAGCGATTATCTTACTTTATCATTACAATTTAGTTTCTTATTTGAATTTAAAAAGGTTCTACCGAGACTTGAACTCGGATCGCTGGATTCAAAGTCCAGAATGCTAACCATTACACCATAGAACATATCGCACAATTGACTAACTTACTTTATCATTACTATTTAGTTTCTTATATGAATTTAAAAGGTTCTACCGAGACTTGAACTCGGATCGCTGGATTCAAAGTCCAGAATGCTAACCATTACACCATTGAACCTGTCGAACAATTGATTAACTTACTTTATCATTACTATTTAGTTTCTTATATGAATTTAAAAGGTTCTACCGAGACTTGAACTCGGATCGCTGGATTCAAAGTCCAGAATTCTAACAATTACACAATAGAACCTGTCGAACAATTGATTAACTTACTTTATCATTACTATTTAGTTTCTTATTTGAATTTAAAAAGGTTCTACCGAGACTTGAACTCGGATCGCTTGATTCAGAGTCCAGAATGCTAACCATTACACCATAGAACCTGTCGAACAATTGGCTAACTTACTTCATCATTACTATTTAGTTTCTTATATGAATTTAAAAGGTTCTACCGAGACTTGAACTCGGATCGCTGGATTCAAAGTCCAGAATGCTAACCATTACACCACAGAACCTGTCGAACAATTGATTAACTTACTTTATCATTACTATTTAGATTCTTATTTGAATTTAAAAAGGTTCTACCGAGACTTGAACTCGGATCGCTGGATTCAGAGTCCAGAATGCTAACCATTACACCATAGAAACTGTCGAACAATTGATTAACTTACTTTATCATTACTATTTAGTTTCTTATATGAATTTAAAAGGTTCTACCGAGACTTGAACTCGGATCGCTGGATTCAAAGTCCAGAATGCTAACCATTACACCATAGAATCTGTCGAACTATTGATTAACTTGCTTTATCATTACTATTTAGTTTCTTATATGAATTTAAAAGGTTCTACCGAGACTTGAACTCGGATCTCTGGATTCAAAGTCCAGAATGCTAACCATTACACCATAGAACCTGTCGAACAATTGATTAACTTACTTTATCATTACTATTTAGTTTCTTATATGAATTTAAAAGGTTCTACCGAGACTTGAACTCGGATCGCTGGATTCAAAGTCCAGAATGCTAACCATTACACCATAGAACCTGTCGAACAATTGATTAACTTACTTTATCATTACTATTTAGTTTCTTATATGAATTTAAAAGGTTCTACCGAGACTTGAACTCGGATCGCTGGATTCAGAGTCCAGAATGCTAACCATTACACCATAGAAACTGTCGAACAATTGATTAACTTACTTTATCATTACTATTTAGTTTCTTATATGAATTTAAAAGGTTCTACCGAGACTTGAACTCGGATCTCTGGATTCAAAGTCCAGAATGCTAACCATTACACCATAGAACCTGTCGAACAATTGATTAACTTACTTTATCATTACTATTTAGTTTCTTATATGAATTTAAAAGGTTCTACCGAGACTTGAACTCGGATCGCTGGATTCAAAGTCCAGAATGCTAACCATTACACCATAGAACCTGTCGAACAATTGATTAACTTACTTTATCATTACTATTTAGTTTCTTATATGAATTTAAAAGGTTCTACCGAGACTTGAACTCGGATCGCTGGATTCAGAGTCCAGAATGCTAACCATTACACCATAGAAACTGTCGAACAATTGATTAACTTACTTTATCATTACTATTTAGTTTCTTATATGAATTTAAAAGGTTCTACCGAGACTTGAACTCGGATCTCTGGATTCAAAGTCCAGAATGCTAACCATTACACCATAGAACCTGTCGAACAATTGATTAACTTACTTTATCATTACTATTTAGTTTCTTATATGAATTTAAAAGGTTCTACCGAGACTTGAACTCGGATCGCTGGATTCAAAGTCCAGAATGCTAACCATTACACCATAGAACCTGTCGAACAATTGATTAACTTACTTTATCATTACTATTTAGTTTCTTATATGAATTTAAAAGGTTCTACCGAGACTTGAACTCGGATCGCTGGATTCAGAGTCCAGAATGCTAACCATTACACCATAGAAACTGTCGAACAATTGATTAACTTACTTTATCATTACTATTTAGTTTCTTATATGAATTTAAAAGGTTCTACCGAGACTTGAACTCGGATCGCTGGATTCAAATCCAGAATGCTAACCATTACACCATAGAACCTGTCAAACAATTGATTAACTTACTTTATCATTACTATTTAGTTTCTTATATGAATTTAAAAGGTTCTACCGAGACTTGAACTCGGATCGCTGGATTCAAAGTCCAGAATGCTAACCATTACACCAGAGAACCTGTCGAACAAATGATTAACTTACTTTATCATTACTATTTAGTTTCTTATATGAATTTAAAAGTCTCTACCGAGACTTGAACTTGGATCGCTGGATTCAACGTCCAGAATGCTAACCATTACACCAGAGAACCTGCCGAACAAGCGATTATCTTACTTTATCATTACAATTTAGTTTCTTATTTGAATTTAAAAAGGTTCTACCGAGACTTGAACTCGGATCGCTGGATTCAAAGTCCAGAATGCTAACCATTACACCATAGAACATATCGCACAATTGACTAACTTACTTTATCATTACTATTTAGTTTCTTATATGAATTTAAAAGGTTCTACCGAGACTTGAACTCGGATCGCTGGATTCAAAGTCCAGAATGCTAACCATTACACCATTGAACCTGTCGAACAATTGATTAACTTACTTTATCATTACTATTTAGTTTCTTATATGAATTTAAAAGGTTCTACCGAGACTTGAACTCGGATCGCTGGATTCAAAGTCCAGAATGCTAACCATTACACCATAGAACCTGCCGAACAATTGATTAACTTACTTTATCATTACTATTTAGTTTCTTATTTGAATTTAAAAAGGTTCTACCGAGACTTGAACTCGGATCGCTGGATTCAGAGTCCAGAATGCTAACCATTACACCATATAACCTGTCGAACAATTGATTAACTTACTTTATCATTACTATTTAGTTTCTTATATGAATTTAAAAGGTTCTACCGAGACTTGAACTCGGATCGCTGGATTCAAAGTCCAGAATGCTAACCATTACACCATAGAACCTGTCGAACAATTGATTAACTTACTTTATCATTACTATTTAGTTTCTTATTTGAATTTAAAAAGGTTCTACCGAGACTTGAACTCGGATCGCTGGATTCAGAGTCCAGAATGCTAACCATTACACCATAGAACCTGTCGAACAATTGATTAACTTACTTTATCATTACTATTTAGTTTCTTATTTGAATTTAAAACGGTTCTACCGAGACTCGAACTAGGATCGCGGGATTCAGAGTCCAGAATGCTAATCATTACACCATAGAACCTGTCGAACAATTGATTAACTTAATTTATCATTACTATTTAGTTTCTTATATGAATTTAAAAGGTTCTACCGAGACTTGAACTCGGATCGCTGGATTCAAAGTCCAGAATTCTAACAATTACACAATAGAACCTGTCGAACAATTGATTAACTTACTTTATCATTACTATTTAGTTTCTTATTTGAATTTAAAAAGGTTCTACCGAGACTTGAACTCGGATCGCTTGATTCAGAGTCCAGAATGCTAACCATTACACCATAGAACCTGTCGAACAATTGGCTAACTTACTTCATCATTACTATTTAGTTTCTTATATGAATTTAAAAGGTTCTACCGAGACTTGAACTCGGATCGCTGGATTCAAAGTCCAGAATGCTAACCATTACACCACAGAACCTGTCGAACAATTGATTAACTTACTTTATCATTACTATTTAGATTCTTATTTGAATTTAAAAAGGTTCTACCGAGACTTGAACTCGGATCGCTGGATTCAGAGTCCAGAATGCTAACCATTACACCATAGAACCTGTCGAACAATTGATTAACTTACTTTATCATTACTATTTAGTTTCTTATATGAATTTAAAAGGTTCTACCGAGACTTCAACTCGGATCGCTGGATTCAAAGTCCAGAATGCTAACCATTACACCATAGAACCTGTCGAACTATTGATTAACTTGCTTTATCATTACTATTTAGTTTCTTATATGAATTTAAAAGGTTCTACCGAGACTTGAACTCGGATCGCTGGATTCAAAGTCCAGAATGCTAACCATTACACCATAGAACCTATCGAACAATTGATTAACTTACTTTATCATTACTATTTAGTTTCTTATATGAATTTAAAAGGTTCTACCGAGACTTGAACTCGGATCGCTGGATTCAAAATCCAGAATGATAACCATTACACCATAGAACCTGTCGAACAATTGATTAACTTACTTTATCATAACTATTTAGTTTCTTATATGAATTTAAAAGGTTCTACCGAGACTTGAACTCGGATCGCTGGATTCAAATCCAGAATGCTAACCATTACACCATAGAACCTGTCAAACAATTGATTAACTTACTTTATCATTACTATTTAGTTTCTTATATGAATTTAAAAGGTTCTACCGAGACTTGAACTCGGATCGCTGGATTCAAAGTCCAGAATGCTAACCATTACACCATAGAACCTGTCGAACAAATGTTTAACTTACTTTATCATTACTATTTAGTTTCTTATATGAATTTAAAAGTCTCTACCGAGACTTGAACTTGGATCGCTGGATTCAACGTCCAGAATGCTAACCATTACACCAGAGAACCTGCCGAACAAGCGATTATCTTACTTTATCATTACAATTTAGTTTCTTATTTGAATTTAAAAAGGTTCTACCGAGACTTGAACTCGGATCGCTGGATTCAGAGACCAGAATGCTAACCATTACACCATAGAACCTGTCGAACATTTGATTAACTTACTTTATCATTACTATTTAGTTTCTTATATGAATTTAAAAGGTTCGACCGAGACTTGAACTCGGATCGCTGGATTCAAAGTCCAGAATGCTAACCATTACACCATTGAACCTGTCGAACAATTGATTAACTTACTTTATCATTACTATTTAGTTTCTTATATGAATTTAAAAGGTTCTACCGAGACTTGAACTCGGATCGCTGGATTCAAAGTCCAGAATGCTAACCATTACACCTTAGAACCTGTCGAACAATTGATTAACTTACTTTATCATTACTATTTAGTTTCTTATATGAATTTAAAAGGTTCTAACGAGACTTGAACTCGGATAGCTGGATTCAAAGTCCAGAATGCTAACCATTACACCATAGAACCTGTCAAACAATTGATTAACTTACTTTATCATTACTATTTAGTTTCTTATATGAATTTAAAATGTTCTACCGAGACTTGAACTCGGATCGCCGGATTCAAAGTCCAGAATGCTAACCATTACACCATAGAACCTGTCGAATAATTGATTAACTTACTTTATCATTACTATTTAGTTTCTTATATGAATTTAAAAGGTTCTACCGAGACTTGAACTCGGATCGCTGGATTCAGAGTCCAGAATGCTAACCATTACACCATAGAACCTGTCGAACAATTGATTAACTTACTTTATCATTACTATTTAGTTTCTTATTTGAATTTAAAAAGGTTCTACCGAGACTTGAACTCGGATCGCTGGATTCAAAGTCCAGAATGCTAACCATTACACCATAGAACCTGTCGAACAATTGATTAACTTACTTTATCATTACTATTTAGTTTCTTATTTGAATTTAAAACGGTTCTACCGAGACTCGAACTAGGATCGCGGCATTCAGAGTCCAGAATGCTAATCATTACACCATAGAACCTTTCGAACAATTGATTAACTTACTTTATCATTACTATTTAGTTTCTTATATGAATTTAAAAGGTTCTACCGAGACTTGAACTCGGATCGCTGGATTCAAAGTCCAGAATTCTAACAATTACACAATAGAACCTGTCGAACAATTGATTAACTTACTTTATCATTACTATTTAGTTTCTTATTTGAATTTAAAAAGGTTCTACCGAGACTTGAACTCGGATCGCTTGATTCAGAGTCCAGAATGCTAACCATTACACCATAGAACCTGTCGAACAATTGGCTAACTTACTTCATCATTACTATTTAGTTTCTTATATGAATTTAAAAGGTTCTACCGAAACTTGAACTCGGATCGCTGGATTCAAAGTCCAGAATGCTAACCATTACACCACAGAACCTGTCGAACAATTGATTAACTTACTTTATCATTACTATTTAGATTCTTATTTGAATTTAAAAAGGATCTACCGAGACTTGAACTCGGATCGCTGGATTCAGAGTCCAGAATGCTAACCATTACACCATAGAAGCTGTCGAACAATTGATTAACTTACTTTATCATTACTATTTAGTTTCTTATATGAATTTAAAAGGTTCTACCGAGACTTGAACTCGGATCGCTGGATTCAAAGTCCAGAATGCTAACCATTACACCATAGAACCTGTCGAACAATTGGCTAACTTACTTCATCATTACTATTTAGTTTCTTATATGAATTTAAAAGGTTCTACCGAGACTTGAACTCGGATCGCTGGATTCAAAGTCCAGAATGCTAACCATTACACCACAGAACCTGTCGAACAATTGATTAACTTACTTTATCATTACTATTTAGATTCTTATTTGAATTTAAAAAGGTTCTACCGAGACTTGAACTCGGATCGCTGGATTCAGAGTCCAGAATGCTAACCATTACACCATAGAACCTGTCGAACAATTGATTAACTTACTTTATCATTACTATTTAGTTTCTTATATGAATTTAAAAGGTTCTACCGAGACTTCAACTCGGATCGCTGGATTCAAAGTCCAGAATGCTAACCATTACACCATAGAACCTGTCGAACTATTGATTAACTTGCTTTATCATTACTATTTAGTTTCTTATATGAATTTAAAAGGTTCTACCGAGACTTGAACTCGGATCGCTGGATTCAAAGTCCAGAATGCTAACCATTACACCATAGAACCTATCGAACAATTGATTAACTTACTTTATCATTACTATTTAGTTTCTTATATGAATTTAAAAGGTTCTACCGAGACTTGAACTCGGATCGCTGGATTCAAAGTCCAGAATGCTAACCATTACACCATAGAACCTGTCGAACAATTGATTAACTTACTTTATCATTACTATTTAGTTTCTTATATGAATTTAAAAGGTTCTACCGAGACTTGAAATCGGATCGCTGGATTCAAATCCAGAATGCTAACCATTACACCATAGAACCTGTCAAACAATTGATTAACTTACTTTATCATTACTATTTAGTTTCTTATATGAATTTAAAAGGTTCTACCGAGACTTGAACTCGGATGGCTGGATTCAAAGTCCAGAATGCTAACCATTACACCATAGAACCTGTCGAACAAATGTTTAACTTACTTTATCATTACTATTTAGTTTCTTATATGAATTTAAAAGTCTCTACCGAGACTTGAACTTGGATCGCTGGATTCAACGTCCAGAATGCTAACCATTACACCAGAGAACCTGCCGAACAAACGATTATCTTACTTTATCATTACAATTTAGTTTCTTATTTGAATTTAAAAAGGTTCTACCGAGACTTGAACTCGGATCGCTGGATTCAGAGACCAGAATGCTAACCATTACACCATAGAACCTGTCGAACATTTGATTAACTTACTTTATCATTACTATTTAGTTTCTTATATGAATTTAAAAGGTTCGACCGAGACTTGAACTCGGATCGCTGGATTCAAAGTCCAGAATGCTAACCATTACACCATTGAACCTGTCGAACAATTGGTTAACTTACTTTATCATTACTATTTAGTTTCTTATATGAATTTAAAAGGTTCTACCGAGACTTGAACTCGGATCGCTGGATTCAAAGTCCAGAATGCTAACCATTACACCTTAGAACCTGTCGAACAATTGATTAACTTACTTTATCATTACTATTTAGTTTCTTATATGAATTTAAAAGGTTCTAACGAGACTTGAACTCGGATAGCTGGATTCAAAGTCCAGAATGCTAACCATTACACCATAGAACCTGTCAAACAATTGATTAACTTACTTTATCATTACTATTTAGTTTCTTATATGAATTTAAAATGTTCTACCGAGACTTGAACTCGGATCGCCGGATTCAAAGTCCAGAATGCTAACCATTACACCATAGAACCTGTCGAATAATTGATTAACTTACTTTATCATTACTATTTAGTTTCTTATATGAATTTAAAAGGTTCTACCGAGACTTGAACTCGGATCGCTGGATTCAGAGTCCAGAATGCTAACCATTACACCATAGAACCTGTCGAACAATTGATTAACTTACTTTATCATTACTATTTAGTTTCTTATATGAATTTAAAAGGTTCTACCGAGACTTGAACTCGGATCGCTGGATTCAAATCCAGAATGCTAACCATTACACCATAGAACATATCGCGCAATTGATTAACTTACTTTATCATTACTATTAAGATTCTTATATGAATTTAAAAGGTTCTACCGAGACTTGAACTCGGATCGCTGGATTCAAAGTCCAGAATGCTAACCATTACACCATAGAACCTGTCGAACAATTGATTAACTTACTTTATCATTACTATCTAGTTTCTTATTTGAATTTAAAAAGGTTCTACCGAGACTCGAACTAGGATCGCTGGATTCAGAGTCCAGAATGCTAACCATTACACCATAGAACCTGTCGAACAATTGATTAACTTACTTTATCATTACTATTTAGTTTCTTATATGAATTTAAAAGGTTCTACCGAGACTTAAACTCGGATCGCTGGATTCAAAGTCCAGAATTCTAACAATTACACAATAGAACCTGTCGAACAATTGATTAACTTACTTTATCATTACTATTTAGTTTCTTATTTGAATTTAAAAAGGTTCTACCGAGACTTAAACTCGGATCTCTGGATTCAGAGTCCAGAATGCTAACCATTACACCATAGAACCTCTCGAACAATTGATTAACTTACTTTATCATTACTATTTAGTTTCTTATTTGAATTTAAAAAGGTTCTACCGAGACTTGAACTCGGATCGCTGGATTCAGAGTCCAGAATGCTAACCATTACACCATAGAACCTGTCGAACAATTGATTAACTTACTTTATCATTACTATTTAGTTTCTTATATGAATTTAAAAGGTTCTACCGAGACTTGAACTCGGATCGCCGGATTCAAAGTGCAGAATGCTAACCATTACACCATAGAACCTGTCGAACAATTGATTAACTTACTTTATCATTACTATTTAGTTTCTTATTTGAATTTAAAAAGGTTCAACCGAGACTTGAACTCGGATCGCTGGATTCAGAGTCCAGAATGCTAACCATTGCACCACAGAACTTGTCGAACAAATGATTAACTTACTTTATCATTACTATTTAGTTTCTTATATGAATTTAAAAGGTTCTACCGAGACTTGAACTCGGATCGCTGGATTCAAAGTCCAGAATGCTAACCATTACACCATAGAACCTGTCGAACAATTGATTAACTTACTTTATCATTACTATTTAGTTTCTTATTTGAATTTAAAAAGGTTCTACCGAGACTTGAACTCGGATCGCTGGATTCAAAGTCCAGAATGCTAACCATTACACCATAGAACCTGTCGAACAATTGATTAACTTACTTTATCATTACTATTTAGTTTCTTATTTGAATTTAAAACGGTTCTACCGAGACTCGAACTAGGATCGCGGGATTCAGAGTCCAGAATGCTAATCATTACACCATAGAACCTGTCGAACAATTGATTAACTTACTTTATCATTACTATTTAGTTTCTTATATGAATTTAAAAGGTTCTACCGAGACTTGAACTCGGATCGCTGGATTCAAAGTCCAGAATTCTAACAATTACACAATAGAACCTGTCGAACAATTGATTAACTTACTTTATCATTACTATTTAGTTTCTTATTTGAATTTAAAAAGGTTCTACCGAGACTTGAACTCGGATCGCTTGATTCAGAGTCCAGAATGCTAACCATTACACCATAGAACCTGTCGAACAATTGGCTAACTTACTTCATCATTACTATTTAGTTTCTTATATGAATTTAAAAGGTTCTACCGAAACTTGAACTCGGATCGCTGGATTCAAAGTCCAGAATGCTAACCATTACACCACAGAACCTGTCGAACAATTGATTAACTTACTTTATCATTACTATTTAGATTCTTATTTGAATTTAAAAAGGATCTACCGAGACTTGAACTCGGATCGCTGGATTCAGAGTCCAGAATGCTAACCATTACACCATAGAACCTGTCGAACAATTGATTAACTTACTTTATCATTACTATTTAGTTTCTTATATGAATTTAAAAGGTTCTACCGAGACTTGAACTCGGATCGCTGGATTCAAAGTCCAGAATGCTAACCATTACACCATAGAACCTGTCGAACTATTGATTAACTTGCTTTATCATTACTATTTAGTTTCTTATATGAATTTAAAAGGTTCTACCGAGACTTGAACTCGGATCGCTGGATTCAAAGTCCAGAATGCTAACCATTACACCATAGAACCTGTCGAACAATTGATTAACTTACTTTATCATTACTATTTAGTTTCTTATATGAATTTAAAAGGTTCTACCGAGACTTGAACTCGGATCGCTGGATTCAAAGTCCAGAATGCTAACCATTACACCATAGAACCTGTCGAACAATTGATTAACTTACTTTATCATTACTATTTAGTTTCTTATATGAATTTAAAAGGTTCTACCGAGACTTGAACTCGGATCGCTGGATTCAAATCCAGAATGCTAACCATTACACCATAGAACCTGTCAAACAATTGATTAACTTACTTTATCATTACTATTTAGTTTCTTATATGAATTTAAAAGGTTCTACCGAGACTTGAACTCGGATCGCTGGATTCAAAGTCCAGAATGCTAACCATTACACCATAGAACCTGTCGAACAAATGATTAACTTACTTTATCATTACTATTTAGTTTCTTATATGAATTTAAAAGTCTCTACCGAGACTTGAACTTGGATCGCTGGATTCAACGTCCAGAATGCTAACCATTACACCAGAGAACCTGCCGAACAAGCGATTATCTTACTTTATCATTACAATTTAGTTTCTTATTTGAATTTAAAAAGGTTGTACCGAGACTTGAACTCGGATCGCTGGATTCAGAGACCAGAATGCTAACCATTACACCATAGAACCTGTCGAACATTTGATTAACTTACTTTATCATTACTATTTAGTTTCTTATATGAATTTAAAAGGTTCGACCGAGACTTGAACTCGGATCGCTGGATTCAAAGTCCAGAATGCTAACCATTACACCATTGAACCTGTCGAACAATTGATTAACTTACTTTATCATTACTATTTAGTTTCTTATATGAATTTAAAAGGTTCTACCGAGACTTGAACTCGGATCGCTGGATTCAAAGTCCAGAATGCTAACCATTACACCTTAGAACCTGTCGAACAATTGATTAATTTACTTTATCATTACTATTTAGTTTCTTATATGAATTTAAAAGGTTCTAACGAGACTTGAACTCGGATAGCTGGATTCAAAGTCCAGAATGCTAACCATTACACCATAGAACCTGTCAAACAATTGATTAACTTACTTTATCATTACTATTTAGTTTCTTATATGAATTTAAAAGGTTCTACCGAGACTTGAACTCGGATCGCTGGATTCAAAGTCCAGAATGCTAACCATTACACCATAGAACCTGTCGAATAATTGATTAACTTACTTTATCATTACTATTTAGTTTCTTATATGAATTTAAAAGGTTCTACCGAGACTTGAACTCGGATCGCTGGATTCAGAGTCCAGAATGCTAACCATTACACCATAGAACCTGTCGAACAATTGATTAACTTATTTATCATTACTATTTAGTTTCTTATATGAATTTAAAAGGTTCTACCGAGACTTGAACTCGGATCGCTGGATTCAAAGTCCAGAATGCTAACCATTACACCATAGAACATATCGCGCAATTGATTAACTTACTTTATCATTACTATTAAGATTCTTATATGAATTTAAAAGGTTCTACCGAGAATTGAACTCGGATCGCTGGATTCAAAGTCCAGAATGCTAACCATTACACCATAGAACCTGTCGAACATTTGATTAACTTACTTTATCATTACTATTTAGTTTCTTATTTGAATTTAAAAAGGTTCTACCGAGACTCGAACTAGGATCGCTGGATTCAGAGTCCAAAATGCTAACCATTACACCATAGAACCTGTCGAACAATTGATTAACTTACTTTATCATTCCTATTTAGTTTCTTATATGAATTTAAAAGGTTCTACCGAGACTTAAACTCGGATCGCTGGATTCAAAGTCCAGAATTCTAACAATTACACAATAGAACCTGTCGAACAATTGATTAACTTACTTTATCATTACTATTTAGTTTCTTATTTGAATTTAAAAAGGTTCTACCGAGACTTAAACTCGGATCTCTGGATTCAGAGTCCAGAATGCTAACCATTACACCACAGAACCTGTCGAACAATTGATTAACTTACTTTATCATTACTATTTAGTTTCTTATTTGAATTTAAAAAGGTTCTACCGAGACTTGAACTCGGATCGCTGGATTCAGAGTCCAGAATGCTAACCATTACACCATAGAACCTGTCGAACAATTGATTAACTTACTTTATCATTACTATTTAGTTTCTTATATGAATTTAAAAGGTTCTACCGAGACTTGAACTCGGATCGCCGGATTCAAAGTGCAGAATGCTAACCATTACACCATAGAACCTGTCGAACAATTGATTAACTTACTTTATCATTATTATTTAGTTTCTTATTTGAATTTAAAAAGGTTCAACCGAGACTTGAACTCGGATCGCTGGATTCAGAGTCCAGAATGCTAACCATTGCACCACAGAACTTGTCGAACAAATGATTAACTTACTTTATCATTACTATTTAGTTTCTTATATGAATTTAAAAGGTTCTACCGAGACTTGAACTCGGATCGCTGGATTCAAAGTCCAGAATGCTAACCATTACACCATAGAACCTGTCAAACAATTTATTAACTTACTTTATCATTACTATTTAGTTTCTTATATGAATTTAAAAGGTTCTACCGAGACTTGAACTCGGATCGATGGTTTCAAACTCCAGATTGCTAACCATTACACCATAGAACCTGTCGAACAAGTGATTAACTTACTTTATCATTACTATTTAGTTTCTTATATGAATTTAAAAGGTTCTACCGAGACTTGAACTCGGATCGCTGGATTCAGAATCCAGAATGCTAACCATTACACCATAGAACCTGTCGAACAATTGATTAACTTACTTTATCATTACTATTTAGTTTCTTATATGAATTTAAAAGGTTCTACCGAGACTTGAACTCGGATCGCTGGATTCAAAGTCCAGAATGCTAACCATTACACCATAGAACATATCGCACAATTGATTAACTTACTTTATCATTACTATTTATATTCTTATATGAATTTAAAAGGTTCTACCGAGACTTGAACTCGAATCGCTGGAATCAAAGTCCAGAATGCTAACCATTACACCATAGAACCTGTCGAACAATTGATTAACTTACTTTATCATTACTATTTAGTTTCTTATATGAATTTAAAAGGTTCTACCGAGACTTGAACTCGGATCGCTGGATTCAAAGTCCAGAATGCTAACCATGACAACATAGAACCTGTCGAACAATTGATTAACTTACTTTATCATTACTATTTAGTTTCTTATTTGAATTTAAAAAGGTTCTACCGAGACTTGAACTCGGATCGCTGGATTCAGAGTCCAGAATGCTAACCATTACACCATAGAACCTGTCGAACAATTGATTAACTTACTTTATCATTACTATTTAGTTTCTTATATGAATTTAAAAGGTTCTACCGATACTTGAACTCCGATCGCTGGATTCAATTCCAGAATTCTAACAATTACACAATAGAACCTGTCGAACAATTGATTAACTTACTTTATCATTACTATTTAGTTTCTTATTTGAATTTAAAAAGGTTCTACCGAGACTTGAACTCGGATCTCTGGATTCAGAGTCCAGAATGCTAACGATTACACCATAAAACCTGTCGAACAATTGATTAACTTACTTTATCATTACTATTTAGTTTCTTATTTGAATTTAAAAAGGTTCTACCGAGACTTGAACTCGGATCGCTGGATTCAGAGTCCAGAATGCTAACCATTACACCATAGAAGCTGTCGAACAATTGATTAACTTACTTTATCATTACTATTTAGTTTCTTATATGAATTTAAAAGGTTCTACCGAGACTTGAACTCGGATCGCTGGATTCAATGTACAGAATGCTAACCATTACACCATAGAACCTTTCGAACAATTGATTAACTTACTTTATCATTACTATTTAGTTTCTTATTTGAATTTAAAAAGGTTCTACCGTGACTTGAACTCGGATCGCTGGATTCAGAGTCCAGAATGCTAACCATTACACCATAGAACCTGTCGAACAATTGATTAACTTACTTTATCATTACTATTTAGTTTCTTATATGAATTTAAAAGGTTCTACCGAGACTTGAACTCGGATCGCTGGATTCAAAGTCCAGAATGCTAACCATTACGCCATAGAACCTGTCGAACAGTTGATTAACTTACTTTATCATTACTATTTAGTTTCTTATTTGAATTTAAAAAGGTACTACCGAGACTTGAACTCGGATCGCTGGATTCAGAGTCCAGAATGCTAACCATTACACCACAGAACCTGTCGAACCATTGATTAACTTACTTTATCATTACTATTTAGTTTCTTATTTGAATTTAAAAAGGTTCTACCGAGACTCGAACTAGGATCGCTGGATTCAGAGTCCAGAATGCTAACCATTACACCATAGAACCTGTCGAACAATTGATTAACTTACTTTATCATTACTATTTAGTTTCTTATTTGAATTTAAAAAGGTTCTACCGAGACTTGAACTCGGATCGCTGGATTCAGAGTCCAGAATGCTAACCATTACACCATAGAACCTGTCGAACAATTGATTAACTTACTTTATCATTACTATTTAGTTTCTTATATGAATTTAAAAGGTTCTACCGAGACTTGAACTCGGATCGCTGGATTCAAAGTCCAGAATGCTAACCATTACACCATAGAACCTGTTGAATAATTGATTAACTTACTTTATCATTACTATTTAGTTTCTTATATGAATTTAAAAGGTTCTACCGAGACTTGAACTCGGATCGCTGGATTCAGAGTCCAGAATGCTAACCATTACACCATAGAACCTGTCGAACAATTGATTAACTTACTTTATCATTACTATTTAGTTTCTTATATGAATTTAAAAGGTTCTACCGAGACTTGAACTCGGATCGCTGGATTCAAAGTCCAGAATGCTAACCATTACACCATAGAACATATCGCACAATTGATTAACTTACTTTATCATTACTATTAAGATTCTTATATGAATTTAAAAGGTTCTACCGAGACTTGAACACGGATCGCTGGATTCAGAGTCCAGAATGCTAACCATTACACCATAGAACCTGTCAAACAATTGATTAACATACTTTATCATTACTATTTAGTTTCTTATATGAATTTAAAAGGTTCTACCGAGACTTGAACTCGGATCGCTGGATTCAAAGTCCAGAATGCTAACCATTACACCATAGAACCTGTCGAAAAATTGATTAACTTACTTTATCATTACTATTTAGTTTCTTATATGAATTTAAAAGGTTCTACCGAGACTTGAACTCGGATCGCTGGATTCAGAGTCCAGAATGCCAACCATTACACCATAGAACCTGTCGAACAATTGATTAACTTACTTTATCATTACTATTTAGTTTCTTATATGAATTTAAAAGGTTCTACCGAGACTTGAACTCGGATCGCTGGATTCAAAGTCCAGAATGCTAACCATTACACCATAGAACATATCGCACAATTGATTAACTTACTTTATCATTACTATTAAGATTCTTATATGAATTTAAAAGGTTCTACCGAGACTTGAACTCGGATCGCTGGATTCAAAGTCCAGAATGCTAACCATTACACCATAGAACCTGTCGAACAATTGATTAACTTACTTTATCATTACTATTTAGTTTCTTATTTGAATTTAAAAAGGTTCTACCGAGACTCGAACTAGGATCGCTGGATTCAGAGTCCAGAATGCTAACCATTACACCATAGAACCTGTCGAACAATTGATTAACTTACTTTATCATTACTATTTAGTTTCTTATATGAATTTAAAAGGTTCTACCGAGACTTAAACTCGGATCGCTGGATTCAAAGTCCAGAATTCTAACAATTACACAATAGAACCTGTCGAACAATTGATTAACTTACTTTATCATTACTATTTAGTTTCTTATTTGAATTTAAAAAGGTTCTACCGAGACTTAAACTCGGATCTCTGGATTCAGAGTCCAGAATGCTAACCATTACACCATAGAACCTGTCGAACAATTGATTAACTTACTTTATCATTACTATTTAGTTTCTTATTTGAATTTAAAAAGGTTCTACCGAGACTTGAACTCGGATCGCTGGATTCAGAGTCCAGAATGCTAACCATTACACCATAGAACCTGTCGAACAATTGATTAACTTACTTTATCATTACTATTTAGTTTCTTATATGAATTTAAAAGGTTCTACCGATACTTGAACTCCGATCGCTGGATTCAATTCCAGAATTCTAACAATTACACAATAGAACCTGTCGGACAATTGATTAACTTACTTTATCATTACTATTTAGTTTCTTATTTGAATTTAAAAAGGTTCTACCGAGACTTGAACTCGGATCTCTGGATTCAGAGTCCAGAATGCTAACGATTACACCATAAAACCTGTCGAACAATTGATTAACTTACTTTATCATTACTATTTAGTTTCTTATTTGAATTTAAAAAGGTTCTACCGAGACTTGAACTCGGATCGCTGGATTCAGAGTCCAGAATGCTAACCATTACACCATAGAACCTGTCGAACAATTGATTAACTTACTTTATCATTACTATTTAGTTTCTTATATGAATTTAAAAGGTTCTACCGAGACTTGAACTCGGATCGCTGGATTCAATGTACAGAATGCTAACCATTACACCATAGAACATTTCGAACAATTGATTAACTTACTTTATCATTACTATTTAGTTTCTTATTTGAATTTAAAAAGGTTCTACCGAGACTTGAACTCGGATCGCTGGATTCAGAGTCCAGAATGCTAACCATTACACCATAGAACCTGTCGAACAATTGATTAACTTACTTTATCATTACTATTTAGTTTCTTATATGAATTTAAAAGGTTCTACCGAGACTTGAACTCGGATCGCTGGATTCAAAGTCCAGAATGCTAACCATTACACATAGAACCTGTCGAACAGTTGATTAACTTACTTTATCATTACTATTTAGTTTCTTATTTGAATTTAAAAAGGTACTACCGAGACTTGAACTCGGATCGCTGGATTCAGAGTCCAGAATGCTAACCATTACACCACAGAACCTGTCGAACAATTCATTAACTTACTTTATCATTACTATTTAGTTTCTTATTTGAATTTAAAAAGGTTCTACCGAGACTCGAACTAGGATCGCTGGATTCAGAGTCCAGAATGCTAACCATTACACCATAGAACCTGTCGAACAATTGATTAACTTACTTTATCATTACTATTTAGTTTCTTATTTGAATTTAAAAAGGTTCTACCGAGACTTGAACTCGGATCGCTGGATTCAGAGTCCAGAATGCTAACCATTACACCATAGAACATGTCGAACAATTGATTAACTTACTTTATCATTACTATTTAGTTTCTTATATGAATTTAAATGGTTCTACCGAGACTTGAACTCGGATCGCTGGATTCAAAGTCCAGAATGCTAACCATTACACCATAGAACCTGTCGAATAATTGATTAACTTACTTTATCATTACTATTTAGTTTCTTATATGAATTTAAAAGGTTCTACCGAGACTTGAACTAGGATCGCTGGATTCAGAGTCCAGAATGCTAACCATTACACCATAGAACCTGTCGAACAATTGATTAACTTACTTTATCATTACTATTTAGTTTCTTATATGAATTTAAAAGGTTCTACCGAGACTTGAACTCGGATCGCTGGATTCAAAGTCCAGAATGCTAACCATTACACCATAGAACATATCGCACAATTGATTAACTTACTTTATCATTACTATTAAGATTCTTATATGAATTTAAAAGGTTCTACCGAGACTTGAACTCGGATCGCTGGATTCAAAGTCCAGAATGCTAACCATTACACCATAGAACATATCGCACAATCGATTAACTTACTTTATCATTACTATTTAGTTTCTTATTTGAATTTTAAAAGGTTCTACCGAGACTCGAACTAGGATCGCTGGATTCAGAGTCCAGAATGCTAACCATTACACCATAGAACCTGTCGAACAATTGATTAACTTACTTTATCATTACTATTTAGTTTCTTATATGAATTTAAAAGGTTCTACCGAGACTTAAACTCGGATCGCTGGATTCAAAGTCTAGAATTCTAACAATTACACAATAGAACCTGTCGAACAATTGATTAACTTACTTTATCATTACTATTTAGTTTCTTATTTGAATTTAAAAAGGTTCTACCGAGACTTAAACTCGGATCTCTGGATTCAGAGTCCAGAATGCTAACCATTACACCATAGAACCTGTCGAACAATTGATTAACTTACTTTATCATTACTATTTAGTTTCTTATTTGAATTTAAAAAGGTTCTACCGAGACTTGAACTCGGATCGCTGGATTCAGAGTCCAGAATGCTAACCATTACACCATAGAACCTGTCGAACAATTGATTAACTTACTTTATCATTACTATTTAGTTTCTTATATGAATTTAAAAGGTTCTACCGAGACTTGAACTCGGATCGCTGGATTCAAAGTCCAGAATGCTAACCATTACACCATAGAACATATCGCACAATTGATTAACTTACTTTATCATTACTATTAAGATTCTTATATGAATTTAAAAGGTTCTACCGAGACTTGAACTCGGATCGCTGGATTCAAAGTCCAGAATGCTAACCATTACACCATAGAACATATCGCACAATCGATTAACTTACTTTATCATTACTATTTAGTTTCTTATTTGAATTTTAAAAGGTTCTACCGAGACTCGAACTAGGATCGCTGGATTCAGAGTCCAGAATGCTAACCATTACACCATAGAACATGTCGAACAATTGATTAACTTACTTTATCATTACTATTTAGTTTCTTATATGAATTTAAAAGGTTCTACCGAGACTTAAACTCGGATCGCTGGATTCAAAGTCTAGAATTCTAACAATTACACAATAGAACCTGTCGAACAATTGATTAACTTACTTTATCATTACTATTTAGTTTCTTATTTGAATTTAAAAAGGTTCTACCGAGACTTGAACTCGGATCGCTGGATTCAGAGTCCAGAATGCTAACCATTACACCATAGAACCTGTCGAACAATTGATTAACTTACTTTATCATTACTATTTAGTTTCTTATATGAATTTAAAAGGTTCTACCGAGACTTGAACTCGGATCGCTGGATTCAAAGTCCAGAATGCTAACCATTACACCATAGAACCTGTCGAACAGTTGATTAACTTACTTTATCATTACTATTTAGTTTCTTATTTGAATTTAAAAAGGTACTACCGAGACTTGAACTCGGATCGCTGGATTCAGAGTCCAGAATGCTAACCATTACACCACAGAACCTGTCGGACAATTCATTAACTTACTTTATCATTACTATTTAGTTTCTTATTTGAATTTAAAAAGGTTCTACCGAGACTCGAACTAGGATCGCTGGATTCAGATTCCAGAATGCTAACCATTACACCATAGAACCTGTCGAACAATTGATTAACTTACTTTATCATTACTATTTAGTTTCTTATATGAATTTAAAAGGTTCTACCGAGACTTGAACTCGGATCGCTGGATTCAAAGTCCAGAATGCTAACCATTACACCACAGAACCTGTCGAATAATTGATTAACTTACTTTATCATTACTATTTAGTTTCTTATATGAATTTAAAAGGTTCTACCGAGACTTGAACTCGGATCGCTGGATTCAGAGTCCAGAATGCTAACCATTACACCATAGAACCTGTCGAACAATTGATTAACTTACTTTATCATTACTATTTAGTTTCTTATATGAATTTAAAAGGTTCTACCGAGACTTGAACTCGGATCGCTGGATTCAAAGTCCAGAATGCTAACCATTACACCATAGAACATATCGCACAATTGATTAACTTACTTTATCATTACTATTAAGATTCTTATATGAATTTAAAAGGTTCTACCGAGACTTGAACTCGGATCGCTGGATTCAAAGTCCAGAATGCTAACCATTACACCATAGAACCTGTCGAACAATTGATTAACTTACTTTATCATTACTATTTAGTTTCTTATTTGAATTTAAAAAGGTTCTACCGAGACTCGAACTAGGATCGCTGGATTCAGAGTCCAGAATGCTAACCATTACACCATAGAACCTGTCGAACAATTGATTAACTTACTTTATCATTACTATTTAGTTTCTTATATGAATTTAAAAGGTTCTACCGAGACTTAAACTCGGATCGCTGGATTCAAAGTCTAGAATTCTAACAATTACACAATAGAACCTGTCGAACAATTGATTAACTTACTTTATCATTACTATTTAGTTTCTTATTTGAATTTAAAAAGGTTCTACCGAGACTTGAACTCGGATCGCTGGATTCAGAGTCCAGAATGCTAACCATTACACCATAGAACCTGTCGAACAATTGATTAACTTACTTTATCATTACTATTTAGTTTCTTATATGAATTTAAAAGGTTCTACCGAGACTTGAACTCGGATCGCTGGATTCAAAGTGCAGAATGCTAACCATTACACCATAGAACCTGTCGAACAATTGATTAACTTACTTTATCATTACTATTTAGTTTCTCATATGAATTTAAAAGGTTCTACCGAGACTTGAACTCGGATCGCTGGATTCAAAGTCCAGAATGCTAACCATTACACCATAGAACCTGTCAAACAATTTATTAACTTACTTTATCATTACTATTTAGTTTCTTATATGAATTTAAAAGGTTCTACCGAGACTTGAACTCGGATCGCTGGTTTCAAAGTCCAGAATGCTAACCATTACACCATAGAACCTGTCGAACAATTGATTAACTTACTTTATCATTACTATTTAGTTTCTTATATGAATTTAAAAGGTTCTACCGAGACTTGAACTCGGATCGCTGGATTCAGAGTCCAGAATGCTAACCATTACACCATAGAACCTGTCGAACAACTGATTAACTTACTTTATCATTACTATTTAGTTTCTTATATGAATTTAAAAGGTTCTACCGAGACTTGAACTCGGATCGCTGGATTCAAAGTCCAGAATGCTAACCATTACACCATAGAACATATCGCACAATTGATTAACTTACTTTATCATTAATATTTATATTCTTATATGAATTTAAAAGGTTCTACCGAGACTTGAACTCGAATCGCTGGAATCAAAGTCTAGAATGCTAACCATTACACCATAGAACCTGTCGAACAATTGATTAACTTACTTTATCATTACTATTTAGTTTCTTATATGAATTTAAAAGGTTCTACCGAGACTTGAACTCGGATCGGTGGATTCAAAGTCCAGAATGCTAACCATGACAACATAGAACCTGTCGAACAATTGTTAAACTTACTTTATCATTACTATTTAGTTTCTTATTTGAATTTAAAAAGGTTCTACCGAGACTTGAACTCGGATCGCTGGATTCAGAGTCCAGAATGCTAACCATTACACCATAGAACCTGTCGAACAATTGATTAACTTACTTTATCATTACTATTTAGTTTCTTATATGAATTTAAAAGGTTCTACCGATACTTGAACTCCGATCGCTGGATTCAATTCCAGAATTCTAACAATTACACAATAGAACCTGTCGAACAATTGATTAACTTACTTTATCATTACTATTTAGTTTCTTATTTGAATTTAAAAAGGTTCTACCGAGACTTGAACTCGGATCGCTGGATTCAGAGTCCAGAATGCTAACCATTACACCATAGAACCTGTCGAACAATTGATTAACTTACTTTATCATTACTATTTAGTTTCTTATATGAATTTAAAAGGTTCTACCGATACTTGAACTCCGATCGCTGGATTCAATTCCAGAATTCTAACAATTACACAATAGAACCTGTCGAACAATTGATTAACTTACTTTATCATTACTATTTAGTTTCTTATTTGAATTTAAAAAGGTTCTACCGAGACTTGAACTCGGATCGCTGGATTCAGAGTCCAGAATGCTAACCATTACACCATAGAACCTGTCGAACAATTGATTAACTTACTTTATCATTACTATTTAGTTTCTTATATGAATTTAAAAGGTTCTACCGAGACTTGAACTCGGATCGCTGGATTCAAAGTCCAGAATGCTAACCATTACACCATAGAACCTGTCGAACAATTGATTAACTTACTTTATCATTACTATTTAGTTTCTTATTTGAATTTAAAAAGGTACTACCGAGACTTGAAATCGGATAGCGGGATTCAGTGTCCAGAATGCTAACCATTACACCACAGAACCTGTCGAACAATTGATTAACTTACTTTATCATTACTATTTAGTTTCTTATTTGAATTTAAAAAGGTTCTACCGAGACTCGAACTAGGATCGCTGGATTCAGAGTCCAGAATGCTAACCATTACACCATAGAACCTGTCGAACAATTGATTAACTTACTTTATCATTACTATTTAGTTTCTTATTTGAATTTAAAAAGGTTCTACCGAGACTTGAAATCGGATCGCTGGATTCAGAGTCCAGAATGCTAACCATTACACCATAGAACCTGTCGAACAATTGATTAACTTACTTTATCATTACTATTTAGTTTCTTATATGAATTTAAAAGGTTCTACCGATACTTGAACTCGGATCGCTGGATTCAAATCCAGAATTCTAACAATTACACAATAGAACCTGTCGAACAATTGATTAACTTACTTTATCATTACTATTTAGTTTCTTATTTGAATTTAAAAAGGTTCTACCGAGACTTGAACTCGGATCGCTGGATTCAGAGTCCAGAATGCTAACCATTACACCATAGAACCTGTCGAACAATTGATTAACTTACTTTATCATTACTATTTAGTTTCTTATATGAATTTAAAAGGTTCTACCGAGACTTGAACTCGGATCGCTGGATTCAAAGTCCAGAATGCTAACCATTACACCATAGAACATATCGCACAATTGATTAACTTACTTTATCATTACTATTTATATTCTTATATGAATTTAAAAGGTTCTACCGAGACTTGAACTCGAATCGCTGGAATCAAAGTCTAGAATGCTAACCATTACACCATAGAACCTGTCGAACAATTGATTAACTTACTTTATCATTACTATTTAGTTTCTTATATGAATTTAAAAGGTTCTACCGAGACTTGAACTCGGATCGGTGGATTCAAAGTCCAGAATGCTAACCATGACAACATAAAACCTGTCGAACAATTGATTAACTTACTTTATCATTACTATTTAGTTTCTTATTTGAATTTAAAAAGGTTCTACCGAGACTTGAAATCGGATCGCTGGATTCAGAGTCCAGAATGCTAACCATTACACCATAGAACCTGTCGAACAATTGATTAACTTACTTTATCATTACTATTTAGTTTCTTATATGAATTTAAAAGGTTCTACCGATACTTGAACTCGGATCGCTGGATTCAAATCCAGAATTCTAACAATTACACAATAGAACCTGTCGAACAATTGATTAACTTACTTTATCATTACTATTTAGTTTCTTATTTGAATTTAAAAAGGTTCTACCGAGACTTGAACTCGGATCGCTGGATTCAGAGTCCAGAATGCTAACCATTACACCATAGAACCTGTCGAACAATTGATTAACTTACTTTATCATTACTATTTAGTTTCTTATATGAATTTAAAAGGTTCTACCGAGACTTGAACTCGGATCGCTGGATTCAAAGTCCAGAATGCTAACCATTACACCATAGAACCTGTCTAACAATTGATTAACTTACTTTATCATTACTATTTAGTTTCTTATTTGAATTTAAAAAGGTTCTACCGAGACTTGAACTCGGATCGCTGGATTCAGAGTCCAGAATGCTAACCATTACACCACAGAACTTGTCGAACAAATGATTAACTTACTTTATCATTACTATTTAGTTTCTTAAATGAATTTAAAATGTTCTACCGAGACTTGAACTCGGATCGCTTGATTCAGAGTCCAGAATGCTAACCATTACAACATAGAACCTGTCGAACAATTGATTAACTTACTTTATCATTACTGTTTAGTTTCTTATATGAATTTAAAAGGTTCTACCGAGACTTGAACTCGGATCGCTGGATTCAAAGTCCAGAATGCTAATCATTACACCATAGAACCTGTCGAACAATTGATTAACTTACTTTATCATTACTATTTAGTTTCTTATTTGAATTTAAAAAGGTTCTACCGAGACTTGAACTCGGATCTCTGGATTCAGAGTCCAGAATGCTAACCATTACACCATAGAACCTGTCGAACAATTGATTAACTTACTTTATCATTACTATTTAGTTTCTTATATGAATTTAAAAGGTTCTATCGAGACTTGAACTCGGATTGCTGGATTCAAAGTCCAGAATGCTAACCATTACACCATAGAACCTGTCGAACAATTGATTAACTTACTTTATCATTACTATTTAGTTTCTTATATGAATTTAAAAGGTCCGACCGAGACTTGAACTCGGATCGCTGGATTCAAAGTCCAGAATGCTAACCATTACACCATAGAACCTGTCGAACAATTGATTAACTTACTTTATCATTACTATTTAGTTTCTTATATGAATTTAAAAGGTTCTACCGAGACTTGAACACGGATCGCTGGATTCAAAGTCCAGAATTCTAACAATTACACAATAGAACCTGTCGAACAACTGATTAACTTACTTTATCATTACTATTTAGTTTCTTATTTGAATTTAAAAAGGTTCTACCGAGACTTGAACTCGGATAGCTGGATTCAGAGTCCAGAATGCTAACCATTACACCATAGAACCTGTCGAACAATTGATTAACTTACTTTATCATTACTATTTAGTTTCTTATATGAATTTAAAAGGTTCTACCGAGACTTGAACTCGGATCGCTGGATTCAAAGTCCAGAATGCTAACCATTACACCATAGAACCTGTCGAACAATTGATTAACTTACTTTATCATTACTATTTAGTTTCTTATATGAATTTAAAAGGTTCTACCGAGACTTGAACTCGGATCGCTGGATTCAAATCCAGAATGCTAACCATTACACCATAGAACCTGTCGAACAATTGATTAACTTACTTTATCATTACTATTTAGTTTCTTATTTGAATTTAAAACGGTTCTATCGAGACTTGAATTCGGATCGCTGAATTCAGAGTCCAGAATGCTAACCATTGCACCATAGAACCTGTCGAACAATTAATTAACTTACTTTATCATTACTATTTAGTTTCTTATATGAATTTAAAAGGTTCTACCGAGACTTGAACTCGGATCGCTGGATTCAAAGTCCAGAATGCTAACCATTACACCAGAGAACCTGCCAAACAAGAGATTATCTTACTTTATCATTACTATTTAGTTTCTTATTTGAATTTAAAAAGGTTCTACCGAGACTTGAACTGGGATCGCTGTTTCAGAGTCCAGAATGCTAACCATTACACCATAGAACCTGTCGAACAATTGATTAACTTACTTTTTCATTACTGTTTAGTTTCTTATATGAATTTAAAAGGTTCTACCGAGACTTGTACTCGGATCGCTGGATTCAAAGTCCAGAATGCTAACCATTACACATTAGAACCTGTCGAACTAATGATTAACTTACTTCATCATTACTATTTTGTTTCTTATATGAATTTAAAAGGTTCTACCGAGACTTGAAATCGGATCGCTGGATTTAAAGTCCAGAATGCTAACCATTATACCATAGACCCTGTCGAACAATTGATTAACTTACTTTATCATTACTATTTAGTTTCTTATTTGAATTTAAAAATGTTCTACCGAGACTTGAACGCGGATCGCTGGATTCAGAGTCCAGAATACTAACCATTACACCATAGAACCTGTCGAACAATTGATTAACTTACTTTATCATTACTATTTAGTTTCTTATTTGAATTTAAAAAGGTTCTACCGAGACTCGAACTAGGATCGCTGGATTCAGAGTCCAGAATGCTAACCATTACACCATAGAACCTGTCGAACAATTGATTAACTTACTTTATCATTACTATTTAGTTTCTTATATGAATTTAAGAGGTTCTACCGAGACTTGAACTCGGATCGCTGGATTCAAAGTCCAGAATTCTAACAATTACACAAAAAAACCTGTCGAACAATTGATTAACTTACTTTATCATTACTATTTAGTTTCTTATTTGAATTTAAAAAGGTTCTACCGAGACTTGAACTCGGATCGCTGGATTCAGAGTCCAGAATGCTAACCATTACACCATAGAACCTGTCGAACAATTGATTAACTTACTTTATCATTACTATTTATATTCTTATATGAATTTAAAAGGTTCTACCGAGACTTGAACTCGAATCGCTGGAATCAAAGTCTAGAATGCTAACCATTACACCATAGAACCTGTCGAACAATTGATTAACTTACTTTATCATTACTATTTAGTTTCTTATATGAATTTAAAAGGTTCTACCGAGACTTGAACTCGGATCGGTGGATTCAAAGTCCAGAATGCTAACCATGACAACATAGAACCTGTCGAACAATTGATTAACTTACTTTATCATTACTATTTAGTTTCTTATTTGAATTTAAAAAGGTTCTACCGAGACTTGAACTCGGATCGCTGGATTCAGAGTCCAGAATGCTAACCATTACACCATAGAACCTGTCGAACAATTGATTAACTTACTTTATCATTACTATTTAGTTTCTTATATGAATTTAAAAGGTTCTACCGATACTTGAACTCCGATCGCTGGATTCAATTCCAGAATTCTAACAATTACACAATAGAACCTGTCGAACAATTGATTAACTTACTTTATCATTACTATTTAGTTTCTTATTTGAATTTAAAAAGGTTCTACCGAGACTTGAACTCGGATCGCTGGATTCAGAGTCCAGAATGCTAACCATTACACCATAGAACATGTCGAACAATTGATTAACTTACTTTATCATTACTATTTAGTTTCTTATATGAATTTAAAAGGTTCTACCGAGACTTGAACTCGGATCGCTGGATTCAAAGTCCAGAATGCTAACCATTACACCATAGAACCTGTCGAACAATTGATTAACTTACTTTATCATTACTATTTAGTTTCTTATTTGAATTTAAAAAGGTACTACCGAGACTTGAAATCGGATCGCGGGATTCAGAGTCCAGAATGCTAACCATTACACCACAGAACCTGTCGAACAATTGATTAACTTACTTTATCATTACTATTTAGTTTCTTATTTGAATTTAAAAAGGTTCTACCGAGACTCGAACTAGGATCGCTGGATTCAGAGTCCAGAATGCTAACCATTACACCATAGAACCTGTCGAACAATTGATTAACTTACTTTATCATTACTATTTAGTTTCTTATTTGAATTTAAAAAGGTTCTACCGAGACTTGAAATCGGATCGCTGGATTCAGAGTCCAGAATGCTAACCATTACACCATAGAACCTGTCGAACAATTGATTAACTTACTTTATCATTACTATTTTGTTTCTTATATGAATTTAAAAGGTTCTACCGATACTTGAACTCGGATCGCTGGATTCAAATCCAGAATTCTAACAATTACACAATAGAACCTGTCGAACAATTGATTAACTTACTTTATCATTACTATTTAGTTTCTTATTTGAATTTAAAAAGGTTCTACCGAGACTTGAACTCGGATCGCTGGATTCAGAGTCCAGAATGCTAACCATTACACCATAGAACCTGTCGAACAATTGATTAACTTACTTTATCATTACTATTTAGTTTCTTATATGAATTTAAAAGGTTCTACCGAGACTTGAACTCGGATCGCTGGATTCAAAGTCCAGAATGCTAACCATTACACCATAGAACCTGTCTAACAATTGATTAACTTACTTTATCATTACTATTTAGTTTCTTATTTGAATTTAAAAAGGTTCTACCGAGACTTGAACTCGGATCGCTGGATTCAGAGTCCAGAATGCTAACCATTACACCACAGAACTTGTCGAACAAATGATTAACTTACTTTATCATTACTATTTAGTTTCTTAAATGAATTTAAAATGTTCTACCGAGACTTGAACTCGGATCGCTTGATTCAGAGTCCAGAATGCTAACCATTACAACATAGAACCTGTCGAACAATTGATTAACTTACTTTATCATTACTATTTAGTTTCTTATATGAATTTAAAAGGTTCTACCGAGACTTGAACTCGGATCGCTGGATTCAAAGTCCAGAATGCTAATCATTACACCATAGAACCTGTCGAACAATTGATTAACTTACTTTATCATTACTATTTAGTTTCTTATTTGAATTTAAAAAGGTTCTACCGAGACTTGAACTCGGATCTCTGGATTCAGAGTCCAGAATGCTAACCATTACACCATAGAACCTGTCGAACAATTGATTAACTTACTTTATCATTACTATTTAGTTTCTTATATGAATTTAAAAGGTTCTATCGAGACTTGAACTCGGATTGCTGGATTCAAAGTCCAGAATGCTAACCATTACACCATAGAACCTGTCGAACAATTGATTAACTTACTTTATCATTACTATTTAGTTTCTTATATGAATTTAAAAGGTCCGACCGAGACTTGAACTCGGATCGCTGGATTCAAAGTCCAGAATGCTAACCATTACACCATAGAACCTGTCGAACAATTGATTAACTTACTTTATCATTACTATTTAGTTTCTTATATGAATTTAAAAGGTTCTACCGAGATTTGAACACGGATCGCTGGATTCAGAGTCCAGAATGCTAACCATTACACCATAGAACCTGTCGAACAATTGATTAACTTACTTTATCATTACTATTTAGTTTCTTATTTGAATTTAAAAAGGTTCTACCGAGACTTGAACTCGGATCGCTGGATTCAGAGTCCAGAATGCTAACCATTACACCATAGAACCTGTCGAACAATTGATTAACTTACTTTATCATTACTATTTAGTTTCTGATTTGAATTTATAAAGGTTCTACCGAGACTCGAACTAGGATCGCTGGATTCAGAGTCCAGAATGCTAACCATTACACCATAGAACCTGTCAAACAATTGATTAACTTACTTTATCATTACTATTTAGTTTCTTATATGAATTTAAAAGGTTCTACCGAGACTTGAACACGGATCGCTGGATTCAAAGTCCAGAATTCTAACAATTACACAATAGAACCTGTCGAACAACTGATTAACTTACTTTATCATTACTATTTAGTTTCTTATTTGAATTTAAAAAGGTTCTACCGAGACTTGAACTCGGATCGCTGGATTCAGAGTCCAGAATGCTAACCATTACACCATAGAACCTGTCGAACAATTGATTAACTTACTTTATCATTACTATTTAGATTCTTATATGAATTTAAAAGGTTCTACCGAGACTTGAACTCGGATCGCTGGATTCAAAGTCCAGAATGCTAACCATTACACATTAGAACCTGTCGAACTAATGATTAACTTACTTCATCATTACTATTTTGTTTCTTATATGAATTTAAAAGGTTCTACCGTGACTTGAAATCGGATCGCTGGATTTAAAGTCCAGAATGCTAACCATTATACCATAGACCCTGTCGAACAATTGATTAACTTACTTTATCATTACTATTTAGTTTCTTATTTGAATTTAAAAAGGTTCTACCGAGACTTGAACGCGGATCGCTGGATTCAGAGTCCAGAATACTAACCATTACACCATAGAACCTGTCGAACAATTGATTAACTTACTTTATCATTACTATTTAGTTTCTTATTTGAATTTAAAAAGGTTCTACCGAGACTCGAACTAGGATCGCTGGATTCAGAGTCCAGAATGCTAACCATTACACCATAGAACCTGTCGAACAATTGATTAACTTACTTTATCATTACTATTTAGTTTCTTATATGAATTTAAGAGGTTCTACCGAGACTTGAACTCGGATCGCTGGATTCAAAGTCCAGAATTCTAACAATTACACAAAAAAACCTGTCGAACAATTGATTAACTTACTTTATCATTACTATTTAGTTTCTTATTTGAATTTAAAAAGGTTCTACCGAGACTTGAACTCGGATCGCTGGATTCAGAGTCCAGAATGCTAACCATTACACCATAGAACCTGTCGAACAATTGATTAACTTACTTTATCATTACTATTTAGTTTCTTATTTGAATTTAAAAAGGTTCTACCGAGACTTGAACTCGGATCGCTGGATTCAGAGTCCAGAATGCTAACCATTACACCATAGAACCTATCGAACAATTGATTAACTTACTTTATCATTACTATTTAGTTTCTTATATGAATTTAAAAGGTTCTACCGAGACGTGAACTCGGATCGCTAAATTCAAAGTCCAGAATGCTAACCATTACACCATAGAACCTGTCGAACAATTGATTAACTTATTTTATCATTACTATTTAGTTTCTTATTTGAATTTAAAAAGGTTCTACCGAGACTTGAACTCGGATCGTTGGATTCAGAGTCCAGAATGCTAACCATTACACCATAGAACCTGTCGAACAATTGATTAACTTACTTTATCATTACTATTTAGTTTCTTATATGAATTTAAAATGTTCTACCGAGACTTGAACTCGGATCGCTGGATTCAAAGTCCAGAATGCTAACCATTACACCAGAGAACCTGCCAAACAAGCGATTATCTTACTTTATCATTACTATTTAGTTTCTTATTTGAATTTAAAAAGGTTCTACCGAGACTTGAACTGGGATCGCTGTTTCAGAGTCCAGAATGCTAACCATTACACCATAGAACCTGTCGAACAATTGATTAACTTACTTTATCATTACTATTTAGTTTCTTATATGAATTTAAAAGGTTCTATCGAGACTTGAACTCGGATCGCTGGATTCAAAGTCCAGAATGCTAACCATTACACAATAGAACCTGTCGAACTAATGATTAACTTACTTTATCATTACTATTTAGTTTCTCATATGAATTTAAAAGTTTCTACCGAGACTTGAAATCGGTCGCTGGATTTAAAGTCCAGAATGCTAACCATTACACCATAGAACCTGTCGAACAATTGATTAACTTACTTTTTCATTACTGTTTAGTTTCTTATATGAATTTAAAAGGTTCTACCGAGACTTGTACTCGGATCGCTGGATTCAAAGTCCAGAATGCTAACCATTATACCATAGGCCCTGTCGAACAATTGATTAACTTACTTTATCATTAATATTTAGTTTCTTATTTGAATTTAAAAAGGTTCTACCGAGACTTGAACTCGGATCGCTGGATTCAGAGTCCAGAATGCTATCCATTACACCATAGAACCTGTCGATCAATTGATTAACTTACTTTATCATTACTATTTAGTTTCTTATTTGAATTTAAAAAGGTTCTACCGAGACTCGAACTAGGATCGCTGGATTCAGAGTCCTGAATGCTAACCATTACACCATAGAACCTGTCGAACAATTGATTAACTTACTTTATCATTACTATTTAGATTCTTATATGAATTTAAAAGGTTCTACCGAGACTTGAACTCGGATCGCTGGATTCAAAGTCCAGAATGCTAACCATTACACAATAGAACCTGTCGAACTAATGATTAACTTACTTTATCATTACTATTTTGTTTCTTATATGAATTTAAAAGGTTCTACCGACACTTGTAAACGGATCGCTGGATTTAAAGTCCAGAATGCTAAACATTACACCATAGAACCTGTCGAACAATTGATTAACTTACTTTATCATTACTTATATGAATTTAAAAGGTTCTACCGAGACTTGAACTCGGTTCGCTGGATTCAAAGTCCAGAATGCTAACCATTATACCATAGACCCTGTCGAACAATTGATTAACTTACTTTCTCATTACTATTTAGTTTCTTATTTGAATTTAAAAAGGTTCTACCGAGACTTGAACTCGGATCGCTGGATTCAGAATCCAGAATACTAACCATTACACCATAGAACCTGTCGAACAATTGATTAACTTACTTTATCATTACTATTTAGTTTCTTATTTGAATTTAAAAAGGTTCTACCGAGACTCGAACTAGGATCGCTGGATTCAGAGTCCAGAATTCTAACCATTACACCATAGAACCTGTCGAACAATTGATTAACTTACTTTATCATTACTATTTAGTTTCTTATATGAATTTAAGAGGTTCTACCGAGACTTGAACTCGGATCGCTGGATTCAAAGTCCAGAATTCTAACAATTACACAATAAAACCTGTCGAACAATTGATTAACTTACTTTATCATTACTATTTAGTTTCTTATTTGAATTTAAAAAGGTTCTACCGAGACTTGAACTCGGATCGCTGGATTCAGAGTCCAGAATGCTAACCATTACACCATAGAACCTATCGAACAATTGATTAACTTATTTATCATTACTATTTAGTTTCTTATATGAATTTAAAAGGTTCTACCGAGACTTGAACTGGGATCGCTGGATTCAAAGTCCAGAATGCTAACCATTACACCATAGAACCTGTCGAACAATTGATTAACTTATTTTATCATTACTATTTAGTTTCTTATTTGAATTTAAAAAGGTTCTACCGAGACTTGAACTCGGATCGTTGGATTCAGAGTCCAGAATGCTAACCATTACACCACAGAACCTGTCGAACAAATGATTAACTTACTTTATCATTACTATTTAGTTTCTTATATGAATTTAAAATGTTCTACCGAGACTTGAACTCGGATCGCTTGATTCAGAGTCCAGAATGCTAACCATTACACCATAGAACCTGTCGAACAATTGATTAACTTACTTTATCATTACTATTTAGTTTCTTATATGAATTTAAAAGGTTCTACCGAGACTTGAACTCGGATCGCTTGATTCAAAGTCCAGAATGCTAACCATTACACCATAGAACCTGTCGAACAATTGATTAACTTACTTTATCATTACTATTTAGTTTCTTATATGAATTTAAAAAGGTTCTACCGAGACTTGAACTCGGATCGCTGGATTCAGAATCCAGAATGCTAACCATTACACCACAGAACCTGTCGAACAATTGATTAACTTACTTTATCATTACTATTTAGTTTCTTATATGAATTTAAAAGGTTCTACCGAGACTTGAACTCGGATCGCTGGTTTCAAAGTCCAGAATGATAACCATTTCACCATAGAACCTGTCGAACTATTGATTAACTTACTTTATCATTACTATTTAGTTTCTTAAATGAATTTAAAATGTTCTACCGAGACTTGAACTCGGATCGCTGGATTCAAAGTCCAGAATGCTAACCATTACACCATAGAACCTGTCGAACAATTGATTAACTTACTTTATCATTACTATTTAGTTTCTTATATGAATTTAAAAGGTTCTACCGAGACTTGAACTCGGATCGCTGGATTCAAATCCAGAATGCTAACCATTACACCATAGAACCTGTCGAACTAATGATTAACTTACTTTATCATTACTATTTTGTTTCTTATATGAATTTAAAAGGTTCTACCGAGACTTGAAATCGGATCGCTGGATTTAAAGTCCAGAATGCTAACCATTACACCATAGAACCTGTCGAACAATTGATTAACTTACTTTATCATTACTATTTAGTTTCTTATATGAATTTAAAAGGTTCTACCGAGACTTGAACACGGTTCGCTGGTTTCAAAGTCCAGAATGCTAACCATTATACCATAGACCCTGTCGAACAATTGATTAACTTACTTTATCATAACTATTTAGTTTCTTATTTGAATTTAAAAACGTTCTACCGAGACTTGAACTCGGATCGCTGGATTCAGAGTCCAGAATACTAACCATTACACCATAGAACCTGTCGAACAATTGATTAACTTACTTTATCATTACTATTTAGTTTCTTATTTGAATTTAAAAAGGTTCTACCGAGACTCGAACTAGGATCGCTGGATTCAGAGTCCAGAATGCTAACCATTACACCATAGAACCTGTCGAACAATTGATTAACTTACTTTATCATTACTATTTAGTTTCTTATATGAATTTAAAAGGTTCTACCGAGACTTGAACACGGATCGCTGGATTCAAAGTCCAGAATTCTAACAATTACACAATAAAACCTGTCGAACAATTGATTAACTTACTTTATCATTACTATTTAGTTTCTTATTTGAATTTAAAAAGGTTCTACCGAGACTTGAACTCGGATCGCTGGATTCAGAGTCCAGAATGCTAACCATTACACCATAGAACCTATCGAACAATTGATTAACTTACTTTATCATTACTATTTAGTTTCTTATATGAATTTAAAAGGTTCTACCGAGACTTGAACTGGGATCGCTGGATTCAAAGTCCAGAATGCTAACCATTACACCATAGAACCTGTCGAACAATTGATTAACTTATTTTATCATTACTATTTAGTTTCTTATTTGAATTTAAAAAGGTTCTACCGAGACTTGAACTCGGATCGTTGGATTCAGAGTCCAGAATGCTAACCATTACACCACAGAACCTGTCGAACAAATGATTAACTTACTTTATCATTACTATTTAGTTTCTTATATGAATTTAAAATGTTCTACCGAGACTTGAACTCGGATCGCTTGATTCAGAGTCCAGAATGCTAACCATTACACCATAGAACCTGTCGAACAATTGATTAACTTACTTTATCATTACTATTTAGTTTCTTATATGAATTTAAAAGGTTCTACCGAGACTTGAACTCGGATCGCTTGATTCAAAGTCCAGAATGCTAACCATTACACCATAGAACCTGTCGAACAATTGATTAACTTACTTTATCATTACTATTTAGTTTCTTATATGAATTTAAAAAGGTTCTACCGAGACTTGAACTCGGATCGCTGGATTCAGAATCCAGAATGCTAACCATTACACCACAGAACCTGTCGAACAATTGATTAACTTACTTTATCATTACTATTTAGTTTCTTATATGAATTTAAAAGGTTCTACCGTGACTTGAACTCGGATCGCTGGTTTCAAAGTCCAGAATGATAACCATTTCACCATAGAACCTGTCGAACTATTGATTAACTTACTTTATCATTACTATTTAGTTTCTTAAATGAATTTAAAATGTTCTACCGAGACTTGAACTCGGATCGCTGGATTCAAAGTCCAGAATGCTAACCATTACACCATAGAACCTGTCGAACAATTGATTAACTTACTTTATCATTACTATTTAGTTTCTTATATGAATTTAAAAGGTTCTACCGAGACTTGAACTCGGATCGCTGGATTCAAATCCAGAATGCTAACCATTACACCATAGAACCTGTCGAACTAATGATTAACTTACTTTATCATTACTATTTTGTTTCTTATATGAATTTAAAAGGTTCTACCGAGACTTGAAATCGGATCGCTGGATTTAAAGTCCAGAATGCTAACCATTACACCATAGAACCTGTCGAACAATTGATTAACTTACTTTATCATTACTATTTAGTTTCTTATATGAATTTAAAAGGTTCTACCGAGACTTGAACACGGTTCGCTGGTTTCAAAGTCCAGAATGCTAACCATTATACCATAGACCCTGTCGAACAATTGATTAACTTACTTTATCATAACTATTTAGTTTCTTATTTGAATTTAAAAACGTTCTACCGAGACTTGAACTCGGATCGCTGGATTCAGAGTCCAGAATACTAACCATTACACCATAGAACCTGTCGAACAATTGATTAACTTACTTTATCATTACTATTTAGTTTCTTATTTGAATTTAAAAAGGTTCTACCGAGACTCGAACTAGGATCGCTGGATTCAGAGTCCAGAATGCTAACCATTACACCATAGAACCTGTCGAACAATTGATTAACTTACTTTATCATTACTATTTAGTTTCTTATATGAATTTAAAAGGTTCTACCGAGACTTGAACACGGATCGCTGGATTCAAAGTCCAGAATTCTAACAATTACACAATAAAACCTGTCGAACAATTGATTAACTTACTTTATCATTACTATTTAGTTTCTTATTTGAATTTAAAAAGGTTCTACCGAGACTTGAACTCGGATCTTTGGATTCAGAGTCCAGAATACTAACCATTACACCATAGAAGCTGTCGAACAATTGATTAACTTACTTTATCATTACTATTTAGTTTCTTATTTGAATTTAAAAAGGTTCTACCGAGACTTGAACTCGGATCGCTGGATTAAGAGTCCAGAATGCTAACCATTACACCATAGAACCTATCGAACAATTGATTAACTTACTTTATCATTACTATTTAGTTTCTTATTTGAATTTAAAAGGTTCTACCGAGACTTGAACTCGGATCGCTGGATTTAAAGTCCAGAATGCTAACCTTTACACCATAGAACCTGTCGAAAAATTGATTAACTTATTTTATCATTACTATTTAGTTTCTTATTTGAATTTAAAAAGGTTCTACCGAGACTTGAACTCGGATCGTTGGATTCAGAGTCCAGAATGCTAACCATTACACCACAGAACCTGTCGAACAAATGATTAACTTACTTTATCATTACTATTTAGTTTCTTATATGAATTTAAAATGTTCTATCGAGACTTGAACTCGGATCGCTTGATTCAGAGTTCAGAATGCTAACCATTACACCATAGAACCTATCGAACAATTGATTAACTTACTTTATCATTACTATTTAGTTTCTTAAATGAATTTAAAATGTTCTACCGAGACTTGAACTCGGATCGCTGCATTCAAAGTCCAGAATGCTAACCATTACACCATAGAACCTGTCGAACAATTGATTAACTTACTTTATCATTACTATTTAGTTTCTTATATGAATTTAAAAGGTTCTACCGAGACTTGAACTCGGATCGCTGGATTCAAATCCAGAATGCTAACCATTACACCATAGAACCTGTCAAACAATTGATTAACTTACTTTATCATTACTATTTAGTTTCTTATATGAATTTAAAAGGTTCTACCGAGACTTGAACTCGGATCGCTGGTTTTAAAGTCCAGAATGCTAACCATTACACCATAGAACCTGTCGAACAATTGATTAACTTACTTTATCATTACTATTTAGTTTCTTATATGAATTTAAAAAGGTTCTACCGAGACTTGAACTCGGATCGCTAGATTCAAAGTCCAGAATGCTAACCATTACACCATAGAACCTGTCGAACAATTGATTAACTTACTTTATCTTTACTATTTAGTTTCTTATATGAATTTAAAAGGTTCTACCGAGACTTGAACTCGGATCGCTGAATTCAGAGTCCAGAATGCTAACCATTGCACCACAGAACCTGTCGAACAATTGATTAACTTACTTTATCATTACTATTTAGTTTCTTATATGAATTTAAAAGGTTCTACCGAGACTTGAACTCGGATCGCTGGATTCAAAGTTCAGAATGCTAATCATTACACCAGAGAACCTGCCAAACAAGCGATTATCTTACTTTATCAGTACTATTTAGTTTCTTATTTGAATTTAAAAAGGTTCTACTGAGACTTGAACTCGGATCGCTCTTTCAGAGTCCAGAATGCTAACCATTACACCATAGAACCTGCCGAACAATTGATTAACTTACTTTATCATTACTATTTAGTTTCTTATATGAATTTAAAAGGTTCTACCGAGACTTGAACTCGGATCGCTGGATTCAAAGTCCAGAATGCTAACCATTACACAATAGAACCTGTCGAACTAATGATTAACTTACTTTATCATTACTATTTAGTTTCTTATATGAATTTAAAAGGTTCTACCGAGACTTGAACTCGGATCGCTGGATTCAAAGTCCAGAATGCTAACCATTATAACATAGGCCCTGTCGAACAATTGATTAACTTACTTTATCATTACTATTTAGTTTCTTATTTGAATTTAAAAAGGTTCTACCGAGACTTGAACTCGGATCGCTGGATTCAGAGTCCAGAATGCTAACCATTACACCATAGAACCTGTCGAACAATTGATTAACTTACTTTATCATTACTATTTAGATTCTTATATGAATTTAAAAGGTTCTACCGAGACTTGAACTCGGATCGCTGGATTCAAAGTCCAGAATGCTAACCATTACACAATAGAACCTGTCGAACTAATGATTAACTTACTTTATCATTACTATTTTGTTTCTTATATGAATTTAAAAGGTTCTACCGAGACTTGAAAACGGATCGCTGGATTTAAAGTCCAGAATGCTAACCATTACACCATAGAACCTGTCGAACAATTGATTAACTTACTTTATCATTACTTATATGAATTTAAAAGGTTCTACCGAGACTTGAACTCGGTTCGCTGGATTCAAAGTCCAGAATGCTAACCATTATACCATAGACCCTGTCGAACAATTGATTAACTTACTTTCTCATTACTATTTAGTTTCTTATTTGAATTTAAAAAGGTTCTACCGAGACTTGAACTCGGATCGCTGGATTCAGAGTCCAGAATACTAACCATTACACCATAGAACCTGTCGAACAATTGATTAACTTACTTTATCATTACTATTTAGTTTCTTATTTGAATTTAAAAAGGTTCTACCGAGACTCGAACTAGGATCGCTGGATTCAGAGTCCAGAATGCTAACCATTACACCATAGAACCTGTCGAACAATTGATTAACTTACTTTATCATTACTATTTAGTTTCTTATATGAATTTAAGAGGTTCTACCGAGACTTGAACTCGGATCGCTGGATTCAAAGTCCAGAATTCTAACAATTACACAATAAAACCTGTCGAACAATTGATTAACTTACTTTATCATTACTATTTAGTTTCTTATTTGAATTTAAAAAGGTTCTACCGAGACTTGAACTCGGATCGCTGGATTCAGAGTCCAGAATGCTAACCATTACACCATAGAACCTATCGAACAATTGATTAACTTACTTTATCATTACTATTTAGTTTCTTATATGAATTTAAAAGGTTCTACCGAGACTTGAACTGGGATCGCTGGATTCAAAGTCCAGAATGCTAACCATTACACCATAGAACCTGTCGAACAATTGATTAACTTATTTTATCATTACTATTTAGTTTCTTATTTGAATTTAAAAAGGTTCTACCGAGACTTGAACTCGGATCGTTGGATTCAGAGTCCAGAATGCTAACCATTACACCACAGAACCTGTCGAACAAATGATTAACTTACTTTATCATTACTATTTAGTTTCTTATATGAATTTAAAATGTTCTACCGAGACTTGAACTCGGATCGCTTGATTCAGAGTCCAGAATGCTAACCATTACACCATAGAACCTGTCGAACAATTGATTAACTTACTTTATCATTACTATTTAGTTTCTTATATGAATTTAAAAGGTTCTACCGAGACTTGAACTCGGATCGCTTGATTCAAAGTCCAGAATGCTAACCATTACACCATAGAACCTGTCGAACAATTGATTAACTTACTTTATCATTACTATTTAGTTTCTTATATGAATTTAAAAAGGTTCTACCGAGACTTGAACTCGGATCGCTGGATTCAGAATCCAGAATGCTAACCATTACACCACAGAACCTGTCGAACAATTGATTAACTTACTTTATCATTACTATTTAGTTTCTTATATGAATTTAAAAGGTTCTACCGAGACTTGAACTCGGATCGCTGGTTTCAAAGTCCAGAATGCTAACCATTTCACCATAGAACCTGTCGAACTATTGATTAACTTACTTTATCATTACTATTTAGTTTCTTAAATGAATTTAAAATGTTCTACCGAGACTTGAACTCGGATCGCTGGATTCAAAGTCCAGAATGCTAACCATTACACCATAGAACCTGTCGAACAATTGATTAACTTACTTTATCATTACTATTTAGTTTCTTATTTGAATTTAAAAAGGTTCTACCGAGACTCGAACTAGGATCGCTGGATTCAGAGTCCAGAATGCTAACCATTACACCATAGAACCTGTCGAACAATTGATTAACTTACTTTATCATTACTATTTAGTTTCTTATATGAATTTAAAAGGTTCTACCGAGACTTGAACACGGATCGCTGGATTCAAAGTCCAGAATTCTAACAATTACACAATAAAACCTGTCGAACAATTGATTAACTTACTTTATCATTACTATTTAGTTTCTTATTTGAATTTAAAAAGGTTCTACCGAGACTTGAACTCGGATCTCTGGATTCAGAGATCAGAATGCTAACCATTACACCATAGAAGCTGTCGAACAATTGATTAACTTACTTTATCATTACTATTTAGTTTCTTATTTGAATTTAAAAAGGTTCTACCGAGACTTGAACTCGGATCGCTGGATTAAGAGTCCAGAATGCTAACCATTACACCATAGAACCTATCGAACAATTGATTAACTTACTTTATCATTACTATTTAGTTTCTTATTTGAATTTAAAAGGTTCTACCGAGACTTGAACTCGGATCGCTGGATTTAAAGTCCAGAATGCTAACCATTGCACCATAGAACATGTCGAACAATTGATTAACTTACTTTATCATTACTATTTAGTTTCTTATATGAATTTAAAAGGTTCTACCGAGACTTGAACTCGGATCGCTGGATTCAAAGTTCAGAATGCTAACCATTACACCAGAGAACCTGCCAAACAAGCGATTATCTTACTTTATCATTACTATTTAGTTTCTTATTTGAATTTAAAAAGGTTCTACCGAGACTTGAACTCGGATCGCTCTTTCAGAGTCCAGAATGCTAACCATTACACCATAGAACCTGCCGAACAATTGATTAACTTACTTTATCATTACTATTTAGTTTCTTATATGAATTTAAAAGGTTCTACCGAGACTTGAACTCGGATCGCTGGATTCAAAGTCCAGAATGCTAACCATTACACAATAGAACCTGTCGAACTAATGATTAACTTACTTTATCATTACTATTTAGTTTCTTATATGAATTTAAAAGGTTCTACCGAGACTTGAACTCGGATCGCTGGATTCAAAGTCCAGAATGCTAACCATTACACCATAGAAACTGTCGAACAATTGATTAACTTACTTTATCATTACTATTTAGTTTCTTATATGAATTTAAAAGGTTCTACCGAGACTTGAACACGGATCGCTGGATTCAAAGTCCAGAATTCTAACAATTACACAATAAAACCTGTCGAACAATTGATTAACTTACTTTATCATTACTATTTAGTTTCTTATTTGAATTTAAAAAGGTTCTACCGAGACTTGAACTCGGATCTTTGGATTCAGAGTCCAGAATACTAACCATTACACCATAGAAGCTGTCGAACAATTGATTAACTTACTTTATCATTACTATTTAGTTTCTTATTTGAATTTAAAAAGGTTCTACCGAGACTTGAACTCGGATCGCTGGATTAAGAGTCCAGAATGCTAACCATTACACCATAGAACCTATCGAACAATTGATTAACTTACTTTATCATTACTATTTAGTTTCTTATTTGAATTTAAAAGGTTCTACCGAGACTTGAACTCGGATCGCTGGATTTAAAGTCCAGAATGCTAACCTTTACACCATAGAACCTGTCGAACAATTGATTAACTTATTTTATCATTATTATTTAGTTTCTTATTTGAATTTAAAAAGGATCTACCGAGACTTGAACTCGGATCGTTGGATTCAGAGTCCAGAATGCTAACCATTACACCACAGAACCTGTCGAAGAAATGATTAACTTACTTTATCATTACTATTTAGTTTCTTATATGAATTTAAAATGTTCTATCGAGACTTGAACTCGGATCGCTTGATTCAGAGTTCAGAATGCTAACCATTACACCATAGAACCTATCGAACAATTGATTAACTTACTTTATCATTACTATTTAGTTTCTTAAATGAATTTAAAATGTTCTACCGAGACTTGAACTCGGATCGCTGCATTCAAAGTCCAGAATGCTAACCATTACACCATAGAACCTGTCGAACAATTGATTAACTTACTTTATCATTACTATTTAGTTTCTTATATGAATTTAAAAGGTTCTACCGAGACTTGAACTCGGATCGCTGGATTCAAATCCAGAATGCTAACCATTACACCATAGAACCTGTCAAACAATTGATTAACTTACTTTATCATTACTATTTAGTTTCTTATATGAATTTAAAAGGTTCTACCGAGACTTGAACTCGGATCGCTGGTTTCAAAGTCCAGAATGCTAACCATTACACCATAGAACCTGTCGAACAATTGATTAACTTACTTTATCATTACTATTTAGTTTCTTATATGAATTTAAAAAGGTTCTACCGAGACTTGAACTCGGATCGCTAGATTCAAAGTCCAGAATGCTAACCATTACACCATAGAACCTGTCGAACAATTGATTAACTTACTTTATCTTTACTATTTAGTTTCTTATATGAATTTAAAAGGTTCTACCGAGACTTGAACTCGGATCGCTGAATTCAGAGTCCAGAATGCTAACCATTGCACCACAGAACCTGTCGAACAATTGATTAACTTACTTTATCATTACTATTTAGTTTCTTATATGAATTTAAAAGGTTCTACCGAGACTTGAACTCGGATCGCTGGATTCAAAGTTCAGAATGCTAATCATTACACCAGAGAACCTGCCAAACAAGCGATTATCTTACTTTATCAGTACTATTTAGTTTCTTATTTGAATTTAAAAAGGTTCTACTGAGACTTGAACTCGGATCGCTCTTTCAGAGTCCAGAATGCTAACCATTACACCATAGAACCTGCCGAACAATTGATTAACTTACTTTATCATTACTATTTAGTTTCTTATATGAATTTAAAAGGTTCTACCGAGACTTGAACTCGGATCGCTGGATTCAAAGTCCAGAATGCTAACCATTACACAATAGAACCTGTCGAACTAATGATTAACTTACTTTATCATTACTATTTAGTTTCTTATATGAATTTAAAAGGTTCTACCGAGACTTGAACTCGGATCGCTGGATTCAAAGTCCAGAATGCTAACTATTATAACATAGGCCCTGTCGAACAATTGATTAACTTACTTTATCATTACTATTTAGTTTCTTATTTGAATTTAAAAAGGTTCTACCGAGACTTGAACTCGGATCGCTGGATTCAGAGTCCAGAATGCTAACCATTACACCATAGAACCTGTCGAACAATTGATTAACTTACTTTATCATTACTATTTAGTTTCTTATTTGAATTTAAAAAGGTTCTACCGAGACTCGAACTAGGATCGCTGGATTCAGAGTCCAGAATGCTAACCATTACACCATAGAACCTGTCGAACAATTGATTAACTTACTTTATCATTACTATTTAGTTTCTTATATGAATTTAAAAGGTTCTACCGAGACTTGAACTCGGATCGCTGGATTCAAAGTCCAGAATGCTAACCATTACACCATAGAACCTGTCGAACAATTGATTAACTTACTTTATCATTACTATTTAGTTTCTTATTTGAATTTAAAAAGGTTCTACCGAGACTTGAACTCGGATCGCTGGATTAAGAGTCCAGAATGCTAACCATTACACCATAGAACCTATCGAACAATTGATTAACTTACTTTATCATTACTATTTAGTTTCTTATTTGAATTTAAAAGGTTCTACCGAGACTTGAACTCGGATCGCTGGATTTAAAGTCCAGAATGCTAACCTTTACACCATAGAACCTGTCGAGCAATTGATTAACTTATTTTATCATTACTATTTAGTTTCTTATTTGAATTTAAAAAGGTTCTACCGAGACTTGAACTCGGATCGTTGGATTCAGAGTGCAGAATGCTAACCATTACACCACAGAACCTGTCGAACAAACGATTAACTTACTTTATCATTACTATTTAGTTTCTTATATGAATTTAAAATGTTCTACCGAGACTTGAACTCGGATCGCTTGATTCAGAGTCCAGAATGCTAACCATTACACCATAGAACCTGTCGAACAATTGATTAACTTACTTTATCATTACTATTTAGTTTCTTATTTGAATTTAAAAGGTTCTACCGAGACTTGAACTCGGATCGCTGGATTCAAAGTCCAGAATGCTAACCATTACACCATAGAACCTGTCGAACTATTGATTAACTTACTTTATCATTACTATTTAATTTCTCATATGAATTTAAAAGGTTCTACCGACACTTGAACTCGGATCGCTGGATTCAAAGTCCAGAATGCTAACCATTACACCATAGAACCTGTTGAACCATTGATTAACTTACTTTATCATTACTATTTAGTTTCTTATTTGAATTTAAAAGGTTCTACCGTGACTTGAACTCGGATCGCTGGATTCAAAGTCCAGAATGCTAACCATTACACCATAGAACCTGTCGAACTATTGATTAACTTACTTTATCATTACTATTTAATTTCTTATATGAATTTAAAAGGTTCTACCGACACTTGAACTCGGATCGCTGGATTCAAAGTCCAGAATGCTAACCATTACACCATAGAACCTGTCGAACAATTGATTAACTTACTTTATCATTACTATTTAGTTTCTTATTTGAATTTAAAAGGTTCTACCGAGACTTGAACTCGGATCGCTGGATTCAAAGTCCAGAATGCTAACCATTACACCATAGAACCTGTCGAACTATTGATTAACTTACTTTATCATTACTATTTAATTTCTTATATGAATTTAAAAGGTTCTACCGACACTTGAACTCGGATCGCTGGATTCAAAGTCCAGAATGCTAACCATTACACCATAGAACCTGTCGAACAATTGATTAACTTACTTTATCATTACTATTTAGTTTCTTAAATGAATTTAAAATGTTCTACCGAGACTTGAACTCGGATCGCTGCATTCAAAGTCCAGAATGCTAACCATTACACCATAGAACCTGTCGAACAATTGATTAACTTACTTTATCATTACTATTTAGTTTCTTATATGAATTTAAAAGGTTCTACCGAGACTTGAACTGGGATCGCTGGATTCAAATCCAGAATGCTAACCATTACACCATAGAACCTGTCAAACAATTGATTAACTTACTTTATCATTACTATTTAGTTTCTTATATGAATTTAAAAGGTTCTACCGAGACTGGAACTCGGATCGCTGGTTTCAAAGTCCAGAATACTAGCCATTACACCATAGAACCTGTCGAACAATTGATTAACTTACTTTATCATTACTATTTAGTTTCTTATATGAATTTAAAAAGGTTCTACCGAGACTTGAACTCGGATCGCTAGATTCAAAGTCCAGAATGCTAACCATTACACCATAGAACCTGTCGAACAATTGATTAACTTACTTTATCTTTACTATTTAGTTTCTTATATGAATTTAAAAGGTTCTACCGAGACTTGAACTCGGAACGCTGAATTCAGAGTCCAGAATGCTAACCATTGCACCATAGAACCTGTCGAACAATTGATTAACTTACTTTATCATTACTATTTAGTTTCTTATATGAATTTAAAAGGTTCTACCGAGACTTGAACTCGGATCGCTGGATTCAAAGTTCAGAATGCTAACCATTACACCAGAGAACCTGCCAAACAAGCGATTATCTTACTTTATCATTACTATTTAGTTTCTTATTTGAATTTAAAAAGGTTCTACCGAGACTTGAACTCGGATCGCTCTTTCAGAGTCCAGAATGCTAACCATTACACCATAGAACCTGCCGAACAATTGATTAACTTACTTTATCATTACTATTTAGTTTCTTATATGAATTTAAAAGGTTCTACCGAGACTTGAACTCGGATCGCTGGATTCAAAGTCCAGAATGCTAACCATTACACAATAGAACCTGTCGAACTAATGATTAACTTACTTTATCATTACTATTTAGTTTCTTATATGAATTTAAAAGGTTCTACCGAGACTTGAACTCGGATCGCTGGATTCAAAGTCCAGAATGCTAAGCATTATACCATAGGCCCTGTCGAACAATTGATTAACTTACTTTATCATTACTATTTAGTTTCTTATTTGAATTTAAAAAGGTTCTACCGAGACTTGAACTCGGATCGCTGGATTCAGAGTCCAGAATGCTAACCATTACACCATAGAACCTGTCGAACAATTGATTAACTTACTTTATCATTACTATTTAGTTTCTTATTTGAATTTAAAAAGGTTCTACCGAGACTCGAACTAGGATCGCTGGATTCAGAGTCCAGAATGCTAACCATTACACCATAGAACCTGTCGAACAATTGATTAACTTACTTTATCATTACTATTTAGTTTCTTATATGAATTTAAAAGGTTCTACCGAGACTTGAACTCGGATCGCTGGATTCAAAGTCCAGAATGCTAACCATTACACCATAGAACCTGTCGAACAATTGATTAACTTACTTTATCATTACTATTTAGTTTCTTATTTGAATTTAAAAAGTTTCTACCGAGACTTGAACTCGGATCGCTGGATTCAGAGTCCAGAATGCTAACCATTACACCATAGAACCTGTCGAACTATTGATTAACTTACTTTATCATTAATATTTAGATTCTTATATGAATTTAAAAGGTTCCACCGAGACTTGAACTCGGATCGCTGGATTCAAAGTCCAGAATACTAACCATTACACCATAGAACCTGTCGAACAATTGATTAACTTACTTTATCATTACTATTTAGTTTCTTATATGAATTTAAAAGGTTCTACCGAGACTTGAACTCGGATCGCTGGATTCAAAGTCCAGAATGCTAACCATTACACCATAGAACCTGTCGAACAAATGATTAACTTACTTTATCATTACTATTTAGTTTCTTATATGAATTTAAAAGTTTCTACCGAGACTTGAACTCGGATCGCTGGATTCAAAGTCCAGAATGCTAACCATTCCACCAGAGAACCTGCCGAACAAGCGATTATCTTACTTTATCATTACTATTTATTTTCTTATTTGAATTTAAAAAGGTTCTACCGAGACTTGAACTCGGATCGCTGGATTCAAAGTCCAGAATGCTAACCTTCACACCATAGAACATATCGCACAATTGATTAACTTACTTTATCATTACTATTTAGTTTCTTATATGAATTTAAAAGGTTCTACCGAGACTTGAACTCGGATCGCTGGATTCAATGTCCAGAATGCTAACCATTACACCATAGAACATATCGCACAATAGATTAACTTACTTTATCATTACTATTTAGATTCTTATATGAATTTAAAAGGTTCTACCGAGACTTGAACTCGGATCGCTGGATTCAAAGTCCAGAATGCTAACCATTACACCATAGAACCTGTCGAACAATTGATTAACTTACTTTATCATTACTATTTAGTTTTTTATATGAATTTAAAAGGTTCTACCGAGACTAGAACTCGGATCGCTGGATTCAAAGTCCAGAATGCTAACCATTACACCATAGAACCTCTCGAACAATTGATTAACTTACTTTATCATTACTATTTAGTTTCTTATTTGAATTTAAAAAGGTTCTACCGAGACTTGAACTCGGATCGCTGGATTCAGAGTCCAGAATGCTAACCATTACACCATAGAAACTGTCGAACAATTGATTAACTTACTTTATCATTAATATTTAGATTCTTATATGAATTTGAAAGGTTCTACCGAGACTTGAACTCGGATCGCTGGATTCAAAGTCCAGAATACTAACCATTACACCATAGAACCTGTCGAACAATTGATTAACTTACTTTATCATTACTATTTAGTTTCTTATATGAATTTAAAAGGTTCTACCGAGACTTGAACTCGGATCGCTGGATTCAAAGTCCAGAATGCTAACCATTACACCACAGAACCTGTCGAACAAATGATTAACTTACTTTATCATTACTATTTAGTTTCTTATATGAATTTAAAAGTTTCTACCGAGACTTGAACTCGGATCGCTGGATTCAAAGTCCAGAATGCTAACCTTCACACCATAGAACATATCGCACAATTGATTAACTTACTTTATCATTACTATTTAGTTTCTTATATGAATTTAAAAGGTTCTACCGAGACTTGAACTCGGATCGCTGGATTCAATGTCCAGAATGCTAACCATTACACCATAGAACATATCGCACAATTGATTAACTTACTTTATCATTACTATTTAGATTCTTATATGAATTTAAAAGGATCTACCGAGACTTGAACTCGGATCGCTGGATTCAAAGTCCAGAATGCTAACCATTACACCATAGAACCTGTCGAACAATTGATTAACTTACTTTATCATTACTATTTAGTTTCTTATATGAATTTAAAAGGTTCTACCGAGACTTGAACTCGGATCGGTGGATTCAAAGTCCAGAATGCTAACCATTACACCATAGAACCTGTCGAACAATTGATTAACTTACTTTATCATTACTATTTAGTTTCTTATTTGAATTTAAAAAGGTTCTACCGAGACTTGAACTCGGATCACTGGATTCAGAGTCCAGAATGCTAACCATTACACCACAGAACCTGTCGAACAATTGATTAACTTACTTTATCATTACTATTTAGTTTTTTATATGAATTTAAAAGGGTCTACCGAGACAGGAACTCGGATCGCTGGATTCAAAGTCCAGAATGCTAACCATTACACCATAGAACCTCTCGAACAATTGATTAACTTACTTTATCATTACTATTTAGTTTCTTATATGAATTTAAAAGGTTCTACCGAGACTTGAACTCGGATCGCTGGATTCTAAGTCCAGAATGCTAACCATTACACCATAGAACCTGTCGAACAAATGATTAACTTACTTTATCATTACTATTTAGTTTCTTATATGAATTTAAAAGGTTCTACCGAGACTTGAACTTGGATCGCTGGATTCAAAGTCCAGAATGCTAACCATTACACCAGAGAACCTGCCGAACAAACGATTATCTTACTTTATCATTACTATTTAGTTTCTTATTTGAATTTAAAAAGGTTCTACCGAGACTTGAACTCGGATCGCTGGATTCAAAGTCCAGAATGCTAACATTCACACCATAGAACATACCGCACAATTGATTAACTTACTTTATCATTACTATTTAGTTTCTTATATGAATTTAAAAGGTTCTACCGAGACTTGAACTCGGATCGCTGGATTCAAAGTCCAGAATGCTAACCATTACACCATAGAACCTGTCGAACAATTGATTAACTTAATTTATCATTACTATTTACTTTCTTATTTGAATTTAAAAAGGTTCTACCGAGACTTGAACTCGGATCGCTGGATTCAGAGTCCAGAATGCTAACCATTACACCATAGAACCTGTCGAACAATTGATTAACTTACTTTATCATTACTATTTAATTTCTTATTTGAATTTAAAAAGGTTCTACCGAGACTTGAACTCGGATCGCTGGATTCAGAGTCCAGAAGGCTAACCATTACACCAGAGAACCTATCGAACAATTGATTAACTTACTTTATCATTACTATTTAGTTTCTTATATGAATTTAAAAGTTTCGACCGTGACTTGAACTCGGATCGCTGGATTCAAAGTCCAGAATGCTAACCATTACACCATAGAACCTGTCGAACAATTGATTAACTTACTTTATCATTACTATTTAGTTTCTTATTTGAATTTAAAAAGTTTCTACCGAGACTTGAACTCGGATCGCTGGATTCAGAGTCCAGAATGCTAACCATTACACCATAGAACCTGTCGAACGATTGATTAACTTACTTTATCATTAATATTTAGTTTCTTATATGAATTTAAAAGGTTCTACCGAGACTTGAACTCGGATCGCTGGATTCAAAGTCCAGAATGCTAACCATTACACCATAGAACCTGTCGAACATTTGATTAACTTACTTTATCATTACTATTTAGTTTCTTATTTGAATTTAAAAAGGTTCTACCGAGACTTGAACTCGGATCGCTGGATTCAGAGTCCAGAATGCTAACCATTACACCATAGAACCTGTCGAACAATTGATTAACTTACTTTATCATTAATATTTAGATTCTTATATGAATTTGAAAGGTTCTACCGAGACTTGAACTCGGATCGCTGGATTCAAAGTCCAGAATACTAACCATTACACCATAGAACCTGTCGAACAATTGATTAACTTACTTTATCATTACTATTTAGTTTCTTATATGAATTTAAAAGGTTCTACCGAGACTTGAACTCGGATCGCTGGATTCAAAGTCCAGAATGCTAACCATTACACCACAGAACCTGTCGAACAAATGATTAACTTACTTTATCATTACTATTTAGTTTCTTATATGAATTTAAAAGTTTCTACCGAGACTTGAACTCGGATCGCTGGATTCAAAGTCCAGAATGCTAACCTTCACACCATAGAACATATCGCACAATTGATTAACTTACTTTATCATTACTATTTAGTTTCTTATATGAATTTAAAAGGTTCTACCGAGACTTGAACTCGGATCGCTGGATTCAATGTCCAGAATGCTAACCATTACACCATAGAACATATCGCACAATTGATTAACTTACTTTATCATTACTATTTAGATTCTTATATGAATTTAAAAGGATCTACCGAGACTTGAACTCGGATCGCTGGATTCAAAGTCCAGAATGCTAACCATTACACCATAGAACCTGTCGAACAATTGATTAACTTACTTTATCATTACTATTTAGTTTCTTATATGAATTTAAAAGGTTCTACCGAGACTTGAACTCGGATCGGTGGATTCAAAGTCCAGAATGCTAACCATTACACCATAGAACCTGTCGAACAATTGATTAACTTACTTTATCATTACTATTTAGTTTCTTATTTGAATTTAAAAAGGTTCTACCGAGACTTGAACTCGGATCACTGGATTCAGAGTCCAGAATGCTAACCATTACACCACAGAACCTGTCGAACAATTGATTAACTTACTTTATCATTACTATTTAGTTTTTTATATGAATTTAAAAGGGTCTACCGAGACAGGAACTCGGATCGCTGGATTCAAAGTCCAGAATGCTAACCATTACACCATAGAACCTCTCGAACAATTGATTAACTTACTTTATCATTACTATTTAGTTTCTTATATGAATTTAAAAGGTTCTACCGAGACTTGAACTCGGATCGCTGGATTCTAAGTCCAGAATGCTAACCATTACACCATAGAACCTGTCGAACAAATGATTAACTTACTTTATCATTACTATTTAGTTTCTTATATGAATTTAAAAGGTTCTACCGAGACTTGAACTTGGATCGCTGGATTCAAAGTCCAGAATGCTAACCATTACACCAGAGAACCTGCCGAACAAACGATTATCTTACTTTATCATTACTATTTAGTTTCTTATTTGAATTTAAAAAGGTTCTACCGAGACTTGAACTCGGATCGCTGGATTCAAAGTCCAGAATGCTAACATTCACACCATAGAACATACCGCACAATTGATTAACTTACTTTATCATTACTATTTAGTTTCTTATATGAATTTAAAAGGTTCTACCGAGACTTGAACTCGGATCGCTGGATTCAAAGTCCAGAATGCTAACCATTACACCATAGAACCTGTCGAACAATTGATTAACTTAATTTATCATTACTATTTACTTTCTTATTTGAATTTAAAAAGGTTCTACCGAGACTTGAACTCGGATCGCTGGATTCAGAGTCCAGAATGCTAACCATTACACCATAGAACCTGTCGAACAATTGATTAACTTACTTTATCATTACTATTTAATTTCTTATTTGAATTTAAAAAGGTTCTACCGAGACTTGAACTCGGATCGCTGGATTCAGAGTCCAGAAGGCTAACCATTACACCAGAGAACCTATCGAACAATTGATTAACTTACTTTATCATTACTATTTAGTTTCTTATATGAATTTAAAAGTTTCGACCGTGACTTGAACTCGGATCGCTGGATTCAAAGTCCAGAATGCTAACCATTACACCATAGAACCTGTCGAACAATTGATTAACTTACTTTATCATTACTATTTAGTTTCTTATTTGAATTTAAAAAGTTTCTACCGAGACTTGAAATCGGATCGCTGGATTCAGAGTCCAGAATGCTAACCATTACACCATAGAACCTGTCGAACGATTGATTAACTTACTTTATCATTAATATTTAGTTTCTTATATGAATTTAAAAGGTTCTACCGAGACTTGAACTCGGATCGCTGGATTCAAAGTCCAGAATGCTAACCATTACACCATAGAACCTGTCGAACATTTGATTAACTTACTTTATCATTACTATTTAGTTTCTTATTTGAATTTAAAAAGGTTCTACCGAGACTTGAACTCGGATCGCTGGATTCAGAGTCCAGAATGCTAACCATTACACCATAGAACCTGTCGAACAATTGATTAACTTACTTTATCATTAATATTTAGATTCTTATATGAATTTAAAAGGTTCTACCGAGACTTGAACTCGGATCGCTGGATTCAAAGTCCAGAATACTAACCATTACACCATAGAACCTGTCGAACAATTGATTAACTTACTTTATCATTACTATTTAGTTTCTTATATGAATTTAAAAGGTTCTACCGAGACTTGAACTCGGATCGCTGGATTCAAAGTCCAGAATGCTAACCATTACACCATAGAACCTGTCGAACAAATGATTAACTTACTTTATCATTACTATTTAGTTTCTTATATGAATTTAAAAGTTTCTACCGAGACTTGAACTCGGATCGCTGGATTCAAAGTCCAGAATGCTAACCATTACACCAGAGAACCTGCCGAACAAGCAATTATCTTACTTTATCATTACTATTTAGTTTCTTATTTGAATTTAAAAAGGTTCTACCGAGACTTGAACTCGGATCGCTGGATTCAAAGTCCAGAATGCTAACCTTCACACCATAGAACATATCGCACAATTGATTAACTTACTTTATCATTACTATTTAGTTTCTTATATGAATTTAAAAGGTTCTACCGAGACTTGAACTCGGATCGCTGGATTCAAAGTCCAGAATGCTAACCATTACACCATAGAACATATCGCACAATTGATTAACTTACTTTATCATTACTATTTAGATTCTTATATGAATTTAAAAGGTTCTACCGAGACTTGAACTCGGATCGCTGGATTCAAAGTCCAGAATGCTAACCATTACACCATAGAACCTGTCGAACAGTTGATTAACTTACTTTATCATTACTATTTAGTTTCTTATATGAATTTAAAAGGTTCTACCGAGACTTGAACTCGGATCGGTGGATTCAAAGTCCAGAATGCTAACCATTACACCATAGAACCTGTCGAACAATTGATTAACTTACTTTATCTTTACTATTTAGTTTCTTATTTGAATTTAAAAAGGTTCTACCGAGACTTGAACTCGGATCACTGGATTCAGAGTCCAGAATGCTAACCATTAAACCACAGAACCTGTCGAACAATTGATTAACTTACTTTATCATTACTATTTAATTTCTTATTTGAATTTAAAAAGGTTCTACCGAGACTTGAACTCGGATCGCTGGATTCAGAGTCCAGAAGGCTAACCATTACACCATAGAACCTATCGAACAATTGATTAACTTACTTTATCATTACTATTTAGTTTCTTATATGAATTTAAAAGTTTCGACCGTGACTTGAACTCGGATCGCTGGATTCAAAGTCCAGAATGCTAACCATTACACCTTAGAACCTGTCGAACAATTGATTAACTTACTTTATCATTACTATTTAGTTTCTTATATGAATTTAAAATGTTCTACCGAGACTTGAACTCGGATCGCTGGATTCAAAGTCCAGAATGCTAACCATTACACCATAGAACCTGTCGAACAATTGATTAACTTACTTTATCATTACTATTTAGTTTCTTATATGAATTTAAAAGGTTCTACCGAGACTTGAACTCGGATCGCTGGATTCAAAGTCCAGAATGCTAACCATTACACCATAGAACCTGTCGAACAATTGATTAACTTACTTTATCATTACTATTTAGTTTTTTATTTGAATTTAAAAATGTTCTACCTAGACTTGAACTCGGATCGCTGGTTTCAGAGTCCAGAATGCTAACCATTACACCATAGAACCTGCCAAACAAGCGATTATCTTACTTTATCATTACTATTTAGTTTCTTATTTGAATTGAAAAAGGTCCTACCGAGACTTGAACTCGGATCGCTCTTTCAGAGTCCAGAATGCTAACCATTACACCATAGAACCTGCCGAACTATTGATTAACTTACTTTATCATTACTATTTAGTTTCTTATATGAATTTAAAAGGTTCTACCGAGACTTGAACTCGGATCGCTGGATTCAAAGTCCAGAATGCTAACCATTACACAATAGAACCTGTCGAACTAATGATTAACTTACTTTATCATTACTATTTAGTTTCTTATATGAATTTAAAAGGTTCTACCGAGACTTGAACTCGGATCGCTGGATTCAAAGTCCAGAATGCTAACCATTATACCATAGGCCCTGTCGAAAAATTGATTAACTTACTTTATCATTACTATTTAGTTTCTTATTTGAATTTAAAAAGGTTCTACCGAGACTTGAACTCGGATCGCTGGATTCAGAGTCCAGAATGCTAACCATTACACCATAGAACCTGTCGAACAGTTGATTAACTTACTTTATCATTACTATTTAGTTTCTTATATGAATTTAAAAGGTTCTACCGAGATTTGAACTCGGATCGCTGGATTCAAAGTCCAGAATGCTAACCATTACACCATAGAACCTGTCTAACAATTGATTAACTTACTTTATCATTACTATTTAGTTTCTTATTTGAATTTAAAAAGTTTCTACCGAGACTTGAACTCGGATCGCTGGATTCAGAGTCCAGAATGCTAACCATTACACCATAGAACCTGTCGAACAATTGATTAACTTACTTTATCATTAATATTTAGATTCTTATATGAATTTAAAAGGTTCTACCGAGACTTGAACTCGGATCGCTGGATTCAAAGTCCAGAATACTAACCATTACACCATAGAACCTGTCGAACAATTGATTAACTTACTTTATCATTACTATTTAGTTTCTTATATGAATTTAAAAGGTTCTACCGAGACTTGAACTCGGATCGCTGGATTCAAAGTCCAGAATGCTAACCATTACACCATAGAACCTGTCGAACAAATGATTAACTTACTTTATCATTACTATTTAGTTTCTTATATGAATTTAAAAGTTTCTACCGAGACTTGAACTCGGATCGCTGGATTCAAAGTCCAGAATGCTAACCATTACACCAGAGAACCTGCCGAACAAGCGATTATCTTACTTTATCATTACTATTTAGTTTCTTATTTGAATTTAAAACGGTTCTACCGAGACTTGAACTCGGATCGCTGGATTCAAAGTCCAGAATGCTAACCTTCAAACCATAGAACATATCGCACAATTGATTAACTTACTTTATCATTACTATTTAGTTTCTTATATGAATTTAAAAGGTTCTACCGAGACTTGAACTCGGATCGCTGGATTCAAAGTCCAGAATGCTAACCATTACACCATAGAACATATCGCACAATTGATTAACTTACTTTATCATTACTATTTAGATTCTTATATGAATTTAAAAGGTTCTACCGAGACTTGAACTCGGATCGCTGGATTCAAAGTCCAGAAGGCTAACCATTACACCATAGAACCTGTCGAACAATTGATTAACTTACTTTATCATTACTATTTAGTTTCTTATATGAATTTAAAAGGTTCTACCGAGACTTGAACTCGGATCGGTGGATTCAAAGACCAGAATGCTAACCATTACACCATAGAACCTGTCGAACAATTGATTAACTTACTTTATCATTACTATTTAGTTTCTTATATGAATTTAAAAGGTTCTACCGAGACTTGAACTCGGATCGCTGGATTCAAAGTCCAGAATGCTAACCATTACATTATAGAACCTGTCGAACAAAGGATTAACTTACTTTATCATTACTATTTAGTTTCTTATATGAATTTAAAAGGTTCTACCGAGACTTGAACTTGGATCGCTGGATTCAAAGTCCAGAATGCTAACCATTACACCAGAGAACCTGCCGAACAAGCGATTATCTTACTTTATCATTACTATTTAGTTTCTTATTTGAATTTAAAAAGGTTCTACCGAGACTTGAACTCGGATCGCTGGATTCAAAGTCCAGAATGCTAACCTTCACACCATAGAACATATCGCACAATTGATTAACTTACTTTATCGTTACTATTTAGTTTCTTATATGAATTTAAAAGGTTCTACCGAGACTTGAACTCGGATCGCTGGATTCAAAGTCCAGAATGCTAACCATTACACCATAGAACCTGTCGAACAATTGATTAACTTAATTTATCATTACTATTTAGTTTCTTATTTGAATTTAAAAAGGTTCTACCGAGTCTTGAACCCGGATCGCTGGATTCAAAGTCCAGAATACTAACCATTACACCATTGAACCTATCGCGCAACAGATTAACTTACTTTATCATTACTATTTAGTTTCTTATATGAATTTAAAAGGTTCTACCGAGACTTGAACTCGGATCGCTGGATTCAAAGTGCAGAATGCTAACCATTACACCATTGAACCTATCGCACAACTGGTTAACTTCCTTTATCATTACTATTTAGTTTCTCATATGAATTTAAAAGGTTCTGCCGAGACTTGAACTCGGATCGCTGGATTCAAAGTCCAGAATGCTAACCATTACACCATAGAACCTATCGCGCAATCGATAAACTTACTTTATCATTAATATTTAGTTTCTCATATGAATTTAAAAGGTTCTACCGAGACTTGAGCTCGGATCGCTGGATTCAAAGTCCAGAATGCTATCCATTTCCCCATAGAACCTATCGCACAATCGATTAACTTACTTTATCATTACTATTTCGTTTTTTATATGAATTTAAAAGTTTCTACCGAGTTTCGAACTCGGATCGCTGGATTCAAAGTCCAGAATGCTAACCATTACACCATAGAACCTATCGCACGATAAATTAACTTACTTTATCATTACTATTTCGTTTTTTATATGAATTTAAAAGGTTCAACCGAGACTCGAACTCGGATTGCTGGATTCTAAGTCCAGAACGCTAACCATTACCCCATAGAACCTATCTCATAATCGATTAACTTACTTTATCATTACTATTTCGTTTTTTATATTAATTTAAAAGGTTCTACCGAGACTCGAATCGCTGGATTCAAAGTCCAGAATACTAGCCATTACACCATAGAACCTATAGCACAATCGATTAACTTACTTTATCATTACTATTTCGTTCTTTATATTAATTTAAAAGTTTCTACCGCGACTTGAAATCGGATCGCTGGATTCAAAATCCAGAATGCTAACCATTACACCATAGAACCTATCGCACTATCAATTAACTTACTTTATCATTACTATTTCGTTTTTTATATGAATTTCAAATGTTCTACCGAGACTCGAACGCGGATCGCTGGATTCTAAGTCCAGAATGCTAACCATTACCCCATAGAACCTATCGCACAATCGATTAACTTACTTTATCATTAATATTTAGTTTCTTATATGAATTTAAAAGGTTCTACCGAGACTTGAACTCGCATCGCTGGATTCAAAGTCCAGAATGCTAACCATTATACCATAGAACCTGTCGAACAATTGATTAACTTACTTTATCATTACTATTTAGTTTCTTATATGAATTTAAAAGGTTCTACCGAGATTTGAACTCGGATCGCTGGATTCAAAGTCCAGAATGCTAACCATTACACCATAGAACCTGTCTAACAATTGATTAACTTACTTTATCATTACTATTTAGTTTCTTATTTGAATTTAAAAAGTTTCTACCGAGACTTGAACTCGGATCGCTGGATTCAGAGTCCAGAATGCTAACCATTACACCATAGAACCTGTCGAACAATTGATTAACTTACTTTATCATTAATATTTAGATTCTTATATGAATTTAAAAGGTTCTACCGAGACTTGAACTCGGATCGCTGGATTCAAAGTCCAGAATACTAACCATTACACCATAGAACCTGTCGAACAATTGATTAACTTACTTTATCATTACTATTTAGTTTCTTATATGAATTTAAAAGGTTCTACCGAGACTTGAACTCGGATCGCTGGATTCAAAGTCCAGAATGCTAACCATTACACCATAGAACCTGTCGAACAAATGATTAACTTACTTTATCATTACTATTTAGTTTCTTATATGAATTTAAAAGTTTCTACCGAGACTTGAACTCGGATCGCTGGATTCAAAGTCCAGAATGCTAACCATTACACCAGAGAACCTGCCGAACAAGCGATTATCTTACTTTATCATTACTATTTAGTTTCTTATTTGAATTTAAAACGGTTCTACCGAGACTTGAACTCGGATCGCTGGATTCAAAGTCCAGAATGCTAACCTTCAAACCATAGAACATATCGCACAATTGATTAACTTACTTTATCATTACTATTTAGTTTCTTATATGAATTTAAAAGGTTCTACCGAGACTTGAACTCGGATCGCTGGATTCAAAGTCCAGAATGCTAACCATTACACCATAGAACATATCGCACAATTGATTAACTTACTTTATCATTACTATTTAGATTCTTATATGAATTTAAAAGGTTCTACCGAGACTTGAACTCGGATCGCTGGATTCAAAGTCCAGAAGGCTAACCATTACACCATAGAACCTGTCGAACAATTGATTAACTTACTTTATCATTACTATTTAGTTTCTTATATGAATTTAAAAGGTTCTACCGAGACTTGAACTCGGATCGGTGGATTCAAAGACCAGAATGCTAACCATTACACCATAGAACCTGTCGAACAATTGATTAACTTACTTTATCATTACTATTTAGTTTCTTATATGAATTTAAAAGGTTCTACCGAGACTTGAACTCGGATCGCTGGATTCAAAGTCCAGAATGCTAACCATTACATTATAGAACCTGTCGAACAAAGGATTAACTTACTTTATCATTACTATTTAGTTTCTTATATGAATTTAAAAGGTTCTACCGAGACTTGAACTTGGATCGCTGGATTCAAAGTCCAGAATGCTAACCATTACACCAGAGAACCTGCCGAACAAGCGATTATCTTACTTTATCATTACTATTTAGTTTCTTATTTGAATTTAAAAAGGTTCTACCGAGACTTGAACTCGGATCGCTGGATTCAAAGTCCAGAATGCTAACCTTCACACCATAGAACATATCGCGCAATTGATTAACTTACTTTATCGTTACTATTTAGTTTCTTATATGAATTTAAAAGGTTCTACCGAGACTTGAACTCGGATCGCTGGATTCAAAGTCCAGAATGCTAACCATTACACCATAGAACCTGTCGAACAATTGATTAACTTAATTTATCATTACTATTTAGTTTCTTATTTGAATTTAAAAAGGTTCTACCGAGACTTGAACCCGGATCGCTGGATTCAAAGTCCAGAATACTAACCATTACACCATTGAACCTATCGCGCAACAGATTAACTTACTTTATCATTACTATTTAGTTTCTTATATGAATTTAAAAGGTTCTACCGAGACTTGAACTCGGATCGCTGGATTCAAAGTGCAGAATGCTAACCATTACACCATTGAACCTATCGCACAACTGGTTAACTTCCTTTATCATTACTATTTAGTTTCTCATATGAATTTAAAAGGTTCTGCCGAGACTTGAACTCGGATCGCTGGATTCAAAGTCCAGAATGCTAACCATTACACCATAGAACCTATCGCGCAATCGATAAACTTACTTTATCATTAATATTTAGTTTCTCATATGAATTTAAAAGGTTCTACCGAGACTTGAGCTCGGATCGCTGGATTCAAAGTCCAGAATGCTATCCATTTCCCCATAGAACCTATCGCACAATCGATTAACTTACTTTATCATTACTATTTCGTTTTTTATATGAATTTAAAAGTTTCTACCGAGTTTCGAACTCGGATCGCTGGATTCAAAGTCCAGAATGCTAACCATTACACCATAGAACCTATCGCACGATAAATTAACTTACTTTATCATTACTATTTCGTTTTTTATATGAATTTAAAAGGTTCAACCGAGACTCGAACTCGGATTGCTGGATTCTAAGTCCAGAACGCTAACCATTACCCCATAGAACCTATCTCATAATCGATTAACTTACTTTATCATTACTATTTCGTTTTTTATATTAATTTAAAAGGTTCTACCGAGACTCGAATCGCTGGATTCAAAGTCCAGAATACTAGCCATTACACCATAGAACCTATAGCACAATCGATTAACTTACTTTATCATTACTATTTCGTTCTTTATATTAATTTAAAAGTTTCTACCGCGACTTGAAATCGGATCGCTGGATTCAAAATCCAGAATGCTAACCATTACACCATAGAACCTATCGCACTATCAATTAACTTACTTTATCATTACTATTTCGTTTTTTATATGAATTTCAAATGTTCTACCGAGACTCGAACGCGGATCGCTGGATTCTAAGTCCAGAATGCTAACCATTACCCCATAGAACCTATCGCACAATCGATTAACTTACTTTATCATTAATATTTAGTTTCTTATATGAATTTAAAAGGTTCTACCGAGACTTGAACTCGCATCGCTGGATTCAAAGTCCAGAATGCTAACCATTATACCATAGAACCTGTCGAACAATTGATTAACTTACTTTATCATTACTATTTAGTTTCTTATATGAATTTAAAAGGTTCTACCGAGACTTGAACTTGGATCGCTGGATTCAAAGTCCAGAATGCTAACCATTACACCATAGAACCTGTCGAACAATTGATTAACTTACTTTATCATTACTATTTAGTTTCTTATTTGAATTTAAAATGGTTCTACCGAGACTTGAACTCGGATCGCTGGATTCAGAGTCCAGAATGCTAACCATTACACCATAGAACCTGTCGAACAATTGATTAACTTACTTTATCATTACTATTTAGTTTCTTATTTGAATTTAAAAAGGTTCTACCGAGACTTGAACTCGGATCGCTGGATTCAAAGTCCAGAATGCTAACCATTACACCATAGAACATATCGCACAATTGATTAACTTACTTTATCATTACTATTTAGTTTCTTATATGAATTTAAAGGTTCTACCGAGACTTGAACTCGGATCGCTGGATTCAAAGTCCAGAATGCTAACCATTACACCAGAGAACTTGCCGAACGATTGATTATCTTACTTTATCATTACTATTTAGTTTCTTATTTGAATTTAAAAAGGTTCTACCGAGACTTGAACCCGGATCGCTGGATTCAAAGTCCAGAATACTAACCATTACACCATTGAACCTATCGCACAACTGATTAACTTACTTTATCATTACTATTTAGTTTCTTATATGAATTTAAAAGGTTCTACCGAGACTTGAACTCGGAACGCTGGATTCAAAGTCCAGAATGCTAACCATTACACCATTGAACCTATCGCACAACTGATTAACTTACTTTATCATTACTATTTAGTTTCTCATATGAATTTAAAAGGTTCTGCCGAGACTTGAACTCGGATCGCTGGATTCAAAGTCCAGAATGGTAACCATTACACCATAGAACCTATCGCGCAATCGATAAACTTACTTTATCATTAATATTTAGTTTCTCATATGAATTTAAAAGGTTCTATCGAGACTTGACCTCGGATCGCTGGATTCAAAGTCCAGAATGCTATCCATTACCCCATAGAACCTATCGCACAATCGATTAACTTACTTTATCATTACTATTTAGTTTTTTATATGAATTTAAAAGGTTCTACCGAGACTCGAACTGGGATCGCTGGATTCAAAGTCCAGAATGCTAACCATTACACCATAGAACCTATCGCACAAGCAATTAACTTACTTTATCATTACTTTTTCGTTTTTTATATGAATTTAAAAGGTTCTACCGAGACTCGAACTCGGATCGCCGGATTCTAAGTCCGGAACGCTAACCATTACCCCATAGAACCTATCGCACAATCGATTAACTTACTTTATCATTACTATTTCGTTTTTTATATTAATTTAAAAGGTTCTACCGAGACTCGAACTCGGAACGCTCGATTCTAAGTCCAGAATGCTAACCATTTCCACATAGAACCTATCGGACAATCGATTAACTTACTTTATCATTACTATTTCGTTTTTTATGAATTTAAAAGGTTCTACCGAGACTCGAACTCGGATCTCTGGCCTCAAAGTCCAGTATGCTAACCATTACACCATAGAACCTATCGCACAATCAATTAACTTACTTTATCATTACTATGTCCTTCTTTATATTAATTTAAAAGGTTCTACCGAGACTCGAATCGCTGGATTCAAAATCCAGAATACTAACCATTACACCATAGAACCTATCGCACAATCGATTAACTTACTTTATCATTACTATTTCGTTCTTTATATTAATTTAAAAGGTTCTACCGCGACTTGAAATCGGATCGCTGGATTCAAAGTCCAGAATGCTAACCATTACACCATAGAACCTATCGCACAATCAACTAACTTTCTTTATCATTACTATTTCGTTTTTTATATTAATTTAAAAGGTTCTCCCTTGACTTGAAATCGGATCGCTGGATTCAAAATCCAGAATTCTAACCATTACACCATAGAACCTATCGCACAATCGATTAACTTACTTTATCATTACTATTTCGTTTTTTATATGAATTTAAAAGGTTCTACCGCGACTTGTAATCGGATCGCTGGATTCAAAGTCCAGAATGCTAACCATTACACCCTAGAACCTATCGCACAATCGATTAACTTACTTTATCATTACTATTTCGTTTTTTATATGAATTTAAAAGGTTCTACCGAGACTTGTATTCGGATCGGTGGATTCAAAGTCCAGAATGCTAACCTTTACACCATAGAACCTATCGCACAATCGATTAACTTACTTTATCATTACTATTTTGTTTTTTATATTAATTTAAAAGGTTCTACCGAGACGTGAATTCGGATCGCTTGTGTCAAAGTCCAGAATGCTAACCATTACACCATAGAACCGTTCGCCCAATTGGCTAACATACTTTATCATTACTATTTAGTTTCTTATATGAATTTAAAGGGTTTTACCGAGACTTGAACTCGGATCGCTGGATTCAAAGTCGAGAATGGTAACCATTACACCATAGAACCTACCGAATAATTGATTAACTTACTTTATCATTACTATTTAGTTTCTTATATAAATTTAAAAGGTTCTATCGAGACTAGAACTCGGATCGCTGTATTCAAAGTCCAGAATGCTAACCATTACACCATAGAACCGTTCGCCCAATTGGCTAACATACTTTATCATTACTATTTAGTTTCTTATATGAATTTAAAAGGTTTTACCGAGACTTGAACTCGGATCGGTGGATTCAAAGTCCAGAATGCTAACCATTACACCATAGAACCTGTCGAACAATTGATTAACTTACTTTATCATTACTATTTAGTTTCTTATATGAATTTAAAAGGTTCTACCGAGACTTGAACTCGGATCGCTGGATTCAAAGTCCAGAATGCTAACCATTACGCCATAGAACCTATGGAATAATCGATAAACTTACTTTATCATTACTATTTAGTTTCTTATATGAATTTAAAAGGATTTACTGAGACTTGAACTCGGATCGCTGGATTCAAATTCCAGAATGCTAACCATTACAATATAGAACCTTTCGAATAATTAAATAACTTGCTTTATCATTACTATTTTGTTTCTTAAATGAATTTAAATGGTTCTACCGAGACTCGAATTGCTGGATTCAAAGTCCAGAATGCTAACCATTACACCATAGAATATATCGCACAATCGATTAACTTACTTTATCATTACTATTTAGTTTCTTATATGAATTTAAAGGTTCTACCGAGACTTGAACTCGGATCGCTGGATTCAAAGTCCAGAATGCTAACCATTACACCATAGAACCTATCGCACATGCGTTTAACTTACTTTATCATTACTATTTAGTTTCTTATATGAATTTAAAAGCTTCTACCGAGACTCGAATCGCTGGATTCAAAGTCCAGAATGCTAACCATTACACCATAGAACCTATCGCACAATCGATTAACTTACTTTGTCATTACTATTTAGTTTCTTATATGAATTTAAATGGTTCTACCCAGACTAGTACTCGGATCGCTGGATTCAAATTCCAGAATGCTAACCATTACAACACAGAACCTCAGGAGCTCTTGATTATTATATACTTTGTTATTACTTTTTAATTTCTTATATGATTTTTAATAGTTCAACCGAGACTTAAACACCGATCGCCGGATAAAAGTCCAGATCTCTAACCATTACACCAGAGAACCTCCCGCTCTCCGGATTATTATATTTTATCATTACTTTTTAATTTCTTATATGAATTTAAAAGTTTCTACCGAGACTCGAATAGCTGAATTCAAATTCCAGAATACTAACCATTACACCATAGAACCTCACGGGCCCCGATTATTATTTACTTTATCACTATTTAATTTCTTATATGATTTTAAATGGTTCAACCGAGTCTTGAACACTGATCGCTTGATATAAATTCCAGAATGCCAACCATTACAACACAGTTCCTCTCGATTTTTATATTTTATTATAACTTTATAGTTTCTTATATGAATTTAAAAGGTTCTACCGAGACTCGAACTCGAATCGCTGGCTTCAAATCCATAATGCTAACCCTTATACCATAGAATTCATCGTTCTCCTGATTCACATGCTTTATCATCACTATTTAGTTTCTTATATGAATTTCAAAGGTTCTACCGAGACTCGAACTCGAATCGCTGGCTCCAAAGTTCAGAATGCTAACCATTACTCCATAGAACCCATCGCGCTCCTGGTTCACATGCTTTATCATTACTATTTCACTTCTCATGTGATTTTTAAAAGTTTTACCGAGACTCGAACTCTTTTCGCTGGATTCAAATTCCATAAATCTCACTATTACCCCATAAAGCTCTTGCCCCCTGTTTTTGTTTTATTTTACATGGCTCTCTAATTTCTCATTTGTTCTACCGGGATACGAAATCGGATTGCTGGATTCAGTGTCCAGATTGCTAGTCATTACACAATAGAACTGAATTCCCCTTCTTCTTATTTTACTCTTCACTACTATTCTATTTCTTATGTGATTTTAAATATTTCTCTTAGAAACTTTAGTCAAATCGCTGGATCCAATGACCAGAATGCCATCCATTACAACTTCGTACCGCATGCGTCTCATGATTATTTTATTTTTTTATTACTATTTAATTTTTCATCTGATTTCAAATGGTTCTACTCAGAAATACATATACAAGAATATACGTTTCTGTGTAAGATAATAAATTGCATCCGCGTCGTGGTTAAGACGATAAACTACATCCGATGGCAAGGCCTTTGATCAGGATGTTTTGTCGTTCATGGAACCACCTCTTATTTGTTGGTGTTTCCACGTCAACTCTGACCCGATGTATCATGGTCCCACCTTTGGGTATTTTGTTAATCCTCGCTAAACGTGTCAAAACTTTATGAATATATAACTATATATTTTAATACAGGATTACTTTTTTTGAAAAATTATTACCAACACTATATTTTTGAAAAAGAAAAATATTGCCAGGTTACCTCTTTGAAGAAAATATTGCCTGCAATACAATTTAATATATATATATATATATATATATATATATATATATATATATATATCACCAGCAATACATTTTTGGGAAGAAATATTACCAAAAATAAAAATCTTTTCGGTATTTATTATCCCACTGATATTGATATGCCGTAAACAAAACAAAACTAAATCAGGCAAGTGGATATTTCCGAAACTGATATTAGGTTTTTTCAAAACTGTATCATGACATACTACGAGACAGATGTCTATGAATCTTAGACTATCGACAACAATATCTGGCTCGTTGAAATATCGCAGAACCCGTTATAAATCAATGAATATTTTGTTGGAATTTCTAGAATATCATCCACTTTTGAAATAATGCCAGGTGCTGGGTCCATTAACTCTGACTTCGTCTGTGAACAGCTGGACAGCCTTCTTCTTTGAAGAAATACCAAAAACAATATCTTTGATCAGCAGAGCAAGAGCTTTCAAATAACCTGACAATTTTCGGTTTATACACAGCGAATGACTCACCAAAGATCTGATATATATTTGGCTTCAATCATTATTTCGTCTGGATGCTGTTCCTTCAAGCCCATGTTCTTGTCTATGGCACCATGTTTCTGATAAATGGATGCAAAAAACAAACTGCTTTTGCCATGCAATTTAGCTTGCAAAAATAGGACAGGTAGATTATCTTTTGATCTTTAATAATATTTAATATAGGTTCCTCCTCATGCTTGCTGAAAAAAAAGGCCTAGAAAAAAGAGGCTCCAAACTTAATAAAAATAAAGTTTTATCGTGAAAATGTTTTGTTATTATTAAGAGGAAAGACCAAAGTATATTTTTAATTACTTTTTAAATATTTTCTTACATCTTCGTAATTTTGTTTTTTGTTGGTTTTTTTTTACGTCAGCGGTCGACGTAATATTTACACTTAAGTTTAAGTGAAAACTTTAAGTGAAAAACAAATTTATTTGCAAATTGTTGCAAAAATCAAATAATTGTCGGATTTTAATGAAACTTTCATGATTTATAAATGAATTAAATTATTTTTTTAATTGGTTTTTAGAAAATGTTGGCTAAAATATGTTATATGTATGTTACCATCACCCCAATTAATTTCACGAAATTTCAAGAAATTAAATTACAATCTCAAAATTTGTTTTATTAGTTAAAAGCAGGACACCTTGCAGCTTGCAAATCATCAGTTTTCATTTGTAAAATGTAACCGAGAGTCTGCTCTAAATCGTAAAATAAAAAATGCAATAAAACTATAGCATTAGTTAATTAAGAAAGCATTTGATTGCTTTGATAAATAAGATTTATTAAAAACACCCTTGTCGTAAGAAAGAAATGACTTTTTACACGAATTTTAAAATGTTAATTATAATTTATAATATTATAAATCGCTCAAAATTCTGCATTGCTTAAATCCAGTTCGGGGATATTTTTATTCAGTGAAAACTATATTCACGAATCAAAAATTGAAAAGCTCAAAAAATTTTTTACCCAAATATGTTTTTTTAAATTTATTTATTTATTTGTGTGTATATAAAATATTACGTAACTTACCCCTGTTTGAAACTATGGTCGACCAAACACGACATAATCAGAAAATAAGACCGATGACTCTAGTAAATTTAAATTCAACATTCCTAAAATTAGATTACGAAGAATATTTTCCAACATTTTTAAGATTACTGAGTACCCACGCGTCATTTTCTTAAATTGTTTTAACAGAAAAAGTCTCCGTAGAATAACAGTAAAAGTGTTGACAGATTTTATCATCATTTTTTAAGTGATCGATGAGTGACATATGACGTGGATAAGCGCGTAATCGCCGCTACCGTTTGTTTTAAAAATCCATTTCTCTGTTATTCTAAACTTAAAATAAATAATATTTTTTTCAAATCAGATTATTTATGCCCTCAAATAAAGTTTCAGAAAAGTAGATTTTATTTTTGGAAGATTTTTAAAATCTAGAATTAACTTTTTGTTTACAAATGTGTCAAAATGGCCGATATTTTTTTTATTTTTATCGATTTTCTGAAAGCGACCAAACGTCCAGATTCTAATCAATATAATTTCTATTTGAAATACACCAGAGTATTTTGCTTCCTGGAAATAGTCAATTTAATGATTTAGCTTTAAATTAAATGTAAAAAGAAAGCGTCAAGAATGCTTTTCCTTTTTAAAAATTCATTTTAAAACTTAGGTATCGAAATTGAGTGGAGGCACCTGGTTTAATTTGTTTTTGTTTCCAATTATTATAAGTAAAATGTGCTTTACAGTTTATTTTAAAAAAGACAAGATGTGTAGCTGTCAGCAAGTAAAGAATCCCAAGACGCAAACTATGATTTGGAGATATCAAACTGTTACGGGAACTTACCCATAACGATAATGGACTCTACCGCGCCTCTGTGCGTGACTCTTGTCGAACTCTCTGCTTTGGCAGAGAGGAACCCGGTCGAGGCTTTGCCGCAGGGCAAAGTGTCGTCCGGGGAGGTAAACAGTCCCTGAACCCGTTTATACGGGTTCTAAATGGGCATATTTTTGGCCGAGCCTCGGGGAGCCCACATTAAACCGGCCTTGTGCCACATTCGACCCACGTGGGAGGGTTGTTAAATATCAAGGACCGAGTCGAGACGCAGTCTCCGACTGTGCGCGACTCTTGTCGAACTCTCTGCCTTGGCAGAGAGGAACCTGGACGAGGCTTTGCCGCCGGGCAAAGGGTCGACCGGGGAAGTAGACAATCCCTGGACTCGTTTATACGGGTTCTAATGGGCATATTTTTGGCCGAGCCTACGGGCTCGGAACACCCACATTAAGCCGGCCTTGTGCTACATGCGACCCACGTGGGAGGGTTGTTAAATATAGGAACGAGTCGAGACGCAGTCTCGGAATGTGCGCGACTCCTGTCGAACTCTCTGCTTTGGCAGTGGGGAACCCGGACGAGGCTTTGCCGAAGGGCAAAGTTTCGTCCGGGGTGGTAGACAAGCCCTGGACTCGTTTATACCGGTTCTTAAGGAAGTATTTTTGGCCGAGCTTACGGGCTCGGAGAAACCCACGTTAAACTCGGCCTTGTGCCACATACTTTCCTCATGGGGGGACTGTTAAATATATATCGAGACCTAAAGAGTTAAGACAATATTTAGTTCACTCTAAACCAGACTGACAGTTAATACTAACACCTTCAACTTCTTGTATTATATTTCTGTTGTAATATATCTTTGTTATTTTCTACTCTTGTGTTCGTGTTGTTCTTCCTTCGTCCTAACCTTGGACCATAACCGTGGTGCGAGGATATTGGACCATAACACAAACAAATATAGAACTTTAAACAACTGGGGAAGTGGTTTAGCAGATGACTGGAAATGTGACATCAAAATCCGAAGGCAGACTCGAATAGCAAATGCTGCATACGAACAGATAAGTAAAGTACTATGAACCAGAAACACTTCGCCAGAAACAAGAAAAGAGTGCTTAACTGATCCATTTTTATGGTGGAGAATACTGGACAATTTCCTCACAGATCAATAGAAGACTAGGGACAATATAAATGTTTGATTCTATTGACAATTCCATCGCCATAGCAGGTAAACAGCGAAAATGCCTGAAGGAAAAATACAATATAGAAAACAAATACCTAGAATCAGAAACACAAATGAAATTTCTTGGACATATAATGAGGAAGGAGGATTGGAAAACTTGACACTCGCAGGGCATGTCGAAAGAAAAACGGACAGGGAATGGCTGCGAGCCTTTTAGCTGACCAGCTTGTGTAAATAGATAACAGAATGCACGATGGAAGGAATGAAAAAACAAACAAACAAAAAACAAAACAAAAACACAAATGCTATTAGCTACAATAGATAGGAAGTTGTGGAAAGACATGTTTACCCACGTCTTGAAGGAACACGGCATACAGAAGATATATATTTACTTGGTTCGAAAATAAGTAAACAATTACGTCGCATCGTTGAGTCTGTAAGCATTTAATTCGTTGAGAAATGGATAAATATTGTCCGTTTATCTTTGGATCTCGGCCACGAAATGCGTCGACGATCAAGCAAAGTCGAACAGGGCCTTATAAACGCTAATCTTTGTCAGAGTCTCAAAACATTCATATCTTCTCAGTTTTGTATCCTAACGTAAACAAAGAAGGTTTCTAAAGAATCATGGATTTTTAATTTATTGATCCGCACTTCTTGAGAAATTGCTTTGTTTACGTCAGGATACGAAGCTAAGAAAGTATGAATGTTCCAGAGAGTCGGCGTTTATAAAAAAAAAACACTATTTGACTATGCTTGATTGTTGACGTACTCCGCAACTAAGTTTTTCTAAAGCACATCGGATCTAACAACGGTTTTCTCCATATTAATATTTCTCTGAATTTGCTTCATTCTGGAATGGGCAGATGTTTATCGTTTATATTTGCCTTTATAATCATTATTTGGCTTTGCGGTTGCGTAAATATTGTTTGTTATATTTGAGTTTATGAGAATTTACTTGGCAGGTGGACCATTTGGATGGTTCTTGGGGTATGCACTGGGCGTGTTCTACGCCGAGTCGTCATAGAAAAGGGTAGAGTATTATATATCCTTAAGACGAAGAAAAATTGTCCTGAAATTTCTGTTCTAGGTAATAGTAAATTAAAATTTAAAGAAAGAAGGAAGTTGAAAAAATCTTGTGAAAGGTGGCGTTAATGGTAATATTAACTGTTTACTTTGATTAACCAAGCAGGGAGTGCTTTTCTTCACTTTCCGGTGGCCAATATCGGTTCTCTTCATCTCTGATGGTAAGGATAATATTAGCATTTTTCATATAAGGAAATATTCTGTATTCACTGGTCGAGCAGACAGTGGCACTTTCAGTTAGAATTTATGAAATCTTACGATTAAAACAATTTTTCATGAAGTCGACTATCTTTCCCTTTCTAGTGTTGATAGGGATTTCTTTCCTTAATGTTTGTTTGAAGTAACGGCGAAAGCTAATATCTTTATTATTTCATTGTTTACTCTTCGAGTTACATGTGAAAACCGTTTTAACTGTTTCTACTGTTGAAAGTTCCTAAGTTTCTGTTGTTAGGTACAGTTTTTTGTTTATGAAAGTGTAGCGCCCGTCCACAAAATAATGGTCTTTGCCAAGACCTAGATGCTTCATTAGGTGATAAGCGTCACAATTAAAAACATCATTACTGGCGCACTTGGAATAGTCTCCTAAAAAGTTACGTGCGAAGAATTGGCAATATAAAGAATTTAAAGCATCCAGTTTATTCGCTGGTTCTGTTTTTACTACAGAACAATTGTTAACAATTGAATCTTGCGACTATTCAATAAGATAGTGAAACGCTCGTCTGTTAAATAAATACCAAAAACAAATAAGATAGAAAAAATATTGAAAAGATAGAATCAAACCGAAAAATCTCATGTCAAGGCTGTTTGAATTCGCTTTTGTTTTCTTCCAAAGCGCTTTGACAGTGAAAGAAACCGTTTCAATAAGCTTAGGGATTTGCTGGCGCATGCCTTCACCTATAACCAGATGTTCGATTCGCCGCAGAAGGCATATCCTTTACTTCTGTTTCCGAATAGAAATGAATAGAGGATCCGTTTGCTAGAAGCCGCATAGTACTCGGTAAGCAGTTTCTATTTTTTGCCTATCCGAACGCCATAAATCAACACGTATCTGAAACCTGTGCTTCTCTTTTTACTTGTGGTAGGAAGCAGAAAGATAATGGCGGCTGATAACATTCTTTGTTCTAAAAGACGAAAATATGCCTTCTTTCTCGAAATTAAACTCCGATGACTTTTTACCTATTTAAGATTCCCCAAACAACAGTTTCGTCTCATTTTCTTATTCCGTCGTAAGGAAAATATATGTCTAGAATGGTAAAAGTTCACAGACTAAGCCTAAAAAAATATTAGTTCTTCAGGGACCAGAGACACAACAATAAAAAAAATCTAGAAAATTCTTTTAAACCTTTCTTATGTCTCCGATCACCAATATTTAGAGTTTGAATACTTAGTATACTTAGTGTAGCAATTTAAGATTTTTTTTCGGTTGTTTTTTTTTTTACGGCTTGTAAACCTTTTGTAGATTATTTAAAATCAGGAAATATGCTTCATTTGTAAGAGTTTTTTTTTAAGACAATAATAATTTACTGATGCAAGTCCTGCTAATTAACCTACAGCTGGAGGGAGAAAAGGTGGATTTATACCTTTCTCAATGTCATCTGCAATATAGTGAAAATAACGAACCCGACTGGAATTGTTACTCGACACTCCGATTTACAATACACGCACATATCCAAACTTACAGCACAAGGCATCTTCCATGCGGTCACTCAACTAAGTACTGAGCAGACTTCGGTGATCGTAAAGAAACCTGTCTTTAAGCCTCCGATGTTTTTGGAGTGACATTACCATAAACCTGGAAAAAGGAGACGCTTCATGTCATATAGAAATTGCCAGATACCTACTGATGACTTAGAATGAATTCGTCTTGCATCCTCTCTCCTGTCGTCGTAGTGCCGGCCACTTTCCACGGCATGCAGCAATTAACATCATCAAAAGAGGTTTGGATGCAGCTGGGTTCCCTTCCCAAATCGAACCCGTAGGCCTCGACCGTGGTGATGGAAAGCGGCCGGATGGCATTACCATCTTCCCTTTTAAAATGGGTAAGTCGTTGATTTGGGATGCGACCTGTGCAGATACATTTTCGGCCGGTAATTTGATCAGCTCCACGGTTGAGCCGGGGTTCGTCGCCCGAGATGCAGAGATAAAAAATATAGCTAAATATTCTTCTCTTGCTGATAGATTTTTTTTTGCTCCTGTGGCAGTGGAGACCTCAGGGTTTATTGGCCCACGTTCGATGGCGTTCCTTCGGAGGATTGGCGAGATTGCGTCTCGATTAAGGAACGAGCCTCGTGAAACGGAGTGGCTCTTGCAGCATGTCTCACTGGTGACGGTTCGAGGTAATGCTTTCTCCATCATAGCGGCTGGCAGAGGATAGAAAAAAATGTTTATAGTTACGTTGTTCTGGAATTGTCATCATTGGTCGACTGAACTTGCTTTGTTTCAATGACTTTTGTTTTGTTATTATTAGTTACTTTGTTCATTAAAATATGTTATTTCGCATATTTATCAAATCAACAACTACAGGGCAATATTTATATTGCTACAATTTACAACCTGAGTCAAAAGAGAAAATGATTTATAAAAGAAAAAGAAAAAGAGTAATTCTCGACTGTCATTACAATGAAGATAATCATTAGTCAGTTTATCTACCACTAGTTTAGTGTCCATCGTTTCTCTAAAGGCAAGTTGATCAAATTTATATCTAAATTTAGTTTCGCCATTTAAAATACTATATTTATTTGAAAATGTATTCAGTTTAAATATAGAAGTCTCCAAAATGACTTCAAAGTATTGCTTTATACTCTTTTCTTATAACCAAGCTGTTGTTTCCATACAAAAAGGAAAATTAATCCGTGTGAGATGAGATGTCAACATTAATTCCATTCAAGTTGTGTTTATGAACGATTGTGTGTGAGGATGTATATTTTAATTCAATAACAAACAGAAATAATTCTGAAAATTCAAAAAAAAAGGTAATTTAAAAAATAATTTTATTCATTATAATTTCCAAAATTTTCAAATAATCTTATAATTGAGAGTTTAAAAAGTTACTTTCTCAAAATTAGACGAAGTGAAGGCATCACGTGATTAAATGCATCCGTGATTTGTTAACACACATGGACTGTAATAATCCGTTTGTTATTTTATCATTTCTTTCATCTCTTTTCTTTTCTTATTATATATATATATCGATTTCATTTGATGTATTTCAGTCTGTTCATTATCTATCTATCTATCTATCTATCTATCTATCTATCTATCTATCTATCTATCTATCTATCTATTTCACTCTATTCACTATCTATCTATCTATCTGTCTATCTATCTATGTATCTATCTATTTCAGTCTGGTCATTATCTATATATCTTTCACAGTCCGTTCATATCTATCTATCTATCTATCTATCTATCTCAGTCTGTTCATATCTATCTACCTATCTACTATCTGTCTATCTATTTCAGTTTGTTCATTATCTATCTATCTATCTATATATATATATATATATATATATATATATATATATATATATATATATATATATATATCAGTTTGTCCATTATCTATCTATCTATCTATCTATCTATCAGTCTATATATCTCAGTTTGTCCATTATCTATCTATCTATCTATCTATCTCAGTCTGTTCATATTTATCTACCTTTCTACTATCTGTCTATCTATTTCATTTTGTTCATTATCTATATATATATATATATATATATATATATATATATATATATATATATATATATATATATATATCAGTTTGTCCATTATCTATCTATCTATCTATCTATCTATCTATCTATCTATCTATCTATCTATCTATCTATCTATTTCAGTCTGTTCATTATCTATACATCTTTCTCAGTCCGTTCCTATCTATCTATCTATCTATCTACTTATCTATCTATCTCAGTCTGTTCATATCTATCTACCTATCTACTATCTGTCTATCTATTTCAGTTTGTTCACTATCCATCTATCTATATATTCTCTTTCTATTTAACTGTCTGCAGTGAGCATCAAAACAATTGGCTCTGTTCAATAAAAAAAGTAGTCTTTGTGGCAGACTTAAATTTTAACAATGATAAATGAAATGAAAAATTTATATTTTTATGAATTTTCTCTGAATGCATTTCACCCGAAATTTTGAAAATCATTTAAATAAACCTCAAGTAATGAACCAGCCAAAAAATTTCAAAGATCAAAATTATTTGCCGGTTTAATAGATAATCAATCGTGTATCCTTTTAAAGCAAGTAACTGGAACCGAGCCGCCAGATCACGACCAATAATATTGCTGATTCTTCTTTGGATCTTATCAAGGAGATCTAGGTTAACAGCAAGGGCACTGGACCCCATATGACAGCAGTATTATAAGCATCGTCGAATGGTAGACTTATAGATATGCAAGATAGGTTCCGGATAGAAAAATTGTTTCGCCCGACACAGTGAAACATTTTTCTTAGCAGCTGATCTACTGATGGATTCAATGTAGCTCTTCAGCCTCATCTCAGTTGAGAATGTTAGCTCGAGAAGGTACAATGAGTCAATTTCTTGGGGGATAGCATCAGCTATACTGATGGAAGTCAGAGAAGGGTCTCTCAGATGATTAATGGAAAGAAGTTTAGTTTTAGGGGCGTTAAAATCGACAAGTCATCATTTGCCCCAATTAACGAAGGTTTTGAGGTTGTTTTCTACATCCGCTGCCATTCTGACGCTATCAGACTGATCAGCTTTACTATTGAGGCAGGGGTAAATGGTAGTGACGTCAGCATAGATGCCATATTGAGGGCTGAAGTCATCGGGAAGGTCGTCAATGAAGATTTAAAACAGCTTAGGACCAAGGATGGAGCCTTGGAGGACCATAACCCTAACGCTAACCCTAACCCTAACCCGCGTTAGTACGAAAGGCTTTCATTTCACGATTTGATAGGAACAAATGGATCTGCTCAAAATGTGTCCGAAGACCTGAGTGCCAAGCCCTGTCAAAAAGCTTTCGAGATATTCAATGCTACCGTCAGGGCTTCATCGTTTTTGCCTAGAGCATAATACTCTTTTCGCCATTAACGTTAGTACATCAGCAGTTGATCTGGAGAAAGAAAGCCGTATGGCTTGTCTGAGAAAAGACCCTCTGATGAGAGATGAGGAACCAATTCAGCATTGATTAAGGTCTCTAGGAGTTCCCCAAAAAGAGGCAGAATGTTAATAGGTCGATAGTTGGATGGGTCAGACGGTTCACCACAATTCTTAAAAACTGGAACAACAGACGATGAATTCCAGTAAGCAGGAAAACAGGAGGTATCGAGGCATTTATTATACAGATTAGAGAAAACAGGGGCCAGTTCGGGAGCACGCTCCTTAATGACTATGCTTTGTGGAGATCAAGGTTAGAGATGAGAGCAGAGACCATGGAAGGGGTTATATGTATATCACTAAATTTCCGCAATCATCGTTAGGACATCAGTAGTTTACCTGGAAAAACGAAAGCCGTATTGTTTGTCTGATTAAAAGATAATCTGCGATCAGAGGCGATGAATCAGCATTGATTAGGGCTTCTGGGAGTTTCCTAAAAAGAGGTAGAAGGCTAATAGGCCGATGTCTGGAGGTGACGAGCGCTTCACCAGAGTTCTTAAAAACAGACAACTACTTCCAGCAGGCAGGAAAGCAAGGGGCAGTGAGGCATTTATTTTACAGTTTAGAGAGAACAGGGGCTAGTTCGGGAGCACACTTCTTAATGACTATTACAGGAATACCATCGCGTCCACATGCTTTGTAGGGATCAAGGTTAGAGATGATAGCTTGGAAGGAGTTATATGCATATCACCGAACAGAGAATCAGTTTTAAGTGGGAAGTTAGGCAGGGATAATTCAGATTAGTCAAGAGTAGAGTTTGAGGAGAATTTACACACAAAGCATACAACTTTATCAGCAACGGATGATAACACCTCAAATTGAATGAAGAGTGGGGGATAGAGATCTTGCACTAATTTAGTACCTATAACAGAAACGTCAGTAGACACAAGACCCAAAGTTTTTAGAGGCTATGCGGTGCTTTTTTTCCCAGCAAACAGGGACTTAGCTTCTTTGTGAACTCGCTTACTTGAACGAGCAGTAGCAAATAGGCACCTGTTATAACGAGAGCTGTCACGCTGGTATAGCCAGAAATAGTTGTTTACACTCACAATATCTGTATATATTCTTCAGTCTCTCTCATTGTCTATATATATTTCTCTCTCTCTACACACACACGCACACACACACACATATATGTATATATATATATATATATATATATATATATATAGAGAGAGAGAGAGAGAGAGAGAGAGAGATCTATCGATTGCGTTTAAACATTAAACAGACTATCGCTTCTGGGTGTTGACTTCAACGTCCACTTTTATATTTACATACGCTCTATCCCTGATATTTAGCACTTTAACCCATAAATATAGCATACCTTAAAAATATATTTTATCATTTATATACATATATATATATATATATATATATATATATATATATATATATATATATGAATGAGGCACGGTGTAGTAATGGATAGCGGCTGGGAAAGGTGTGAACCCTCTTCTTCTCCATCCAACTGTGGGTAAATAGCAGGACAGACTGGGTTCTATAGCCTTGGATGGCAACTGGTCTAGGAGAAGAACAACTCTAAATTCAAAACCTGCGGAGGGACGATTAGGGAACTGTAATTCACCAGGTTTCTGTATTCGGCTCTTCAAAAAGTGTGGATGGTCCTGCACAAAACCTTCACCACTATAATCAAATCTGATGTGCTGTTGTCGGGCTGTCGGTTTCCTTGGAACTGATCTACTTGACCCTCATACGTCGAATTCGACGGGAGAGTCGAGTATGTGTATGTGTGTGTGTGTGTGTGTGTGTGTGTCTGTCTGTCTGTCTGCTTGTGTGTCTTTCTCTATAATAATCTGTATGTTCTTTATTGACAGTGATCTTAATTTTTCTTGTGTGTTGCATTAGGGCTTACGCAGAAACATTCTCGAGTGCTTCCGCTCGATAAGTACCAGTTATCCGAATATTTCTGCGTAACACCCAAAGAATCCCTTCTCTCTCACTCTCACTTTATCTCTTTGCCCCTCTCCCTATCCTTCTCTCTCTCTCTCTCTCTCTCTCTCTCTCTCTCTATATATATATATATATATATATATATATATATATATATGTGTGTGTGTGTATGTATATATATATGTATATACATGTATGTATGTGTGTGCATGCTCGTGAGCGCTTTTATGCATTCTTCTTGTTTTTATCATTCCTTATTTTCTGTGACCCGAACAAAACATTTATTTATTTATTTATTTTCCCTTTGTTAGACTAAAAAGTGGAGGAGTAGGAAAACTACACAGTAAAATATATCGACGTTAAACTAATTCTTAAAACTATCAATTTATATCATCAGTGTGGATAGACGTCCGGTTGTCTCTAGCTAGGATCGAAACCCGACTGAATTTGCGACAGTCGAAACTTCTACCAGTAAGCCGCCGGCGCACGGCAGGGATGAAGGTGAATTATAGCGTGTTTATTTTTAGATTTAGATAAGCACACAGTGACTGACAGTGACTCAGTTCTGCCGAAGAGTCGTGAAATATTAGCTTAAATAGTCACTGTTTACAAACTCACACCTCAAACCAAAGAGCTCAACCGAAATTAATTTTTCAGGAGCCAATATATATATATATATATATATATATATATATATATATATATATATATATATATATATATATATATATATTAAACATGTAGTATTGAATGTTAAAGACAACATAGTCTTGCATATTTTCTTTTGAATTTTCTCATATTCTCTAATGAGACTTTTTATTTGAAAATGGTTTCGAAATAAGTATTGCCCATACGATGACCTAGCGCTTTCGAACATCATTGTTCATCTTCAGGGTCAATATTTTTAGTCAAATTTCTTTTTTTTAAACAAACATTTGCCAATTATCTTGTAGCGTAATCATATTGCTACTTTTTTTTACAAACTAAAAACGTTAAAATCCTTTTAAATTCAAAAGACGCGATGATGTTATCACGTTGTCTTTAACATTCAATACTACATGTTTAAAAGAAAAGTTGCTGCCAATTTACACACACACACACACACACACACACATATATATAGGAAGAGGTTATAGTTGTTCCAATGAGAGAAAAGTGTTTATATTAAAAAGAAGAGAGGTACCGCAAACGTTTTTGGTTGTAATGTGGATTTTGTTTTAAATATTATGTTTTATTTTCCATAACTTTACTACTCGTGTTTCTGGTCTCACGACCGTCTTCAAAAATATATTGCTAGTAATATTTTTTTCAAAAAAGTATTGCTGGTATTAAAAACTATTTTTATAATTTCATAGTGTTTTGACCCCTTTTGGAGGTTAGGGGGGGGTAACGGTTTGCCCATAGCTGGGACCGTGACTGGTTCTACCACTCCGGGCCAGGGAGCACGTGGGAACACCAGCAATTAAGACAGAGTTCGATTCTACTCAAAATCTCCCGATCAAAGCTCTTGCTGTCGGATGTAGCTTATAGTCTTACCCAGGACGGGGATATAGTTTATCGTCATACCTAGGACTTACCAGGGTTAAGGTGAAGACATCATCAGTAGGATGTTGGATGTAGTCAATGACAGAATTTTATAGACGATATTTGGCACTGAACTGCAAGGGTGACGTGCAAAAATATCCTACTTACTGGACAATGGATAAGACCGAATTATTTCGAGTCAAATGGAAATTGCAGGAATGCAGAGTCGGGCTTTGTGTCGTTTAATGCATACGCAACCGAAAATCCTATGATGACTTGTATAATAAAATTTGTGTAAAGTACGTTTTTTCATTGTCATTAATTTGACTCTAATATTTTTTTACTTCTCATTGAGGTATTTACATCGTTAACCTACGACTTGTACATCAACATGGCAAATCAGACGAGGGAAAACACCGTAATTCCCCATGTATAATACGCCTTCATTCATAATACGCACCCCTAAAATTGTGCTGAAAGTGTTGAAAAATAGTTCTACTAATGAATAATGCGCACCCCGTGTTTGGTAATCAAACCCTATTAAATTGTATCTCTCTACAGTCAGCGTCTTCTATTCTTATAAAAATGGTTTTAAACATTGGATAATATTATTCTAATTTAGTTTTATGATAATTCTTATTTTATTTTACATTTGTAAGTATTGTTAGGTACATATGATTGTATCTGACATCCTTATGGGGTCGCAAACGCCGAATGTTAGTGTCAAATTGTCGTATCTTTGTGGTGAGTAGTCATTTTGCAACTGGGATCGACCTATGAAACGGCAAGAAATTTTATTTGCTATACGGTCAAACTCTCTGCCTTCGGGCAGAGAGGAACCCAGACGAGGATATGCCGAAGGGCAGAGTCTATGCGGGTTTTACGGTTAATTTTTGGCCGAGCCTAAGGGCTTGGATGTCCCACGTTAAACTCGGCCTCGTCGGGGGCCTAGTAAATATCGACTAGTTGAAATCTTTTTTAGCTATGCTGGTCAAACTCTCTCCCTTCGGGCAGAGAGGAACCGGACGAATCTATGCCAAAGGGCAGAGTCTCGTTCAGGGAGGTAGACCGACCCGATCCCGTTTATGCGGGTTCTACGGAGATTTTTTGGTCGAGCCTACGGGCTCGGAAACCCCACATTTAATTCGGCCTTGTGCCACACGTGACTGCGTGGGGCAGATGCTAGATTCACTAGCTGAGATCTGTTACTCAGCTCTTAGCTGTTGTCGAACTCTCTCCTTTCGGGCAGAGAGGAACCCGGACGAGTGTATGCCGAAGGGCGGAGTCTCGTTCGGGGAGGTAGACAGACCCGGACGCGTTATTCGGGGTTTACGAGGAATTTTTGGCCCAGCCTACATGTGACTGCGTGGGGTAGTTGCTAAATACACTAGCTGGGATCTTTTCAGCTATACGGTCAAACTCTCTGCCTTCGGGCAGAGTGGAACCCGGACGAGGCTATGCCGAAGGGCGGAGTCTCGTTCGGGTAGGTAGCCAGACCTGAACCCGTTTATGCGGGGTTTACGATGAATTTTTGGCCGAGCCTCTGGGCTCGGATTGCCCCATATTAAATTCGGCCTTGTGTCACATCCTACCTATTACTAGCTGGGATCTGTTGAGTACGACTCAGACTTACGCGAGAACTAGCGACCTTCAAATAGTGGCACTCACACTTGGATTGACTTGCGACGATCTTGTGCATAACTGTTACCTTTATTCTTATTGTACTGTCTTTTGCTGCCTTCAGATTGTTAACCAGTAAAGCACTGTTTATTGTTGATCGTACACTCCCTTTTCAGGTAGTCTTCAGTAGAGACCCTTTTGAGTTCTCAGAACAGTTAGCACCGCTTTGCCCGACGAAAATTGAGTCTTGAATTTCTTCGTCGCTGGCTAGCCAGGACGTTTCAACTCCATAGCCTGTCTTTTGGAATCTGGCTCATAGTAATTGACTAACATTTCATCTCCTGGGACTATTCTACTCCAAGATTCTTCACCTTCATTGTTGTAGCGGTCGCAGACTTCAACGCGTTTACTCTTGTGCTCAGTGGCAAGCTCCCTTGGGACCCACCTCGCACAGAGTTTATGGATGCCGAGTTTGTTGTGGATGATTTCATAGGCAAAACCATGGCTAATCTGCAAAGAACATGCTACCCCATCACTGATAACTCACCAGTTCCCCATCACCATCTCTAGGGATTTCTGAATCTTCTTAGTGGTGGAGGTTAACAGGTGTCCTGCTTTCTTTTCGTGCGTCACGCATGTCCGGTCACCTTTAAACGTCTCGATCCACTCATTCTCAATTCTACGCGGTAGTGTACCGTTGCTGTATTGTTCTAAAAGCCTCCGATCAGAGAAATCTGGTCAGTGTTCTTTGTTCTTCTTTGGTGCACACTGCTATCGGAGCGACCATGTTCGCACTGTAACAGCTCACAAGAAAACTGGCGAGATCAAGCTCAAACTTCGATCACATGACCATAGCAGCACCAACTATAAGCACGCATCAGCAGAAGGTAGTGTGACAAACCTGAAGACATATTATGGCGAAAGTACAGATCATTGTTTACTTACCTACTTAAATACAGTAAGCCACTGAAGAAATATGAACTTTCTCATATTTGTAAACACTTTTTCCATCTATGTGGCAGTTGTTTTTAGTTTGCTTCATGACATTTTGTTAATTCATAGTTTTATTTATTCATTCTGTTATCTAATTTCTCGCTCTGCAGCGACGGAACTACAAGACACCCTCTAGTGCGAGTTCTTGCACGTTTGCGTATTTATGTCACTGAGTTATTCTTTCAATTCGATGTCAACAGATGACGTCATAAGTAAGGCTCCACTCCGTCCAGAGAATGTCTACACTTCTCGCGTGTCAGATTGGGGGCCATGACTGAGAGACAGATGAAGTCGTTAAATAATTCAGGTTTAAAACATCGCCAAGTTCACCCGCGAAACACAGACAAGCGTACACATTCAGAAGATACACACAAGTACATACATACATACATACGTGTGCGCGCAAATCTGAGAGTGACGCACAAGGTGCGAGGGAAATAAGTGGTTAATTAATTAATCATGTTTTACATGTCTAATTTGTTTTGATAGGTCCTGCTGAGTGACCACCGAGGTCACCAGACCTACCACCCTTGGATTTATGTGGGGTCATTTCAAATTAGTTGTTTATCAGACACGCCCCAGAAATATTTAGGAACTTAAAGAAAGAATGAAATATGAATGCAGTAAAAATGACAGAGGAGACTCTCCGACGTATTAAAACTGAAATGTGATTTGAAACAGGAGGAAAACATTTTGAACAGCACATAACACCCCTGTGAAAATTAACAGAAACAAACTCTGGAGTTTCCTTTCTTTCGGAATGCGGTTGGTTTTAGACCCACTGGAGTGACAGGTTGTAATCGATTTCTATTTTTTCCTCAAATTAGGTTATTTGCAGTGGTGTGCTGGGATATGAATCTATTTTCGAGGTGTATGATGAAATTTGTTTAGCCTTGAAAAAATACTGCGTCATATGTGATTGCATCAGATTTTCATCACGTCCGAACATTATTGTCTCGACTGTCGATTAGTTGTCCTACGGCTATTGTCTGCGATGGACGTTACTCCAGGGAAGCGTACGAAAATTGTAACGCTACACGAATACACTGACAAGCCTTACCAGTGAGCAAATCAAATTACTATAACTGGCCTGAAAACTCTCTTGATTTAAATCCAATCGAGAATCTGCGGTCAATCTATAAGGAAAGACTTCGTGGAATGGACATACGAAGTACTAACATGTGCACTGTGGCTTGTTTCATTGGGAAAATACGGAAAAAATTAAATAATAACGCAATTATTCATTTTGCGAATTTTGTCTTACCCTTTACAATGATTTACATGAGATTATTACATAGGCTTTCGCAACTCCCGTAGTATATTAGGTCGGAACAAAAGTTTATATTGTTTAAGTGAATTTCAAAAACAATACTTAGATATTTGTACTTATATTTATTCATATGCATAATTTTTTTTCCATTACCTTTCACCTTCTTTCAGACAGATTCATGATTCCATCCTCCCAGAATCTGTCTTAGTTCTCGGTGTTCCACATTAAAATTTCCGCTTCTGCTTCTAGAAAACCACTTACGAGAAATAATCCTAGCTAGGGCCCTACCTCCTTAAACCGAATATATCAAAATGTCTATATCTAAATACGGCATTTTATTGACCATCGGAAATAAATGGGTGTCAGGTGACGAACTTCTTTTTCTTCCTCCATTTTCATTTTTAATGCAAAATCATATAAAATAACACAATGCACACGCGTTGAGATGTCATCTTTCATGATTTATAAAATAAAGAATCGCAGTCTCATGAAGTCCTAAGAGACGAAACGTGTCCCACGAAAAACTTCTTCACTTTGTCATACATCTTTCCTCCAAAGCTGTTCTTGATATATCAAAACTTATACTAATAGTAATACTCGTTTGGTAAAAACAAAAACCCTCATATAGCTCAATTTGTAGATATGTCAAAACAAATCGGCAGTCGAAGAAAAAAGCGAAGTAAAAAAAAGAAAGAACTAAAAACATCCGAACAGGGCGAAATAAATCGACCAGTGCCTTAAGTCTTTAGTCCAAAGAAGAAAAAAAAAACAAGCGAGTAGAAAGACTAAAACGTATAGTGCCCAATACGTTAAGTAGAGCGGGAATATCTAAGCCAGCTTACCCTGAAGATCCGTTTAAGTGAAACCTAGGTAGATTTTCCTGGCTCTTTAGGATTTATTTTAGTTAATATATATATATATATATATATATATATATATATATATTTAGTTTACGAAAAACTAGGTAATCCGTATGGGTAGACCCAAGGAGGATAAAATCCAGAGAGCTCAATGTAAATCAGAGCTAATAATTTAAATAAAAACAGACCACTTTAAGGTTCCATATAATAAATTATTTCATCACAGCCCTTTTAAAGGACCGCGGATCATCAGATTTTACTTCCAAAGGTTGAAACGAAAAATGAAAAGAAATTTACACATTTTTGACGGGCAGTACTAAGTATATGTAAATTAACGAAGTGAGGAAGTGAAGGAGGGAGAGAGACATGATTGAGTTAGATGTAACATTTCTATTCTTTCAAATTTAAATTCTTTGAGGAAATCCACACATTGATACATTAAATCGGTTAACTTAACGGAAGTTATATATTGATATGGAAGGGGGAGAGGAGAAAAGGGCATAAAGAGAAAAAGAGAGAAGTGCTGTGGTGAAATAATTTATTATATGGAACCTTAAAGTGGTCTGTTTTTATTTAATATATATATATATATATATATATATATATGTGTGTGTGTGTGTGTGTGTGTGTGTGTGTGTGTGTAGTTATTTCATATATAACTTATAATCTCAGTCACGTGTGAAACGAAATCACGTTTTGAAGCTCCACTTATCGAAAAACGCGACGGCGGGCCAGCAAGAAAACGGTTAGGTTTAAAGGTCTAAATTTTATACTCAGGGTTCAATAGCCTGATCAGGTGAAGTGTTGGTTCGTGAATTTGCATGTAATTGTAAGTTCATTCATTGGTCAGGGTAGTTCGGACTGAAACGCAGTGGAATCAGAAGAAAGGAGCTGAGCAGTGATAAAAGAACAAGAGGAAAGATCACGAGACTTGGACAGCAGGACCAGAAAAATCTACTCCTGTCGATTAGGTAAAAGGCTCAGTTCGAATTTCCCTGAAGATCGGCAGTCACCTGAAAAAAAAAACGCCGGGTCATCTTTTTCAACCATAATGGTATTAACTTAATGTCTTAGAGGGAAAAACGTTTAAAATATTACATGGTAAAACGTACTATGTCGTTGTTAAAGATGTTCCTTAAGATTAATTTAGTAAGGTACATTTCGTCAAATAGACGAGGGAAAACTGATAGATTTTGTTACATAAATCATCCAAGTTATGTGAAGATCTTATTGAAATTTTTGGATATTATTTAGTAATAAATAAAATTAAAAAATTCTTAACAATTCTTTAAATCTTGTAGAAATATTTTTAGATCTGTCATTTAATTAAAATATATATGCACACACTCAAATCTACAGACAGAACTTTCATATAACTGAAATAAACCGCATGTGTCGTGAGGGCTAACCTCTAAGTAACAGGGAAATAGTACAGTCCTTTGAAGTGATTTTATGACTCCTATATATAAATTGAATACATTTTCTTATCAATGTATTATTTTCAATAAACAATGTAAATATGTAATTTGATCATTCTGCCGTCAGAGAAGCGACAGGCTACCAAATTTGTATATATGAAAGTGTTTGCATCGAAAATGTCGAGCTATTTAATCCGAAGGAAAATAAGTAGCATAACTAAGGTTTTGTCCACTTTAAACTACTCTCCCTGAATCTGCATGCTCTTATCCACACACCCCTTACACTTTTAATGATTGTATTTCTTTGATATTTCGGGATCGCCATCAGATGCCTCATCGCATTTTCCTTAAACATGTCCATCTCATAAAACGTGGTTTTAACATTGAGGATAGAAATCAAAGAAAGTCAAATCTGGTTAAAAAGCCTAGATGATGGAATGATTTGCTAGAATTCCTTTTGCAGGTAAAACTTGCCGTGCAGACGAAATAATCTCTTTTGTATTTCATTCGGACAACTTCTTCCCAGGGTCGTTACTTCGTGGAACAGACAGCATCGCCTTGCTTGGACATTTTGAATAGGACAATCACTCAATACACAAACTCTACCAGTAGCGTTTCAGTAACGACTGAATTAACCTTACTCAAGAGTTTCTTCTTAGTTATGTGCAGTAAGATCTTGTGATATTCCGCATGATTTGACACGTTACAGACAGATGCAGTATATATATATTCTAAGATTTCAAGCACTTATAAGTAAGCAATTCTAATCCTCTATTCTGCACAGACGAAAGTACAGGGTTCTGTAATTTTTGTTGTCTGTCTCTCCTTGACTCTTTTTTGTAGGTTTGCTTTGTTCTAAGTTTCAACCTAATGTCTTTGGCTTTATACACCGCCCCTGTGCTATGCCCTACATAGAACATTCTTCGTCGCAAATACCAAATGCTTTATGTCAGGTATAATATTTTTTGTTAATATCAGTGGAGAAAAGCCTACATTCCTTACATAAAAAAAAAAAATATTTCGTCTGTCGGGCCAAACAGTAGAAATTTGAGAGCTACGACGTGCGCCGTGTTAGGGCGATTTATTTTTCTTCCTTTGTTTTTGATGAAGAAAGAGAAAAACACTTTTTAAGCTATTCACTACCCGCGACTACTTTTTTTTTTTTTCGAAAATTTCCTTTGTTAAATTTATCATTCTGCTTTGGTAAGAGACAACATAAGTTGGGGAACAAAGAGTAAATCTATCTCGCACGTGAATGAATAGATTGATATTAACCCTTGCTCTCCTAGACTCTGTCTATCCACTCTTATTATTATTATTATTATTATTATTATTGGGAAAAAATAACAATATTCAAATAATTTTCCTGTTGCATTGGTTAGGTTTCCTGCATGAGAAATATATGATTTTAATTGTTAATCGGAGACCAGAGTTCCAATTTCAGTCGGGTTTGTTATTTTCACTTACACGGAAATACCCTTGGGAAAAGGTACAAATCTACGTCTTCTCCTCGCTCCAGCTATGGGTTAATTAGTAATACTTGTATCGCTAAAATCATTACTATCTACAAAAAAATATGCATAAAAATATTTAGAGTTTGCGATTAAATAACCAACAGATTTTGTCTGTCTATATTTCTGAGATGAGGTATTATGTACATTATTTACATTATTCGGACTATTGTCCTCATCTTTGTCGCCATGTTTGCTAGGCCACAAAAATCTCCTGAGCCAACCAAGCATAGAAATGAATACAATATGGGAACCAGTAATAAGGAGTGCCAGAGAAAAGTGATAATAACAACAAAAGTTGCAATATGAGCTCTGATAAAAACATGAATGATAACAGCAAAAAATTGCAATATGAGCACTGATAAAAATGGTTGCTGAAGACATTAGGTTTATAAGTCCCAGAAATTCATACACAAGGGCACATGGAACAGTGGATAAAGGCGTTGGTTAGATCTAGTGACAGGACCCAAAGAGTGTGAGTTCAATACCCGGTTAAGGCAGTGGAGGGGAATTAACAGAAGATAACTGATAACTGACATCCATTAAACATGGCACGTGGAACTAGAACAGTCTACCCCAGTGAGCGCAATAAGGGGTTCAGTTCGACATTCCAACCACCCGAAGAAGACCGGAGCGTATAACGGCCGAAACGTTGTAATAAATATGGTGACAAAGATGAGGACAATAGTCCGAATAATGTAAATAATCAACAGAGTTGAAAAACAAAAGCAACTAACCAATGATCTAGAAAGGTAAAAGAAAAGAAAAGAAATATAAGCAATATATTAGAAGCCTGATCACCCCTACTTACTAATAATATGTTCCGAAGTTATGGTAACAAGAAGCACATTCGCGTTGAATAATGATCCTGATACCATAACAACGGATTATCTCATGAATATGAACGGTAAATAAGGCAGCGTCACTGATAGATATGTAAAATCACATCGAGGTATGTTTTATATCATAAAACAAATATTCTCGTCTGAATCAAGGAACGAGCGTAAACGGGGTCTAGGAAGATTGTGTTGCTCCTTTTTCCACATGAAGTGTGCGTGCTTGTTTTGAAAATCAAGATTATTAATTGCTACATAGTGCTCAGCCTCGTCTGGCATAAGGCCGCATAAGTGGGAGTGAGTGGTATGTCTTACCATCGTACTATGTCACTCTTCCTTGTCAATATACGTTTTTTGTGCGATTGTTCACCTAATATAAGACCCAAGCTTGAGGGTTAACGAGGTTGTAAGGACTTAGAAGAAAGGATTCTTCTACTTCTTCTTCTATGTGCGCTGTCCCTTCTGGACGTGGGCGAACAGAACTCTTCCAAAACTTTTAATTTTGTCTTTTTGCTGTCTCTCCTAATCCCCGTCTTGCCAACCATCTACACAAGCTTGTTAAATAGGTTTCTTCTCTCTTGCCTTCAATCTGTCCTGTGAGTAACAAATTTACTAAGCTCTCTTTCCTCATTATATGCCCTAGAAATTTCAATTGATTCTGTATTGCTCACATGTTTAGTCTATGGTATTCTCATCATCCTTCTGTAGGACCACATTTCTGTTGCTACGAGTCCTTCTTCATCTGTAAGGGGATTATCCAGCATTCACTGCCATAGAGGCGGATTGATATTATGTAACAGTTCAGTACTTTCTGTGCTTCTAAGGAAATTTACGTTTTATTAATACCTTGCTTAGCTTTTGGAAAGCGTTTTTCTGCTATACCAATGCGCTTTCAGATTTCGTTGTCGCATTTTCATTCTCTGTTAAAATACTTCTTAGATATTAACATTTTTGTACTTGCTTGATTTTGATATTTCAGATTTGTAATTTGCATGTTCGACTGTTGGTCTTGCGTATGTGTTTTTTTGTTCTGTCTTCTTTCAATTGATATTTAATCCTATCTAATCGCTTTCCTTTATAGTAGGAGTTCATGTAGGCTGTGTCTCCTATAAAAACTGAGTCCTCTACATATCTAATGTTGTTAAGATTGTGGCCGCCAATATCCTGGTAGAACTTGTAATTATCTCTGGTTCACCTTACTGTAATCGGTTGAATAGATCCGATGAGAAGACACATCCTTGTCTTACACCGCTTTCTATTTTCATGTGTTTACTTAATTCATTTTCTATCTGTATGCTGATAGTTTGCTCCCCGTATAAGTCCTGGATTATTCTAATATCTTTCCCAAATAGATCAAGCTTACCTAGCTGTCTAAACAGTTCTTTGTGACATACTTTATTAAAGGCTTTTGCATAATCTATAAAACATAGGTATATATCTTTTTGCATCTGTATTGCTCTTTTTGATATCATTCTAAGTATATGTATATATCCCATTCCTACATGCATGGTCTTCAATAAAACCGCACTATCCGTGTCCTATTTCTGGTAAATTCTGCTACGCGCTCTAGCAATCAGAATTCGCATAAGTTTTGTTATATAGCTCATTAGGCTGATTGCATTTTATACCACCTGGCTTCTTAGGCAGCGCTACGAAAATGGATCTATTTAAGTCTTCCGGTATTTCACCATTGTCGTATATTTCCTTTATGTTGCTTTGTTCTTGTTCAATTTGGTCAGTGCTGATTCCAGTTCAGATTTTAATATTTCTTGTCCTTCAGTATTACGGGCTGTCCTCTTTCGTTGGGAAAAAGTTCTTTAATGCATTCGTTTCATCACTGAAGTATTTGTGCTTCCTCTATTATCAATGTTTCATCAATGGATTGTATACATCCTGTTGATGAACATATCTTTTTTTCCAGTTCGTTCTTTTATTCTTTTATGCTTATCTGTTTTATGTGATATGCATTCTTTCAATTTCTGTACACCTTTCGTTGAGTCATGCCTCTTTTTCTTGCCTGTATTTTTTCCTAATTTCTTTATGCAATGTCCCATATTATGTGCTATATTTTAGCATGATTTTTCTGCTTCTTTTTCTTCATGCCGAGAATTCCATCTTCTGTCCATTCCTTTTTCACTTATCTAAGTTTATTTGGGATAATCTAGTTTGCTGATATTACTAAAGCTTCTCTTAAAGTATCCCAATACGAATATCCATTTTGGTTCATTGTGCCTATTTTTAATTTTGGTCGTATGCTTCTCCATCCATTTCGTGTCATTCGGGAGTCTATCGTATGACATTTTGGGTGTTGCGTTGGTCCACTTCAATTTCTGTAGTTGGTCGCTTTCGCAGTTTATACTTGGGTATATTTTGCAATATAAAACAGTGTTCTTAAATCGCTTATTGAACTTTATATAATCGATTTGAATTACGTTTCTTCTGGGCTTCCCCTGTCTTAGGTGTTCTTGAAATCAGTTATTGGCTATTACCTGGTCCTTCACCTTGTACAACTACATCCATTTTTCTCTGTGTTCATTGCGAATTTCTAACGCGAATTTGCCAACTATGTCACAATCTCTCTTCTTCAATACTTTGGCATTCAGGTCTCCCATTATGATTGTAGTTTCTTGCAATTTGCATTGCGCATTGGCGTTTTCTAGTGTACAGTAAACGTTTTCAGTTGCTTCTTCCGTATTTTTTGCTGTCGGTGCATATACAACTATGATGGCTCTGTTAGAAGACTTCCCTTTCAGTTTAAATAAAAGAATTCTATCCGATAGTTGATGGTATCCCAGAATACATTTCTTCATATGTTGGTCTAATACAAGTCCTTATCCAATTTCATTTTTCTCTTCGCTTACATACATGACCCTGTGTTTGACACTGATGAAATCTCTTTTGTTTCCTTCCTAATTTTGCATACGCCTAAAACATTAGGTTGGCCAGAAAGTCTTGACTCACTTAGGAAACGGAAAGAAAACAACCAAATTTTATGGAGAGACAGCAAAATTTATTCTTCAAAATAAAGTCCATCCTTCTCGACGCTCTTCTGCCAGCGATCAGCCAGCATCCGAATCTGTCCCAGATACCAGTTCGCTGGCTCTGAATCAAAAACTGTAGACTGGTCGTGGGGGAAGTGTGCCATTGAGAGGAATAGGCCATAGTCACTCTAAGCAGCATTGGGACTGAATGGTGGATGTGGAAGAATCTCAACACTGTCCAGATGTTTGATCTCCTTAATCAACCTGGCAGCGTGTGACCTCGCATTGTTTTGCTGAAACAAAGCCCGACATCTATTGACCAAAGTAGGAAACTCCTTCTTTGCCTGGCGTTGAGCTAACTCCAGTAGATGTCACGCCCTCATCTTTTATGTGAGATTTTCGTATTATGTAGGGTATATAACAGTTGACCGAGGATTTGAAGGGGTTAAGATCGTAATGACGAGGGAAGCATCTGTTCTACAATATAATATTTCTGGGAAATCTTCGTGGGAGAAACTTCTTCCTTGTCAATGGAACATGAAAAGAATGAGGATGAGTCGACTGTTTTTGTGGAATGGCGATTCCTATCTCCGAGGTTCTGGGCTGATGGAACTAAGGAATGTAAGTCGTCTGAATATCTGCTATGAAGAAATAGTTACAGAGTAGCGAGAGACGGTAGGAAAGGAATTGTGGTGTGGAAAATATTTCAAATACGAGGTCATTTAAACACCTTTGAACGCTTTTAACCCTGGAAAGTCAGGATTTGGTTGTTCCGGCCCAAATACTAAGTCTTTTGTCAGATCTGGCCCTTGTAAAGTTAGAGCATGGCAGAAGGAATCAGGTACTTTCTGGAGCGGTACAAAGAAACCCCGACCATTTTCCAGCATTGATATTTATCAAGTTGGATGACATATATATATATATATATTATATATATATATCAACTAATTAAATAATATATATATATATGTGTGTAAACTAATTAAACAATCAAGAAAGAGACAACCTTAAGGTTCCATGACTATAATTTATTTCCTCAGAAAATATATTTTTCCTGGTTCATCAGGTCACATCTCTAGTCCCACTGGTGTTATAGTGAGCTTTCTAGATTGCATCCTCTTTGGAGTTATTTACACGGATTACCAAACCCATCATTACCTTACTATATATATATATATATATATATATATATATATATATATATATGTGTGTGTGTGTGTGTGTGTGTGTGTGAGTTATCCCGTAGGGTCGTAGGAGTACCATATGTACTGCAGCCACAGTAGAAGTGGTGTTTCTTGCGCAAGGTAGCCAGATGGAGCCCAACACTCTCCAGAGGCAACATGTGTATAGCAGGCTGTGTAGAGCAAGATGGCCTTAGGGAGCCCAACTCTCGAAGGCGGGTTCATTTATCGTAGGGGTACCATGCGGTGTTTCTTGGGCAAGATAGCCTGATGGAGCCTCTACAGGCTGGTTTTGAATTCAGAGTTTTTCTTCTCCTAGACCGCTTGCCACCCAAGGCTATAGAACCCAGTATGTCCTGCTGTTTACCCAGAGCTGGAAGGAGAAGAGGATTCATACCTTTCCCAAGGGTATTAGCACGTAAGTGAATGTAATGGATTCCACTGGAATTCGAACTCGATTCTCCGATTCCTCAATCCGAGCCGCTATCCATTATTCCATGTCTAGCCCTGCTCTATATATAAGCTGAATAATGGAAATATATGTGGAATATTTTGCTTCGTGGAATATTTTGTTGCTATGTCAACCAGAGGAAAATCATCACTGGGAATCATTTTCAAATAAATTGAGTCTGACATACCTACTGAAGTTCTGCCATTAAGTGTTTTTATTACTCTACATATTATGTAGACTGGGTTATTTTTTCTTTTTAACACAGCATTTCAGCCGAGATAATCTTCAGCCTTCCTTACATTATTGCATCTTATTTCATTTTTTAATTTTTATCACTCTCTTAGGAGAAAGATTTTTAAACAATTTTTCTAAATTTGCATTCATTGACCTTCCACATGACGCGACATTTGTCAGAATTTAAAAATATTGATATTTTTATAATTTTAGAAGCGGCGGGCTTGTTCATAATGTAAAAGGCAGTGACAAATCGATCCCGTATTTTTTTTAAAGTTATCTATAATTTGTTTTTAATTTACAAATGTCTACTTTGAAACTTTGTACTTAGGTCACCGTGTAGCGCTGATGTTGTCTGTTCCCTCAATTTTTAATAGTACGCAGGTATCAATGATGAAAGCACAGTTTCAAAATAAATATCAATACTTTTAGATTCTGATAAATGTCAGGTGTAAAGAAGCCCTAAGGATTGCTAATTGACAAAAGGTGTTAAAAAAATATTTCCTATTCTGTTCTCTTTATTTTTACGAGCGGTCTCGTTAATTTAATTTGTGGTGAGATTTCTAAGGATTTTGTTTTTACTTTTCCTCTATTCAATGAGAATAAATAAATCTCTGAAGTTATTTCAATTCCTAGATAAAGCATCATTAATAAATTATGTAAAGTTTTGCCAAAATTTAGCAATAAGGAAAAGGCTAATAAAAATAAATTTAATTGTGCCAGTGTGGAAGTATTATGGGATGGACGGTAAAGATTGTGTCTTAACACTAACAACGAAATCAATGGCCGAGATTAGAATCTCTCCGCTGTTGTAATGAGAATGAACAGATATCCAGGCTCTTCAGTTACAATATTTGCACTGACACCTCATATGGAAGACCTTAACTGATAAAATTAGTTCTTTTTTGTTCTTTTTTCTTATCCTTGTCTTCGTTGAAGTTTTAGAATCTACACTCGATTTACAAACGCTTAGGTTTCATGATAAATTCATATATTCAGTTTCATTCCCCGTCAAACTTTTGTGTCTGGTTTATAAACATTCTTTCATTCGTTTTCTATATATTTTAAGAAAAATATTTACTTGCATTATTTATATTCTGTGGTCGACTTTGTGGAATGCATCTACGAAGTTCTATCATGTGCACTGGGCCATGTTTCATTGGAAAAATACGAAAAAAATGTAAATAATAACGAAATTATTCGTTTTGCTTCAATTAATTGGCACAACGGTGTTCGTTACACTTTGCTCTTAGCTCAGATAAAAGATTCCTGTTTAATTGTGAAGATAGACGGAGGAAAAGATATATAAAGGCGCTGCTTAGTGTTAAATAAAAAAATAGAAGATAGAGTAGGCGACAATGTTTTAATACGTTTAACATCTGCTTCAGTGAAATAGAAAAACTGTTCTATTTCAAATTTTTCATTTGTACCCTCTTACTTCTTAAGTACTCGCGTACAGATTTATGATTTTTATTGTAAGATTCTTTTATAGTTGTTAAGCTCAAATGTTTGATGAAAAGAAGAATTTCCTCTGGTAGTTTATAGTCTTGAAATTTGCAAGGAGTTTGTTCAGTCATTGCTATGAGGATTATGATTAAACCAAAAATTGAAAATAGAAAAACCATGAAAATTTCATCAGTGAAAAAAAAAAGAAAAAAAAAAAGAAAAATGGAAAACAGAGGAGGTGATAACATTCTCATGCATTTAGCATCTGCTTCAGTGAAATGGAAAAACTTGTCAATATTAAATCTTTTCATTTGTACCCTCTTACTTCTGTAAATAATAACTTGCATTCATACTTATGATTGCTATTGATTTGTTTACAGTTGTTAAGCTCAGATATTTAAATATACATTTGGTGTATTTTCAAGAGGTATTTTATAGTTTTAGAATTCGTAATGAGCTTGTTCTATCATTAACTTAAGAATTATGATTCATGAGAAAAATTAAGATAGGTCTTGGTAGTTATTATTATTAGCATCCACTGAATATACGTCCTTGTACAAATTAATTGAAACAACCGCTTTAGTTTCCTTTCTTTCACCCTATAGTCAGTTTTAGACCCACTGGAGTGACAGGGTTTCGATTTCTATTTAATCCTCAGATTAGGTCATTTGCAGTGGTGTGCAGTATTATGAATCTATTTTCGGGGTGTATGATGAAATTTGTTAGGCTTTGAAAAATATTGCTTCATCTCTATTTGCATCATATTTTTAGCACGCTCACACACTATTGTCTCGACTGTTGATTAGTTGTATTACGGCCATTGTCTTCGATGGAAGTTACCCCAGGGAAGTGTACGAAAAGTGTAAGGCTGCACGAACACAATGGCAAGTCTTACAAGTGAGCAAATCAAATTACTATAGACTGGCCCGGTAACTCTCCTGATTTAAATCCAATCGAGAATCTGTGGTCAATCTGCAAGGAACGACTTTGTGGAATTGACATACGAAGTACTAACATGTGCACTGAGTCATGTTTCATTGGAAAGATACGAAATAAAGTAAATATTAACGGAATTATTCGTTTTGTTTCAATTGATTTGCACAAGAGTGTATTATTTAGAGCACTATTTTCTGATATGAGGCTACAATTATATGACTCACAGTGAGGACGTATTCACCGCTAAGTACCAGCGGCTAACTAAACTTGTTATCCATTACACGACATTTCCTGGTGTCTTGGTTATTACACAGTTAATATATGTTTTTATTTTAGTGAACCCTAGATTTTATAAGTGCTTTCATTAGACGTTTACTATGAGAATGAAGCATCCAAATCTCAGCCAGCTATGATTACCCGCCCAAACGCGTGAGTTTGAATTCAAATCAAACCTGTTCCCCATATTATCTTAAAGAAACCAAATTTCTTATCAGATAAGTTGATATTCTCTCTTCTAAAATATGGGTGGTGTACACTCTGGGTGTAGGTGCTTTCTCAAAAGCCAAAGGCATTTGCTTTCTTTTTTGTCTTCTTCTCCCTTCAAACCGTAAAAGAATTAGACACGCCTACCACACGTGTCCGAAAGCACGCCGTCCCGAGCACTTGTCAGAATATCTGTAGACCAGATGAACCTATTAAGAAAGTCAAGCAATGACCTTTTCTTGTGTTCTCACCTTCCCAGTCCCCAGGGTCATTTCACTGCAGAAATACTTAAGTTTGTTTTTTTTTTCCTTTTTATCTCTTTCTTTTTTCCCCAAAGCAAACTCCTTGCTGTTTAATGTTCATTCACAATCCTTGACGAATTTACTTTCTTTTTCGCTTGACTAAAAAACTGTAAAGGATTTATTATTATTATTATTATTATTATTATTATTATTATTATTATTATTATTATTATTATTATTATTATTATTATTTATAGATATCTGCAACGCTAGACATGGAGGCACGGTGGAGTAATGGATAGCGAATTGAAGAATCGGAGAGCCGGGTTCGAATTCCAGTCGGATCCATTACATTCACTTAGGGGCTAATAACCTTGGGAAAGGTATGAATACTCTTCTTCACCACCAAGCTATGGGTAAATAGCAGAACAGACTGGGTTCTATAGCCTTGGGTGTCAACCGGTCTAGGAGAAGGAAAAACTCTGAATTCAAAACCTGGAGAGGGTTCTTCTGCATGGTTTCCCTACCAGATTATGGGTCACGGGATAATAAAAAAAAATGGCTAGAGGGGAGAAGCTATGATAATTAAACTTTATCACTCCGGATGTGACTTCATTTGCTGTACGAAAAACAAAGTTTATCCTTCCCTGAACAATAGTGTTCTTGAATTTAGAAGCTTTGAGAATGAATGCAGTGGAAAAGGTATTCATATTAATAATTCCAATTTACAAGTGTTTTTTTCTTAAATTCGAAATTTTTGAATGTTTAACACGACCTCTGACATTAGTAAAATATAATAAATATTTTTTCTAAAGCATTATGACCCTTCGGCGTGCATTTCATCATGGCTGCCCATAGCTTCTTCAGGGAATTTCTAAATTATATATGAGGATAATTGTTCATGGAAAATATAGTTGTTTCCTTTTATGTTCTACACAGTTTTGAATTCAGTTTTCCCTCTCGTAGACTGGATGCTAATCAAGGCTTTCTAAGATGTGCTACTTTGTGGAACAGAAGCCCGATTAAAACAATCTGATCCTTCTCAAGTCCAGAGTTAACCGTTCTCTATCCTACTTATTCTCATAATCTACAATTCTTTCTTCATTCAGTAAATGAGTGGCTCTTTGATATTATACTGGGTGAATACAGAGTAAGAAAGGGGCTTAGACGCCCCAGTTTGCCCTGGAATTTAACCCACAGAGGTGGGCAGCGAAGAGGCGTATTCACACTTACATGCTTAATATAAACTGAAGAGACACTGGCTGTGCAAATAACCCCTAGTCGCCCTGCACATATCTTAATCAGGTACAAGGCCACAATAAAAATCACAAAAACTGGCGAACGGCTTAGGTACTAAGCTGGATGATCATGCCCAGGACTCCTTATTTACACAGGTAAACTCATTCTCTTCATTCTATTGTCGAAGAGCACAAAGTGATGTGGAAATTCAATACGTTAGCTACGTCTGACAGACGAGTTTGCTTGTTTTACTATCGATGGCAGGATCCATAAAAATAGGATTGATATTTACTGATTTCGACTTAATCTGGCACAAGGCCAAGATTCTTTCGATATCGATCACGGATCCCGTAACCCATTAGAGTCACAGGAGTATCGCATGTTCTACAGCGGTAGCAGCTGTGGTTGTTTCTAGTGCAAGTTAGTCTGGCGAAGACCATTCCTCTTCAAGTTGGTTTTCTATTCAGAGTTTGTTTTTTTTTTCTTTTTATAGTGGCTGTTACCCGAAGCGAAAAGAACCATTCCTCCCTGCTAATGAAACTGCATTTGGGGGAAATGGATTAATGCGAAGTGCCTGCTTTCAACTGCGATAACCGATAAACTACCTGCATATCCATAAAAAGCTAATGCGGAACTTTCGTGTAACGTTTCACACACACACTGTATTTTGGTTGCGGGTATGCGACGTTATGGTAACGTTACTGTAACCTTAAAATCAACTAGTTTCCTCATCCCAAACTGATTTGATTTTTACGGTTTATCAACCCATTGCAAGTTATTTAAAGTCAGAAAATATTTTTATATTGTAAGAATATTATGGGAGTGGGGATAATATTGATTTCGTGATACAATTCTTGCCACCATAGCTGGTGCGAGAAGAGCTGGATTCATACCTAACCACAATTTGATAATCAAGCAATAGATTGTAATGTGGATATAAAGTCAGGGTTCAATTCTGTATTACAATCAATATATAAACTGATTACTCATTTTGTGGCTATGGTAGTTTTTATACATTTATATTTCAGAGGCTGTAAATAAACCTAAAAGACATGCCCGTGTAGCTATCTACAAAAAAACGTTTTTGAAACCGCTATCTAACGTCACATAAAAGCTAATGACCTGAAACCTTAACCTTTGAATCACGAACCCCGCTCGTCATGAACATCTTTAGTCACAGAGCCCTTAAGTAACAGCCCCCTATAAAAACGAGCCCTTCATAGACATTAGTTTTTCAAAACACTTTTAGGAAGTATAGTGAATATAAATGTCATATTTTATCTGATCCATATGGAACCCCTGAAACACAGATTAAGAAGAACTTGCGTTATATCAACGTCATTTTGTTAGCTGGGTAAGGCCAATATTATTTTATGCTAATCCTCTAACTTTTTAAGTCCTTGCTAACCTTGAAAAACAGCATTCGAAATGTTGGGTTTTAGCAGTACTCGAACGTTTGTGACTGACAACGAACAAAGAAATTAACTTGTTAACGAGCTCTATGGTAGGCGACTTAAAAAGTCTTTATTGTGGCGAGAGGAAAGTTTTTAATGGGATAGAGACGGCGGCGGCAGAAACCGGGGGTGGCAGCGATGGTGCTGCCTAGAGGAGGCCTGCCTCACGTCATTCGTGCGCATCTTTGTCTAATGACATTCCTGCCGCCTGCCGGATGCGAGCGGAAAGGTCTTGACGCATGAGTTGTAAGGGAGGGTGTGAAAAAAAGCAAATGCCGAGATCCTCGCACAGAACCTTTGTTTGGCAAGTTAGCAGGGTGAGTGGGGAGGAGTCAGATATATCATGATTATTCTAAGTTTTGTTTTATTTCAGAGTTTGTTTTTTCTTTGCTTTTTCTTTTTTTTTTTTTTTTTTTTTGGTTCTGTTACGTTAGAGATATTTTCGGTTAGGAAAAAGGGTAAACGTGAAAAATGAGAAACATCGAAGTCGGAATACAGATGTCTGGAGAGAAGCAGACAAGATGGCGGTAAAGTAATACTGACCCCGAAGTTAAAATTATCTAAAGGATAAGAGATGAAACATATCCACCTTTTCAAACAGGGTGCGATAGATAAATTGTCATCTAAATGACGCAAAAATGAAAATAACACTGACATCTCATTTTAACAGATAGATTTACCAAAATTACACAAAAATATCTTGAAATACTGAAAAGTAAATTTATTCAATAAAATCGCCATTAGTTTCAACCAAGACTTTGGAATCTCCTGCAACTCTTATGGACGGTTTCCTTGTTTACGTTGCTGAATACTGCCATAATACTTGCCTTCAGTTCTTCTTTGGTGTTAAGAGGAGGTGTTTTTTTTGTGGTTTCTCGCTCAACTGCGCCCCACATATAATAATCAAGGGGGTTGCAGTCTGGGGAGTTAGATGGGTAGATGCAAGGGATGATGTGATCGCAGAAATTGCCTGCCAGAAATGACTGGGTTCTCTCGCTTGCGTGGCACGGTGCAGAGCCCTGTTGTCAAATATAGTGTCTTCCAGCAGAGCACTACCTCCTAAAGGCACTTGATGTAGGCCAACGTGTTGAGTCTGAAGCCCTCATCAACAAATTCGAGAGTTCTTTTCTTGTCAGAAAGATCAGAGTAAGTTTTCCGAGCTGCTGTACCTTCGTAATCACCATTGAACTTTTCCATCTCTTTCCGAATCCTCAGCACTGTTTGACACCCAAACACTCAGAAATGTTCGTATTGGAGATTCCGGCGCGAATGCCAAGCAGTACAGCATGCCGTTTCCAAATTTCTGGTGGAGTATATTGCGTCATGCTACTCTTTTTTCTCACAGACGGTGGCCAATTGACCTACTATAACGTGCAGTCGATAAAATCTAAAAAAAATAACGCGCATGCGCGAAATTAAATATAAATTTTACCCATCGCACCCTGTTATACACCATGTCAGATTTTATTCTGTAAGCCAAAGTAAAATTGGTATAAAACGACCAATGATGGAAAAATTTCTTAAATACTAATATGTTTCTACAGGACATAAATTGGGGGATCGTTTTTTTTATCTTATTCGATAATAGACTGATCCAACTTAGAAATACTATACCCTATCAGATCAATTTTCAATATAACATTGGAATCAACCAACTGATGTTTGAAAAAATTCAAGATATAATATTAAATCTAAATAAATAAACAGCAAATTCTGTTTTTCAGTCTGTGTTTTTGAAACCCCGCTTACTCAGACTACACTTTCTCTACATAGATATATTATATCTTTTTGGAATCAGGATGATCCCGGGATGGAAAATCTGCCCTTCATCTCGGGCTTGAACATCCAGCATTGGGATAGAGAGGGGAAAATTAAAAATTCAGATTTCAAAATAACTCAGAAAATTAGTGATTTTAAAAGTTTTAATTTATATTGAGTTTAAAATAAACTTTGTGATTGTGAACTTAAAAAAAACGTATTTTAAATTCAGTTTCAAGTATCACCAAAACTGTGTGAGTTGAGGAAATCAATTTTATCTCTTCGAAATGCCAATGAATGAGAATTAAAGCGAGAGGTCCCATGACGTAACGTTTTGAAGATCTGCAGAGATCGTGATTTGAAGAGGTCAATTTTTGGACTGAACTGGAATTAATTTCGGCCCATATTTTAGGTACATTTTAGCCGACACATCTTCCAAAAATGGTATCGTAGGCAAATAAACAAAGTGGTTGAAAAGAAAAATTAGTTTCAACAACTGATGCTAATATATACCAAAACTAGTGAAGGGAACGAAAAAATATCGAGTCTATTCAATTTCTCCTTCGTCACCGAGGCCCGTTGGTACAGTTGGTATGACGCTTGCGTTGTGTCGAAACGGTCTGGGTGCGATTCTCGGTAATGGAAGTGCACTGCTGTCCAGTGCTTTCTGCATTCTGTTGAGGATTCTTCTAGACTCGATGAATTACTATATTGATTATACTATTTCCTCAAAATTCTAGCACTGATATATATATATATATATATATATATATATATATAACATAGCAAATATTAATTCTTTCACACACTCTCTAACACGCAGACATATATATATATATATATATATATATATATAAATGTGGACATGGAAGTCAGCACTTAGAGGCGACAGTCTGTTTCATGCTAGTGCAATCGCCTGACGATTGCACTAGCATGAAACAGACTGTCGCCTCTAAGTGCTGACTTCCATGTCCACTTTTATATTTACACACGCTCTATCTTTGATATTGAGCACTTTACCCCATAATATAGCACACTTTAAGACTATATTTCTGCATATATATATATATATATATATATATATATATATATATATATATATATGAGTGTGAGAGAGTGTGTGAAAGAATTAAAATTTGCTATGTTGGTGAGCCAAGAGTCAACACCTCAAATGGAATGAAGAGACGAGGAATAGAAGACTTACTCTTAGTTAATACACTGTTAACGAGCTGCCTGTAATCACAAGAGCAAAAGTTGTTAGAAACTATATGGTGCCTAATTCTATCATCAAAGAATTAGCCACTTTGTTGACACGTTTACAATCATTTCGAGCAGACACAAGTAGACGTCTGTTGTGATCGGAAATCTCACGTTGGTATAACCGGAAAATATTTCCTTTGAGGGAGTGCGGTTGAACAGGCCGGTGTGAACCAAGGAAAAGATTGTGGTTTCATCTGGTATTTTTGAGAACATGCAAAAGCATCTATGCCAGATTTAACGCAAGAAGAAATCTCACTGAAACCATTTTCAATGGGAAGGTTAAGAATATCAATCCAAGGGTTGTCTCGCGTAAAGTAACGAAATAAATCCCAATCAGTATGCTGGTAACTAAAATACGTCCTGTGAATAGGAGGTTCAAGGGAAATAGACGACTGAAAGGAAATATTAATAGATACTACAGCGTGATCGGAATTGCCAAGAGGACTAAGTTGCGAAACTCAACAAGAGATAAGAGAGGAGGTAAGTAGCAAATCAAGTCGATATAAACAGTGATGCTATTGAAATCAAAACTGCATATTACTTGTTAGAATCATGCACTACGCATTTTTCTTTTCCTGTACCACCCTCACTCCCTCCCTCTCTTTCTTTCTCTCTTTATATATACATATTAGGAGGCAATGTATAGTCATGGATAGAGGCTCGGATTGAGGAATCGGAGAGTCGAGTTCGAGTTCCAGTCGAATCTATTACATTCACATATGTGCTAATATTCATGCTAAAAGTATGAATCCTCTTCTTTTCCCTCCAGCTATGTGTAAATAGCAGGACAGAATGGGTTCTATAGCCTTGGGTGGTAACTGGTCTAGAAGATGGAAAACTTTGAATTCAAAACTTGCGTAGCATCGTTTGGGTACCTTGTGGCACATAGTGCACCAGGTCTCTGTATTCGGCCCTTCAAAAAGTGTGGATTTTTCTGCAGAAAGCCTTCACCACTCTAATCAAATCACATGAGCTGGTGGCTGGCTGTCGGTTCCTAGGAACTGAACCGCTTGAACCACATCCGTCGAATATGACGGTAGAGAGTCGAATATATATATATATATATATATATATATATATATATATATATATATATATATATATATATATATATAATGGACAAAGTCCGACAATTATTTAAAGACATTTTTTATGTTTAACATTCTTTTTATAGATACAAGTATTTAAGTAAATGATCTGTTTATAATAAACAGTATTAAATAACATTTACCGGCCTGAATGTCCGAGAAATTTTCATAGAAAATATTCATCCTCCGACAGGATTCGAACCTGTATCCTATACAGAACCTTTATATAGCCTGACGTGCCTTAACCGATTCGGCCACTGAGGATCGTTCGATTGGCAAGGTCGAATTTACTGCTTATAAACTTCAATCTTCCATGAATCTCTAACGTACATTCATAACTGCTCATGGCGTATCAAATGTAAACAAATGACGTCACACATTATGAACTGGACAAAGTCCGACAATTATTTTAAGACATTTTTTTTGTTTAACATTCTTTTTAAATGTTTTTTAACACTCTTTATTATAAACAGAGCATTTACTTAAACACTTGTATCTATAAAAAGAATGTTAAACATAAAGAAATGTTTTTAATATATATATAGACAGACAGAGAGAATGCATACATATATATATATATATATATATATATATATATATATATATATATATATATAAAGACTTTCACCTATTGATTCTCAGAATTGTTGCAAGCCAGATGATACATAGATGAAAGCGGCATGTCGAAAAAATATTCGTTTTATACGAATTTTCATTGAGAACTTTTTATTTTTCATATTATAAACTTTTTGATAATTAAGATTTCATTATATATATATATATATATATATATATATATATATATATATATATAAAACATGTTTTCTGTAAATACGTTATTTTGTAGATATAATTTATTTAAGTAAACGCTCTATTTTTAATTAAACTGTATTAATTAGATTTGCCGGCCTGAATGTTCGAGAAATTTCGTAGAAGATATGCTCTCTCCGAAAAGAATCAAACCTGTGAGCCTTACGAATCGTCGTATAGCCTGACGTGTTCCCTTAATTTCACAATATATATATATGTGTGTGTGTGTGTGTGTGTGTGTGTCTGTGTGTGTGTGTGTGTGTGTATAGAGAGAGAGAGAGTGAGAGAGGGAGAGAGAGGCAGACAGACAAACAGAGAATGACATTCAGAGAAACTATGTAGATATTGAATGGTCTGATGAACGTTTAAATCATGAAACTAGTAGAAATGAGTCGGCCACAGTGTCCCCAATCCCTCGTGTATATGTGTATATCTCAAACCAAACTTCTGAATACTCCTTTTGGGAAGAGAGTCGAACCGAGAACTTTTTCGTAACCTCTCACAGGTACACATACACTAAGCAAAGCTGTTAATAGTGAAGTAGTGGCTTCTTTTTTTTTCTCATTAAATGTCGATATCTAAAAAGAAAGGAAAACTAACTATAAACACCAAAAAGTTCCCGATCTGTTATTTCTTCACTCTTCGCTTTGATCGTCAGAGCTCAAGGGTATTCTGCGCTATTGTTTATCTTCTCTGGTTTCAACCGTTCTCCCCGGGGAGCAAGGTACCACCCACATTTACTTGGCTTTGCTCTACTCACCATTTGTCAGCCTTTGAGCCCGGTGTTCATATTCACGAATCAAAAATCACTTGTTCCTACAATGAACTGAATCTTGTTGTGAATTTTCGTTTCTGTCAAACACTGACATTCTGTCTCTGTTTTATGCAATATCAGGTTTTGAACATAACGTCCGCTGAATTTTCTCTCGATTAAAGCTTAGTGGCGAACGCTTTACGAACAAGACGTAAGATTATTTTAAAGTAATTTCTTGTATGGTGTATTTTAACGTAACGTAGATACGATTAGGTGAACAATTAAAAACACATCAAAAGAAGGCCGCTTTTTGTTCAATTCGTACCATGCTGTTGGGAAAGATATGAATATATCTTTCTTTCTTCACTCAGCTAAGAGTGAAATAACAGCAGAAACAGCTCTATCCTTGAATGGCATCCAGTTTAGGAGAAGTACAACTCTCTTAAGAAATATAAAACAACACATCCACATATATTTTTTTTTACTTTAAATGTTATTGGCCATGCACATTCTAGACAACATATTAAAGAAAATGCTCTCTCCGTCAGGATTCGAACCTGCGCGTCCCTATGCAGGAGAAACCATTAATGCTTTGTAAATGGTTTGTTTAGGTTTACGATATGAAATTGAGCAGTTACGACTTTCGAAGAAATCGGAAGGAACAAAGTGTGCTTTAAAGGCCAATAGGACATCTTTTTACCATAAATCTCTTTGTAGCCGACTGGTCGAATCAAGAAAAATAAAACGAAAAAAACTAAACATTTGCTTCTGCAAAGGAGTGGAACAGGTTCGAATCCTCTGGAAGTTTGCCTTTTTTTATATTTTAAATAAGATTTCTCGAATGTTCCGGCCGGTAGACGAAATAAAAATACTGTTTAAAATAAACAGAGCATCTAATCAATATGGGTGTGCAATAAGAATAACGTTTGAATTGATACAAATATGTTGGATTAATAAATAAAATCCATTAATTCTTTAAAAATTGCTTTGTTTACGTTTCGGATTTGAAACTGAGCTGTGTTGAGTTTCGAGAAAATCTGAGCGAATAAATTTTGCTAAAGTAAACGGGACGTCTACTCGAATACGTGCATCTGATGAAATTAACGTCTAAAGTCATATATATGTATGTGTGTGTATTGTATTATTTTCCAAATATTATATATATATATGATGATATTTTTATTATAATAGATTATAATAAAAACATTTTACATCGCTACACAAAAGATTTCATTTTTTCAATACTATTATTGTACTTCATCAGGCGATGATAGATAACTTATGATAAAAAATGATTTATTTGTGAAATTTAAAAACCTCGTTACCTCTTTCGGAAGTTAAATTCTGTAATTCTGACCTGATGCCATCCCCATTTAACTTCCGAAAAGAGGTAACGATTTTTTAAAAAATTTCCCAAATAAATAATTTGAGCTCTTTTATAAAACTAAATGCTACGAACTGCGGAGTTTTACTCCATCTGTTCTGTCTCTTATATATATATATATATATATATATATATATATATATATATATATATATATATATATATATATATATATATATATACATATATATATATATATATATATATATATATATATATATATATATATATATATATTGTATTTGGGCCTCAAATGTTCATTTATACAATTTTGGTACAAGACAAAAGTTCTTTCTTAAAGATTTTTGTTTATTTTTCTCAAAAAAATTTCTAGTTTTCTTATTTCTTTTGAATATATAAATATAAATTGGCCAGTATCTGTGTACTTTCAAAGAGGATTTTTCCTGCTACGTCAGTTTCATCTTATATCAAATGTTGCGTCTTTACACCGTGTCTTCGCGTGTCAATTCGTTGTTTTTTTTATTATGAAATTTGACATATTTAATGCGAATTTCGTCTGTAAATTTGATTTTTTTTTTTTTATTGTAGGTCGTTTGTTTCTAATGCTTCGATTATTTGCGGGTATTTTTACAGTTTGTGAGGTACGCGATGTTGTTATAAGAAGTAGACACAAAAATAACCCATAAATAATCTAAGTATAATTACGTTTAGGTAAGAACTGCATTTTACTTCTGCACAGTAGGAGGTACTTGAATTTCAGGAGATAAAATAACTTTCCCTCTCTCGCCAAAAAAAATAAAAAAACAAAAAAATCCCTAAGCTGTAAATAGAACCTAAGCAAGCAACTACAGGCCAATAACATGACTACGTTTGAGATGACAACACTTGATTGAACAAACAGTAAAGAAACTAGGAAAAGAAATGACACAGAAGATGCATTCGCCCAAATGTCCAGATGTTATGGGTCGCCTTGTTTCTACTGAGTCTAACTCTACACTTCCCCATCAGCGGAACGAAATTACAATTACAATATCACCAAATCCACTAGGCTATTTCTCGTAAACCGTGCAGTGTGTATTTGGACTCAGTTGAGCAATCGGGGTGAGCAGAAACTGAGCAGTACTATATAAGATGTAGACGAGATATATCCCTAAAGATGGTCAGCGGAACGGGAACAATAAGTAGATTAAATAAAGGCTTCAGTTCGAAATTCCCTGAAGGTTTCTAGGACTGGCAGCACCTACCGAAAGCCGGAATAATTCGCATGTAAAATATTGTAACTCCTTGTCCCATAAATTCACTTTTGTGTCGTTAGAACGACCCTTTGTTGCCACTGATGTGATGACAACGTATACTTGCATGATACTTCGTCTATGACAAGGTAGTAGAGACTTTGAAATTGCAGATACCAATTTTAATACGCCGATGAATAATACTCATATCAGGCGTCTTAGAATAATACTCGTAGTAATAGCACTTCGTATAGTGAGAAAAGAATAGCAGCCCGAATAGTATAGCGGATAGAGAAGAAATAGCGAATACTTCAGATGTCACGCGACTTCCTCAATATAAGCGTTTCCGCTATGGTCACGTGATCTACCTAATGAATAATGAGATCGCTTATGTTCGTTTACTTGTGATCTACGTCCAGACACATGTGTCAGCAGTGACACTTTATTCCTATATGACATTCACACAGGAACCACATAGTAAACGCAACATGATGTCTTTAAAATAAAAAGGAAAACAGGTTTGAAAGATTTTTGTACAGGATTAGTGGTGTGTATCCTCTTTTTCCTGTTTCAGATTAGATTTCCGATACCTTCTAATGTTTTCGCATTGTCTTTCACTCCCAGTAGACCCCCTTTTGTCTTAGTGGCATTAACGTCTTGCTTTGGGGTGAATATGGAAAGAAATAATAATAATAATAATAATAATAATAATAATAATAATAATAATAAACCAACATCCACGACATAATGTAGACAAGCTCCGTACCAATCGATGGCTACGTAGTGCAAGGTTAAAAGCTAAAACCGAAGGTTTTATCCTTGCTGCACACGACCAATGCCTGTTAACTAGAAATTATCAATCACACATACTACAAAATTGTGTTAGCCCAAAATGCAGATTCTGTGATAAATATCGAGAAACAACTGATGTGTACCAGGTTGCACCTTACTAGCAACCAGTGAATATAAAACAGGGCATGACAGAGTGGGCCAATGTCTGCACTGTAAAATTTACAATTTCTACGGAAAGGATACTGAAAGAAATTAGTATGAACACCACCCACACCGGTTAGGGAGATAAGACCTGTTACAATTTTATGGGAATACACAATACACACAGACAGAACAATCAAAGCTAATCGCACAGACATCTTTATTAGGGGCCGCAAACAAAACAAGTGCCTTCTTATTGATATGGCAGTCACTGCAGACTGCAATGTATCTTTGAAGATCTTCAAAAAACTATCCAAATACAAGGACGTTGAAATGGAAATCTCAAAAATGTGGCACATGATAACATCAATAATCACTGCGTAGTTGAAGCCCTCGAATAGATTGGAAAAGATTCCAATAGAATCATTGAAGGGATATCTGGTAGCCCATGCCATAAAGAAATTCAAAAAATTGTTCTCACGCGTACAGCCCACACCTTACGAAGGGATTTATCTATGTAACTTATGTGTTTTTTTTTAATTGGTCAGTGGAAAATATCATGATATCTGACCTTTAGGCCTCTGGTCGGGACCCGGAAAGAAATGAGTACACACCAGAAATCAAAAGAAATAAAATAATAATAATAATAATAATAATAATAATAATAATAATAATAATAATAATAATAATTGCGAACGTAAGTAAATATTATGGCCTAACCAGTGAGACTGTAGCGCATGAATTTGTCAGTTTTTTTAATGTTTTAACTTTCCTGTAGCGACTGGTAACAAAGCTGGATATTAGGGAAAACTATCCAGACGATAGCATTAATAAAAAAACAACTCGGAGGAGGGTGCAAAATATTGTGACGACTTCATCTCACTTAATCTCCGTGGGTTCTCCGAGCCCGCAGGCTCAACCAAAAATATTCCCTTAGAATCCGCATAAACGGGTTCAGGGCCTGTCTACCTCTCCGGACGAAACTTTGCCCTTCGGAAAAGCCTCGTCCAGGTTCTTCTCTACCGAGGCAGTGTTCGTCATTTGAACAATCTGGTCGAATGTTCCACCAAGGCCTTCTCTCTTACTAATCTTATAGTAGGCGGAAGTGTCCAACGTAGACTCTTTAGAGGGAGGACACCACACACCCGCTTTTCAGCCTGACTCCGTATGGAGTTTTTTTTTTAATATAATTACCACACAATACGTTTTATTCAACCAAATAAACCCTTTTTCACAACAAGAAAAAATCAAAAACAACCACTTGGAAAAAGCTATATACAGGAATTACGTTCACAATTATTTTTTTTTTTTAGTTTTACGACAAACATTTTACATGTTAACAACAGTCCCTTTTTATTAAGGCCTATTCATTATACCTAAATAATGGAAAATTGGATAAGTTTAATGGTAAATTATAATGTTAATGATTTCCAATAATCCAATTCATATTTTGCTTTTCTGGTAATTTCATTCTTGTCCTTTTTCTGTAGACATGGTATGAAATGAAAGATGTTCAATTTCTTTTTCTTTTCGGGTTAATTTCTAAAGGTCGCGTAAAATTCCTTTTCCTTTTGGGCCTTCTGAACTCTCTCACTGATTGCGGTGTTGGAACCTCAAACGTGTCAAAAACGACGTCCATAGTGTCATATTCTATGGGGTCCCTGTCGACTACGCTTTCATACCGTTTTCTAATTTGGTTTACATGCCGTTTTTGTGTAAACTTCGGTCCCTGAACCATGTAAATCGTGTTACCAATTTGTCTGTCTATTGTTCCAATCTCCCAGTGAGCTTTATTATTCCCAAATACACGAAGAAAAAAACTTTCACCGACCTTAAAGTGCTTTTTAAGCACTTTATTCCTATTTTCCGCTTTCGTTTCACTCGGAAGGAATTTGTCAAATTCCGATTTTATTTTCCTGACAAACATGACCTCCGCTGGCGTCTTGGCAGATGGTGCACTGCTATTAGGGGTTACACGATAGACCTGCAAAAGCTGCTGCATAGCCGTATCGGTGGTAGTACCTCTCGCCTCCTTCAGTGGTCTCTTGAAAGTATCCACAAAACGCTCTGCCTGTCCATTACTTCTTGGTGGATATGGCGCCGTAGTAATATGTTCGATCAGGAATGACTGACAAACATTCTTAAATTCACAGGATATGAAATGTGTGGCATTGTCTGTTACGATACAGTCAACAATTCCGAAACGAGAAAATAGCTCGTGCAAAAGATTTACTGTCACCTCCGCGGTCGGCTTCTTACATTTCAATATTTCTGGCCACTTGGAATAACTGTCAACTACTACAAGGTAGTAAAAACCATCAAGTGGGCCAGCAAAATCAATGTGTATCCGCGACCACGGATGGTCGGTTTTAGGCCAGGATTGAATTTTATCGGGGGTACTTTAGCAGCCAAAGCATACCCTTTGCACGATCTTACAGTGTTTTCAATATCCTTGTCCATGTTGGTCCAGTAGACGTAACTCCTCATCAGACTCTCCATTCTTGAAGTTCCCGGATGGTCAACATGGAATTCCTTTAATGTTCTTTTCTGTAGTGTGGATGGGATTACTACTTGTCTCCATACATTAGTATGTCATTACAGAGTGAATAAACCTCTGAGATGTTCAGGTCTTTACTATTTAGTTTGTCCTTTACTTCCTTTATGAACTCATCATCGGACGCTTTGTCTATTATCTCGTCCATTATTATAGGAAGCACCCTGACAGTACTGCACATCGTACTTTTTATTTCGACCTCTCTTCTTATGGCAGCAATGACTGTGTCTTCCAGGGATTCAGCATACTTAGGTATCAATCTAGACAACCCGTCTGCATGACAGATTTTACTGGATGGGAGAAAATACATTTTGTAGTTATAATTGAGGAGAATGGTTCACTATCTTTCCAGTCTATTAGCAGTATGTGTTGGCAGACACTTTTTTGGTTCAAAGATAGTAAGGAATGGACGAATGGTCTGTCTGCAACAAAAAGTACCTTCTATGAATAAATCTATGAAATTTAGTCACCGCAAAAATGGTTCCTAAGACTTCCTTTTCTATTTGCGAGTAACCCCTTTCAGCTGGTAATAGCGTCCTAGATGAATGGGCGATTGACTTTACCGATCCATCCTTTAACTTGTGTAAAATGCACGCCCCGATGCCGTAGGAGCTAGCATCGCTGGCTACAATGATTTCAAGGTTTGGATCGTAATGAGTCAGGAACAGATCTGATGTAAGGACCTCCTTTATTTTCTCAAATGCTTCCTAGCATTTGGTTGTCCATTCCCTCTCTTTATCTTTTCTTAATAATTCATTAAGTGGAGCTCTTAAACTGTGCATTCTTGGGACAAAAACGTTGTAATAATTGGCAAGACTTAAAAAACTTTGAAGAGCCGACACATTTTCTGGTGCTGGCATATTCTTTATTTCCGTTGCCCTATCTGGGTCGGGACGTCTTCCGACTGTGTCAATTATTTTTGCCAAGTACTTAATCCTCACTATAAAAAAGGCACACTTCCCGTCTTTTAATTTGAATCCGTAATCCTGGATTTTCCTGAACACCTGCCAAACGTGCGATTTGTGTTCCTCGATGCTCTCGCTTTTCATTTGGGCGTCATCGAGATAGGCCACCGCAAAATTCAGATCATTTAACACCGTGTCCATGACAAAAAATGGAACGGCAACCTTAAACCCGATCTGAAGTCTTAAAAAATTGTATAAACCCTTGTAGGTGTTTATGCGTCGCTTAAGTCAATCTTAGAAAATTATTTTCCTCCACTGAGCTTAGAGAATATCTCCTCTTTACTTGGAAGGGGATAATGGTGATCCTTTAGGGCGCTGCTCAGCTCCGTAGAGAAATCAGCACATACACGAATTTCTTTGCGCTTTTTTAAAAAAAATATAAACTGTGGGAGATGCCCATTCACTATATTCAACCTTTGCCAGAACTCCAAATTTACTCAAGTCGATTCAGCTCCTCGTCAGTTTTATTTAACGAGGCAAATGGAACGTTACGTTTTTTTCTTAAAAACTGGGTTTACATCTGGCTTTAACTCAAACTTAGGAGATATGCTTGTGCATTTCCTAGTCCTCCTCTGAAAACGTCGGGAATTTTTTTTTAAGTTCACCTTTCAACCTTTCTGCCTCTTCAGTCAAATTTTCGACTTTTTGACATAATGAGTTAATAAGCATATCCCAAAGTTGAAACTGTTCGAACCAATCAGTCCCGAACAGATTACCCGTATTCTTCATAATATACGCCTTCAGTTTTAAAGTTTTACTTTTGAATGACACGTTCGTTATAAGTTCGCCCATAAACTTAATAGTGTCGCCAGTTACATTTTTAGCTCTTCGGTTCGTTCTTAACAAAGTCGGATTACCCAGTTTTTTCCATGTTTGATAATTCATTATGGATAAGTCTGAACCCGAATCAAGCTGTAGCCTTATAAGCTTGTTAAATATCTGCTCTTCAATATATTTCCTGATATTACGACTTTCTACTTCATTATATTTGGTAATTTTTACATAACTTTTTTTGTCTTGTTCTTAATCATGCAGTGGGAACTTTTGTGTCCCAATTGATCGCAATTAATACATTTTTATCTTTAAAAAAACAATCTCTATACCAATGTAATTGACCAAACCCGAAATATGGTCTTGACAGCAAAGTAACTTTATTATTTTTTGATTGACCCTTTTTGATTTTTCTTTGGCGTACTTTTTTTTAATGTGAGCCACGCCACTCTGTTCGATGTTTTTCGAACCCTCTCTGGCGCTCACAAAACGTTGGCAATCTTCGGCAACTTGCTGTGAAGTAACGTCGGGCTCGTTTTTAAGCTTGTCGAGTACCCTACGACGTATTTCGGCGTCTTTCGCTAAAATCCGACCCTGGACGAAAATCAGGCATTTAAAATTATTGGCGCTTAACTCTGCCAATTTGAAGTCATCGCAGTGTTTATTGACTACACTCGCGAAAGTAGTATAATCTTCGTCTTCTTTGCGGGTGAGATTCATGCATTTCCAACGCTTGGGGAACAGTGACGTTTTTGGACTGAAGAGTTCTGTTAATGATTGAATCGCCTGTTTAAATTTCAAGTCGATGGTTTTCTTAGGCAAAATATAGTTAACAGATTTAGTATATTCTGCTGTACCTAATTTCCTGACAAGTAGGCGAACCTTTTTATGGTCAGGCCAACTTGCACAATCCGTATTGTATAAGTCCTCGTAACGTTTAAAGTACGAAGCGAATGTAATTTCTTCAGGTGCAAACGTGAAGTTTTCAACAGCACTTCAAATAGTATTTTGAGAGAACGCGTTTTCGCTGTCCTCATTTTGGCTTTTGATGGATATATTATACAAGTGCCTTTCCTCATTCTGTGTTTGAAGTAGCATTTCTTCCAGTTTCTGTTGTCTAACCTGAATTTCTAGGTGCAATTCCTCAAATTTCATCTGGTATTCTGCTTGTTCTCGATTGAATTTCTCTTGTCTTTCTTGATATTTCTGTTCCAACAGTAGTTGTTGTTCCTTTTGGTGTTTCATCAATTCTAGCATTGCACTTTTAAATTCGTCCATTTTACTGCGGTGGTACGTAAAATTAAGAAATGAGAGGGTCCTCTGATTAGGAGGTTTTGGGGAGCGTGGAACCACCTCTTAATTGCTGGTGTTCCCACGTCTACCCTGATCCGGCGTAGTAGCACCTGTTAGGGTCCAAGCTATGAGGAAATAGTTAATCCCCAAACTGGGGTCAAAGCACTTTATAAAGTGCAAAAATAGGTTTTAATACCAACAATACATTTCTTGAAAAAATATTGCCAGAAATACTTTTTGAAAAAAAATATTACTAGCAACAGAAATTTTGCCGGCATTAAATAATTCAGTGAATATGCCGTAAAACCAAAACCAAACTAAAAATGATTTGTGGAAAATATCGTGAAGCCATTTCTAACTTAGGATTCTTGTTAGGAGCCGAAAGGAAATGTGTATACAACAAAAATCCAAGGAAATAATAATAATCCAAGGAAATAAGAAGAAGAAGAAGAAGAATTTAAATTATAATTATTATAATATAATATTAAATAATAATAATCCAAGGAAATAATAATAATATTACGAAGAAGAATTTAAATTATGAAATGTTAGCTCTTTGGGAAAAACTAGCAAAAAAGTAGTTATAGTATTGCGATTTTGTGCAAAAAAAAAACAAAAAAAAAAACATGAAAAATGGTTGCAGACAGAGAATTCGGATTTGGCAATATAGTCATTAAAAGAAACATGTCTGCTCGGAACAGCAGGGCCGACCTAAAAACGAATTGGATACAGACCGTCGATGAAAGGAATAAAATACATTTTTCTTTTCATAAATAAAAGTTCTTACCAGCAAAACCAAGGCCATATATGCTGACGTAAAGTGAAATGAGCAGGTTGGCAACTGTTGTAAGCATCGTTAAGGGAGCACCCGGATCAATTCAAAGGAATCTTGTAAATAAATTGATTGAATTCGAACGCCTAGAAAGAATCAAAGTCAATCAAATGATAGTCATTTTTTCTTTAAATCAGCCAGAATACAAACGGGGGTGCTAGACTGCTACAAAGAATGGCACTTGATCTCCATATTAAGCTCCTACGTGCTACTCTGGCTTTAAACTAACTGGATGCAAATAATAATAATAATAATAATAATAATAATAATAATAATAAGAAGAAGAAGAAGAAGAAGAAGAAGAATTAGAATAATAATAATAATAATAATATGTGGCACATGGGAACATCAACAATCCCTGTTGTATTTGGAGCCCTCGGATTGGTTGGGAAGTGTTTTTTTTTAATCTTTTTTAATTGGTCAGTGAAAAATGTCATGATACCATTTCTAACCTTAGGTCTCTGGGTGGGACCCGGAAAGAAATGTGTACACACCAGAAATCAAAGGAAATAAAATAATAATAATAATAATAATAATAATAATAATAATAATAATAATAATAATAATGAAAACAATAATAATAATAATAATAATTCAGTCAGTTAGTTGCCACCCAAAGCTATAAAGCCCGGTCTGTCCTGCTATTTATCCATATATGGTGGGGGAGAAGAGAAGAGAATCTATACCTTTCCCAAGGGTATTAGCACGTAAGTGAATGTAATGGATTCGACTGGAATTCGAACACGGCTCTCCGATTCCTCAATCCGAGCCGCTATCTTTACTCCACAATAATAATAGCAATTATAATAATAATAAGAATAGTAATAATAATAACAATAATAATATTAATGACAATAATAATAATAAGAAGAAGAATTTTGTATCAATATAACCCTGTATGAACAGTAAGACACTTTGGATGAATGCAAGACAGCTCTTACAACAACATCAAATAATAATAATAATAATAATAATAATAACAACAACAACAACAACAATAGCAGCAGTAGCAACAACAATAATGTTGAAACAGAGTAAAAGAAGGAATACTTTGAATTGTTTTCTATAGTTTATTGTTACGAGATGTTCTGTCATTGGGAAACTGAAATGGTTCTCCATTTTCCCCTTGCTATCATAAAAGCGCTTCTTCTCATTCATTATAACATTCCACGGCCGCCATTAATCTAACATTATGTTTTTTTCCCTTTCTCTGAGACACACCTTTCTTTGCCTTGATGATTTATGTTGCTCGTAAATAGTTTGTTGCTGTCCACAAAAGCCTCGCTTTTCGCTGGCCGAACCCGATGTTTACAGGCACTCCGCAAAATGGCTGCGAAAAATGATAAGCTCCTATTTTATTTTGCTCTACGTGTTCCCTTTGGCCGCATGACATTTTCTGCCCGAAAATTCCCTGGTGAAGAAAAGAAAGAAATCAGTCATGTTTACAAAATCACATTATTTCACATACGATGATTAATCCTTCGAAACAACATCGAAAATGCTGGGATTTCGAGGAACTGTTTTTTTTTTTTTTTTTTTACTAAGGACAGGAAAATGTGGAGAGCCATGCACGCCAAAATCTTGAAAGTACATGGCACATAGAAGATTATTTTATTATTGTGAGTATACCAATTTCCATGGTAGTAGTTATTGCTGAGAATTGCGAAACAATAGATCGCATCAATCTTTTTTAGTCGATTCTAACGAAAATGTTATCGAAACGGCTACAATTTCTAAGATTTATTGCAATTTTTAGATAAGGAATTATGATTACAATGTTTTGCTATTCGGACCAAGAATCTGAATAGCAAGTTTGAACTTCATCTAAGCTATGCTCATCTTGGATGTCACAATCCCAACCTTTGTACTCTACGGCTTTTTTCCAGTTGGCTTTTCAGTACTACTAAATGCAGAGATTGAACTCATATAGATATATTTCCATTGGGTGTATTTGGAGCAGCAAATTTTAATTTTTGTTAAAGACCGCCGATAGTTCTTTGATCAGGATTTTTGTTTATATTTTTCGACATTTTGCACCTGGTCTTCTTAAGCAGTCACCCATCTAGATACTGAGCAGGCTCGATGTTGCTTATCTTCTGTGATCGGAGGAAAACCGGTGTTTTAACGTGAAAGCCGCAGAACGCACGGGCTATAAAACTTCATTTGGTGCCTTGTAATACATATTAGGGTTACCACAGATCAATTCTTATTAGATCAAAGGTTCCTGGTGGACATTAACTTAAATTCCGAATAGTGGTGTTTCCCGGTGAAAATCATATAATTTGATCGAATATTAAATGAGATTTGTGAAATGTCTCACAAATATGAAAATATAGAACTTGTCTTCCAAAGTAACTGGAATTTAAAAATCGTTATTTTTTCACTGAATAATTCTTACATGAAAGCTTTTCTGTCTATATCTCTGAGATGAGGTATTATGATTACTTGCATTATTTACATTGTTCAGGCTCTTTTCCTCATCTTCACTACCATATTCACAAGGACACATGGCCCAGTGGATAAAGACGTTAATTAGATCCATTGACAAGCTTCTAGTGATATAATGGCTGTCTATATCTCTGAGATGAGGTATTATGATTACTTGCATTATTTACATTGTTCGGGCTCTTTTCCTCATCTTCACTACCATATTCACAAGAACACATGGCCCAGTGGATAAAGACGTTAATTAGATCCATTGACAAGCTTCTAGTGATATAATGGCTGTCTATATCTCTGAGATGAGGTATTATGATTACTTGTATTATTTACATTGTTCGGGCTCTTTTCCTCATCTTCACTACCATATTCACAAGGACACATGGCCCAGTGGATAAAGACGTTAATTAGATCCATTGACAAGCTTCTAGTGATATAATGGCTGTCTATATCTCTGAGATGAGGTATTATGATTACTTGCATTATTTACATTATTCGGACTATTATCCTCATCTTCATTGTCATATTCACAAGGACACATGGTTCAGTGGATAAAGACGTTGGTTACGTCCAGTGACTAGCTTCTAGTGATACAATGGCTGTCTCTATCTCTGAGATGAGGTATTATGATTACTTGCATTATTTACGTTATTCGGACTATTATCATCATCTTCATTGCCATATTCACTTCGGTTCGGCCATTGTACGCTCCGCCTTCTTCAGAAGATTGGAATTCCGAAACCTTTATTTCATTCACCGGGGTAGATTGTTCTATTTCCACGTGCCATGCCTCTTCCAGATGTTTCAGTTATTTCCCTTTAAATCAACTCTCCAAGTTTTGATTCACCACTGCTGTGCACTGGTATTGAACTTACAACTGATTGGAGTCACTGGATCTAACCAACATCTTTATCCACTCGGCCATGTGTCCTTGAAATAACTGAGAAATCCTGAAGAGACATGGTACTTCAACTGTGACTGTATACATGGTGCCCCTACGACCCTACGGGTCACGGGATACAAGAAAAAAATAAAGAATAATAATTGGAAATAAAACGAAATAGTATCAGAGAGTTTCCAGATTGGGCTTGAAAATCTACATAATTAATCTAGTAAATCATATTTTTATATATTATGTAAATTTGGCTATTATCCCCTACAAAATAAGCCTCCTTGAAAATGTATGTAGCAGCCGTCTGAATACTCCTCAGTAGGTTTTTTTCCAGGAGCCTCTCTTGGCATACGCCATAATTTATCTTTTCTTTTTGTTCAGCAAAGATAATACCGAAGAGCCACTCGAGGTAGAAGGCTATTAAATGAGGTTGTTGTTGTTGTTGCATAGACGCACGAAGACCAAATCCCATAGACTAACGTGTTACTTGTCAATTCAAACAGTAATCCATGTTGATTCTGGAGAACGTAGACTTCTTGTTAACTTTTAAGAAAGACTTCAGATTCTTGAGATCCTTATCATGAAAATAAAACTGAATTAGATCTTCAATGAACATAGTGAAATTTTAAATGTTACACGTTATTAACATTTTATAATTCTGCATAAGTGTTACCCTGTCCGTAAAATGCATAAAATAAATAACAGCATTAAGTATTTCGTACTTAATTATTTTTATTTACGTATATAAAAAAAGAAAGGTCTGAATCATGAAAATAGCGAAATAATTATATTCACTATCCAATTTTCAGTCGTGAATAATAATTCCAATTGTGAATTTTGTAAACAAAAATTCCTTGTCGGTGGTCTTAAATAAACGTATATTAACACATACACGGATATACCGGGTCTAACAGCAGAATTGTCTAAATAGTGTAACTGCAAAATCTTTCAATTGTTAAATTGTGCTTTGAAACGTTATATCTTACAAATGATTAAAGATATCTTACTGGAATTCTGCGAGGTTTTTATAACAATATTGGACTCTGCTTTGAGCAATAAGAATGTATAATTACTCTCCAAGCTTAACAGAAAAATCCTGATGAAATTGATCATAAACGAAAATGACATGTTCATCATTAATCATAGCTAAGGATCGGAAGTTCATGAAGGATTGAAATTAAGTTAAAATATATTCAAATATATATATATATATATATATATATATATATATATATATAATTCCAGGATCATTTTCCAAATTATTAAAGATGATCTTCGCCCTCTCTAATCTTCTAATTTTTTGTCCTTGTGTAACAAGGTGCCTCACACGTTTCACGTACGATTTCATTCTTGTTATGGGACCTTACCTATAACGGCAGAGTCAACTCTTCCTAACACTATAAATACTGCGCCTCTCAAGAGAGAGGGAGGAGACGGAATCGAGTCGAGCCAATAGTAGTTCACTCCAAACCAGACTGACAGTCATACTAACACCTTCAACATCTTGTATTATTATTCTGTGTAATATATCTTCGTTATTTCTACTCTTGTGTTCGTGTTGTTCTTCCTTGGTCCTAACCTTGGACCATAACAGTGGCGACGAGGATATTAGACCATAACAATTCTCAAGTATTTCTTCACTGCTCCTTGAACTGTCATAACTGAAACTCCTCTCTCACGATCCAAATGTCTTATGGATTGCGTTGGATCTTTTCTAATTGATCTCTTTATTTCTAAGTTGAAATGATGATCCCTGTTCTTGTTGGGACCTCCTCATCCAGTTTTTCTCCCTACTGTGCCCTCTTTTTAAAACTTGTTCACGCCTCTCTTGATGGTTCTTGAATGGACTTCGAAGATGGAAGCCAGAGTATGAATGCTGGTACCATAAGTGAAGGCGTGAATGATTGCCTTCCTCTCACCATTGCTTAGTTGGGAAGACAGTGGGGCTGACACAAAACGATTTTAACGTGCTCTCTTTTTACTCAAAGGGTTTTTCAATGATTCTTACGACAAATTGTGTCAAAATGGCTAAATGTCTTATCTGAAAACCTGGAAAAAATAAACTCAATTAGTTTAATGTGCTTTTAGATATAAAACATTTTTGGGGGATGGATAAGTATGCCTTTAAACGATTTGGATAATTTTGCTGTTACATCCGGTATATATTGTTTAAAAAAAAAAACAGGTATTTTTTGTCGATTAATTTTATTGATAGACTTTTCCAAATTACGAATAATCCGTCTTTAGATAGGGAAGAAAATCTGTCAGAAATTTCTCAAAGTTCATTTCGTGAAAAGTATGTTCCAAGCTTTCGACTTGCTTAATTCATCAGCAAGGTAGGTAGAGACAAATAGTGAATTTAGTCGAACTGGTGAGTGTACTGACGTAAGCAAACTGTGTTGTTACGTATGCAAGGTGTGACATGTGTGTGTGTGTCTGTGTGTGTGTGTGTGTGTGTGTGTTTCCTTTATATATTTATTTTTATATTTACATTTGAGGATGCGGGTTCTTATTTGTAGATGGTTGTTTTTGTTTTATGAGCATATCTTTGAGGATCCACAGTCGATATTACCGTTTGATTTTAAAAGTATTTTAGTATTGTTTACAAGTATTGTTAATATCTTTATAATCATACAAGATTTACCTACCAAATACAGTATGCCATTGTATTTTGGCTATATACCCTAGCCAATTTCATTAAGTTTCTTTTTGTTTTTGGTTTTATCACTTTTGCTATGAAGTATCCCACATTGTTATAATAGAAGATCTGCTAAGAAAGGTGAAATGTTATAAGAAACTGGACGTAATTTTTTGTGGATAAAACTTTTAAAACACGTTCGTCATAGTAAATTGCTTTTTCTTTTAATTGGAGTAAAAAAGTTTAAGCCCAAATTATAACCAGACTCATTACGGTGACCAACCAATGCATGTAGTGTGTTGTTTTTCTTTTTTTTAAATATCCCTTTTGTTTTCATATAATTTTTTTAATTTAAATTCCTTGATGTTTCTCCGATGTGGCAATTATTACAGGTGATAGAGTAATGTCCTCCGTCAAATTTTAGCTTATTCTTTTATGTTGTATTAAGTCCTTTATTCTTTTAAAAGTACATAGTTGTGACAATTTTACACTAAACTTATATCAGTTCTTTTCAACAGTACTTATGATAAATTTGGTAAGCAAAAAAAAAAATATATATATTTTGATTCTTTGCATTTGTCAGAATGTTGTACTCTTCTATTTTAAAATATTTTACAAGCCTTTTGTTTATACATTTAGAAGGGAACTTTCACGTGGGCTAATGGTTAACAATTTTTTCTTATTAGATCAATTACGAATGAGTAGTGAGTTGGATCCTCATTGGTTGCTCCTTAATCTCAGCCTTGTGGCACATCTAAACTGCGCTTAGTAAATCACTATATAGGTAGGGTAAGAAAGAGCGGAAGATTAATGCTTGAAAAGTATTGTTTTTTTTTCCTCGTATTATTTTCGGCAACACTAGAAAATTGACTTTAAAATATAACTGTTGTTGGAATAAATATTTTGGTAACTTAAGTTTGTTTTTTCCACTTACTGGACGAATTTTTACGAGTGAAAACAGGCTAATAAATCATGAAATGTTGTCCACAAAGGAAAATACATAATCCATGATCCGAAAAGGAAACTAATTTCGAAAGAGGCAAGAAGAAGAAGAAAGAGGAGGAGGAGGAGGAGAAGAAGAAGGAGGAGGAGGTGGTAAAGAAGAAGAAGAAGAAGAAGAAGGAGGAAGAATTTGTTTCCTTATTTTTTCTTCATTTTAATCAGAGTTGTGAAATCTTCGTTCTGGACATAAATTTCTTGCAGTAACAGGAATCTTTCAAAGTTAACTCGGATTACAGAGTAAAGTTCCAAGCTTCCTGTCTGCAAAGGATTCGCTATAGCTTCCGGGGTTTTTTCATGCCTATATATATATATATATATATATATATATATATATATATATATGAATAAATATAAATAAATATATATATATATATATATATATATGAATAAATAAATATAAAGAAATATATATATATATATATATATATATATATATATGAATAAAGAAATATAAAGAAATATATATATATATATATATATATATATATATATATATATATATATATATATATATTATTTTGTATAAATTTATATATCAACAAACTGTATTTTAAAAAATTAGTATGAAAATTGGAAAAAAAAAGTTTTGGGAGTGCGTTTCATCCGAAAGGATTTCATCGGACTGGGCTTCGTCAATTTGTCACGTCTACACATGCGAATGAAACGAGAGATGCTGGTAGTTTCAAAATTTTTAAAAGAATACTTTTGAAAGAATTTTCCTTTTTTTAAAAAAAATATTTTTTCTAAATTCATCTATATTCTTTTTCTCTGTATCACATTTATCCTCAACTATCCCAAATTGTGACAACAGAATATCTACCAAGAATGGCGATATATTGTAAGAGCCTGAGACGCAAATTGACCGTGGCTGAACTAGTGGTCAAGGCACTTTCCAGACATTTTTGGTTTAATGGATCGTTTTCTCTTTTAATCAAAGTAACATTCCCTATGTCACAACTGTGGTCCGTTTTGTTACGGTGAACAACCAATGCATTTTGTGTGTTGTTATTTAAAATGTCCCTTTTGTGTTCATATAGTCTCTTGTTTAAAATTCATGAGGCTTCTCCAGTGTATTCATTCTGGCAATTCCTTCATTTCATAGAGTAAATTCCTCCTTCAAATTTTGGCTTGTTGTTTTGATTTTTATTCATTAAGTCTTTAATTGTTTTAGATTTAGCTGTGACAAATTTTATGTTGAGTTTAGATACATTCTTTTCGGTTGTACTTATGATAGAGTTAGTGGGTAGAATACTATTTTTCTTTTTGATTCGTTTGGTTTGTCATGAAGGACAGCTCTTCTATTTTGGAATATTTTATGAGCATTTTGCTTCGCATTGAATGTGAAATTGTTAGGGTCTTGAAAGTATTTTCAATATATTTCTCCTCTTCGTGTAAATATTGAGGGCTGCAAATTCTGAGTGCTCTTAACTAGAATCCAATGGCCATTACGGATTTTATTTTGTTGTTATGATGGAAATAGAAGTTTATTAAGTAATTTTTTATTGGTTGATTTTCACCACTATAATCAAATCCATTCTGTGGGTTTTCTGACAACTTTCGTCATATATATATATATATATATATATATATATATATATATATATATATATATATATATATATGTATGTAATAAGAATATAAATTCAAACGTTCACAGAATATATGTGTGTGTGTGTTTCTTCTCTAAAGGCTTATTTTAAATTCTATCACCGATTTAAAAAAAAAAGGTAAACGTAACTCCGATGATAATCATTTTTGTAAAATATTTAGTAATGAAAAATCCAAAATCTGGGCGATTTCGTTACAGAATTTTCATACTGAGTCTGATATGGTATCCGTAGGTCCAGAGCCGTTTCACGGTGTTGGCTTGCATATTAACAATCCACCCAATCTCCCTCCCTCTCTCTCTCTCACTCACCTCCTCACTCTTACCCCCCTCTCTCTCCCGACCCTCTCTGCATAGACAGATGCAAAATTACAAACATGCTAACATATTTTCGATGCACACACATATATAGACACATGTTAAGCCATTCTCGATGCACGCACATATATACACACACGCACACATATAAATAATAATAATAATAATAATAATAATAATAATAATAATAATAATAATAACAAGC
>OZ038483.1:19469819-19474819 GCA_964036315.1 Acanthosepion esculentum
CTCAAACCAAAGAGCTCAAACGAAATTAATTTTTCAGGAGCCAATACATATATATATATATATATATATATATATATATATATATATATATATATATATATATATAAGTAAACATAGAAGTCAACACTTAGAGGGGACACTCTGTTTCATGCTAGATGCACTCGTCAGGCCACCTGTGTGTATATATATATATATATATATATGTATGTATGTATATATAGCCAGCTGAATTCTAATTTGATGATATCTCGACAACAGTCTAGTACTACGCTTAAATGCAAAACGTCCATGTGCCATAGAGAAGAGCTCGTCCGAACAAATATCATAAAAGTATTTATAGAAAAAACACGAAGAGGAACGTTTACGGGGATGGGAAAGTGATTGAAGCCAAGCCGCCAGATCAGGACCAATGATATTGCAGATTCTCAAGGTAAATAGCGGGGTAGTGGACCATATGTGACAGCAATATTCTAAGCATGGACGAATGGTCGACTTATAGATATGTAAGATAGATTATAGAGAGAAAAATGGTCTCCGGCGAAAAAAAGTAAACATTAGCCTTATAAAAATTTCATGGCCTTTGGCATTTTCGTAGCAGAAACTATTATATCATCCAGCACATCTACACACACACATACACAATAGACGGATAGGCAACGTGATTGGCCCTGATCTGTCATCTCGTCTGCAGTCGCTCTCTCACAGACGCGATGTTGCCTCGCTCTGTCTTTTTTTACAAGTACTTCCACGGTAAATACTCTGAGGAGTTGCGTTTGCTTGTCCCCAAGCCTCGTGAATTTAAACGCCCCACGAGGCTGGCATCCCGCTCCCACCCCTACACCGTGGAAACTGTTAGATGTAGACGTCTCTTCTACTCCAATAGCTTCATGTCTCGCACATCTCGCCTATGGAACTCCCTTCCCTATTACTGTTTCCCTGACAAATACAATCTCCAACGGTTTAAGTGTAGCGTCAATCGACATCTCCAGTTGCCTTGATCTATCCACTTCCCTTCTCCACATCCTTTCATTTTTCATTCCTATCTGCTCTCGCTCCGGATCTTCTGTGGCCCCCTTGCCTTGATCGGCCCACTGTCTTTCTCTTTCACCACATCCCCTCCCTTGCCACTCCTATCTGCTCTTCCTCCAACCCTTCTTTAACCCCTTGCGTGATAGTGGCCTCCGGCCTTGCTTGGGGTGATACGATTAAAATATATATATATATATATATATATATATATATATATATATATATATATATATATATATATATAGATTTGTGTGTGTGTGTGTGTGTGTGTATGTGTGTGCATCCGTGTGTAGATCGAATATGGATAGGAATTCGACAAAATGATAGGATAAAGAATAAATATGAAATGGATCTTAATCTAATATTTTTCACTTTATTATTTCTTATTTATTTTTCTTGAACGCCGTTTCAACGGACATATATATATATATATGTGTGTGTGTGTGTATATATATAATTAAGTAATTCATTGAGTCTGAAAGAAACCTCAACAGAATTCAGAAAGCACTGGACGGCCGTTTTCATAGAAAATATTTGTCCTCCAACAGGATTCGAACCTGTATCCTATACGGAACCGTGATACAACCTGACGTGCTTTTTAACCGATTCGGCCAGACAGGAATGTTCGGCAGGCAAGGTCGAATTTACTGCTTATATACTTCAATCTTCCATGAATCTTTCACGTAGATTTATATCTGCTCATGGCGTATAAAATGTAAACAAATGACGTCACACATTATGAAAAGGCACGTCAGACTACATGACGGTTCCGTATAGGATACAGGTTCGAATACTGTCGGAGGACGAAAATTTTCTATGAAAATTTCTCGTACATTCATGCCGGTAAATGTTGTTTAATACTGTTTATTATAAACAGAGCATTTACTTAAATATTTGTATCTATAAAAAGAATGTATAAACATAAAAAATGTCTTAAAATAATTGTCGTACTTTGTCCATTTCATAATGTGTGGCGTCATTTGTTTACATTTGATACGCTATGAGCAGATATGATTGTACGTGAAAGATATATATATAGTGTAACCCGGATATAAGAGAGTTGTCGGGACGGGGAGAAGTCTCTTATATCCGGGTTTCTCTTATATCCGGGTTTGATCTATTATATGTACATTAACAAAGGCTCTAATTTGGGACCAGAAAAAATCTCTCTTATATCCGGGTTTCTCTTATATTCGGGTCTCTTATATCCGGGTTACACTGTATATATGAAAGCGGAGACTTTAAAAGTTCATGGTAATATTTTATTTCATTAAAACTGATACTTCAATTTAACTCATTAGACCAAACATTTTCACAAAAAAAATGGTTTTAAAATTTAACTTGATACAAAACATTTATCTAAGCATAAATTATGCTTTAATATGTTGGTTCAAAATTGGGAAAAGGGAAAAAAACAAATCGGGAATAAATGCAGGGAGTAGAAGAGGGGGTTTATTCCAAAGGGTGAAGAGAAATGGCGAAAGAGAGGAGAGGGTGGAAGATAGATATAATTCTGTTTAAAGAGATATATGCGAAGTCATAGGGATGAGAGCAGACATGTTGACCTATTTTCCTGGATGTGGGTAATGAAGTAGAGAGGGTATCATGAAATGGCAACAGAGAAAAGTGACAAAGAGATTAAAGGAAAAAAGAAAGAGAAAAAAACGGAAAACTTGTGATAAGTCTTGGAACCAGTAATTGTCGGTGTATAACATTCAGTAAATCTTCTGTCTAATGCATGTAGCCACTTATGCCCTCGACATCTTTGTATTTTTTTAAAAATCGGTTAAGTAATAAAATAAACAATAGATTAACAATATCAGATTATTAAATGTGTTAAACTCTATGAGTTACTAAACCAGCCCAGTAAGCTTATCTTCAAATGTAAACACAGTAATCGTTTCAGACTCTCAAACAGTATCTTGATAACCTCACCCTTGAAAATTCGGATATTTAATATAATACTAACATGTACTGAAGCATGTAGTCACTGTTTTCATGTAATTTCTTTCATGGTATTTCTCTCTCTCTCCATCGCGTATTTAACCTCAATTCGGTTTCGTTGGTAGTTTTGGTTAACGGCATTCCAACCTTAGGGGTCACTTTATGCCGAAAATGATTTTGAGTGACTTTCATTTGGTTTTCAAACATGTATTGCTGGAGACATTTGGTTTTCAAAAATGTGTTGCTGGAAACATTTGGTTTTCAAAAATGTATTGCTGGAGACATTTGGTTTTCAAAAATGTGTTGCTGGAAACATTTGGTTTTCAAAAATGTATTGCTGGAGACATTTGGTTTTCAAAAATGTATTGCTGGAGACATTTGGTTTTCAAAAATGTATTGCTGGAAACATTTGGTTTTCAAAAATGTACTGCTGGAGACATTTGGTTTTCAAAAATGTATTGCTGGAGACATTTGGTTTTAAAAAATGTGTTGCTGGAAACATTTGGTTTTCAAAAATGTACTGCTGGAGACATTTGGTTTTAAAAAATGTGTTGCTGTGGAAACATTTGGTTTTAAAAAATGTGTTGCTGTGGAAACATTTGGTTTTAAAAAATGTATTGCTGGAAACATTTGGTTTTCAAAAATGTATTTCTGGAAACATTTGGTTTTCAAAATGTATTGTTCGAAAATGTATAGCTGGTAATACTATCCTTCCAAAAACGCACAGCCGACAACCCCAATTTTTCAAAAACACCCTTTCTGTTGGACACAGTCTACCGTCGTACCCAGTACGCACATGTAGTCTACCGTCATACCCCTGGACGCGGATGCAGTTTACCGTCATAGCCAGGACGGAACCTCAATTTACGGATTATTTTTTTATGCATATGTACATGTGTTATATGTACGTATCTAGATACAACTGATAGAATACACTCATATATGCCTTTTACTTTTTTATAGTTGTGGGAATATTTCGATAAGTTCTTTATATGTCTATGTGTATGTATGTATATGCGTATGCGCATATGTTAAGCAGGGAGACATTCCCGCGCCTACCTGGTTCTGTATTTACTTTGCTGTGGCTCTCTCATACGCGTTTCATAATTACAACATTGGAATCGGTCTTCGAATGACCGGTAAGGTATTCCATCTACGATAGGTTTAACGCCAAGTCCAAGACCTTCAATATTCTCGTGCGTGAGTTACTATATGCTAATGACACTGAGTTTGTCGCACATTCTGAGAGGGATATACAGATACTGGTGGACCGTTTTTCAGCTGTGTTTGGACTGACCATAAGCCTGAAGAAAACCAAAGTAATGTTCACTCGTTCTCCTGGTATGTCTTGCATCGAACCAATCGTGTATGTCAATGGCGCTCGTCTACGTTTTGTGAATACATTTGTGTACCTTGGCAGTACATTGTCTCGAGACGGATCCCTTGATGCTGAAGTATATAGTCGAATCCAAAAGGCCTTGGTTGCGTTTGGAACGTTATAGAAATGTTGATGGTAAGACAAACTGTCATTTTAGAACTCCTGGCGGTGTCTATGTCTTACCATCAACATTTCTATAACTTTCCAAATTTAAAACTGTATAAATCTGATAAATTTTATCTTTGTTCGTCATATTCAATGAAAGTATAAAAGAAAGATAAAAGTTATCAGATTTATACAGTTTTAATTTTTTTTTACAGTTTCTTTCAGATAGGAAATGGCCAAAGACAAAAGCATTACGTAGAATGAGAAGCCGAAAGAGAATTCCACTAACCTAAAAAACATATACACACACTCACACACATATATATATATATATATATATATATATATATATAAAAAATATCATAATGAGAAGCCACGTATACTTTCTTAATATGTATATAATATAGAAAAAACAACTGAAAAGTTGCAAATTAAAAAAATTGAATTGATAGATTCTGATTTCAGTTCAACATACACACGCAGAGAAAAAGAAAAATACTGGATTTTAAAATTAAATACATATAAACTAGGGTTAAATAAAGAC
>OZ038483.1:19477319-19534819 GCA_964036315.1 Acanthosepion esculentum
AAGTATTTAAGTAAATGCTCTGTTTATAATAAACAGTATTAAATAACATTTACCGTCTTGAATGTCCGAGAAACTTTCATAGAAAATATTCGTCCTCCGACAGGATTCGAACCTGTATCCTATACGCAACCGTCATATAGCCTGACGTGCCTTAACCGATTCGGCCACTGAGGATCGATATATATATATATATATATATATATATGTATGATTTAAGAAGTAATGAGTACTGTGAAGAGTGGAAATTTTACCAAGAAACTTTGAAGTCGGGCTAAAATTGATATTTACATGTTAAGTAATCTTTTCATATATATATATATATATATATATATATATATATATGATTTAATAAAAAGCAGGCAGATATTTTTATTCATAGTGCTCAATATCAAAAATATTAAAATAATATTAGAAATAGAGCGTTAATATTATATGAAAAGATTACTTTTATATATCAATTTTATCCCGACTTTGAAGTTTCTTAGGAAAATTTCCAGTTTTCAAGAGTACTCTGAAGATTGGTAATTTTACCAAGAAACTTCGAGCATGTGCATGTATATTTTGGTGCAAATCCGTCGAAAATTGCGGCCGTGCACACACACACACACACACACACACACACACACACACACACACACACACACACATCCTGCCTTTTATATATATATATATATATATATATATATATATATATATATATGTGTGTGTGTGTGTGTGTGTGTGTGTGTGTATGTATATGTGTCTGTGCATATAAAATTGATATTTACATGTTCAGTAATCTTTTCATATATATATATATATATATATATATATATATATATATATTAGTATTAGTAGTAGTAATCTTATAAGTATAAGTAACTACACTCGTTTCGGAAAACCTTCGGTTTCTTGATTTGCAAAAAATCAAATCTATAACGAAGGAAAAAATGGTATAAAAAAAAAAGAAAAAGCCAAGAACATGAACGCCTGTCGAAAACAATATTTCGGCATGCAAGTCCAAAGCCCAAAGCAAAAGAAAACCGATACGAGTACACAACTAACTAAATAAAGTGCTCAATACAGTAAGTAGACCAGACCTAGTTAAACCTAGAGAGCCAGATAAACCTACTAAGGTTTCACTTAAGCTGGCTTTCCCTGACGATCCACTTAGGTGAAACCTTGGTAGGTTTGTCTGGCTTTTTAGGTTTAACTATATATATATATATATATATATATATATATATATATATATATATATATATATAAAGGGAAGAGAGAGGTTATAAATAGGTAGAGAGGTTTCTCTCTTCTTTTTAATATATACATATATATATATATATATATATATATGTGTGTGTGTGTGTGTGTGTGTATTTTTGTTATCCACATTTCACAGCTCATCATATATTTATCGTATTTAAATAAATGTCCGATCACTCTTGACTAGGCATGGGCAACCTTTTCCGACTAGTAAGCCACGTGAGATATGGCTCATCATGAGGTGGCCGTGCTGCTGAAAAAGATTCGAGGTAAGTTTTCGTTGAAGGTGTCTAAGCTATCTTCACTACAGAAAGAACCTTATGAAATTTTTAAATTATGGAAACGCTCAAAAACATTCATCCGGCTCGTTAGGCGGAAATATATTCATGATAGGTTTTAAATTTAATAAAAAATGATTTAAATACAAAAGTGAGATAAACATAAACAGAAAATAAAAGAAACTAAATGAAAGCGACTAGACTCTAGACCAGTGGTTCCCAAGCTTTTTTACATGGCGGCACACTATTGAGTTCTTTAAATTTTCGCGGCACACCTATCACAAAAAATAAATATTTTCCACTCATAAAGCCTTTTTGCAATAAAATAATAAAAAACAAAGAATATTATATAAAAAGAATTTTTATTCACATAAATCAACATATCCTGTTTCAATATCGGGTATAAAATAATATTGGTGAATGTCAGTGGGACAGTTGTGCCTGGTGCTTCTTGACTACTGCTGCAATATTTGGGCGAATGTGAGAGAGACACACTCTTAACTTTTCTTCAATATTTTTAAGTCTTTCACGTTTTTTATTTTTAATGTTTTTTAGGTAAGAAAATCCCAATTCACATAGGTACGAAGTTGAGAATTGCAGAAAAATTTTGATGGCTTTTTTTACTTAGAGTTGGATACTCTTCCATAACAGAAATCCAAAAGGCGTCCAATGGCAGTTGTGCGTACTTCAATTTGAGACCACGATCACTGGAAAGGCTTGCTAATTCTTCCTCTTCACATAACTCAAAATTGAAAAGGTTGATGACTGATAAATCCGGGAACGGATTGCGAATCCAATCAAATTCTTCAATGCAGATTGAGGGAAAATATTCTTCAATTTTAAACAAAATGAAATTAAATGGCTTCTAGGTATTATCTCTTCGCCTCACACCAGCAATCATTCCGCGGCACAGTGGTTGGGAACCACTGCTCTAGACCCAAAACATATTTAAAGCAAAAATAATTTAAATTAAAAATTCTCAGCCTCCCCGCTTCTTTGTGCACAGGTAGAGTCGCATCACTTTAGTCTGAAGAAGTCCTAAGGAGGAAATGCGTCACATGAAAACTTTTTTGCACTTTGTCCCCTAATATATATGCATAGTATAATAGTTTTTCCCTAACATATATACATGGAAAAAAGATCCCCGGGAGAGTGAATCCCACTTCATTATTCCACATCCAGTTGATAAAGTACACAAGCGTGGCTGAAAATTCCGACTTTAAAAATCTTTCTCTTTGTGCTTCTGTTTAATCAAAAGACTTTCTAATATAAAATAAATATCATCTTATTTACAATATTTTTATCATATTGCGTTCTTTTTATTCATCGAATTTCATTAATCGGCCTATTAAATCTGCACACACACATATACATACACACACACACATATATATACACACACACACACACATATATATAAGGCAGGATGTGTGTGTGTGTGTGTGTGTGTGTGTGCTTGTGTGTGTGTGTAACGAATGCACGGCCGCAATTTTCGACGGATTTGCACCAAAATTTACATGCACATGCTCTAAGTTAGTAATAAGGCCAAGACCGACTTTGCATTTCACAGCTCCCATCGATAGTGGAAATAATCGTTTTTTTTCATGCTTCTACGGTAGTTTTCATGTAGTTTGCGGCCATTTTCTACTGGCCAGAGTGAGAGCCTATAGCTGCCTGCTACGAATAGGCAGGAAGATTCTATTGGCCAGCGTGAGAGCCAGCAGCTGACTGACACGAATGTAAACTTGCATGCAAAAAAAAAAAAAAATCGATAGCTGCATTCGTCACAAGTGGGAAAAATTTAAATCTGCATGGCACTTTACTCCAATTGGCTCATTCGCTTGCATAAACTCAAGGTTGATTCTGATTCCGCAGAACTGGGTTGGGTATGAAAAAGTATTTTTGTTAACATACTTTTTTCATTCGTTTTTTCCAGTTACGAGTCCTTTTTTAAAGCTGATCGTTTTGTGTTCATTTTGTTTAGCTCATTTTTCGTAACGCTGGGCCATGCTGCTAGTATATATATATATATATATATATATATATATATATATATATATATATATATAATAAATACATATATATAATAAAATTATATATAATAAATTAAAATGATAATACGTATGGAATTTCCAAGAGGATAAAGATCTCTATGTCATTGACAGAGCAAAATTATTAATTATTGAATATCAAACACTTAAAATACCATAGATAATAATCTTTATTTCATGAAAGCTATAAAAATAGCCTTCAAACTTTCGGTGGTTTGCAGGTCTGAAAGATTGAAGGCTATTTTTTTTTTAAATCAGTATATATCAAAATCAATACATATATATTTATATATATATTTTTTTTTTAATTAAAACATTTACTTTACTGTAAATTAATATCCCTTTTTGAATTATTTTTATTCCTCTCCCGATTTTCGTGGCTCATGTCCACTTTTCGAAGGTTAAAATGTTTTTTTATATACATGTCTATTTTTGATATATTTGCGTTATTTTTTACTCTGTTAGTGACGCGCGTATGCTGAAATTCATTTCCGTGTCCATCAATGTGTTCAAGAGTATATCTCTAATATGCAACACACGCGTGAATGTTCATGCTTCCACGCGCGCGAATCTTCATGCTTCCACGCGCGCGAATCTTCATGCTTCCACGCGCGCGAATCTTCATGCTTCCACGCGCGCTCATAAACACATAATTTCTAATGGAATTATTTTTCTATTGTACATTTTTCATTGTTTACTTTTGTGTGTATTTTTATTATTATATATTTGTTTTATTATATACTGTTGTATTTTCATAATTATTACTTTTCATTGTTATATATATATATATATATATATATATATATATATATATACATGAATTATGTATATCATATTTCAAATATAATTTATAGATATGTAGTTAATTTGTATTATATAAATTTAATTTTAGTTATATGATTCTAATATTTATATACATCACAATCACACACACACACACATATATATATATATATATATATAATTTGTTTTCATTTTTTGTACAATTATAAATGTACATTACCATTCGATGCCCACTTAGACATACACGAATCATCTCAAATTTACATATACATAGAATTATCCTCGGTTTTAATACGCGTGACACTTGTCTGACCAATGAGAACTGACCCAAACAAAATTGAAAATACCAGTGTTTCTGTCTTTTTTCTGTTTTCTCTCAATCTCTGACGAAGCTTTAATAAAAGTGAATCCTGTTAGATTAATATACGTTTCGTATTTGTTTTTCTTTATTTTATCACACACACACACACACATACATACATACATACATAAACGTTTAAAATTATAACTCACCTCCTTTGATATACCTCCTACCCTCTTATATACCTCTCCACTAATTTATCTTAGATTATGTTTTTTTTAAATATTTGATTGTTTGTTTTGTTTTTTGCACATATATATTACTAGTAATACTTTCATATAAATTGTTTTACACCCATACTTATTCTACACGTTATACTGTCCGACAATATTAGATTATGAAAGTTGTATTAATATCCCATATTATTTTATATATTTTTCTACTTATATTTTTATTTCTCAATCAAAACTTTTTTTAAAACCCAAATAACTTATATATTCAACATCCCAGGACGAAATCACCACTTCTAAATTTATTAATTTACGAAACACTTTCATTGATTATTGAACCAAAATATATACAATTCAGTTTTAGCTTGTTTTTTATTATAATGACCAAAAAGAAAAATCACAATTACTACTATAACTATCGTTATTTCATCGTATTACTATCTGCTATTCCCACTTTTCCTCCCCCACTCCTCAATCTTAGGAGACTTGGAAATGCTGTAACTAAACTTTTAACCGTTGTTATCGACAAGGAATCTTTCCAGACTGGCCATCATTTAAGAACTCACCCATCCTTCACCAAGCTGCTATTAAGAAGCGCTATGGTTTCACTCCGACACCTTTTTGCTTTATGACTATTTTTTCCGCAAACAAATGGAAAAAGGGAAGTGATGCTTCACATACGGCTTGCTTACAAGAAGAATTGTACATAAACATTTTTGGTTCTCACCAGCCGATGTGCAATTGAAATGCACCGAAACGAAGTTGCATCTTTGTAGTGATTAAACTGTTTTTGTCGATATGATAAAATTACAATAAATAATTAATGCTCTACTATCGGTATCGAGCACCCTTTTTAATTAATGCTGTGAACGTTAGAATTATAGTATTTTCGTTCTCATTGCATCGTATATATATATATATATATATATATATATATATATATATATATATATATATATATATATATATATAAAACTCACCCATCCTTCACCAAGCTGCTATTAACAAGCGCTATTGTTTCACTCCGTGGCCTGACAATTGCATCTAGCATGAAACAGACTGTCGCGTCTAAGTGTTGACTTCTATGTTCACTTTTATATTTACACACGCTCTATCTCTGATATTGAGCACTTTATCCCATAAATATAGCACACTTTAAGACTATATTTCTTTATATATATATATATATATATATATATATATATATATATATATATATATATATGTAAAAGGCTCAGACACTAATATTTCATGGTTATAATTTTTACATTGGAATCGTAATCAAGACCCAATTCATCAAACCTACAAATTCAAAAAAATTTTGAATTTGTAGGTCCGATGAATTGGATCGTAATTACGATTCTAATGTAATAAATATTTCATTCTCACTCTGTCCTGGACATTGAGTTATACCTAGATTCTATCCTTTTGGGAATTTATATATATATATATATATATATATATATATATATATATATATATATATAATCGGTTTCAACCCAAACAAGGCAGTAAAGCCCCTGAGACAAAAAGTGGTTATTGGGAGTAGAAGAAGTAGGAAGAGAAAAATTACTAATCAGCTGGAAGAGAAAAGTGTAACCTGGAAGACAGTAGACAGGGACTGACATTGCATTGGAATTTTTGCAGATTAAAGTTGGCTGAAAATATGCAGTTCGAAGTGAATTCCACAAGCAAGAAATACGAGAAAATAACTGTTATCATACAATGTACGATTACGTCTAATCACCCTAGTACTGCGTTTAAATTAAAATGTATACATATATATATATATATATATATGTGTGTATGTGTGTGTGTGTGTGTGTGTCTGTGTGAGTGCACGCGCGTGTGTCTGTCTGTGTGAGTGCACGCGCGTGTGTGTGTGTGTGTGTGTGTGTGTGTGTATACCCGCACAACTGTAACTCATTCGTAATATTTCTATTCATAATTCTTCCATTCCCAGTAACCTTTTGTGTCCTAGTGGCTTTACTGCCATCTTTGGAGCGAAACCGATTAATATATATATATATATATATATATATATATATATATATATATATATATATAAAATCTACATACATTATGTTTATTTTATTTAATCCTTGAAAATTCCGGATCAATTTCTTAATGGTTGGCATTAAACTCATTATGGAAGGCGCCGTAGTCATTTATAATTGATAGTTGTGAATTTCATGAAGGAGTTTAATGGTAACATTAAGAAATTGATCTGTGAATTTAAAACGATTAAAATAAAATAAATAGACATAATATGTCTAGATTATTCTTATTCAATCAAACATGCTTGAGTATATATATATATATATATATATATATATATATATATATATATATATATATATATATATATATATATGGGTTAAACAGATTGTTTATTAAATTTACTGACATCTTTTTAATACACACTCTTGTGCAAATTAATTGAAACAAAACGAATAATTCCGTTATTATTTACTTTTTTTCGTATTTTTCCAGTGAAGCATGACCCAGTTCACATGTTAGTACTTTGTATGTCTATTCCACGAAGTCGCTCCTTGCAGATTGACCACTGATTCTCGATTGGATTTAATTTTGAAGAGTTTCCAGGACAGTCTATAGTATTTTGATGTGCTCACTGGTAAGACTTGCCAGTTTGTTCGTGCAGCGTTACAATTTTCTCATGCCTTCTTGGAGTAACGTCCATCGCAGAAAATGGCTGTAGGACAACTAATCGACAGTCAAGACAATAGTGTCTGCGCGTGACAAAAATCTGATGCAATTACTGATGGTGCAATATTTTTCAAGACAAAACAAATTTCATAATACACCCCTAAAATAGATTCATATTACTGCCAACCACTGCAAATGACCTTATCTGAGGAAAAATACGAATCCATTACACCCAGACACTCCAGTAGGTCTAAAACTGACCGTTTGGTGAAAGAAAGGAAACTAATAATTTAGTCCAAGTACAAGTTGTGCAATCCAGGCTTTCCACTCAAAGGAAATTAAATTTATTTCAGTAGTAAATGATTTTTCATTATTTTAAAAATCAACAGTTTTTTTGGGGAAAAAAAAAACGAAAATACGATTTAAAATAAGATGACAACTGAGAATGTTGGATCAGGGGGTGGGATTTGATTTGATTGTTGGTGTAGCATCCAACGCCCCACTGCAAACCACCACCACTCATCGAGGGAGAGGATTTCCTCCTAGATCATGGCGTGGGGAAATAAAAACAAGAAAACGTCTCCTCAAGAAAAGTGTTTCTGTAAATGAAATATAATCGGTACAGAGTAAAAAGCTAAAGAATTACCATCATCGTTACATCTTTACCGTTAAGGAACAAACTTTCTGACATCCGAGTAGAGAAAATAAACATCAGCTTATCTGGTTAGGGCTATAATGCACATGGAAATAACATATCTATCTATCTATCTATCTATCTATCTATCTATCTATCTATCTATCTATCTATCTATCTATCACAGTCTGTTCATATCTATCTATCTATCTATCTATCTCAGTCTGTTCATATCTATCTATCTATCTATCTATCTATCTATCTATCTTAGTGTTCCGATCTATCACAGCCTTTTCATATCTGGCTCAGTCTGTTCGCATGTATGTATGTATCTCTCTCTCTCCCTATATATATATATATATATATATATATATATATATATTATTACAATCTGTTCACATCTATCTATCGACATATATATATATGCATACACAAACAAACACACACAAACACACACAAACACACACACACACGCGAGCGCGCACACACACACACACACATATATATATTACAGTCGGTTCACAACTCTCTATCGATACATACATATATATATATATTATTACAATCTGTTCACATATATCCATCTACACACACACACACACACACACACACATATATATATATACATGTATGTATGTATGTATGTTTATCGATAGAGGGTTGTGGACAGACTGTAATGCATACATACACACACACACACACACACATATATATATATATATATATGTTGTGTCGTGGCACAATAGTAAAAAGAAGAAAATCAAGTCGAGGTTGGTTTAAGGAACAAGTGTATTTAACATCACAGATACAAAGGTAGGAAACGGGTACTACTCAGCTAGGCAGTTGTAGTACTGTCGCTGCTTACGATGTTTAACAACACGCCCACGTGTGTCGAATGTGGCACAAGGCCGGTTTAATGTGGGCTTTCCGAGCCCGTAGGCTCGGGCAAAAATTGCCCGTAGAACCCGTATAAACGGGATCGGGGTGGTCAACCACCTCGAACGAGGCTCTACCCTTCGGCGAAGCCTCGTCCGAGTTCCTCTCTGCCCAAAGGCAGAGAGTTCCCCTCTGCCTCAGAGGCAGAGAGTTCGACCGAATAGCTGAGACGTCCAAAAAGGACTGTCGCTGCTTACGATGTTTAACAACACGCCCACGTGTGTCGAATGTGGCACAAGGCCGGTTTAATGTGGGCTTTCCGAGCCCGTAGGCTCGGGCAAAAATTGCCCGTAGAACCCGTATAAACGGGATCGGGGTGGTCAACCACCTCGAACGAGGCTCTACCCTTCGGCGAAGCCTCGTCCGAGTTCCTCTCTGCCCAAAGGCAGAGAGTTCCCCTCTGCCTCAGAGGCAGAGAGTTCGACCGAACAGCTGAGACGTCCAAAAAGGACTGTCGCTGCTTACGATGTTTAACAACACGCCCACGTGTGTCGAATGTGGCACAAGGCCGGTTTAATGTGGGCTTTCCGAACCCGTAGGCTCGGGCAAAAATTGCCCGTAGAACCCGTATAAACGGGATCGGGGTGGTCAACCACCTCGAACGAGGCTCTGCCCTTCGGCGGAGCCTCGTCCGAGTTCCTCTCTGCCCAAAGGCAGAGAGTTCCCCTCTGCCTCAGAGGCAGAGAGTTCGACCGAATAGCTGAGACGTCCAAAAAGGACTGTCGCTGCTTACGATGTTTAACAACACGCCCACGTGTGTCGAATGTGGCACAAGGCCGGTTTAATGTGGGCTTTCCGAGCCCGTAGGCTCGGGCAAAAATTGCCCGTAGAACCCGTATAAACGGGATCGGGGTGGTCAACCACCTCGAACGAGGCTCTGCCCTTCGGCGGAGCCTCGTCCGAGTTCCTCTCTGCCCAAAGGCAGAGAGTTCCCCTCTGCCTCAGAGGCAGAGAGTTCGACCAAATATCTGAGACGTCCAAAAAGGACTGTCGCTGCTTACGATGTTTAACAACACGCCCACGTGTGTCGAATGTGGCACAAGGCCGGTTTAATGTGGGCTATCCGAGCCCGTAGGCTCGGGCAAAAATTGCCCGTAGAACCCGTATAAACGGGATCCGGGCGGTCAACCACCCCGAACGAGGTTCTGCCCTTCGGCGGAACCTCGTCCGGGTTCCTCTCCGCCCAAAGGCAGAGAGTTCCCCTCTGCCTCAGAGGCAGAGAGTTCGACCGAACAGCTAAGACGTCCAAAAAGGACTGTCGCTGCTTACGATGTTTATTAACACGCCCACGTGTGTCAAATGTGGCACAAGGCCGGTTTAAAGTGGGCTTCCGAGCCCGTAGGCTCGGGCAAAAATTGCCCGTAGAACCCGTATAAACGGGATCGGGGCGGTCAACCACCCCGAACGAGGTTCTGCCCTTCGGCGGAACCTCGTCCGGGTTCCTCTCCGCCCAAAGGCAGAGAGTTCCCCTCTGCCTCAGAGGCAGAGAGTTCGACCGAACAGCTGAGACGTCCAAAAAGGACTGTCGCTGCTTACGATGTTTAACAACACGCCCACGTGTGTCGAATGTGGCACAAGGCCGGTTTAATGTGGGCTTTCCGAGCCCGTAGGCTCGGGCAAAAATTTCCCGTAGAACCCGTATAAACGGGATCGGGGTGGTCAACCACCTCGAACGAGGCTCTACCCTTCGGCGGAGCCTCGTCCGAGTTCCTCCCCGCCCAAAGGCAGAGAGTTCCCCTCTGCCTCAGAGGCAGAGAGTTCGACCGAATAGCTGAGACGTCCAAAAAGGACTGTCGCTGCTTACACCCCTGCTAGGTATTACTGGCACTATATATAGTGAGAACCGGTGTAATTCCCTTGTGTTAGAAAGGCCGGTGTAACAATATATATATATGTATTACAGTCTGTTCACATTTATCTATCTCACTCTGTTCACATCTATCTATCTATCTATCTATCTATCTATCTATCTATCTATTACAATTCCTGTTCACATCTATTTATCTGTCTAATTCTATTTAAATATGTCTATGTCAATCTGTCCAAATCCGGGTTATTTAGCTATGCAGATGTTCTAAAGATTGTGTTGCACAAATTTTAATATGGAAATGATCTGACTAAAAATCACTTGAAACCTAACCTATCGCTATTCTATCACGTATGTTCCCTCAACAAGCAGGACTTTATGTAGAGTACGTGATGTCCTTTTGACCACCCCTATAAACCTTTGCCTAGTATCTAGAGATAGGCAGAGTTTTAGTGAAAAAGAGAGAGAGAGAGAGAAAGATATATCTTCAAAGCTGGTAGATTTTACTAGCAAACTATTTATAATTTTTACGTGTTACACAAGACATATAGATAGATAGATAGATAGATAGATAGATAGATAGATAGATAGATAGATAGATAGATAGATATGGAAAAACTGAGACAGATATGAAAAGACTGAGATAGATAAGTAGGTAGGTAGGTAGGTAGGTAGGTAGATAGATAGATAGATAGATAGATAGATAGATATGAATAGGAAGAAATAGTCATGAATGAACGTCTTATTTGCTCTCATAAAAAGTATTAAAACGTATTTTAAATCGCTTCAAATATATTATGTGCGAAAAAATTGAGAATGTCATGATAAGTTCAAATTTCAACCGATGGCGTTGCATTCGCTTTCGCACAATTACCCTTGGAAAGGAATTAATGCATTTTTCCTCACCATCTAGGGGTTAATATCAGGACAAGCCCCGCTCTATAGATCTGACTGATAATCAGTCCAGAAGGTGGAAAACTCTGAACTCACAATCGCTTTGGCATCGTGCTTAACCCTCAAACCGCAAAATTCTACTTGCTACAGACATTACAGCAGCAATGTTTCGAGTGGGGAGTATGTAACCCTATACTCCTCAGGGGTGTCTACGGGGGTTAATAGATACACAATATAATGTAGAAATGATAGGTATCGAATTTTAAAAGAATATTTCATCAGTCATTTCCTAATAAAATTTTCAAACAAGTTATAGATTTATAAGTTACTAGCGGTCATACCCAGCTGGTCCATCGGAAGAAGCGTTCAATTAGAATGGAGCAAAAACAGCACCAATTTTAGATGTAACAGTCTATCTTCTTGAAATAATTTGAATTTTCATTAAAATACAGTTTGAATTAATGTAGTTACTGATATAACAGATGTAGTCTGTATTTATTCAATCGAAGTTAGCCGAGGACATGAAGGGGTAAAACAGTCAACATGAAGACCCACTTCAGACAACAATTATTTTGGAGTTTATGAAATTCAATATGTCAGTGTGCTACCAGGGATGTAAAAGAGGATGCATTTATAAAGCAATTGTTAAGTTTGATGAAAATTGGTTGAACGATCAACGAAAAATAAGAAAAAAACTGTAAAAATCGTCATTTCTCGATATTTACGCGGGTTTTCACTATATCAATGGACTCAACTAAATGACTGTCAAACAACGTATTGTTGGATACAATTAAGTGAAGTTCGTATTAGATTGCTTGAAAATTGAAGGATTTTACAGTTTAAAATTTGTGTTGAAATCAATTTTTGTTTTTTCGCAGCTTTTCGCTAAACGCAGTGGCGTAGAAATAAAAATGAGGTATCGTTGAACTTCCCATGATGTAAGTAACCTACATACCGAGTTTGAAAAAATCGGATGAAAAAAGTTGAAAATATCGATTTTGATCGCCTTTATCGATTTTTTTTTAAATTATCGACTTTTACGCTAAGAACCTCTCTCTTATATGGTACAATGTATGTGCAAAGTTTGGTAAAAATCGGTTGGATGGATCTCGAGTGTAAAGGTATCACACAGACAGACACAGGGACACACAGACATCCTCTGTTTTGTATATATATATATATATATATATATATATATATATATATATATATAGACAGCCGTCCTGGATATTACGATATACTCCACCCGGCAGCAAGGTTTCTGATCGGGAGGTTTTGAGATGTATGGAACCACCTGATAATTGCTGTTTTGTTCAGGTTCAACCTGATTCGGTGTGGTAGCACCTGTTAGGGTCTCAGCTATTGGCAAATAGTTAACCCCAAAGCTAGGGTAAAAAAACTATGAAAGTATATTGTATAGTAAACATACCAGCAATATATTTTCATCTTAAAAAATATTACCAGCAAAAAACATTACCGACAATGCATTTGTCAAAGAAATTACTAATTCTCACAAGAAAATTAAATTTCGCCATTAAATGACCCATGAGGAGTTGATGTGCCACGAAACAAACAAGTAACAACAAAGTTATAGAATCAGTGCTATAATCTCGTAAAATCTGTTCGAAGAATATTTTTAAAAGCTAGATCCAGTTCAGTACAGTTAGCATTTTGTTTTTAGCCCTAAGACATCCAACTGCCTCTATTTCCACTAAACTAACTCTTTTTTCAGTCATTACCTTTCCTCGGATGGCTGGCTTTGATACAAGCGGAGGAAAGAACCCAACCGGACATAGCCGAAAAGATCCTGGCATGCGAATTTTTTTTTTGCTACGTTTTACTAATGTAGTCCATATGGATTCAGCTTATTTTCCCTGACTGGTCGGCTGACTGCCTGATTCAATGAGATAATAATGGCTGATAAATGCAACGAGTTCGCGCATGACATCTGCACTTCCGAGTCAGTTGGCTTATCGTGTACATATCTGTGTAATGATGATTGAGTCGTAATAAGGCATTGCTTGTCACAACCGACTGAGGCGTGAGGAACATGGCGACATTTAAAATGCTGCACTGATTAGGGGAAATATGACCGGGGACTCGTCTGGTTGTTATTAACGGAAACAGGCGAACAGATATTTCGAAGTGGAACACAAAAAGAGGTCACGTGATGAACGTTTTTCAGAATTAAACAGGCCGTTTTTTTTTTCTTTCTTTCTTTTTGTCTTCTTCCGGGGTGGGTGGGGTTTCCGTGTTAAAAAAATTCTCAAAGTCTGACCTAATGCCAAACGTCAGAATTGTCTTTTTTACATTCATTTTTCGTCGGACTTGAGACGTATCTATGGGAACTGCGCCCATGGCAAAGTTTTAGACGTACGTCCTTATCAAAATATCTGATAGCCAACCAAACTACGAAGTAGATCTGTTAGTTTAAGAATACAAGATCATTAAGATGTATAATAAATTATAGTACTTCAACAAGAATACTCTTTTAGTTTTTAAAAATTTCTTTGAAGTGAATGAGAGTGACTCGCTGCATCTTCTCGTACTTCCATTCTCAGCTGACCTGAAATGGAAGGATTATATTGAATCCATTGTTAGGTCTGCTGCTAAGAAGATTGGTTCACTGTTTCATGTTAGACAATTTCTTTCTCCTGAATTTATCTTATTTATAAGTCTCCCGATTGCTTGCGCCTTCGATATTTCTGTCATACATGGCTCGGTGTTCCAGCTGTATATTTAGAAATTCTGGATAAAATCTGTAGTGGCCAGAAATAACGACACAAAGACAGGAATTGAGTTAAACAGATATGTTAACAGAAACAGTAATACAAACATATACAAACGAGAGTGTTACAGCAAGAATGTTCGGTCCGACTGTCGAGAGCTAACTGCTGGAAACTTCCCCCTTCAAAAGGCAATACCTGCTCCTATTTATAGCTTGGAGTGTACATGCGTGGGCAAATTGCTATAACAAAATCTAAAGAATAAACATCAATATTATTGATCCTGGCCTGTCGTCTTTGGTTTCCGTCACTTTTTCATCGATGTAATGTAGCTTCGTTTGGTGTGCCTTTTCTATATATTCATGGTACTTGTTCAGCTGAACTCTATTGTACACCATCTTACCTAGATGAAGTTAAGCCTAGATTGGCGACAAGGTTTCATCAATTCACAGTTGAATTGGTTAGATGTAACCGTAAGTTTTGTGCTAACAATTTCTTTTCCGCACCACTCTCCGGTACCATGCTAACCCAGCCAACTTTGATGTTAAAAATTTAAATCGTTATCTATTGTCCAATTGATTACTCTTCTATTTTTATGGATCCTTAATAATGTTTCTCTCTTTTTTTTATTCTTTCACGCTCAGTAACCACTTGTGTCTTAGTAGCTTTATTGCCATCAATGGAGGAATATGATTGAAAAATTAGCTTTTGATAATGCAAGCCGTTGACATAATAGAATTGACAATCCGAGTTTAAATGTAGGTCAAGGCACGTGATTAGGCTTTGTGTGATATTTGGAGACATTTTTGAAGAAATGCTGTAGGAGGGCGAACGAACAAATGTTCGTAAAAATAACAGAAAAGAAGAACTATAGGAGAGATGAAAAAATGTTGAGAATAAGAAGAGGAAGAAGGAAATGAAGAAGAAGAAAATGAGAGAAATGAAGAAGAAGAAGAAGAAGAAGAAGAAGAAGAAGAAGAAGAAGAAGAAGAAGAAGAAGAAGGGGGAGGAGGAAGAGGAAATAAAGTTGAAGAAGAAGAAGCAACTGAAGGAGAAGAAGATGGTGAAGAAGATGGAAATGAAGAAGAAGAAAATGAAGGGAAAAAGAAGAAGCATGAAATGAAGATGATGATGAAGAAGAAGGACATGAAAAAGAAGAAGGAAATGAAGGAAATGAAGAAGAAAAGGAAATGGGGAAATGAAGGAAATGAAGAAGAAGAAGGAATGAGGGAAATGAAGAAGAAGAAGAAAATGAAGAAGAAAAAGAAAGAGGAAATGAAGGAAATGAAAAGAAGAAGAAGAAGAAGAAGAAGAAGAAGAAGAAGAAATCGTAGAAATAAAGAAATAAAAAATAAAAAAATAAATGTCACAGAGAAAGAGAATGAAGAAGATTACGATGAGAAAAATCTAACGAAAAAAGAAAACATAAGATACGAAGAAAAATACGAAGTAAACGAAAATGATTAAGTTAAAGAAAAATACGAAAAATGAAAACCAAGATTATCAAAACGAAGAAGAAAAGCCGAAAAAGAAAAAGTAGTTTGGGATTAAAAAAAGGCAAAAGACTAATATTTCTATATTGACTAACAGAAGTGATATAAAAATGCATCTAAATTTGCATTTCAAAGTAATTTATATCTGTTTTATTTTACTGCGAAAGAATTTCAAAAAAACTAAAAAAAGATCCCTTTAAATGACTGACCAAGTTGCAATGTGATGTTGCATTGGAGATGTGTCCCATACACAAACACCTTAAGTTAATACGACATAACGAATTGAATGACAATTAAAAAAAAATGTTATTTAGTATGTTATTCGGAATGACTCCCTCTCCGAACGCTTTCGTACTTAATTTCTTTTTTTCAAATTGTCAGAACAACAAACACCGCTTATTTTAAGTTTCTTTTGCTTGGGAGACATAATGGTGTCAAGGATTTAGTGCGTATTTCTAGTTTACAACACACACTGTGTCGTTAGTGACGTGATGGAAACCGCCTTCTTGGAAATCTAGCTGAAATTCATGAAACCTGAGAACACTATGCATATTCTAGAGAGTTTTTTTTTTTTCCAAAGACATCAAAACCCCACCGTATTGAATTTGTGTTTTATGGTTTGAATCTTACTAGAGTTTGTGTAAGCACCTAATATAGCACAATGTTTCGTGGTGAATAATTCGCTTGTGCAGAGAGTTTGATCTTCACGGGGCGTTATTAAATCGTACCAAACATTTTTATCAAAGACGTTTAATAATGTTTTACACCAAAATATGCCTCAACGTCATCTTATCATGTTCCACAACCCTAAGGCAAATAATCATACATAAAATATCTACATCTTCCGCCATGTCTTTCAAGAAATAGGAATCAAGATAAACCTTTCCAAAACTCAATGATCTGGAATTGGAATGAAAGCAGTGATGGCATATATCTTGAATTCATCATAAAATTCGGGATTGGGAATTCATAAATACTAAATACTTTAAATAGTTCGGCGTATGGATCTGTTATAAAAAAAATCTAGTATAGGAGAGACGGAAATTGATCATAGAACAGGTTGTGCAAGGGACAGCTTTGTCCCCCCACCTAAAATATTAACGTAACAACTCAAGTCATGTACATAATTTACATTATTCAGACTATTGTCCTCATCTTCGTCACCATGTTTATTACGAGGTTTCGGCCGTTGTTCTTCAGGTGGTTGGAATGTCGAACTGAACCCTTTATTTCGCTCATTGGGGTAGACTGTTCTAGTTCCACGTGCCATGTCTTATAGATGTCAGTTGTCAGTTATCTCCTATTAATTCCCCTCTTCACCGCCTTAACCAGGTATTGAACTCACACTCTTTGGGTCCTGTCACTGGATCTAACTAACGCTGGGCCATGTGTCGTTGAGGACACATCGCACAGTGGACATTCAGTTCGACATTCCAACCACCTGAAGAGGGCCGGAGCGTACAACGGCCGAAACCTTGTAATAAATATGGCAACAAAGATGAGGACAATAGTCCGAATAATGTAAATAGTGTATATAATACCTCATCTCAGAAATATAGAGAGATACTCAAGTTATGTTCTTAAACAGCCTCGTTAGATCGAAACCTTCACACGGATGTCACTCATGGCACTCAGCGTGCTAAAAATGTGTAAACTATCAGCCTTTTTATCGCATCAACGATTAACAATGGCTTCAATCGAATGAATTCTCCAGATCTTAAAGACAGTTTTTCATCAGATTTTATAGACAGATGCTACAAAATCACAATGAATCTAACGATATAACAAAATTACATCACATGAAGACATCTAGCAGCAGCTGAACATACGTAAACTTCTAGTTTACATATGCTAACCGTAGAAGGAGAAATAAAGATATAATCAGGATGTTACTATTCCACAATACCTTAAACCATTGTTTCTCAAGCTTTTTCAATTCAGGCTGGACTTGTTGGATAACTAAAACTCTGGGATGCACTTTCAATTTTAATAAGGAAAAATAAATCCTGAAATATGAAAATAGGAAAATAATAAAGAAGTGTCCCGAAATAAGAATTTATTTTGAAGACATTACTTTTCTTGGGTTCTCTAGCTTTTTAAAAATAATTTTTTTTTTTCAAATTTTAAGATAATTCATAAGGTTACACTTCTGTACATTTAGTGCATACCTGGTTGCCTTTCAGGGCGTACCTGGCTACATTTCAGGGCTTATCTGGCTGCCTTTCAGGGCGTACCTGGTTACTTATCAGGGCGTATCTGCTTAGCTTTCAGGGCCTACCTGGCTACCTTTCAGGCCGTATCTGGTTTCCTTTCATGGTGTACCTGGTTACATTTCAGGGCGTACCTGATTGACTTTCAGAGCGTACCTGGCTACCTTTCAGGCCATATCTGCATAGCTTTCAGGGCGTACCTGGCTACCTTTCAGGCCGTATCTGGTTTCCTTTCATGGCGTACCTGGTTACCTTTCAAGGCGTACCTGATTGCCTTTCAGAGCGTACCTGGTTACCTTTCAGGGCTTACCTGATTGCCTTTCAGGGCGTACCTGGCTACCTTTCAGGGCGTACCTGGTTACCTTTTAGGGTGTATCTGGTTACCTTTCAGGGTGCACCGTCGAACAACGCTGCTCTAAAGTATTATTAGATCCTCTCTAGTTTTGATAGACATTCTTTTTCCTCAGTTGCCCTGTTGGTTTGGATGAAGAATACACCGTCCTGGGGGGTAAATCCCTGCCCCTGATAAAAGTAAAAACAATCGTAACTGAAAACGAGAAGGTCTTGGGGAAGTCATATTTGTAAATAATTCAGAGTTGGTTAAGTTAATAGATACATATTCGTGTGTGAAAAAAATTAAATTCTCACAGTGCTTTTAAAGAGCTGTCTGGGGAAGACTTTTTCTTTATATACGCTGTATATAATGTACAGATATCTACCATTATTAATAATTTGGTTCGTATTTCTTTAATGCAGTGTTTTTCAACCTTTTTCTTTTACTTCAGACGCACTTGTAAAATTCTGGGACGCGCTTGCAATGTTAATAAGGAAAAATAAGTCCAGAAATACGAAAATAGGAAAATAAAAAAGAAGTTTCTTGAAATAAGCATTTCTTTTTAAGAGATTACATTGCTTGGGTTCTCTAGCTTTCTAAAAAAAAAAAATTTTAAATATAAAAGCAATTCATAAATTACTCTTTTGTTGACTTGGGGCCTACCTGGCTACCTTTCAAGGGGTATTTGTGCGCCCGGGCGTACGAGTTGAGAAACGCTGCCATAAGCAAAAGCTTAGAAAATAAACTCTTTTCAATAAAAGACAGAGTGGTAACAGGTTGCGGACTTTCAAAAATCTAAATTATTGAAAAACGGTTTGAAGTGAGAGATTTTATAAATTTTAGTAACTCTAAAAAAGTCAATGATTGCCGATTTTTTCCATTATGCGATTCACCATGACTATTACTATGTCTATTATTTAATAAGTTTTTACATTTAGGCTTGGTTTGGTTTGTTTTACGGCATATCAACACCTCAATGGGTTATTTAATGCCGACAAAATTTTTATTGTTGGTAATATTCTTTTTCCAAATATGTGCTGCTTTGTAATAATTTTTCCTTCAAAATGTATTGCTGGTAATAATTTTTCTTCACAAATGCATTACTGGAATTAAAACGTATTTTTACACTTTTATAGTGTTTTCACCCCAGTTTGGAGGTTAACTATTTGCCCAAGGTTGGAACCCTAACAGGTGCTACTACCCCGAGTCAGGGTGAACCTTGGAATACCAGCAAATAAGAGGTGGTTCTACGCTCCTCAAAACATCTTGATCAGAGACCTTTGCTGTTGGACGTAGTTTATCGTCTTACCCCGAACGCGGTGTAGTTATTACCTAGGACGTTCGACATATATGAATTTTAAGCAAATGATTCCATTGGGATTCATAGAGCAAGGAAAGATTATAAAATAATATTACAAAATAAATAATAATAATAATAAAACATATATTACTAATAATATTTTAAATAATAAAACATGTATTTTATCAATATATATCAATAGTTAGCGGAATTTAAGTTTTTTTTTTAAAATCCATTGATTACTACATTATGGTTTAACTTAGCTGAGGAAGATTTATCCGGAGGTACCACGTCTGGTGCAGATACACCGATGACCGACAAGATTCACACATTCAGGGTAAGTTCTTATCTGGCAGCTAAAGGAGTAGGTGAAACCCAACGGATGGCGATCCGATCTTAACGCTGCAGCCGTTTATCTGAAGTTATGCATCTGTGAATTCCCCTGGGCATGCGCAGTGAAGTATCTTAAATTGTAAGATGCATCGAATGTATCATTATTCATGCCTCTAAACGAAGGGCTTGCTTGTATGGACCAGCTATTGGCACAATGTTAGTAAGGGTTCTAGCTCTCTCTCACACACACACACACACACGCGCGCACACACACACACACAAACACACACACACACACAAATATATATATATATATATATATATATATATATATATATATATATATATATATATATATGCGTGCGTGTTTAGGCAGCAAATTCTCTTTTAGGTATGCCTGAATAATTACAGACATTATGTTTGCTAATTTTTAATAAAATCCGTTCATACTCACGAATAACCTTCCGTGTATTGATGCTAAAGGATGAGAGAAATGTGCAATAACTGCTTAAATTTCTTTAAATGATTGCGTTTAGCATGAAACAGTCTGTCGCCTGTGAGTGTTGATTTCAATGTTCTCTTTTATAGTTACATACGCTCCATCCATAAATATAGCATACTTAAAACTATATATATATATATATATATATATATATATATATATAAAAGTGGACATGGAAGTCAGCACTTAGAGGCGACAGTCTGTTTCATGCTAGTGCAATCGCCTGACGATTGCACTAGCATGAAACAGACTGTCGCCTCTAAGTGCTGACTTCCATGTCCACTTTTATATTTACACACGCTCTATCTCTGATATTGAGCACTTTACCCCATAAATATAGCACACTTTAAGACTATATTTCTGCATGCATATATATATATATATATATATATATATATATATATATGTATATATATATATATATATATATATATATATATTAATGCAAGTTTCATTAAATAATATAGACAATAATAAACAAAAATTAAAAATCCTTGAAGCTATATACCTGAAACAGTTGAAACCTAACCTGAACAAAATAAACTATGAAATCTCCACAAATATTCTTAAATTCTTCTAATCTATAGCAGAAGCCATTGGTTTATACCAATGGCTTCCCATACTTAATACTTCTCGTTTTCACTCTCGCGTGGTCATGTGTGACGTCACGAGCTACGATGCGTTTTTCGGTTCCTTGGCTCGTAAATAAGAGTTTGTCGTTACTTTGAGCTTATTCAAAGAGCAACGGCGGACCATTATTGTGGTTTCGTATATGTGTTGCTTGATTTATTAAAATTGTCATCTTTGATAATGGCTTATGTAAGCCGAAAGCTTAGATTGGATTCAAACATGTGTCAATATGGTGTTTTCCTTTCGTCTTTCAACGATAACGTGATTAAGCTTATCAGACAATACGAAAGGAACTTACTTAAAATAAATAGACAAAACTTGTCTGTATTATTTAATGAAAAATTGCTGCCGAAATATACACAATATATATATATATTTATATACATATATGTGTGTGTGTGTGTGTTTGTGTGTGTGTGTGTGTGTTTGTGTGTGTGTGTGTGTGTGTGTGTGTGTGTGTGTGTGTATTGTTGAAATTTGTTATATGTATCGCTAAAGGTGCTCAGTATCGGAGACAGAGCGAATATATATATCGACAGTATGGACATAGGAAGCAACACTATATGACGACTGTCAGTTTCATAATCAATGATATCCTCAAAAAAAGAAGATTGCACTGAAGCGACATGAAACTAACATTCTCCATGAAGTGTTGATTCTTATGTCAGCACTCTCTTCTCCCTCCCTCTCTCTTTCCCTCTCTCTCTCCCTCCCTCTCTTATTATATACACATGCACACACACCTATGTGTAGGTGTATGTGCGTTTTTGTTACTTCAAATGCTATTATAGTTGATATTTCGTATTTGAAATAGATGTCCCATATATTATCCACTATAATAACATTTCAAGCAATAAGACTAGGATTAAAAATGGATCCATTCTTTGGAAGTATATGTATATTTTACAAGTATATATATATATATATATATATATATATATATTTTACAAGTATATGTATATGTTTATGCGTACCCATAAATACCCATTACATAGACATGGGCTAAATGATCATGATCTATTAGTCTTTTCACATGACGTAGGAGAAATTTAACTTTAATTTTTATGTTATTTTCAAGTTGTCAAATATTATTTTTTAAATCGTGGCTATCATTTTTAGGTCGCAGATAAATGGATAACAGTTACATTTCCTATTTAAAAAAACAAGAACTTATATATGCATATTAAAGAAAAGACAAGTGGAAAACATGTTTATGCCAATGCGTTTTGTTCCTTGGGGAACTTTATCGAAACAAGAATTGCCTTGATATATTTCACAAATGAAGAAAACGTCTTGGCATAAATAGTTATTTTTCTCTTGTTTTTTTTTCTTTTATTGATATTGTCTTTAAAGATATATTTTATTTATATCTGAATTTTTACACACATATTAATAATTAATTTCATATACATTTTTCTATGTGTTGTAAAAAGGATACCCATTTAAAAGAGGAGTTACATTTTATAGTTATTGAGATGGAAACACAATATTGTTAATTACAAGCACGTTGAACAGAAGACAACCATGAAACTGAAAACATCGGCAAGATAAAAAAAAAATTATTTCTAAAAGTGCATTTGTTTATGAATAAATGTAATATAAATTATTTTACTTGGAAATGATTTCTCACGGACTTTAAAAGACGCTTTCTGTTGGCTTTCCTTAAATTATTTTTAAAAATTATTCTTGAAAATATATCGTAATTCTCCATGTATAATATGACTTCACCTATAATACGCACCCCTAAAACTTTGCTGAAAGTGTGGGAAAATGCTTCTACTCACACATGATAAGCGTCCCTTGTCTGGTAATCATATAAATTGTACATCTCCAATTCCATTATGGCTAGAGAATAATACTATTCCAATTTAGTTTTATGATAATTCTTATTTTATTTTACATTTTTAAGTATTGTTAGATAAATATGATTGTATTTGACATCCTTATGGGGTCGCAATCGCCGAAGGTTAGGGTCAAATTGTCGTATGTTTGTGGTGAGTAGTCGTTTCACAACTGAAATCGACCTATGAAACGGCAATTCTTTAAAGATGTTTTTGTAGCTGTGCATAATACGCACCCCTAATTTTACTTATTATTATTTATTTTTTTTAGAAAAAAAAATGCGTATTATACATGGGGAATTACGGTATTAAGAATTTTATCTTGACCAAAATTATGGGTTATTTAATTATTTATTAAAACCGCAGTATGTGGCACAACAGTTTTTGACTAATTATGTTAAAGAACCGATTATTTTTATAATCCAAGGGCTGAAAGAAAAAAAATAAAGATAACATATATATTAATATGAGAGAAATGAAGACATTAACATTTGAGTTCTTGCGGAAATACAACATCTGTTGTGCTTTGTAGAGAGAAAAAAAGACACACAGACACAAGTGGCCAGTATTTCGCCAAGAGAATTCACAGGTGCACATATTCTGAAGTGCGCTCTCCAGTGTTAAAGCCAAAAGTTCTTTTGAATGACACCACCAGGTGGCGCTCGACAGAAATAGGGTTTCCATTAGGATATAGAAGAAATAATTCCGAATATTCTAATGAAACTAATCGAATTAGGAGGGGAATTGGAGGTTTTATTTCATTCTTTTCCTTTTTTCATGTAAACGGTGGATATAAAATGATTTTTAAAAAAATATAAAGAACTAGCGGTAATTATATCCTGTTTGCTGAGAGTCTGTTCAAAGAACGAAGGAATATAATTGAATGATGTATGGAAAATGTAACCAATTCTCATGGCAAACACCTTGTGTTGTATAGAAAACGAAATACACATCTCAATTGACAGGCAAACTTAAATAAGGCTAACAGATAGAGACATGGCAGCAGACTTGCTTTACCAAAACGTCATTTACATATCTGTCTATCTATATCAGTCTGTTCATATCTATCTATCTATCTATCTATCTATCTCTCTCTCTCTCTCTCTCTCTCTCTATATATATATATATATATATATATATATATATATATATATCAGTCTGTTCATATCTATCTATCTATCTATCTATCTATCTATCTATCTATCTGTCTGTTTGTATTTATCTATCTATTTCAGCCTGTTTATAACTATCTATCTATCTATCTATCTATCTCAGTCTGTTCATATCTATCTATCCATCCATCCATCTATCTATCACAGTCTGTTCATATCTATCTATCCATCCATCCATCTATCTATCTATCTGTGTCTGTCTGTTAATATCTATCTATCTATCTATCTATTTGACTGTCCGTATCTATCTATTTCAGCCTGTTAATATCTATCTATCTATATATCTATCTATCTATCTGTCTGTCTATCTGTCCGTATCTATCTATTTCAGCCTGTTTATATCTATCTATCTATCTATCTATCTATTTATCTATCTATCTGTATATATACACTACAGTTCAAACGTTTGAAGCTACCTCCAGAATTAGCATGAGATTAACTTTTCAGAAGAGTGACACATTTACATCCCAAAAAATGAAAAAAGAGCTCTTAGAGTCTTTGAAAACATGCAATCATTTATCAAACTTATAGTTTATGAAATTTTTGTAACGAATGCCAAAAGTTGCAAACCCATTTCTAAAAAATTTTTGTCTCATTTTTGTATAATTTTCTCTTATTTTAAGTCCAAAACGACTTCTTGTACCAATTTAAAAATACCAGTTGTGTTCTGAAACCTTTGAACTGTAGAGTACATATGAAACTGTGTGTGTGTGTGTGTGTGTGTGTGTGTGTGTGTGTGTGTGTGTGTGTGTGTGTGTGTGTTATAGATATACATGACATTCCATTAAGCTGCTGGCACCCAACCAGCAATAGTCACATATAACAACAGTTTGGTAGGTAAAATTAGTAGGTAATATTACCCGTTCCATCTGTCAATGATTATATAAATCTCTCGCAGGACTTAAAAGCCATCTTCGCAGGTATGCCAGGTCCAAATTTGCCGGACAATGTATTGTGTTCCTGGCAACATTTCTAAGCATCAGGGTCGGTGCGTACTACCTTCAACCCCGCCTCAGAACGAAGTTGAATAATTGGGTTTCCGGGCAGTGTTTTGTGACCTTTGCTAACTTATCAACATTTCCTTTTTTTTCTTCTCGTAACGTTTTCTATCCATTTGAGTTGTCTTACTTTTGGGAGTCTTCAAGAGATGTATTTTTTTGTGATTTGATAAAATTATTTGTGATTCGGTAACAACAGTCTGTAAGAACCGATGAAGAACTATCTTCTTTAAGGCCGAGATAACGGGTCAACTGCTACTATATATATATGCACATTTCATTAAAAACGACTGACAAGGTGCTTTTATTTAGTTTTTTATATAATTTCTCGTGCGATCTAATAATGTTTTTTCTTTTCAGATGATAAATTATATAAAAACTGTCCGAATGTTCTTTTTATCCGAGCGCTCTCGGCTATACATTTAGCCATTTTCAAGGATTATATTTCAACTGTTAGAATTAGAAATAGTTTGTTATATGTATGTTTTATAAAGTGATTCATTTTTTTGTTTCAAAACACGGTCAAGATATTATGTCCATGTTCAAAGTTAATATTATTAGATCGCACGGGAAATTATATAAAAAACTAAATAAAAGCACCTTGTCAGTCGTTTTTAATGAAATGTGCATGAAAGAAGGATTGCTGCCTAAATACACAAATATATATATATATATATATATATATATATTTGTGTGTGTGTGTGTGTGTGTGTGTGTGTGTGTGTGTGTGTGTGTGTGTGTGTGTGTGTGTGTGTGTGTGCACTTCTCAGTGATAGGATACAGAGTAAGTAGCATGGCGTTTTTTTGCTGTGAAGGTTTGCCATGATCGGAACCATGGAATGTAGTTTGCTCGAACACTTTCCGTGGAAGTAGCGGTAGGGTAGTGAGAGACTTGCCACATCCCGCCCGGGGGAGAGAGGTTGAAGCGTGGAGAATAATTCGCTTTGGACCCTATCAAGGCTGGAGAGTGAGGTCAGAGTAGCTCCCGTCAAAATATGACAGAAGTACTACATTTTTTACATGATCTGGCTCTTGTAAATGTAGAGGATAGCCGGAGAGGTTAATTACTTACTGGAGCGCTAAAGAAAGCCGACCATTTTACATTCAAATCCCAGCAATGGATTGCGTGTGAGTTTGAGGCACAATATTAATATTGGCAACTAAATATTACGTCAATATGAATATGACAATATGAATACATTAGCGTTTTTCTAAATTCTTCCAGTTGCTAAGGACATTTTGTTTGTTGTTAATAGTTACTTTGTTTTTAAGAAATTCATTTGGTTTTTACCTTGAAGAAGTCCAAACATGTCGACTAATAATACAGTTTTCCTATTGTGTTTTACCTTTTTACATATTGCCTTTTTCTTCAGGTTAACTCTGAGCAATGAAAATTCGTATAAAATTCGTATAAATATTTTGTCGATACGCCTCTTTCACCTATGTATCATTAGGCTTGTAAATGCAAAGATGTATCATCTTTGTAACATCTTGATACTTCTAACAATCCTGACAATCAATAGGTGAAAATGTTTATATATATATATAGGTGACTATACTCGTGTCGAATTCTTGATTTAACAATAGCCAAATCAATCTCGAAGGGACAAAAAGGTTTTAAAAAAGAAAGAGCCAGGATTATGAAAGTCTGTCGAACATAATCGCACAGATACAGGTTCAAGGCCCAAAGAAAAAACCCCGATACGAGTAAACACTAACTAACTAAAGAGCTCGATACAAACGTAGAGCAGACATAGGTTTCACTTAGGCAGATCGTCAGGGTTAGCTGACCCTGACGATCTGCCTAAGTGAAACCTTGTTAGGTTTGTCTGGCTCATTATGTTTTGACTATATATATATATATATATATATATATATATATATATATAAAAGTGAACATAGAAGTCAACTCTTAGATCCGACAGTCTGTTTCATGCTAGATGCAATCGTCAGGTCACGAGTGCTGTTATTTTTCTCGGCTATTTATATATACGGGTCAGTGGTGCATTGTGGGTAGTCTATTTTGGCGGTTATTTTACCGGAAGTCGTTTATTTGTTTATTTATTTATTTGGGTTAAATTATTTTGCTTGTTTGTATTTATTTTTACTTTTTATTTTTTATCTTATATATTTATTTATTTATTTTATTTTGATCGGTGGTTTTATTAACGTAGTAAAAATTTAATAGTTTAATGGGGAAGATAATTAAAACTGTTCAATTTTGGGGTTGATTGTTGTAGTTTGGTCTAACTATTATTTTGGCGGGAACATTTTTTAATTTGTTTATTACTTCATGTATTTATTTAGATTGATATATATATATATATATATCTATATATATATATATATATATATATATATATATATATATAATAGCTGGCCACTCGTATTCGAGGATACCCGTCTACTAGGGCGCTCGCTCAGGCACATTTCTGTTAGCTATATACCCACAGAGCCCACCTGTGGTTTATACGGCAACAACGCCGAGCAGACCTTAGTTACAGTTTCTGGGAGAGAGCGTGACATCTAGTGTGATCAACAATTTGAACAAGGCCAGCACGCTCAAGCCCTCGGCCAAGATGACTTGTGGTTTCGTGCTAGCAAAGCTATCGACGGCACAAAAGAGTCCCATTTCCCCAATTTCACGCACAAGGATTGGGTCAACTCGCAGTGTGGTTTTCAGGCACTTTCCAAAGGTGCCGCTCGGATCGACCTCGATCCAGTCCGATAACATCAGGAAGTCGCCTTTCTGACAAATCGACCATGGTGAGATTCGAATCCCGGTTTCATGTTCAGAAAACGAACATTCAAACCACTCGGCCATATATATATATATATATATATATATATATATATATATATATATATATATATGGAAAAATATTCTCGAATTAATCAAGAATCCGTCAAGAAAGTTTTGTTCTTTGGACATTTGGTCAGATTTTGCGAATTTTAATCTCGTTGAGAAATATTCCGAGATCCCATGTTTATATATATAGTGTCTCACAATCCCATTTGACATGTTTAAATATAACCATCCCATTTCTTTTGTGAACCGTACAGGGTTCTATGGCACCAACTTTTGAAATATGTTGGCGTTTGTCGCCTTTGTTTCAGTCGGCAAACTATTCTTGAAATTCGGGCATATCCGGTCTGGCTTTTCTAGTATCTGAAACACAGTTGGCAAGAATGTCAATAGCAGTGCGAAGACAAGTTCTACAAAGTTCCTGACACGCCCACTGAGACTCTATAACTCTTTATCCTGATGTGAGACGAGGCAGAAGGATTTTACAAGTGCATGCTTAACGGATATACTAGTGTAAGAAATACAAACAATGGATGCATTAGAAAGACATTGAACAACGAAGAAAAGTTCTCCAAAGTTCCAATACTTACTGGTTTTGCTATCAAAATTAACTATCAGTAGTTAATTCTTACTGATAGATAAACATTTTTCTGCTTAAAAAGTAGTCTATGAATACATTAAAAGCCAATATTAATCTATAATTTGAAAGGGTTAGTGAATGAGGAATAACCAAAACGGAGGTTGGAAATGAATGAACTGGTATTTTCATATCAACAAAATACAATACTCGCCCCGGCGTGAAGTAGGTTAACCATTGCTATTGGTGGACTACTTAGTATATTATCCCCATTTACACTTACGTATCTATGTGGATTGGGACATACCAATTAGTGTTTATGGGTACGGTATATAACATAACTTGTAATAACAGAGCGGGTATTTTTCTCTTTTCTTCAGGCTCTGTGATTTCCGTGTTTTCTACTCTTGTATGAAGATAAAAAATTACGTATTGTTTTTTATTTTTTTATTGAATGGTTTCGTCTTTGGATCAGAGAAGTATCAGTGCGCCTTGTCACTTCCCTGCATGTCTGCCTGTGACTGGATTATGTATTCTGGACAAAATGATATATATATATATATATATATATATATATATATATATATATATATATATATATATCTTATTTTAGGATATTGTATCAAAAATATGCCAAAAAACGCTACGCATTTGCTGTCGTGTTTCGATGCGAATCAAAGCATCTCATCAGGCGTTAGTACATAACTGGTAAGTAGGCAATTTATAGAGATTTATAAGCAAGATACACCTTTTTCACGAGAAAAGGAAGAAAAAGAGCAAGAAAGAAATGAGAGGAGATGGTCGCATGGTTTGTTGGTTTTTTGCTCAGATTAGCCAATCGAAATGACCTAAGTTTAAAGTAAAGGAATATATATGTATATATATATATATATATATATATATATATATATATATATATATATTGAAGGTACGAAATTTTTTCACAGAAATAAAAGTGTGAAGCTTGATATTACCAGACATATTAAAAACGGGCAAAGCAACCGGTTTCGCTCCCGCTCGTTAGGCTTCCAACGGGGGATCTTTAATTAAAATTAAAAACACAGAAAATGTACAATGAATAGGAAATGTGGAGGAGAAAAAATATGAACACAAGAAACTAGAGACAAATGACAGCGAGTTCCAACAAACACTCACGCTGTTTACACAAGGAAGGCTTGCGGGACCCGATGTAAAATGCCTCCAGTACCTTGAGGTGAAATAAAGAGTATGACCGGGTCAACACAGTATATATATATATATATATATATATATATATATATATATATATATATATATATATATATATTAGATTTAGATTTTATTTTCTAGATTCATCGGAGAATGCTTCGTATCAGGGATAGACTGTTGGGATTATAAACTGTGGACATACAAATTAATACTACGGTGTGACAGGCAGTTTACTCAGATGTGTTACTCCACTTTTTGTAGGCAACTTAGGGCTTACTAGATACCAGAAACTTTTAATGTAAGCAAATGTCCTTAGATTTTTTAAGCGCGAGTTTTTTCCTCACGTTTATTCAGCATTAAATTATAGCACTTAACATACTCCATAGTTTACCTTCGCATTCACAGTCAGCCTGAAGAATATTTATGAGTGTTCATAAATTTTAAAAACCTAATTTTCATTTCTATTTATAACCAAAGGACGAAATGCATCGGCAAGATATATTTTTGATTTATATCTGATTTTTTTACCCCATATATATATATATATATATACACACACACACACACACACACACACACACACACACACACACATATATATATATATATATATATATATATATATATATATATGAAGAAATATAGTCTTAAAATGTGCTATATTTATGGGATAAAGTGCTCAATATCAGAGATAGAGCGTGTGTAAATATAAAAGTGAGCATAGAAGTCAGCACTTAGAGGCGACAGTCTGTTTCATGCTAGTGCAATCGTCAGGCAAAAAATCAGATATAAATCAAAAATATATCTTGCCGATGCTTTTCGTCCTTTGGATATAAATAGAAATGAAAATTAGGTTTTTAAAATTTATGAACACTGCCTGACGAAACAGACTGTCGCATCTAAGTGTTGACTTCTATGTTCACTTTTATATATATATATATATATATATATATATATATATATATATATATATATATATATATTAATTTAAAAATTATAACATAAATATGTTATAAAATCACTACAAAAATAGCCATTTTGCTTCAACACTTCTGGTGTCTTATCAAGTGATGATGTCGAATGTAGAATTTACATTCAATATCATCACTTGATAAGACACCAGAGTTGTTGAAACAACATGGCTATTTTTCTAGTGATTTTATAACATATTTATGTTATAATTTTTAAATTAATAATTATATTTGCTCTACTCTGTATTGAGCACTCTTTTAAGAATAGTAATTGTTGGTTATTGGAATTTATTCCGTATGCACTAATCCTATACTTGTATATATATATATATATATATATATATATATATATATATATATATATATATATATATATATATATATATACATACATATATAATATGGATAAAACAAGTGAAAAGTTGCAAATTAAAAGAAAAAAATTGGGTGCATTTTTTGTGAAAGTATTTATTTATATGTTTTTATATATTTTTATATATTATGCTACACACACACACACACACACACACACATATATATATATATATATATATATATATATATATATATATATATATATATATATATATATATATAATGTGTATTTAGGCAGTAAATGTTCTTCAAAGTAAATATTATTAAAGACATCATCATCATCATCCTGGTTATTTATACCGGTATGTTAACAGCCATACATTAGGCAATCCAGTCTACCCTATTATTTCCGTATATCAATTATCAAAATCGTCAAACCAAATAATCGTACTGTACTTACCTACCAAATACAGTATAAGTTCTGCTAAAGATTCTTTCCAAATTCTTCACTCCAACACGCCTCAAGTAGAAATCATTCTTAGCATCCTTAGACGTTGAAAATTTGTCCACCAACGTTTTTGTCCATGAGACAATTCACCTTATTTTAAATAAATTTTATCGTCTTTCTTCTCTGTTACCTCTGAAAATTAATCCCACAATATGAAAAAAATCTTTTATTAGCGCCCACATCACAATTCTCTTTCCGCAATTACTTCGCTAACAGTTCTACCCAGACTTTATTATCAATATTATTATTTCAGAGGTGATATCGCCCCTGCCACATCATTTATTTCAAAGTTTAAGCTTACATTAAAGATCTTAGAATATATCTATAGTTGTGTAGGCAATAAAATCCCAGTAAAGTTCAAAACCCTTGTTTAATGCGGAAAGTAGTCAGAGAAGTCAATAGAATTCTAAAAATCTATACAAAACATGTGAAGAGACTTAATTCTTGTTATTGCCAAGAGGTGAAACAACAATTAAAAAATGGTTTATTATCTGTTCATGTATATGATCTTACTGCTAAAGGGAAATTTTAGAGTGTATACTTTGATTCACCATTAGTGGTTAAAGGAGGAGAAGGAATTTAAAAGCACAAGAGCCTTTTTACATTGAAGAGAGCACGTATCTCATTACATCATTTGGATATTAAATCAAGTATCATGTACCAACATAGTAAAAATAGTAAAAAGTCCATAGTTTAATAAAAGTCTTAAAAGTTTAGCCCAACCATTAAATAGAAAAACCCTTTGTGAAGTCGTCAAAAAACAAATTGTAGTCCAGTCCAACACGTTTGTATAAGAAATAGCCATCTGAATAAACAAATAAATAAAGATAATCATAGATAGATAATAATAAAACCGAATCCTTTCGACACTTAACGACCTGCCGTAGCGCCATAAAATATCTTCCGCTTTAAACTAACTAGACGGTGACCGCCAACACCAGATTTGAAATAGACACCCCACCATAACCTGACATAAACTTTCCGAAGGTGACGGGTCTGTAGATCAGAACTTAATCTTCGACTACCTAACCAAGCCGTTTCCATAGTAATTAATGTTGCAAGAGACCATACTTATAAACACGCGCAAACCACAAGACACCTTAATTCAAATTAATTTCAATAATTATATTGAAGGATTCAGCTCTTGTTTTTGAAACATGCGAACTCTTATGTAGCGAAGGAATCATATTTTTAAAAATAATATTATAATATATATATATATATTTTTTGTCATCCACAGATAGACTGTTTCGCTGTTTCACAGCTCATCAGTGTGGCTTGAAGTCCGTTTGCCTTTAGCTAGGATAGAAATATATATATATATATTATCACTAAATATAAAATTCATGATACTTAACAATGACGGACTAAAGTTTACGTGATAATGCGCTTCTTCTCTCACACTTCCGGACAGAGGAACTCCCTTCCTCTTATTTGCTTTCCTGATAGCTATAATCTTCAAATATTCAAATGTAATGTCAGTCGAATTATTCTTATCTTACCTCAAGGAGCTTTAACAACCTGAAAATTTGAGTCGGTTATAGATAAGTATTGCAAACGTTGTATTTTTTTTTTATAATTGTTGCTCTAGATATAAGTTGAACACTCTTATTGCCCAAATCCTGTTCCCTTTGGCATATCTTACATTACATCATTTTGCGTATATCAACAGGCAACATTATTATTATTGCAATTGATAAAATTATCTTTTAATCATAGTTTTATGTAAATAAAATAAATTCTGTCAACATTAATTTTCTTAATTAACCTCTTTTTAATTAAATTTATTTTAATACTTTGTTTGATCAGAATTAAATCAGATTCCATTATGGGGATTCAGTGTAAGCATATCGGTTTTTTGATATTTTAAAGTATTGACAGAAAATGTTGGGGTTTTGTAAATAAAATAATTAATAAACAGTTTTTCTTTCGTGCAGGAAGACAAACATCCTATAGCGGAAAAAGTGGCAAATCCATTAAATAAGAACGGGGAATATGCAACCTAAAAATCATTGCAAGATAAACGATATCATCGAATACAATGGAAAAAAGACTCTGCACAGACTGACTTCGTTTTGATAAAACTGTCAAGAAGTGAAGGAGCAAATTAAAAGAATTTTCTATTAAAAGAAATTCAGTTACAATAAACTAGAATTCACCCAAAATAAGTCAAAATAATGGTAAAATATTTTTTTTAAAATGCAGTTGTACACCACTTTTAAAATTGTTTTCTTCAACTTACGGTCAAATAACCCTGAAAACACAGATTCCCGTTTTTTCGTCAGAAGTTATGTAGTGCTTAATTTAGTGGGTACTTGTAAGAAATTTGTGGAATAAATCTCAAAATGTCCAACTTTTGAAAGGTGAGAAGATAATCCGTAAAATTATGGACTATCATTTCCAATCCCACGTTTCTTGGCGGTGGAATCAGCAAAACCCCTGAATGGGCCTTTGGTATATTTTCTGGAAGAAAGCGCATCATATGTCAGGATCAACTGCTTTTGAATCTGCTCAAATCCTCGATCAATATAACGTATGACTTTGCGAGAACATATATTGTTATGGGAACTTAACTATAACGAGACAATGAACTCTTCCTGACACTATAAATGCTGCGCCACTCAAGAGAGACGTGAACGAGTCGAGACTGAATCGAGTCGAGCCAATAGTAGTTGACTCCAAACCAGATTGACAGTCATAACACCTTCAACATCTTCTATTATTATTCTGTGAAATATATCATTGTTATTTCTACTCTTGTGTTCGTGTTGTTATTCCTTGTTCCTAAACTTGGACTATAACAGTGGCGACGAGGCTATTGGAACATAACATATATATATATATATATATATATATATATATATATATATATATATATATATATATATATATATATAACGTTTAAAGGAACGAACATGTCGGATTGAAAATAAATCTATCAATTCTTTAGAAAAGCTTTGTTTACGCTTCGGAAACAAAACTGATATGAGCTTTAGAGAGAAATAATCTGAACGAAAAAAATGTGCTTTCCTTAAAATTGAAAATACAGCTTTGCTAGAATGTGGCGCTCTTTGTAGCCGAACGGTAAAATACGCCGAATTAACCCGTGTTTTCACTTACAAAGAGAAACGCAGGTTCGGACACTACCCCACAGAGCATTTTTTATTAAAATTTCTCGAGTGAGCAGGACGATTGATGCAATACACACGGTTAAAATCAAAACTGGATGTCTATTTCAAATACGCGTATTCATTAGAATTATATATATATATATATATATATATATATATATATATATATATATATATATATATAAGTGAACATTGGTGTATATATATATATACATATATATATATATATATATATATATATATATATATATAAAAGTGAACATTGATGCTAAACGCAATCGTCGCACCTGACGATTGCATCTAGCATGAAACAGCCTGTCGCCTCTGAGTGTTGATTTCAATGTCCACTTTTATATTGACATACACTCTATCTCTGATATTCAGCACTTTATCCCATAAATATAGTACACCGTAAAACTATATTTTTCTCATATATATATATATATATATATATATATATATATATATATATATATATATATATTGCTTTTTTCGATCTACATGCAATGCTGGACACTTCAGAACAACAGCTAATGTATATGTTGAAACAAATTTTACTGTCTTTATTTTTCTTTTACTTTGTCAGGAAATGGAAAAGGATTCCAGACAATTCGTAGATGGTAATGTAAGTTGTGAAATCAATGAATAATAGACCAGCTGGTGACATATTTCGCTGATACGACGACGTATTTTGTTATACGAAGACATTCAATTCTCAAATGACAAAGAAGTCATGATCAACGTATTTTCTTATTCTCCTGTTTAACTGAATGACATTCATCTTATGTTTAAGGTTTGAACACTTTTATTTTCCATGCCAACTTTTGGGGCGACTGTCCTGTCAGTATTTCTAATCTCTGATTTGTATATCAGTTTGTTTTTTTCTTTTTTATTAATCAAGAACGGAAGCTGGCAGCTGGGTACGGTTTGGGCAAATTGCTGAAATGTGTGGGGGCACATGGCATCATTTCCCGCCTCGGTAGGCGTGGAACAATAAAAAAGTTGTTTGTCTTTAGAGCTGTCCTCTTTCGAAGCAGTGAGAATTGGCATTGTTTTCGAGGAATGTTATTGTTGGGACGAAACGAAGAAGAAGAAGAAGAAGAAGAAGAAGAAGAAGAAGAAGAAGAAGAAGAAGAAGAAGAAGAAGAAGAAGAAGGAGGAGGAGGAGGAGGGGAGGAGTTAGAGGAAGAGAAGGAAAAGGAGAAGAAGAAAAACTAAATAAGAAGAAGAAAAGAAAGGCAGAATAAAAATAACAAAGTCTAGCTGAAGAAGAAGTGGAAGAAGAAGAAGAAGAAGAAGAAGAGGAAGGAGGAGCAGAAGGAGGAGAAAGAAAAGGCGGAAGAGAAGAAGAAGTAATCAAGGCCGTGAGAGAAGAAAGAAATAGAAATAAGAAAGGCAGAATAAAAAATAAGTAATGAAGAAAGAAATAAGAATGAGAAAAAAAAGAAAGGCGGAATAAAAATGCTACAATCTAACTAAAGAAGAAGTATAAGAAGAAAGAGGAGGAGGAGGAGAATGAGAAGGAGAGGAAGAAGGAGTAAAAGGAGGAGGAGTAGTAGAAGGAGGAGGAGTAGAAGAAGGAGGAAGAGAAGAAGAAGAAGAATTAAACATGGTTAGAAGAGAAGAAAGAAATCGAAATAAAAAAGGCAGAATAAAAAAAAAAGAAATGAAATCTAGCTGAAGAAAAATAAGAAGAAGAAGCCACCTTCTTATTATTTCAGAAGAAACCTGTCGGAAAAAAAGAAAATATGCAAAAGAAAGGAAAACACAAAGAAATCTACGACATAAAAAAAAAGACGAAGGTGAGACAATAGGAGAAGAAACTGAAAAACCTAAGAATCAAACCTGAAATAAAACTATTTTGAATTTTTAACTACTATTTCTTTTATCTTCTTTCTCTTGTGTGTTCCCCAACTTTCCGGTCGTTATTCTACGACCGTTAAGTAACAAACGTCGATTGGAATTATAAAAATTAAGCAAGCATCAAAATATTGTATCTATAATATTCGCCGTTTTGTCTTTATGGGTTTCGCCTCGAAGGAATTAGTGGCAAGACATTGTTCAAATAAACCAGGAAATTATCTTCTTTTCTTCTCTGATCTCTGCAACGCTGATATAATTTTTAAAATCATTCCCCCACACCCAAGCAAGGCAATGAAATCCACGAGGATCCAAGGGGTTGCCGAGAGCGAAAGAAACAGGGGACAATAAAAGAACAGGATTGAAAGAAACAAAAGATGATGATTGACATTGCATTTACACTTTTGAAGATCGTAGTTGACAGAATGTAAAAAGCCGGGAAAGGGTTAAATCGGCAAATTCAACAGTAAAATGATGGGACCTACCTGCCAATCTAGTACTACGCACAAATTCTTGAAGACGAGGTACAAAAGACTAGAGGGATCATGATAATATTTACAGAAAAAGCAAAGATTGTTACTGCGATGAGAAAAGTAACTAAAGCCGAGATGTCATGTCACGACCGTTAACGTTGCAGACTCTTTTCATTTTATCTCTAAATAAATAGCAGAAGTCCCAGGTCAGATGTGGCAGCAATATTCGATGCACAGACGAGTGTACGAGACAGAGTCTAGCGAGAAAACATTTTACTGCCTGGTTATACTAATAGAATTAATTTCAATAATAATTCTGATATTAATTGATTTACGATGCTAACATCTACGTATTTTGTTTCGGTGAATTAATGTAGTTGACAGTAAATAGCCTGTTCCGTATCAAATATTTACTTGTCGGTTTGCTGACCCTAACAAGTTGGATATGGCCCCGAGAAACTATCGCACAATGCATCTATGTTCATGAGCAGGATAAGCTGGTAGCCTCATAGGCGAATGTTGACTGTTCTTTTCCTTTAATCATGAGGCAGCCAGGGTGACTTGCGTGTCGCGTGTTGTTAATTGTGAATGAATTTGAGACAGTCCGAGCAGTCGGAATGTATTTCTAACAGGGGTACCACCTTTTATCAAAACCCGTCAGCGTATCATGCACATTTGGCATTGAAGCATTTGCCTCGTATACCCCTATCAGGCCGTGTATCAAGATGGGGATATTTATAATTAATAATAATAATAATAATAATAATAATAATAATAATAATAATAATAATAATAATAATGTGGCAAGTGAAGACATGAACAGTTCCAGTTGGAGTTGGAGACCTCCGTTTGATTGGAAAAGAATCCAATAGTCTCTTTGAAAGGATTCCTGGCAGCCAAAGCCTTAAAAGATTCTAAAAAATGTACACAAAAGTGCAGCTCACAACTTACGAAGAACTTTATCTATGTACAATGAGTGTCATCTTAGTTTTTTTTTTTCTTGTTTGTCTTTTTCTTAAAAAAAAACCAATGACCTTCTCCTACAAATAGTAAAATCCAATGACCCTCTTCTACATATACTAAAATACCAAATCTACAGAAGTTGCTCTCTTCAAGAAACAGCTTAATGCACCTGAAATCCTACCAACAAAAAAACGAAGCGAATACCATCTACGCCAAATGAGTAAAACAGAAGACAAAATAACTTGGCCAAATTTAATTACCAAAAAAAAAATGAGAGGCCAAGACTTTGCATGGCAAATACCTAAAAAGAACGAAAGAAGCAGATTTGGACTAACATAAAATGCATCAGTGGCCCAGGGGCACCACGTTGAGAACTGAGACAGGAGGCCTAATTATTGCAGCTCAGGAGCAAAGCCTCGCAAAACAGATCCTATCGCTGTCACATAATCAAGGATGGAACTAACCTGAAATGCGGGATCTGCGGGAAAATATAATGAAACTGTCGACCATATTATCCCAGGATGTGCGGAACTAGAAAAAACGAATATACCCACAAACATAACAAGGTAGCGACATATGTGCACTTGAAGATATGCAAGAAGCACAAAATCGAAAGATGGTATGAGCACCAACCAGACACAGTTAACCAAAAATAACGATGTAACTATCCTCTGGGAAATGCCAATTCAAACTGAGAGGGAAATAAATGCCAACAGTCCTGATATTATCATAAAACAAGAAATTCAGGAAGTGAATGCTCATTGACATTACCATCTGTGAGAAAAACCTCCATGAAAATTAAGGAGAAATTGTCCAAAAACAAGGAGATTAACAAGTTGTGATGAAGGGAGACTGAGACTGTACCAATAGTAATAGGAGCTCTGTGTTTCGTGAGAAAAAGAATGAACAATTTTACTAACAGTGTCCCAGGTAACATCAACATACAAGTTACCCAGAAGATCGCCCTCCGGGAACATCCCTTATACTACGAAAAGTGATATCAATTAAATGACAATGTTCCTATAGGGCCTAAGAACCATAGTTTGGACTCAGCGATCCTCCAAATCTATAAATCGACCATTCGCCCTTGCATGGAGTATTGCTGCCATATATGGTCTGGAGCCCCTGCTGTTTGCCTCAGATAAGATCCAGAGACGGATATGCAATGTAATTGGCCCTGATCTTTCATCTCGTCTGCAGTCGCTCTCTCACAGACGCGACGTCGCCTCGCTCTGTCTTTTTTACAAATACTTTCACGGTAATTGCTCCGAGGAGCTGCTTTCGCTGGTTCCCAGGCCTCATGAATTTAAACGTCCCACGAGGCTTGCATCCCGTTCCCATCCCTTCACCGTTGAAACTGTCAGATGTAGACGTCTCTTCTACTCCAATAGCTTCATGTCTCGCACATCTCGCCTGCGGAAATCCCTTTCTTATTCCTGTTTCCCTGACAAATACAATCTCCAACTATTTAAGTGTAACGTCAATCGACATCTCCAGTTGTCTTGATCTATCCACTTCCCTTCTCCACATCCTTTCACCGTTCATTCCTATCGGCTCTCGCTCGAAATCTTCTGTAACCCCCGTGCCTTGATCGATCCACTATCTTTCTCCACATCCTCTCCTTTACCACTCCTATCTGCTCTTCCTCCAAACCTTCTGTAACCCCTTGCATGCTAGTGGCTTCCAGCCTTGCTTGGGGTGATAAGCTTAAAAAAAAATATATAAAGCAGGAAACATAACAAAAGATGATAATAATAATATATGTCTGTATTTCTGAGATGAGGTAACGATTTACATTATTTACATTGTTCAGACTATTTCCCTCATCTTTATTGTCATATTCACGACGTTTCGGCCGTAGTACGCTCCGGCATTCTTCAGATTATATTCGTTGGAATTTTGAACTGAACCCTTTATTTCATCCACTGGGTTAGTTTGCTCTGGTTCCACATGCCATGCTTTTTCTAAATATCTCAGTATCAGTTATTTCCCTTTAGTAACTGAACTCTCCAAGTTTGTGGTCACCTCTGCCATGACCTGGTATTGAACTCACAACTCTTTGGTTCAAGTCACTGGATTACTTCAACCAACGCTTTTATCCACTGGGACAATAGTAATATTAACAATAACATTAAAGAATGTCAAATATAACAATGAATATTGAGTAATAATATAAGACCAATTTAATATGTGAATTCCTGAGATGTGGTGTTATTGTTTACGAGATTTATGTATGGTCTATTATCCTCATCTTTGTTTTTATTGTCATAACTAAGCAATACTAAATAATAATAAAAAACAAACTAGACAAGATATCTCTAGACTTGGTCAGTGGAACAAGAACAATCTAGGCTAGTAGATTAAATAAAGGATGAAGTTCGAATTTCCCTGAAGGTTACCCATATTGAAGAGTACAGAAAAAGCTGTGATAATAACAACAAAGATGAAGATCCTCGTTCATATTTAAATAATGCAAATAAGAATACCAGCTAACAACGATAAATAATATATGGAAGATGAAAATGACCATAATTATTGCCATACATGGAGCCGGGGAGGATGGAGTAGATGGCTTGCAAAGAGGTTGAAATAATTGGGAATAGGAGAAAGAATAAAAAAAAATCATTTAATGAACAGTTTTTGAAATGACACAACATTATTGCGGAGAGTGAAAATCACCAGGTCTTCTTCTTCTTCTTCTTCTTCTTCTTCTTCTTCTTCTTCTTCTTCTTCTTCTTCTCTACTTCTTCTCTTCTTCTTCTTCTTCGTTTTCTTCTGCTTCTTCTCTTCTTCTTCTTCTTCTTCTTCTTCTTCTTCTTCTTCTTCTTCTTCTTCTTCTTCTTCTTCTTCTTCTTCTCTCCTCCTTCTCTTCTTCTTCTTCTTCGTTTTCTTCTTCTTCTTCTCTTCTTCTTCTTCTTCTTCTCCTCCTCCTCCTTCTCTTTATTCTTCTTCTTCTTCTTCGTTTTCTTCTTCTTCTTCTCTTCTTCTTCTTCTTCTTCTCTCCTTCTTCTCTTCTTCTTCTTCGTTTTCTTCTTCTTCTCTTCTTCTTCTTCTTCTTCTTCTTCTTCTCCTCCTCCTCCTTCTCTTTCTTCTTCTTGTTCTTCTTCTTCTTCTTCTTCTTCTTCTTCTTCTTCTTCTTCTTTGTATCGTGTCCCTTCAGGACTTGAGCGACCATGACTCATCACGACAACATGTCTTTTGTAGCTTTTAGTAAATTTGGGTTTGATTTTCTCTGTCCTCTAAAACTTCATCAGTGCTCACATGGTATTCTCAGCATCCTTCTGTAGAACCACATTTCTGTTGTTTTACGTTTCTTTATCTGTGAGGAGATTGTCTGGCATGCACTGCCATATAGGAGGACTGATATTACATAACAGTTCAGTACTCTTTTCTTTGTTTCTCTTGCTTCACTTCTCTTCGCCATCTGTGAGGAGATTGTTCATCCTTCACTGCCATATAGAAGCACTGATATTACATAATAGTTAAATACTCTTTTTATTGTTTCTAACGATGCTTTCCCGTTTCTTAATACTTTGCTCGGTATTTTCCGTCCTCTTTTAAAAGACTTTCTAGATATTTAACTTTTGTTACTTGCTTGATTTTTCTATCTCCAGTTAGTCATTCGATGTTGCCCCCGCCTTTTGCAGATGACAACACATTCTGTTTTCTTACAACTAGTGTTTAGTCCTTTTTTCTCGCTTTCCTCTACTACCTTCTTTTTAAGGATTTCCTGTATTTTCCTTTCTGTATCTGCTATTAATACTGTGTCATTGGCATATCTAATGTTGTTAAAATTGTGGCTACCAATAAAGAATCCTAGTAGGAATTCCAATTATATCAGAAATTCTCTGTAAAATTTGAATAAGCCCGATGAGAAGACACATCCTTGTCTTACACCTCTTTCTATTTGTGTGTGTGCTTGTGTAACCGCTTAACTAATGACTGTCCCACAGAAGAAAGTGCCTCACATGGGATAAAAGCCTCTTCATCCCCGCCAACGCAGCTTCAACAACTAAACAATGTACACTTGGACTTTTTGCCATTTTGACCTTTGAACCAATCAGGTTGTGCGTAAATGATGTAAGTAAGTCGCTCGAATTACCCAAATGTAGCTGGGAGAAAGGAAGCCCCTTTTGTGTAGAATTCCTGTTGGCCTACAGGGCTTTGCGAATATTGAGCTGTGATGGGGATACATATCGCTACGAGCACTGGGACAACTGCCACTATTTTTTGTAAGATATTCTGGTGCTTTTTTCTGTAACAATTTTGGTAATCTCACACTGTCCTAAGGGAAGATGATAGTCCACTTCTTAGGAAAGTGAGTCGTGTCTATTGGGAAACTATCGGAGCATCAGGAAATTCAGTTCAGACATTAAATTTCTTAAGAAGGTTCAACAATAAGGATTTTATTTTCTAATAAGTATTTATATACAAGTATTTATTTATAAATATATATATATATAGTCATCCACAGAGAGACTGTTTCGCTTCAAACCGGGATCGAAACCCGACAGATTTGACATCAGTCAAGTATCTTATCTCTAGGTTATCGTTGCACGGCAGAAAGGAAGGGATTTTTAACGTTTTTTTCTCTATACGAAATACACCAGCGGCTCGGAGAACTCAATTCACTTTACTTGAAGAGTAATATTTAATAGCAGTAGCAGCCGGTGTTTTTTTTTAAATCACCCATTCACTAGAGAGCTGAACCTGATTTCCAGAGCATATATATAGTCAGACAGACTGTTTCGCTATATATATATATATATATATATATATATATATATATATATATATATATATATATGTGTGTGTGTGTGTGTGTGTGTGTGTGTGTGTGTGTGTGTGTGTGTGTGTATATATATATATATATTCATACATGTTTCATTAAATAATATAGACAAATGTTGTCTATTTATTTTATGTAAATTCTTTTTATATCGTCTAAGCTTAATAACATTTTCATTAAACGAAGAAAGAAAATCACAATATTGATACATATTTTTTAATCCAATCTAAGCTTTCGGCTTACATAAGCCATTATCAAAGATGACAATTACATTACAATATATTAAGCAATACACGGACGAGAAAGTGATGATAATCTGTTTTTGTTTACATGGATGATTTCCAAGCAACGATAAACACGTGCATATAAGACGCTGAAAGCGAAAATCGCACCGCAGCTCATCACGTCACACATGACCACGCGAGAATGAATTCGAGAAGTATTAAGTATGGGAAGCCGTTGGCATAAACCAATGGTTTCTGTTAACAGTTATAGACATTTAAGAATATTTGTGGAGATTTCGTAGTTTATTTTGTTCAGGTTAGGTTTCAACTGTTTTATGTATATAGCTTCAAGAATTTTTAGTTTTTGTTTATTGTTTTCATTTTTAAGTATAGTTGTGTTTTCGACGAGGATTTTCCGGAATTGTGTATGCGGCCAGGCATGTTGTTTTAAATGCCTAAAAATGTTAGAGTTATCATTCAAATGTAGTGTCAAGCGTCGTGCAAACGTGTTTGTGGTGTGACCAACATAAATATTATTTAATTCGTTGGAGATACAATCTCCCAAAGGGCAATTGAATTTGTAAAGTATGTTGTTTTTTTGCAAATCGCTAACCGGGGGAGAAGAATCATTGCGAATAATTGAGTTGGATATACTAGATTTAGTGTAGTATATAATTAACTTAATTTTTTTGCTAGGATCTGTTGTAGATATATTAGTATTTACTAATTATTTAATGAAACATGTATGAATGAAAAAATGCTGCCTATATACACACAATATATATACAACAATACATACACATATATATACACACACACACACACATATATATATATATATATTATAAGAGCAAAAATATTATTGATTTTTCAAAATTTTTAAATTTAGGAACGCTCGTAAATATTCATCAGGTTAGCTGAAAAGTCAGGCAATCTATGGAGGACACGATCTGACATAATTCAATGTGTCTAATAAAATGAAAGTGAGTGAGTGATTTTATCGTATTTTTTATGTAAATTAATATTTAAATTATATTAGTTTAGGATTAATTTACGTGTTATATATTTTGAATAAAATGAGGTGATGGGTCTTTAAACCCATTCTTCATTCAGTTTTTAACATTTTTATAATCATGTATGTTGGCTTGGGGAAAAAGTAATTCTTCCAGGAATGAAGATATTTGAAAAAATCAGGGCCGCACATTTATATTTTGATAAGATTCGGTAGTGGCACTCGCGAAAATGTTTCTTCTAAATAAGCTTCTTACTCTTTTAATATGTATGGCATTCTTTAGATCAAAGTTGTGAGTGAATTTATTTCTATGTATAACTAAAGCATTTAATAAATTGTTGTGCGTTAGATCCATTTCTTGTTCATATATATATATATATATATATATATATAGTAGTAGTAGTAGTAGTAGAAGTCTTATAAGTATAAGGAACTATACTCGTTCGGAAAAACTTCGGTGTCTTGATTTGCAAATAATCAAACCAATACCAAAGGGTAAAAAACGGTATAAAAAAGAAAGAACCAAGAACATGTACGTTAGCCGAAAATAATCGTCTAGCATGCAAGTTGAAGGCCCAAAGAAAAAATAAAAAGATACGAGTACGCAAAATAACTAAATAAAGTGCTCAATACAGTAAGTAGAGCAAACCTAGTTAAACCTAGAGAGCGAGACAAACCTACCACGGTTTCACCTAAACGGATCGTCATGGAAGGCTAGTTACTGCCCCTATTTGTCCGTGTTTTTCTTTAAACTTCCCTCCCTCTTTCGTCAATTTTTAGAATGAATGGTTCTCCTCAACCCTCCCCTTTGTTTGTTTGTTTTTTGGTCACGTGGTTATGTTTTTTCTTTCTTACCTTGTGATCCGTTTAGGTGAAACAGTGGTAGGTTTGTCTGGCTCTCTAGTCCTAACTACATATATATATATATATATATATATATATATATATATATATATATAGTCAAACCTAATGACCCTGACGATCTGCCTAAGTGAAACCTTGGTAGGTGTGTCTGGCTCATTAGGTTTGACTAGGTTTGCTCTACGCTTGTATTGAGCTCTTTAGTTAGTTGTTTACTCGTATCGGGGTTTTTTCTTTGGGCCTTGAACCTGTATCTGTGCGATTATTTTCGACAGACTTTCATGTTCCTGGCTCTTTCTTTTTTTAAAACCTTCTTTTCCTTCGTGATTGATTTGGCTGTTGTTAAATCAAGAGTTCGAAGGTTTTTCGACACGAGTATAGTTACCTATATTTATATATATATATATATATATATATATATATATATATATATATATATATATATATATATATATCAAGTATGTAGTTCAGTTTAATTTACATTACATGAATCATTCATACAAAAAAGCAGATAGCGAAGTTAATGATATAAATGGCAAGAATCACTCTCGCAAAGAATTTTTAATAAAAATACATTAACCTCGAACCCGTTCATGAATGTTATGATCTCTGTTTATAAATTCCACTACATACTTGATACGAGTTCAAGGTTAAAGTATTTTATTAAAAATTGTTTGCGAGAGTGATTCTTGCCATTTATATCATTAACTTCACTATCTGCTTTTTGTATGAATGATTCATGTAAAATATATATATATATATATATATATATATATAGTTTTTAATTTTTTGCATTCAAGCTGCAAAAACAACGGTTTGACACATTATTAAGATTAATAGATCAAATTTCATGTGTGGTAACTGTGTGTGTGTGTGTGTGTTTGAAATCTGCTATGATTATTGAGGAAAAGTGATCAACATCGGAGATATAGTGTTTATATGTATATACAGTGTGTTCATAGGATTCAACACTGCATGGTGATATCTCTTCACTCCTCGTAAGAGCAGAAAATGTCAGAAGGCAGCTCATGAAATCCGATTTCCCTTTCGTCGTTGAAGAAAACCTTCCCAGCTAGGACCCACCAGGATACGTACACACAATCGAATCATCCCTATTCCCTTTGTATTTCATTAGTAAGGATGAAGTTCCTTTCAGACAGCTGGAACTGCTACTTTGTAGAACAGATTGCTGGTTGGGGATGATCACTACAGTTCTGGCCCCATGAAGCATTAGGTCAACCGATATCTATCCTATGTATCCTAATAATCTATTATTCTTACTTCATTTTCTTATGACCATATAACAACGTCATTCAGTAGCTCTCTACATCGAATGTCTCTTGAGCCTTCTATTGGATGTGTTATGGGTCCTTACCTATAACTACAGAATGAACTCTTCCTAACACTATGTATACTATGCCTCTCAAGAGAGATAGACGAATCGAGTCGGACCGATAGCACTTCACTCCAAATCAGACTGACAGTCATACTAACACCTTCCACACCTTGTATTATTATTCCGTGTAATATATCTTCGTTATTTCTACTCTTGTGTTCGTGTTGTTCTTCCTTGGTCCTAACCTGGACCATAACAGGATGAACAATAGTTTTAAAACCATCCTCGTTGAAGATTGCTGCCACATATGGTCCGGTTCTCCTGTTTTATATTTAGAGATTCTCAATAAAATCTTCAGAAAAATCAGCAATATTATTGGTCCTGACCTGGTGTCTCGGTTTCAGTCACTTTCCCACCACCGTAAAGTTGCTTCTCTATGCCTTTTCTATAGATACTATCAGGGCAATTGTTTGTATGATGTCTTTGCTCTGGTGTGATTTTCGTATTTGTGCCTGTGTCTGAAGGAGTGTGTGTTTGAGTGAGTGCTTGGGATAGATGGATGATTTATATTATTATAGTTCCGCATTGATTTCGTCCAGTTTACTGATGTTTCTGCACACTTAGGGATTGTGTGTGTGTGTGTGTGTGTGTGTGTGTGTGTGTGTGTGGAGGGGTTATTACTAATACTATTTTGTTTAGTTTCTTGTATATGTTTTTATTCATTTTTGTAAGTATTCGTTGGGTGTTTAGATTTTTAAATTGTTATTTCATTCCCCTCCCGCCACAGACAATGAATTGTACATACGCGGACTAGTTTGGAATTTCATAGAGACAAGGTGGTATTATGGTGGATGTAGTAAGAAACGCAAGTCAGAATACGTTGTTTTGGTGTTAGGAATTTTGTGGTATATTTGGGTCATTGTTTGTGGCTACCTAAGTTTGATGTTAAGACCGAAGAAGACCGCCCTTTTTCCCCATTCACCCTTTTGATCTTGTGCCAAATTTTGTATTTTTTCAAATAAATATCGCTCCTTGCTTTGGTACCTAGACATCATGAATTAGCTACAAGGCCCCATCGGTTTCAGTTGAATTCAGTAGATGTAACCGTAAGTTCTATGTTAACAGTTTCTTTTCTCTCACTTTTCGCTTTTATACTCTGTTCTGGCTTTTTGGTTCCCTGTCAAGTTTAAACTTCAGAAATTGAAATGTAATGTGAATTGTTATCTCCTGTCTTCCTGATTACTCTTCTAATGGTCTCACTCTTTAATAGTGCTTCTGTTTTCTAATTCTCTCACGACCACCATGTCTTAGGGGCTTTACTGCCTTACATGGAGTGAATGGCACTATGTCAAAATAAATATGAGTATATAAATGAATTACTACAATTGCTGAAAGCTGCCTTGATAGACCGTTGTGGAAAAAACAGTGTGGCTTCTGCATTCGGATCCGCCCTACGATTACAAAAGTGAAGGGGATGATGATTATGAACATCATCATCATCCCTTTCACTTTTGTAATGATAATATCTATCTATCTATCTATCTATCATTACAAGGCAAGACACCCTGTGCAAGACCATCATGCAAGACACCGTTGAAGGTGGATGTAGGAGAGGAGGCCAACACAAAAACTGACTGATCAATATCAAACAGTAGACAGGTATGACTGTACCAGAATTGCTGAAGGCTGCCGTTGATAGACCGTTGTGGGAAAGGGTGTGGCGTCTGCATTCGGATCCGCCCTACGATTACAAAAGTCAAGGGGATGATGATGATGATGATGATGATGATGATGATGATGATGATGATGATGATGATATCTATCTATCTATCTATCTATCTATCTATCTATCATTACAAGGCACGGCACCCTGTGCAAGACCATCAACAGAGACCGTTGAAGGTGGATATAGGAGAATATGCCAACGCAAAAACTGGTTGGACAATGTCAAACAATGACCAGGTATGACTGTGCCAGCATTGCTGGTGGCTGCTTTTGATAGAGCGTTGTGGAAAAGAGTTAATGTTGCTTCTGCATTCGAATCCGCGCCCTACGATTAGAAAAGTCAAGGGGATGATGATGATGATGATGATGATGATGATGATGATGATGATGATGATGATGATGATGATGATGATGAACATGAAAAGACTGCTCGATAAAAAAAGGCCTATTTGGCCATGGATTTTGACCTATGATTTGTACTTCATTGCGCCAGCGTCGAAGCCGTCACCACACCGAAACGGCTTTATATATTATCTAGATTGCTGTCCTTTGCTCTACCCACTTGACTACAGCACCCAGTTCATAAGATAGAGACGCAGACAGCGAAATTCCCACGTATGCCACGGCTGGCTGCCTTTTGCAACTTCGGTCTGCTGGTTGAACAGAAATAGAAAAACTCAAAGTTCCATTTCGGCGAAGTACCTACATTTTTATTTTACAGTCGACCATTCATTCACATCATAAACATGAACAAAGAAATCTATTTCTAAAAGAAGAAAAGAAAACAGAAAAAGGAAATGAGTTTGTATAGATCATATAAAATGTTGATTTAAAATCCAACGTAATGACGATCTATTCATTAAAATGAATAGATCGTTAAGGTTAGTAACTACAAAGTTGGAATTATCTGAACGTTGATCGTAATCAGCGACTTAGTAATAAAACTTTGAAAAACATTTAGTTTCTAAAAGCACGTACACTTAATGTTTAAGATCTCAAGGTTATTAAAGGCTAAGCGTCTTGGCGAGTTCTATCGAGAAATCATTATTCTGCTTACGACACCGACTTGGATGTTTAATTCCATATCATAATATATTGCTTGAGAGGCACTCCGACATGGTTAGTAAGCTTGTCTTGCTAGATCAGTTACGACTGAGTAGTGAGTTCGAACCTCAATGTATTCCCCATACTTACGACCTTGTTCTACATCTAAGCGACGCCTAGAAAATCACCATATATTACCTTGTGCCATACCTAAGTTACGCTTAGAAACTCCTTGGGCATCTCGACGTGCCGTAATAGTTAGCAAGCTTGTCTTGTAATTATTTATTCTATTTTCATAGTTCGAACTGTTGTCCTCATCGTCCACTGGGTAGATTATTCTTGTTCCATATGCCATGCGTCTTCCGGACACATGGCCCAATGGATAAAAGCGTTGGTTGAAGTAATCCAGTGACTTGACCCAAAGAGTTGTGAGTTCAATACCTGGTTACAGTAGAGGTGAACAAAGACATTTCCAAGTGGTACTTAGAAAATCACCATAATAGATTGCTAGAGGAAGGTGTAATGGTTAGAAAGTTTGTCTTGCGAGATCTATCAAGAGAAGAGTACTGGATGCTTTACACATTCGGTTTTGTGCCATATCTGAGAAAATCCTGGGGAACATCAACGTCGCGTAATGATTGGCAAACTTGTCTTACGACTGAGTAGTGATGCACCATAATTTCGGCCTTCTACCATACCTTCTAAGCTACGTTTAAAAATCATCATAAAATATTGCTAGAGTAACCGAACATTAGTAATAGAACACCGACTACCAAAATCGAGCTAACGACAATCTCTAAGCCCGAAACAAATAGTTTCTATTGCAACGTATCAAAATAACTTTCTATTTTTTTGTTTTTTGGGGGTTTTTTTTTTCAATTAATTGTTCATTTTACAATTAAAAAATGAGTTTTGTTTCAAAGTTCTAAGTTCTTCCGAAATGTTTTCGACTTATGAATTGAGTATTGATGCCATATCTGGTTTGGTGCTTCTGTTATGTATCTAGATTTTTGATTCTTGTAAAGAAATCCAATCGCCGTAACAAAGATTCCCTGTAACTTCTTTTATAAATATTTTCATGGTAACTGTTCTGATGAGCTTTCCGCCTTGATACCCCGACCTCACGAATATAAACGCAGTACTAGATTGACAGCTAGGTCTCACACTCTTATTTAAATTGCTAAATATAACTTTTGCTTGTGGAACACTCTCCTGGCTTCTTGATTTACTGTCTGCTGTGATCTTTAAATGCAACGTCAATGGTCATCTACTCCTGGTCTTTTATTCACCTTTCTCTCCTTAATAAGGTTTTATCTGTTTTTTGCCACTCTCAGTAACCACTTGCATCTTAGGGGCTTTAGCACCTTCCTTGGGATGAAAATGGTGAAAATTAAAAAAGAAAACTTATGGTCACTGATTTATCGACTTTATTTTTTTAGGCAGTATGACCAGAAATTGTTTTCATTTCTCGAATATTGCGAGCACCTTCATCGGCCTTCAGGCCCAGAACTGGAAGAATCTTAATATAACTCGTGTAGGAAAAATTACAACTGAATGATGCTGATGATCATATTATATATGTAATAATTGTTGAGGATCATTACTCTCCACAGCTACCTGTCTTTTATTGCTCCAATTATCCTTTAACATCAATCTTTGTCCTTGTTCTTACATCCATTCTTATAAATTCGTTGAGCAGTTTACACGTGAGTGTTAAATTCTACAGACCCACTCTTCTCATTAAGTATTCCTTGTGGTTAACATATGCCTTAAAATTTCCTCGTTGATTAAATGCCGTCTGGTGTATTTTTCTGATTTTCTTGGTAGAGTCATGTTCTTTGTCAGTGAGGAAATTTTCCAACATCCACTGATATACCGGGGTGTATCAAGAAAATTGTCCAAATCGTTTAACTGCGTAATAATCCATTGCTTTCTAATTGATTTTCTTTTTTTCCTGGTTTTCAGATAAAACGTTCAGCCATATTGACACCATTTGTCGTAGGAATCACTGAAAAACTCAATGAGTTATTCAGCTAGAAAGAAAACAGTTTAAAAATTTTTTTGTGTCAGCCCCACTGTCTTCTCAACTGAGAAATGGTAAGAGGAAAATATCATTCAGTCTTTCAGTAATGGTACCAACATCCATATTCTGGCTTCCATCTTCAAATTCCATTCAAGAACAATGAAAATAACGGTGAATAAGTTTTTAAAAGAGGGAACATTAGAGAGGAAAAGTGGATCAGGTGATCACAACAGCAAAAGGGATCATCCTTTCATCTTAGAGCTAAAGAGATGAATTTTTAAAAATTCCAACTCAATCCATACGTGGTTTGGTACGTGAGAGAGGAGATTCAGCTATGGTAGTCCAAAGGGCAGTGAAAAAAAGCCTTGAAAATTAAATCGTACGTGAAATGTTAGAGGCAACTTTCTACTCCAGGACAGAAGGTGAGAGAGGGCGAAGATCATCTTCAATACGTTATAAAATGATCCTGGAAAAAAAAATATATATATATATGTCATTCGCAGAGAGTACTGTATCACACAGTTCCTCGGTGCGACTAGACATCTAAATGCCTCCAGCCAGGATTGAAACCCAACCGATTTGGTGTGAGTCAGTGTTTCTCCCACTGAGATATCTTCATTCGACAGAATAAGCTAGCTAAATCTAGCATATTGTTTTTGCAAATGTAAACAAATGCCAATCAGCCATAGGGCTCAATTCATTTTACTGAAGAGCTTTGCATTAGCGCAGGTGGCTGTTGTTTATAGAATTAGCTTATAATTCAACAGCGCTCAATCGAAATTTCAAGAGCTATATATATATACAGATATATATATATATATATATATATATATGTATTACATGAATCATTCATACAAAAAGCAGATAGTGAAGTTCAATTGTAAATTGAACTGCATCACATACTTGACATATATATATATATATATATATATATATATATATATATATATATATATATATATATATATATATATATGTATGTATATACATATATATATATATATATGAACTTTATTTTAGTCATTCATGAGCTTCCGATCCCTAGCTATGATTAATTAATGATGAACATGACATTTTGGAAATGATCGATTCATCACGATTTTTCTGAAAAGTTTTGAGAGTAATTATACATTCTTGTTGTTCAAAGTAGCGTCCAATAGTGTTATAAAAACCTCGGAGTATTCCAGTTATATATATTTAATCATTTCTAAGATACAACGGTTCAAAGCTTAATATAACAAGTGGGGGATTTTGCTATTACACTATTGGAAATATTTTGCTGTCACACCCAGTATATGAGAGTATTATTATTATTATTATTATTATTATTATTATTATTATTATTATTATTAATCAAATGAAAAAAAAATTGACAAGCAACCTCCGGATTGCAATCAGCAGAGTGTGAAGCGTTCAAGCAGCTATTGTATCAGTTATCATTGAGGCGTTAGTGTCTGTACCACTGAAACTGAGGCCTACGTTTGGCAAATCGTAGTAATGCCTTGTATCCCATGGCTTTAGAAGTCTGCGTTGTTTAGCATTGTAAATATTCTACAAAAGGTGCTATCTTGCGGTCCTACGACATGATGGAAAGTATGCATAGTCCCCGGTTTCAAGTGAAAAACAGAGCGGAAGAAATAATAATAATAATAATAATGATAATACTGATAATACTGATGATGATGATGATGCCATAGGTAGCTTTTAGATGCGTACATGAAAGCAGATTTAAAGTAAAATTCTTCTGACAAAATGGAAATACAATTCAGATTTTATGAAAGAATTTGGGGTCTTGCAATTAAGATTACTTGTGAAGCTACGATTTTTGGTTATCTCTTCCCATTGCACTTCTCTCCCCCTCTGCCTGTATCTTTATTGTTTTCCCTTTTCTCTCCTAATATTTGTCGTTCACCCAATAAATAAGAAAAGTACAAATATTTTCTATTTCATTTTTCTTTTGGTCTATCGCTCCATCAATAATTTTAATATAACAGATTCCTTAACATTCTGTCCCCAGCAGTCTTTTAATCTTTCGCTGACTGTTTTGATATCCAGACAAATATTCTGTCTCTTTCATATTCATTCCTTACTCTCTCTCTCTCTCTCTCTCCACATATATATATATATATATATATATATATATATATATATACATATATATATATATATATATATATGTGTGTGTGTATATATATATATATATATATATATATATATATATGTGTGTGCTATATTTATGGGATAAAGTGCTCAATATCAGAGATAGAGCGTGTGTAAATATAAAAGTGAATATAGAAGTCAACACTTAGAGGTGACAGTCTGTTTCATGCTAGATGCAATCGTCAGGCAACTATATATATATATATATATATATATATATATATATATATATATATATATATATACAGGGTGACCCAAAAAAACAGGAACTTTTTAGCAATCCAATAAAACCAAGAGTGATGAAAGAAAAATATTTAATTCAAAGTAATTGAAACCTTAAAACATGCCATTTAAGAAACAATGATGGAATTTTCATTTTTTAAAAATTACGTCCTGTAGATGGCGTCCTCCTGTACGAATGCATTCTTGAAATCTGCTGTTGAGATTCCTCATTGACTGCTGCAACATCTCAGCTGGGATACTGTGAATTTCATTCTCGTTACTAAAATGGCGAAATGTTTACTTGCTCAAGGTCACTGTCTCGCAGTGTTGCCACTTGCTCATGTCTGGCAATACGCACTTCAAAAATTCCCGTTTTTTGGGGTCACCCTATATACATATATATATATATATATATATATATATATATATATATATATATATATATTAATTATTATTGTCACTATTATTTCAACCGTTATTTTTTGTGGATACCCGTATTTAAGCAGACGCTTCGTTTTTTTAAACATTGTGTAAAGTACGCTGGATCAGACGGTGGTTTATCCTACACATGTGGATACAGGTTCGAACCCTGCCGGAGAGAACATCTTCATAAGTTTTTTTTCTCGAGTTCGTAGGCCAATAGTCGTAATACACGGGGTTTAAAAATAAACGAAGCGTCTATTCAAATAAGAGTATTCATATAAAATAGTATTTGAAGCAATAAAAATGTCGGATTAATATTAACGATACATTATTTTTTTTTAGAAATATGTATGTATAAGTTTGCGTTTAAGCATGAAACAGACAGTTGCCCCAGGGTTTTGACTCCAAGGTACTTATTTATATTTACATACGCTCTATCACTGATATTGAGCATTTTAACTCCTATAGCATACCTTACAACTATAATTTCATTATACATACATATATATATATATATATATATATATATATATATATACACCCACACACACATATATATATATATATATATATATATATATATATATATATATATATATATATATATATATAGGCTAAGAAGAATTTGGTAATCTGTATAGGTAGTCCCAAAAAGGATGAAATCCTGAGAGCTCAATGTAAATCCAGAGCTAATAATTTAAAGGAAAAACAAACCACTTTAAGGCTCCATGTAATAATTTATTTCACCAAGCCCTTTATTAAAGGACACTGGCTCATCAGACTCCACTTCCAAACTGTGAAACGAAAAATGATAAATAAAAATTGAAATGAACTTATACACTTTTGACGGGTATTATGAAGTTTATGTAATTTAACAAAGGGGAGTAATTAGGTGTAGTGTGAGAGAGATGATCGAATATAGAGAGGGTTTACTTTAATATTTATATATATATATATATATATATATATATATATATATATATATATATATATATATATATATATATAGTAAGGCGTGTACGACGAGTGCGCATTTAATTGTATGTATTCTTAATGGGTTATGTTTGCCCGTCTATAAGTACATTTTCCAACAAAGTATTTATCGGAATATCACGACCATGCCTCCAAATTTTCAAATATTCACTTGTCCATATAAAAAGCGTCCACTTACACAAATAAACAATCTCATTTCACTTTCACAAATATTAATATGGTTCCTTTCAAAAGAAGCGAATATCGCGCCTTTTTCTCGTGCCAATTTTTAAGCTTGTGTTTTTTTTTTTAATTCTGCTAAGCTTTTACGATCTTTTACTAGGGCTGTCAGCAAAAGACACGGCCAAATTACAAATTGGAAATACAATAATTAAACAAGAGCAAAAATTGAAATATCTAAGAAGTATTTTAACGGAGGATGGAAAATGTGACACCGAAATCCGAAGATACAAAATATGTCTTCCAAAAGTTCAGCAAAGTATTAAGAAACAGGAAAATTTAATTGGAAACAAAAGAAAAAGATACTGAACTGCTAGGTAATACCGGTTCTTCAATATAGCAAGGAATGCTAAACAATCACAGATGGAGAAGGGAATTGAGGGAAAAGGAATGTGGTTCTAATAGAAAAATGATGATAATACCATGGATTTATCTTTTAGAGGAAACAGTATCAAAGATCAACCAAAGGCCTTTGTCAAGGATTTGTTGACTTTTGGCTTTCATAAGTTTTTCATTTGTGCTACGTCGTTTGAATCCTTCTTTAAATGCCCCGTGCCATGTTTATTTGTTTCAAGTATAATACGCAGATTAACTCTTGACTAAATTTAATGCAAACCGTTCGCATATCGATCATGACATCGTAAGTCTTTACATGCGACAAATATTAATAAATAATACCAAAATACTAAATTGCACTCATTGCAGGAAAAGATGCAAAATACTTCAAGTTTTTTTTATTATAAAAAGTACAGTGCATTTAAATACATAAAATTGTATTTGAAAGTATACATAAAATATTTAATATACATTTAAATAATAATAATAATGTATCAGATTAGCATCCACTGAATATAAAACTCGGTATAATAGGGCCAATAGCTGCCTGCACTGGAAAATCTGAATGTCATGACATTTCTGACCATAGTCTCTGGTTAACATCTTCAAGGGAATGAATCTACAACAGAAATCAAAGAAAATAATAATAATAATAATAATAATAATAATAATAATAATAATAATTCGTATGAACACCACCCAAGCCCGGAGATAGGACCTGTAACAATTTTATGGGATTTCGCAATACACACAGACAGAACAATCAAAGCTAATCGCCCTGACATCGTTATTAGAGACCGCAAACAAAAAAAGTTCCTCCTTATTGATATGATAGTCCGTACACACTGCAATGTGTTTCTGAAGATCATCAAAAAGATATCAAAATACAAGTTGCAACGGTTGTTTATATCTATCTATCTATCTATCTATCTCAGTCTATTGACATCTATCTATCTATCTCAGTCAATTGACATCTATCTATCTATCTCAGTCTATTGACATCTATCTATCTATCTATCTATCTATCTATCTATCTATCTATCTATCTATCTATCTATCTCAGTCTATTGACATCTATCTATCTATCTCAGTCTATTGACATCTATCTATCTATCTATCTCAGTTTATTGACATCTATCTATCTATCTATCTCAGTCTATTGACATCTATCTATCTATCTATCTATCTCAGTCTATTGACATCTATCTATCTATCTCAGTCTATTGACATCTATCTATCTATCTATCTATCTATCTCAGTCTATTGACATCTATCTATCTATCTATCTCAGTCTATTGACATCTATCTATCTCAGTCTATTGACATCTATCTATCTATCTATCTATCTCAGTCTATTGACATCTATCTATCTATCTCAGTCTATTGACATCTATCTATCTATCTATCTCAGTCAATTGACATCTATCTATCTATCTCAGTCTATTGACATCTATCTATCTATCTATGTTCCATATATATATATATATATATATATATATACATATATATATATATATATAATATATAATATATATATTTATATATCTCAGACTCTTTTATTATCTGTCTCTCCTCCTGGCTAGATATGCGAGTATCACCATCAGTCAATACATGCAGATGCTGAATCATATTTTAATTGTTATTCGACGCGCTGATTCCGCACCCGAGGCGAGAAGCCATATATTCGATTCAGAGACGCAGGGGAATTCAAATCTTGTACGAAAATCCGCATCTTTCAGCAGACCCCCAACCTTTTTCTCATTTGGCAGCCTCGGTTTATGTTTCTATAAATATTATTCGCAAATCTCTATTCCTTTATGTTTTAAGAAAATATCTTTTGATGTTGCAATAAGTGTTCACAACCCGCCACTTTTCCAAACGTTTTTCATTTCATTGCTTTCTCTTTCCCCATTCTACACTTGGCGTCCCATTTAACAGTCGAGCCTCTCGTCTCATTGCAAATCCGCTGTCCTCGTTTT
>OZ038483.1:19539819-19699819 GCA_964036315.1 Acanthosepion esculentum
GTTTGAGTCAGCGTGAAGGTTGAGTTGGCGTGAAGGTCGAGACCGCGGGAAGATTGAGAGGTCGTGAAGATTGAGTCAGGCTGAAGGTCCAGTCGACGGGAAGGCAGACTCGGCATGAAGTTTTAATCGTTGTGAAGGTTGAGACCGCGGCAATGTTGAGACGGAAGCTTGAGTCAGCGTGAAGGTTTAATCGCCGTGAAGATTGAGTCGGGATAAATGTTGAGTCGGCGTGAAGGTTCAGTCGGCTGATGGCTCGGCCTGGCTGAAGGTTGAGGCAACGGGAAAATTGAGTCGGTGGGAAGGTTTAATCGGCGTGAATGTTGAGAGCGCTGGAAGGTTGAGACGGGCTGAAAATTGATTCGGCTCCAGGCTGAGTTGGTGCGCAGGCTGAGTCGAGCTGAGGGTTGAGTCAGCGTGAAGGCTGAGTCGAGCTAAAGGTTGAGTCGGCTGAAAGTTGGGTCGGCGTGTAGGTGAAGTTTCGCTGAACGTTGAGTCAGCGTGAAGGTTGAGTTGACGAGATGGTTATGTTGGGGTGAAGGTTGGAAAAGGAGTTAATATGTCACTTCTCTCCCCGGCATGGGTTAAATAGTAGTAAATCCTGGAGTCAACTCTGAATTCAAAACAGGTTAATTGTCTGACTGTCATCTCTACTCAGTAAAAACCAACTTGTTACAGAAACCACGCTAGTCACAACTAGAGTGTTAAGGCTAGGGGTCTATACTCCACGTTGTAGCCTCATGACACACAGGAGGAGATAATTATTTAAATGCTTCCCAAACGTAAAGATGCGAAGTGATGAATTAATAAATAATTACTTTTATTTTTCTGTTTATAAACACAACAATTATTTTAAGTGAAATTTCATCCACGAAATGTAACAACGCTTACTGGAAAGAGATAGGTATTATCTGTCTATCGGAAAATACAAGCTGTATTTTTAGAAAGAAAAATACAATGAAACACATATTCCCGATGGCACCTGTCTTTCTGCCTAATTAAATCGTTGACTACAATTTTATTTTAAGAACCGTAAGAATGCCAATCGGTTTAATCGCTTCAGAACCTGCCCATTTGCCGAAACATTGAAGCATATTAAGCAATGGGTTGACGAAACGTTTAAGTTTAGAACCAGCTTCTGTTTTTCTTCAGTGTGACGAGGCTTACTCGAATATCCCGAACAGAAGAAAAAAACTGTCTCAACAAACACACTAAATAGTTTCGGAGAATTCGTCCTAATCTGTTTATAGGTGATCTTTGTACAACGAATATTCGGATACCTGAAAAATGTTCATTAATTACAGTTTAATAAATATGGGCACCTGGCCGAGTGGTTAGAACTAAGTACCTCCACTTTTCCGACATAAATTTTCGATACCTAAGGTTTAAAATGAATTTTGAAAAATGAAAAATTATTCTTTAAGATTTCATTTTTAGCTTTAATTGAACGCTAAAAGATTAAATTTATTAAAAGATTAAATTTATTATTTCCAGTAAGTTAAATATTCTGGTGTATTTCAGATAGAAATTGATTGACCCGTCAAATATTTGCTCGATTTCTTCAAATTTTGAGAAATTTGTAAACAAAACAAATTTATCGATATAAAAACCTCTTCCAATATATATAAATATATATATATATATATATTGTCATCCACAGACAGACTGTTTCGCTGTATCACAGTTCATCAGTGTGGCTAGACGTCCGGTTGCCTCTGAGCTAGGATCGAAACCCGACAGAATTGGCGTCAGTCGGAAATTCTACCACTAAGCCGTCGGCGCACGGCAGGGATGAATGTGAATTTTAGCGTATTTATTATTTGATTTAGATAAACACACAGTGACTGACACAGTGACTCACTTCTGCCGTAGAGTCTTGCTCTATTAGCTTTAATAGTCACTGTTTACAAACACACGCTTCATTCCCACAGAGCTCAAACGGAATATATATATATATATATATATATATATATATATATATATATATATATATATATATGGCACGGTCAGTAAAATTAGAAAATTTAAAGTTAAATTAATCTGATTTGAAGTAAATATTACTTATAGCATAAAAAAGTAATATACAATCATTTCTTAACGATAGGTCTTTTATTGAAGAATCGGTAAGTTTTCGAGGTGATGGCAGGTCCTATGGATGACCAGAATTGACATAAATTTACGAAATCTAAGTGAACGCATTTTTTTAACTACCTAGTAATTTTTACAAATGAATACATTTTCCGCAATTATCTAATATTTTATCGACTTTTATTTACCCTTTAAGATGCTTTATGCAAAAGTAAAAAAATTAAAATACTATAAAGTTTTCTTAAATTAATTTCTCTGCAAACTCTTAGATCACGTGACCTTTTCATAATAGTGTCACGTTTAGCCTTCCATAGATGAAAAAAGGAACAAATTAAGTAAAAAAATTTAAAAAATTATTTTAAAAATAGAATAGTAAAACTACATTTATTAATCTTTTCAATTTTGGATTCGTAAATTTCATTTGCACTTAATTACTATATCACATCCAGGAAATAGCCCAATTCATAATTTTACACGATTTTTAAACTATTATAAAGTATTATAATTAAAATTTTAAAAAAATGAAAAAAAATTTTGTAAAAATTCATTATACACCGGAAAAATGTTATTCCTTCAGGCAATAGTGTCCTTAATACAATTTATTTACAAAAGCAAATAAAAGCTTTTCTAATTAAATAATGTCATAGTTTTATTGTACTTATTATTTTTCAATTCAGAGCAGATTTTCAGTTAGAATAGTGAAAGTTTGAAAAAAAATTAGGTGATTTAGATTCTCCAAGGAGTCCTACTTTTAATGAATAAAATAATTCAGGAAATAGCTATTTTTTGAAACGTTTTCGAAAATAAATATTTTTTACCAAAATTTCTAAAAAAATTTCAGAATTTAATTCATTTGTGAATAAGTCCTGAAAATTTAATAAAATCGGACAATCATTTGATTTTTACAAGAATTTCCAAATCAATGTGTTTTCAACGGAAAAAAGCGCAGAAAAGTGAATGTAATTATTATGCCACCGCGATGATGCAAACGAAACAAGATTTTAAACCAAATTTCAAACGTATTAGAAAGGATTCAAACATTTTTTTTAAATCAAAAAATTACTTTGGTCTTTCATCTTAATAATAATATAAACATTTTGACGATAAAACTTTATTTTTATTGTTTGTGGCCTTTTTCATTACCGTATCTTGTTTTCTGGGGAAAAGGTGGAGGTACCTCGTTAGAACGTTCGCATTCTGACAATGAGACCAGGGTTCAAATTTGATTCATTCTGACCATGAGACCCAGCTCGATTTGTCAGGAAACAGTCTTCTTCATGTTATCAGACTGGAGGGAAATGTGCCTGAAAAACCATACCATGAGTTGACCCAAGTCATGTGAGTGAAAGTAGGTAGACGATACCCCTGGGGGGCTGTCGATAGCTAGCACGAAGTCACAAGTCATCTTGGACGAAGGTTTGAGCGTACTGGCCTTGTTCAAACTCTTGATCATGCTAGATAACACGCTCTTTCCCATAAACTGTAACTAAGGTTTGCTCAGAATAGTTGCAGGTGGGCTCTGCGGGTGTTGAACAAGCACAAAATGTGCCTGAGCAATCTTCTGTAATAGGGACTGGCTAGCCGCCCTGGCAGACGGGTATCCTCGAATACGGGTGGCCAGCTATATTATACTGATGAACGTAGTTTTGTTTTTTACAAACCTTTACTTCAAAGCCCATTTCATGTTCACATCTATAACTACACTGAGGCACGGTGGAATAAATTCATAGCGGCTCAGATTGATAAATCGGAGAGCCGAGTTCGAATTCCAGTCGAATCCATTACATTCACTTACGTGCTAATACCCTTGGGAAAGGTATGAATCCGCTTCTTCTCCCTCCAGCTATGGGTAAATAGCGGGAAAGACTGGGTTCTATAGGCTTGGATGGCCACTGGTCTACCGCAGAAATAAATGGCAAACTACCGCGATAAAAAATCTGCCTTTCAGTCATGTATCGAAAGCGTGTATCACGCATTGCACATAACTGACTGATACACTATTTCATATCTTAGTATGCAAGTCGATGTTTCCGCAACAAAATTTTGTACTATTTAAATTCATATTATTTTAATTATGTACCCTATTTGGCATAAAGTTTAAACGACTACAACCAAGTCAATCGTCACAGGCTGTCAGAAAATACAACAGTAAAATTTTTAGGATATTCTTATATTTTTATGAGAAAAGGAATTCAGCTTTTAATTTATAATATTATACGTGGCCGAGGGGTTAAAACGTTCGCATTCTGACCATGAGAGCCGGGTTCGAATCTCACCATGTTATTTGTCAGGAAGAAGATTTCCTGGTATTATCGGACTGGAGGTGTCGATCAGGCGTGCGTTACCTTTGGAAAGTACCTGAAAAACCATACCACGGTTGACCAAAGCCTTGTGAATGAAACTGGGTAGACGGAACCGTCGTTAGCTATGCTAGCACGTAGCCAATTCAAGGAGAGCCCGTCTGGTTGCAGAGAAAGCGGAACATGCCCTTGTCCGAGGGAGAATCCAGTACAATCGTTGAATAAAACAGAGACTACGTGCTCATATCGCCTAGAGGCTCGAGGATTTCTTCAACAGAATTACTAATGAAGAAGACCAGAGAAGGATCCAAAATGATCTCGATAAATCCTTCAGACATGAATTCGATGTATTCAAGGCTCGCCAAGTACAAAAATTAAATAGATTGAAAGAGCAGAAGGTGACGCACAAGGTCCATCACCCACCAGTGAAAGCAGTAGTCAACATCAGCCAATATCAGCTGAGTGCCTCTGAGGAGTCAGTATTAAATAAAGGTCTCAACCATCAGGCGAGTGCCATACTTAGACATCATTACCAGAGTCGAGGAGGTGGCCTTGAACATCCCTCAGGCTCAGGCGTATGAACTGAGATGGAAAATGAGACAGACCTTGGAGAGAGCCAAGCCTCCCAGGCCTAACATAACAAAACTGGAGAGGTTGGCGATTGGATCCCTACAGAGGAACTAAAACATCATCATACTACCGGCTGACAAAGGTAATGCGACTGTAGTGATGGACAAATCAGATTATACAAGAAATCTGGAAGACCTCATTAGCAACGGTAGCTATGGCAAAGTAAAAAAGGATCCTACTATGAAAACGGAACGCAAACTGTCACAGATACTAATCAAGAACAAGGGTCACTTCGTACCTAAGTCGTATAGGCTTTTATCGCAGTGTTACACCAAGCTACCTCACATATACGGTTTCCCTAAGATTCACAAAGACGGTATTACGCTCAGGCCAATTGTTAGTTGCCAAGGCTCTGTGTGCCACTCTCTGAGTCGCTTTCTTGTAGATATAATTGACCCATTGATCGGAAAGTCGCCTTCATATGTCCGAAACTACGCCCACTTCATGGAAATAATCAAAGATGCTTCCATCCTATCCGACTAGATGGGGAGCATGGACGTGGTGAGTTTGTTCAACAAGGTACCCACGGAGGAGGCACTCTCAGTAGTCAGAGACAGATTGGCCTCTGACTCATCCCTAGAAGAACGGACCAGTATTCCAATTGATAATCTGATGGAGATGTTGACTTTCTGTACACAAAGAACACACTTCGGAATAGGATCACAGATATAGCGACAGGATGAGGGCTTAGCAATGGGCTCGCCATTATCACCAGCAATGGCGAATATATACATGGAATACTTTGAGGAAATGGCATTAGAATCTATATCTCTAAAGCCAACTATATGGTTAAGGTACGTAGATGACACCTTCATACTCTTGCCACACCAGGAAGATGTTCAGGTTCTACTGGACCATGTGAACTCAATAAGACCTTCGATACAGTTCACAATAGAAAAAGAGAGTAACAACACACTCCCATTCCTGGATGTTCTAATATCTCGAACAGAGCATGGGTTCAAGACATCCGTATACCGTAAACCGACATTCACCGGACAGAACCTCAATTTCAACTCCCACCATCCATACAGCGTAAAGAAAGGAATCGTCCGCTGCTTACAACACCGAGCAAAAGTCATAAGTGGCGACCCAGAGACATTAGATAAAGAATTGGTCAGTATAAGTAGTACCCTACATCGTAACAACTACCCAGGGTATATGGCAGCAGCCCCAAAAAACTGGGATAGGCGGGTACAAGAGGAGGAGGACAACAACACTCAGAAAACAGTCTGCCTGCCTTATGTAAAGGGGTTATCAGAGAAAATACAAAGGATCTGCGGTCCATATAACATCAGGACAACCTTCAAAAGCTTGACGACACTTCGCAGATATCTCCCCAGAGTAAGACCTCACATAGAGGAGAACATGACTAAAGACTGTGTTTACGCTATCCCGCGCAGCTGCGGAAAGAAATATAAAGGAGAGAGAGGCCGCCCCCTTCAAGGTAAGGCTAACAACACCAGAAAGCTGTAACATGAGGGGAAGTGGAAAAATCAGGCGTGGCTGACTACATATGGAGAGAGAAGGGAGATCACCGCCCTCTGTGGGATCAGGTTGAGATCATAGACAAGGAACACCATTGGAAAATTCGTAAACTTAAGGAATCAGCACATATGCTAGGCCACAAAAATCTCCTGAGCCGACCAAGCATAGAAATGAATACAATATGCGAACCAGTAATAAGGAGTGCCAGAGAAAAGCGATAATAACAACAAAATTGCAACATGAGCACTGGTAAAAATGGTTGCTGAAGACATTAGGTTTATAATACCCAGAAATTCATACACAGATGTCCTCAAGGACATGGCACAGTGGATAAAGTCGTTGGTTAGATCCAGTGACAGGACCCAAAGAGTGTGAGTTCAATACCCGGTTAAGTGGATAATTTTCAGAGGGAAAATTAACAGGAGATAACTGATAACTGACATCCGTTAAACATGGCACGTGGAACTAGAACAGAAATAGAGCGAAATAAAGGGTTCAGTTCGACATTCCAACCACAGCGTACAAGGGCCAAAACGTTGTAATAAATATGGCGACAAAGATGAGGACAATAGTCCGAATAATGTAAATAATGTACCAAATAAAATATAGTAACTTTAAATTTCCAGGTGCCGTATTTATAATAAAGTGATTTGATTGAAGCTAATTATAAGTGTGAAAATAAAATCTGATATTATTATTTTTTTTTTAATTCTTTTTAGCCTGCATTTGCTTTATAGTGACTTTCCAAGCGTCGCTTAGATGTGGCACAAGGCCGAAAGTATGAGGCACCCAGCGAGGATCGAACTCACAATTCAGTCGTAATTGTTCTAGCGAGACAAGCTTGCTTAACCATTACATCGCCTCGAGAAACCCCGATATTGTAATTTTCCAAGCGTAGCATAGATGTGGCACAAGGCCGAAAGTATGGGGCACCCAGTGAAGATCGAACTCATTACTCAGTCATAATTGTTTTAGCGAGAGGAGCTTGCTAACCATTACACCTCCTCGAGGTGTCCACATTTGTTTTATATGCACATGCCAATAACTAATGACCTAATGCAAGCAAAGTAGGTTATTTTTTGTTGTTTCTAGATAATTAAACAAAAGACAACTATTAATTTTAAAAAATTGGCCAATCTCTTTGCAATATATATTTGCCGTACTTGTCAAAAATACTTTTTTATTTCCCGGAGAAATGGTGCACCAATGATTTTGTTGATTTGTTGTTGAGTTCCTTTCTTTATCTGACACAAAGCTCCAACCACAAGAATTTTAGTTTTTAGGAGACTCATTTTTCTCTTTCCATCTGCAGTTGTTTTGTGTTTGTTCAGTTTTTCACAAACCTTCCCAGGGATGCTTTTGTCACTTGATGGTCTCAAATCAATCTTTCCGTTCCTTTCAATCCCTTTCTTTACTGTCTTTGATATTGCTTGTATTCTTCGATCTGTGTTGACAGAAAAATCACAAAAGATGGTAGCATCTGCTCCCTCAACTACAGATTCAGAATGACGTTCACACCGGTATGCAATTATTTTTGTAACGTAGCGATGACAGATATTCCAATGCAGACAGTGACCTACCCTGCTATCACGGTTTTTGCACTTATTGGGTGTGAGTATTGAGCATTCTGAGATAAGTTGATGAATAGTTTCAATGAATTGGTCACAGAACCGACATTCTGGGCCCGTACTATATTCCAAAATATTAGCTTGGTAGTTGCGTGTACGCTGTTCTGGTCCTGTGGAGCTAGAATGGATCCTTAGGTCTCACCCTTAAATCTTGAACCCCTCAGCCACTGCTAGGTTGCGAATTGACCTATATAATAATTTTAGTTTTGGAGAAAGAAAGTCTTGAACCCCTGAGCCACTGGTAGGTTGCGAATTGACCTTTATAATAATTTTGGTTTTGGAGAAAGAAAGTCTTGAACCCCTCAGCCACTGGTAGGTTGCGAATTGACCTATATAATAATTTTGGTTTTGGAGAAAGAAAGTTATGGAGAGGCTTTTTTCTCGAGCTTTATTTTGGCAGCGCCTTTTCGCTTCTTGTTTCAGTTTCCGTACTGATTTTGTGGCACTTGTGATTTAACCCGAATTCTCTTACATATTTATGAGCTTCTTTTGATATATAATAAAACTCTTTAAAAACTTTTTCCTGCTCCATTACGAGTTGCAATATCCAGTGTTGTATAGCTGCAAAATATTTATAAAGTCCCATTGTTGAAGTTTTGGCAGACAATTCAAGATGAATCATTCCTCAATATCCAGGGCAGTAGCAGGCGGTTAATGTCTACCTTAGGATTGGACATTTTATTTCATGTGAGGTGTTTACGAATGTTTACGTCAATTCCCTTGTGTTCCTTTATGGTAATAGCCGTTATTATATTTTTTGAATTATTATTAATATTATTATAATTTCTTTTGATCTCATGTCTACACGTTTCCTTCCGGACCCAACCAGTAATTTTCATGACATCTTCCAGTGAACATTTTTGTTAAAAATCAAAAACGAACTAAGATTACACACATTTTACATAGATAAAGCTCCTCGTAATGTATGAGCCGCACTTGTGAATACAATGTTTTGTATTTCCTTAAGGCATGGGATACCAGGAATCCCTTCAATGAGTCTATTGGAATCTTTTCCAATCAATCTAGAGGTACCAACTACAACTGGAATTATTGATGTCTTCATGTGCCACATTTTTTAGATTTCCACTTCAAGATACTTTTTTTTTAAGTCAATCTGCAGGGACTACCATAATCAATAAAAATGTACATTCTTTTTTTTGTGGTCTTTGATCACGATGTCTGGGTGATTAGCTTTGATTGTTCTGTCTTTGTGTATTGTAAAGTCCCATAAAATTGTTACTGTTTTTTTCTAGGGTATTTCATGGCCTTTGTATTGAATAAAGAGTACAGTATGGAAATATTTTGGGGTACAAAATACCTGGCATTAGTTTTTAATAATAAAATATATTTTTTCAAATAGATTTAATAAAAATTTTTAAAATGATTTAAAGCAAAATTGACTTATTGTTTATGGAAAAAAATTAATTAAATTTTTCATAAAAGAACATTTTTCACATTTTCAAAACATACCATTTAAATATTCAAATTATTTATATCGCTGTATACATTACCTATTTCAGTTTAATCATAAGCTCTGATCAAAATTCTAAGTTGGTTACCACTTTCGTGAAAGCAAATTTCAGTAACTAAGCAGTTTAATGATTAACGCTGTCAAAAATCTGTCCTAAGAAAAGACCTGATTGGAATAGAACAACAAAATACATTTTAACAATTAAATTATTCAAATTAAATAAGCAAATTCTTCACCACGATTACGCAAGATTCGCTATGATAGACAAGCGTAGCCCAAATGGCATGGCTGATTCGACAGAGGAATTTTTCGGCAGAGGGCGTGGAAGACTATTTCGTCGTAATGGTTAAATTCCCCCACCTCTCTCTCTCTCTCTCTCTCTCTCTCTCTCTCTCTCTCTCTCTCTCTCTCTCTCTGTGTGTGTGTGTGTGTGTGTGTGTGTATGTGTGTAGTCAAATTACTACTTATGATATATGCTTTAATAGTTCAATTTAAGAAAAATAGTTGGGTAGACATTAGTAACAGTTTCTGAGAAAGAGCACATTATCTGGCATGATCAACAGTATGAACAAGGTCAGTACGCTCGAATACTCGGTCACGATGACTTGTAACTCCGTGCTAGAAAATAATTACGTCTATCCAATTTCACTCACAAGACTTGGGCCAATGGTTTTCAGTCACTTTCTAAAGGTTCCGCACGCTTGGATCGCCTGCTCAAATGGATGAAATGAAAATAAATTTTAAGTTTGGATCGGTACTCCTGCTCATCCAGATTATTGATGCCCTCTGTCTCCCCATACTTCTGCCTGGGGGAATGGGTATTCCAGCGTAGCGCATTTGGCGTCACTGATTCGATGTGGCTGATTCGGCGTAGCCGATTCGACAGAGGAATGTTTCGTCAAAGGGCGAGAAAGATTATCTCTCTCTCTCCCTCTATCTCTCTCCCCTCTCTTTCTTCTCTCTCTCTCTCTCTCTCTCTCTCTCTCTCTCTCTCTCTCTCTCTCTCTCTCTCTCTCTCTGTGTAGTCAAAATAGTACTTTGTCGATATATGCTCGAATAGGTCAATTTAAGAAAAAGAGGAATTGGAGGCATTTTTAAATTTAAGAAAAGGAGGCATTTTTATATTATATTTCCTTCAGTGTTGCTTCATATTGTTCAGTCATCAAAGCCCTTTTATTCCAAAATGGAAGCCAATATTTCATCAAAACATGGAAGAAACAAAGTGATAGCTTTTTATTTATGACGCAACAAGCAACAGGGATCCTGAATTAAAGTTTTTGAATTGAAGTTTTTAAATTACATTATTCCGTTACTGTTTTAATATGATCCTTAATCAGTCCTTCGTCCAATTTAAGAAAGAAGAGTACTTGGCAGTATTTTTATATTATATTTCCTTCAAATAGACAAAAACGCACCAAACTCGTTAGATAATATCTAATAGTCATTATAAATGTGTAAAAACATTTATTTCATGCCACAATGTAATATTTGCACATCCAGACAACGTGCACTATATTCGATTAATGTTCGAAGTTTCGAGAAGCCGCGCAAATCTTAAGCATAAGTAACACTATTCCGAATAGTGCAGACACTACACACTTTTCTCGGGTAGATGTATCGGGTAGAAGCACTTTAACCCGAAGCAGAGCGTACACATTCTCTTCTTTGGACAATGCCACATGTAAATAGTTCTGTCGTTTTTTACGGGTACTTTGATAGTATGCATATATAATGAGTGTACTCTTGAATGACATATATGCCCACATGATGATATGCATTCAAATATACATATACGTGCGCGTGCACAATGATATATGGACAAATCCTATCTTGGTATTTACTCACCCAAAATATTTCTTTTGATATATTGGTTCCATATATCTAAATACATATGCCAAAGTAATAAATATGCATTCTTCTTCTTCTTCTTCTTCTTCTTCTTCTTCTTCTTCTTCTTCTTCCAATTCATCTATTTTCCTTCTTTCTTCTCGTGTCATCTTTTTCTTCCGTGTTTTTCTTCTTTTTCCACTTCTTCCTTTTTATCATTTCTACCCTCCTCTTTTTTCTCCTTTTTCTTCACCATTTCTTTTCTTTTCCAAACCCTCCCCCATTCACCCGTCATATTCACTCTCTTTTCGCCCATCACTCACATCTCCACACCTTTTTTTTTTTCGTAGAGAAATGCACACGCATGCGCACTGATGCGAATGCTCAACACCCACAATTTTTTTACATGCAAACTAAATAGAATATTTTGAAAAAAGGATGCAAAAAAAAAAACCTTTCTTATTTTATGTATAAGTAGTCATTTTTGAAAAATTTCCCAAGCGGCCAAAGATAAAAAAAAAAAAAAAATCCACAACACAAATTCATTTTCAAACTGGCACTTTTGGTTCATTTTTCATTTTCAAGCGAAGAATATTTTTAATGTCTTCATTTCATTCTTTGTTACTATTGTTTTTCTTGTCTTTCAAATGTCTTCGTAGGAACGAAATAATGAGACATTCACGGAACGTCGACTTTCAGTAATGGGTAGCAAATTCGTCTTACAGAGCATATTTACTGCGATGGTATGCTCGATCCTCAGTGAGGCTTTTATATTCGTGCATTTGCTATCTGCTTATTTCCTCATCGTGGTTGAGATCGTTCTTTTCATCCGACCCTCGTCTAAGTACTTCCTATATAAAATCTATTAGGCATCGTGAAGCACTAGGTTAATTAAATGACAGAATGGCAGAGAAATGACTTTCTCTTGTAAATCTTCCAACATCTCGATTACTTGTTAACTGAATTATTCCAATATATTAGAGTATGTAGCAAGTCCACATGCTTTAACAACTAGTATCTTCTACGCAGATGACACACTTGTTTACAGACTCGGAAACAAAACTAAAATAACTCTTGGAAAATGTAGCAAAAAAAAACAAGAACTAATATTTAACTGTAAGAATTCTTGCGCAGCAAAAGATGCAGCCCGGGTTGTGAACTGCATATTGGCGATGCCAAAGGTACAAAAATTTAACTATCTGGATAGTGTTGTAACACATGCTAGGAAATGTGGCACGTAAATCCGAAGACGCATAGTAATAGTGAAATATGTCTTTCAGAAACTAGGCAAAGTATTAAGAGATAGGAAAATGTCATTCGAAACAAAGAAAACAGTGCTGAACTGCTATGTAATATCTAATCTCCTATATGGCAGTAAATGCTGGATAATCTCCCCATACCTTTCAGAAGCAAAGCAAAGTATTAAGGGATAGGAAAATGTCGTTAGAATCAAAGAAAAGAGTGCTGAACTGCTATGTAATATCTAATCTCCGTGAATACTGGAAAATATTCTCATGCCTTTCAGAAGCAAGCCAAACTATTAAGGGATAGGAAAATGTCATTCGAAACAAAGAGAAGATTGCTGAACTGCTATATTATATCTAACCTCCTATATGGCAGTGAATACTGGATAATCTTTTCATGCCTTTCAGAAGTAAAGCAAATTATTAAGAGATAGGAAAATGTCGTTAGAAACAAAGAGTGCTCTACTGCTATGTAATGTCTAATCCCTTATATGACAGTGAGGGCTGAGCACTCTATTCACAGACTTGAAGCGATAGAGATGTTGTTCTACCGACGACTAATAAACATTTCAAAGACAGAACATGAGAAAAATAGGAGGTTTTATCGAAGAACAAGTAACAAGGAAACTGATGTTTGTAATCAGAAAAATACAGTTGAAATTCCTAAGAGATATAATCTAAAAAGAGATGATTATTTCATTCGTACAGTTTGCCATTGTTGAAGATACTGCAACCCGGCAACACCAGTGCAGTGGAAAACATTTTGGCTATCTCCCTTGCACTGGTGAGATTAAAATTTTACGGATTTTAGAACAAAAGTATACAAATATGCTGGTTCTATAATAAAATAAGATTAGAGGAATGTTTGCACTGATGGACAAGTTTTTAGTCTGTTTTTTTTTTTAAATCCATGTCATAGGCGATCATAGCTCTCCCCAAATTCCTTTTTTTTCTCTCTTAGACTCATTGCCACCCAAGACTAGACGGCCCAGTCTACTTTGCTATTATTATAAAGAGAGGGAAATCTATGTATAAGGCAAAGAAAAATCACTCCCCTATCTTTGCCAAGAATTCATAGTAATTCACAGAAATAAAAAAAGGAATGTGTGGAGAGCTATGATCGCCTATGACATAGCAGGTAGTTGAAGAGAAGAGACAGATTCATGACTTTCCTAAAGGAATTTGTTACAAAGCGAAAGCAGGAGACTAGCCTTGAATTTGAACTCGGATCGCCGATTTAAATTTCCGCGCCCATGTCAGTTATAATAGATAAATAGTTCATATTGACGGTGCATTTTATTCAAAGTTTTCAACTTCAATTTCATAGTTTTCTAAACAGCGCTGAGTGATGAGCATATTAGAGTTGTGATGTATACGAATTCGTGATTATCTGCGCCATAAAACAGAATTCTGGTTTCCAGTGCCGCCGACTCTCACCAAGTATTTTATCTTCTTTCACCGAGCACAGAGAGCAAGAAAAGAACTTCTAAATCTGCTTTTTTTCTGCGCTTCGATACGCATCAACATTTGTAATTATTCAGCAAGTCTCAATAGATCCCCTATAAATTCAGCAAAATGTCATCCATCTTTTGTGTGTGAGATTTTTATCTTTCTCGAGTATTTGATATGTGTGATATATCTGAGGGGGAATTGTTCTAAGTTGTTTTTTTTTAATTTACAACGCTCCCTTGTGGCAACCTAAAAAGACAAAAAGAATAGAGAAGAGGCCCGTCTAAAGTATTCTTGGCTGAGATAACACGCACGTTTACTCGTATGCAATAGATGTTTACATGTCCTAATCGAGTTAGAAATATATAAGGATCCAAGAGTTCCTCTCTCTCTCTCTCTCTCTCTCTCTCTCTCTCTCTCTATATATATATATATATATATATATATATATATATATATATATATATATATATATATATATATACAGAGTGTCCATAAAGTTCGTGTGCACTTTAAAAAATTTATAACTTTATTTGTATTTTCGATGGAAATAATTTGTAAAATGATTAGAAGGAAGTAAATCTATATTTTTTTAAGTTTTGTTGAAATTTTATTTAAGTTTCCACATGTCCTCCATCATTAGCAATACAAAGGGTAATACGATTTTGCAGTTCACGGAAAACATTTGCCAACTGATTTACAGTAATGCCTGAAATCACATTAGTTATTTTAGCTATACTTAAAACTAAATACATTAAACTTTATAACATTTTTTACAGATTATTTCTATCGCAAATACAAATAAAGTTATACATTTAAAATAAATAAATAAATATATAAAGAAACAAAGTGACAATAAAATAAGCAAAATAAATTAATCAAACAAATTACCAAACCACACTTGTTAGAATAGGCGAAATAGAATAATAAAATAAGGAAAAAAATCAATAAAGTAAATAATAAACAAATTATCAAACTATTATGAACAAAAAATTAAACTATAAAAATCAAAACAAAAGAACGGACGAAAGTTATAACTGTTATATGACGATAAAAAAAAATGAATAAAAAATAATATACTGCGTTACTTAAAAATCGAAAACCAAAAAGAGAAAATATACAGTGTAACAAATAAATAACAACAAGTATAATAAATTGATCTAAATACATCCAAATATATAAATAATCTAAACAACCGATACCGATAAACTAGCCGTTTAGAAAAAACAAATAAAGATAATCAACCCAAATAAATAAATTAAAAACTGTTCCCACCAAAATAATAGTCAGAACAAACCACAACATTCAACTCCAAAATTCAACAAATAGCTTTAATCAATGACAAATAAACAAATATGTAAGATAAAAAATAAAAATGAAAATAAATAAAAACAAGCAAAACAATTTGACCCAAATAAATAAGCAAATAAACGACTTCCGGTAAATGATCGCTATATATATATATATATATATATATATATATATATATATATATATATATATATATATATATATATATATATGGTGTCCCAAAATAATGTATGCACTCTTTAAATATTAATAGTTAATAATTCATTACTGTGATTTGAGAACTTATATGGATGAAAATATGCAAAACAGATGGATTGGAAGAAGCGGGACATTTGAATACCCCCCTAGATCACCAGATTTGACACCCTTGCATTTCTTTTTGTGGGGGTTTCTAAAATTTAAAGTGTACTGCTCGAAACCTGAAACAATTGCTGAAATGAGAGTAGCAATTGAAGAAGAATGTGCTCAAATACCAGAGGAAATGATGCTGGACGTTTGTAGGTCTATTTCTTCAAGATATGAAAAGTGTATTGAACAGAACGGTAACCAGTTTGAGCACTTGATGTGAACTCATCATTATATGAACATTCTGCTATTGCCCCATGTAGCCTTTATCTTATTAGAGTTAATTTTCTTTTTTTTTGTATATTTTACTCTCAATTTCTTTAAATATGTATTCTTTCTCTTGTATTAATCTTATTTACAAGTTAAAATACATGATTTGAATAAGTTATAAAGATTCAAAGACTGCATATATTATTTTGGGACACCCTGTATATATTAAGACAGGTTTCGTTAAATAATTTAGACATGTTCTGTCTAGTTATTCTCGATAGGATCCTTTCATATTCGCGGATAAGCTTTTTTGTGCGGTTATTAAAAGACGAGAGGAAACATCGTGTTGGCTCATATTGTGTTTATTTCCGAGTACTTTCGACATAGCATAATGTCACCATCAGAGTATTGCTAATTATAGAGTAAGAATTTAATGTTCATGGTTGTAAGGATAAAAAATGTTGTGGTCATCCGAAAATTACCATTTTATATGTGGAGCCAGGAACGCTGTGTTATGGCTTAGGTGACGGACACCGTTTAAGGGGAGCTAACTAGGTATGCTGTGAAAAATTCCGGACTTGAGTAGTTTCCAGTTACAAGAAAAACTATTAATGACAAGCACTAACATTTAAAGACTATCTATTGTACACATTTTAAAATGTTTGTGGAGTATTTGTAATTAATTTTATTGAGGTTTGGTTTCAATCATTTGATATAAATTTTTAGTTTGTATTTATTCTTTTCGTGGAAAAGTATGGAAGCATTTTCGACGAGGATTTTTCTGAATTGTAAGTGTGGACAGGTATGTTGTTGTCAATGTTTAGAAATATTGGACGTGTTATTCATGTGAAGAATAGGCCTACGTGAAAGCGTTGTTGTCGTGTGTCCAACATAGATATTATTTTTATCTTTGGAGATACAATCTCCCAGAGGACATTTAAATTTATAAACGATGTTGGTTCTCTGCAACACGCAATTAGCCGGGAAGATTCATTATGAATGATTTTATTATATACAGTGAATTTAGTGTAGTATATAAGTTTTATTTTTTCACTAAGGTCTGTGGTGGATGTATTAATTTTTATTTTTTATTTTTTAGAATATTTTCGTCTTGTTTGTAATTAGCATGTATCTGGTTACGATATAAATGGTTGATATGTTTTGTATAGAGCTCTCTGATGAAGCATCTTATTTGCTCGTCAATGATGTAGTTGAGGAAGTTATTAATAATGAGTGTTTCATGTTTTAATTTCGCTGTTGATATTTTGTGGATTAATTAGTTTTGCACATTTATTACGTTTGTTATAATAGCTATTTTATAGTAAGAAGGACATTCACTTTTATACTTAAGAGTACAGGAATTTATGTTGGTAGATTTTTTTTATATGGGGGAGATGGTAACCTTATTATTATTAGTGGTAATCAGTATATCGAGAAAGGGGAATTTTTTACTAGCATTAAATTCATATGTAAACTTAAGGATAGAGTTGTCTTGAAACTGTTTTTGGAGATTATATATTTCTTCTTTATTTTTGACTAATAAAAGAGTAGATGGAGGGTGTTTAAAAATTGCTAACGATATGTTATTTTTGAGATTGGACATATAGAATTTGCTAAAGGTTGAACCGAGAGCTGAACCCATGGAGACATGGTGTTTTCTTCTCGTTTTTTAATAACCGCAAAAAAAGCTTATACGCGAATATGGAAGATCCTGTTGAGAATAAGTAGACAGAACATGTTCAAATTATTTAACGGAACCTGTTTTAATGAAAATATGCTGCCGAAATATGCGCATATATATATATATATATATATATATATATATATATATTACACAAGTGGGAAAAATTTAAATATGCATGGCACTTTACTCCAGTTGACTCATTCGCTTGCTTAAAGTCAACGTTCATTCTGATTCCGCAGAATTGGGTTGGGTGTGAAAAAGTATTTGTTGTTAACATCCTTTTTTTCATTCGGTTTTTCCAGTTACGAGTTCTTTTTTAAAGCTGATCGTTTTGTGTTCATTTTGTTTAGTTCTTTTTTCGTAACAGATTTAATGTTTAGTATAGAGCTTAGAAAAAATTCACGGCAAAGGGCACTCCTTTAATGGCAAGGAAGGGCAAAAATATTTTAAGTCAAGTGATAGCGATTGCTGCATGAGTCGTACGATTTTTGAATCAAGCACGGGCAACGCCTGGTCATGCTGCTAGTTCACTAATAATATTAAATTTTGTAAATATATTCTTTCTTAATATAAACTATCTAAAGACGATTTACTGTTTATCTTGTTATATATCTTATATGTAAGCATATTTTGGTATTTTTAGTGTGAACAATTTTTTATATAATTAATAATTAAAAATTAAGTTTTAGAAAATTCCTTTTTTTTACCTTCTTTTAGTTTCACTTCATCTTTCTTATAACCCCAAATTGGGGTTTAAGTTTAATATCTGAGTTGAATTTGTGGAGCTACTTTCCTTTTAAGACTTCGATATGGGTACGCTCTGTATAAATTTTTCAACTGCTGTTTTTGTTAAATATTAACTTAATTTCCAATACTGAATACAGTCCATCGTCTGGGTTCAATAAGACTGACGTACTCGGCGTCAGTTGAAATAAACTATACTCATGAGGTAATTTTGAATTTCTCTGTTGTGTAATGTATATGGTCTGTTATAATAAATACATTGAGCTCTTTTTGCATATCCATTTTAATATTTTATATTGTTAAGATCCACCTGGATTATATACCAACGGATTTATTACCTGTACTATATATATATATATATATATATATATATATATATATATATATATATATATATATAGATAGATAGATAGATAGATAAAAATTATTTTGTTAGAAAGATTCTGTACAAAAACTTATTGTATAGACTAAAAACTTAAAAGATTAAAAAAATTAACAAATTATTTTTCTAAGAAAAACACTGAAAATCCACTTGTAAGTAACAAAGTTTTAATTCTTCTCTGTATAAATATCACTATATTAAATTTTAGGTGCCATTTTTTCCAATCTTCATTTTAGTCTCTCTCTCTCTCTCTCTCTATATATATATATATATATATATATATATATATATATATATATATATATATATATATATATATATATATAAATATACTCACATATATATATATATATATATAAATATACTCACATATATATATATATATATATATATATATGTGTGTGTGTGTGTCATTCGCAGACAGTACTGTTTCAATGTATCACAGCTCCTCAATGCGACTAGACATCCACAAGCCCTGATCGAAACGCAACCGATTTGATGTCAGTCAGAGTTTTTACCACTGAGCTATCTTCATTCGACTGAGAGAAACAGCTAAATCTAGCGTATACTTTTTACGGATGCAAACAAATGCGAATCAGCCGAAGTGCTCCAATTCATTTTACTGAAGATCTTTGCATATATATATATATATATATATATATATATATATATATATATATATAATTTGATTTTATATATATATATATATATATAATTTGATTTTATATATATATATATATATATATATATATATATATATATATATATAATTTGATTATATATATATATACATATATATAAAAGTTTGATTAAAAAGGACCGACAAGGTCTGACTGTTTATTTTTATGATATTTTCCAAATAAAGTGCTGATTATTGTTTTCGAAATTGTGAATAAACAGTCTAAAGTTCATATTTTGTTATTTTTGTTCATGTACTTTTGACTCACAGAGCGTCGGAACATCCACCAGCGCCCGATTAATCTCCTGGAGGTCCAGCGGCTGTGTAGTCTGGCGCGAGATCATCTCTAGTCTGCAGGTGGCGGATGGAACTGATAGATGACTCTTCTGAATAGTTAAATATTGTGACGTTCTTAACAGAGTCTAGTATAGTCTTCTTCTTCTGTGTACCATGTCCCTTCAGGATGTTGGCCCTCCACAATTTCCTGTCTTTTCTAGCTTTTAATATAATTTGTCTTTTTTTCTCTACTAAATCCTGTTCCGCCATCTATTGAATCAAGCTCGGTAGATAGATTATGCGTTGTTTTCCTCAGGCTCTCTTGTCTTCAATACGAACATTTCAGTGTGTTTGGGTATCAATCTGAGGATAGTGCAGAGGATTCGGAAAGAGTTGGATGAGTCTAATGGTGATTACGAAGGTACGACAGCTCGGAAAACTCATTCTGGTCGTTCTGATAAGAAAAGAACTACAGAATTTGTTGGTGAGGGTTTCAGACTGAACATAGAGGCCTATATCAAGTGCCTTGAAGAGGTAGTGCCGCTTTTAGTTTGCTAGAAGACCCTATATCTGGCAAAAGGACGCTGCGGCATGCCACACAAGCTGTCAGACAATTTCTGCAACCACATCACCCTTTACATTTGGCTACCTAACTTTGCAACCCCCTTGATTATTACGTGTGGGACGGAGTTGAGCGAGATACCAACAAAACTCCTTGTAACACCAAAGATGAACTGAAGGCCAGGATTATGCCAGCATTCATCAACTGAGACTGCCCAAAGGACATACAGGAGATTCCAAAGTCATCTGTAGGTCGTGGTTTAAGCCAATGGCGATTTTATTAAATAAATTTAGTCTTTCGTATGCGTTGTTTTCCTCAGGGAAAATATATCTGTTAAAATGAGATGTCAGTGTTATTTTAATTTTCCCGTAATTTGGACGGCAATTTATCAATTGCATTTTTTATATATACGGCTACATATGTATATATAATGCATATGTAATGTATATACTACGACTGTTTGATATACGAGGGTCATTCAATAAATAAGGTGAATTTTTCGGTATAAGGACTTCTAATACAGATAGAAGCTTACTTTTTTAAAATTTTTCAACGTAGTCTCCCAGCACTGTCGCACACTTTTCCCATCTGTGCACAAGCTTCCGTATTCCCTCAGCGTAAAAAACTTTGGACTGATGTCTCAGCCAGTCGCTCACAACACTTTTGACTTCATCGTCACTTTTAAACTTCGTGCCTCTCGTGAACGCTTTCAAGCGACCAAACAGGTGAAAGTCTGAAGGGGCAAGGTCTGGGCTGTAAGGGGGATGAGGGAGCAGTTCCCAGCCCAGCTTGTTGATGGTCTGCACCGTTTGGGCTGCTGTGTGAGGTCTTGCGTTGTCATGATGCAAGATGACTCATTCTGACTGATGACCCCTGCGTTTGTCCCAACAGATAAGCTCAAAGTCCTTGCAATGTCATCCACTGTCACCCTTCTGTCAGACTGAATGAGGTCATTGACTGATTTGATCACCTACGGAGACCTCACTTCTGTAGGCCTCCCAGTCCTGTCTTCACCCTCAACACTGCTCCGTCCTTCTTTAAACAATTTAGCCCACTTGTAGACATTTTTTGGCTGAAACATGGACACCATACACAGTTGACATTCTCCTATGAATTTTAACTGGTTTGCACCCTTCAGCAACCAAAAACTTGATAACTGACCGCTGTTCAATCCTGGAGCATGCTTCTTCGTCGGCTATCTTTGTTAATCGCCAAAACTCTCAAAGTTTGTTTTTTTTATCTGCGAAAGAAATGAAGTCCATGTGAAAAAGAAGTAAAACAAAAATAATTTTTTTAAAAGAGTATGCTTCTATCTGTATTAGAAGTCCTTATACCGAAAAATTAACATTATTTATTGAATGACCCTCGCAAATATCAGTATTGTAATCGCGATAAACACACAAAATTTCGAATGCTACTTTTCAGGAACGACCGACTCAGACCTTCGTATTTGATAGTTTCACGGCTACACACTCTTCCAGACATACTCTCCTTTTAATAACATGTCCTTGTACCTAACTAAACTAAGCAATTTATTTTCGCATATAAAACAGTACATGCTATTGTCTATCTGTGTCGTTATCGAAAAACGTAGATGTAATATTTCTTTTAAGGAGACGAGGAAAAATCTTAAGTATTTCTCTTAAGGAAAGATAGTATGCTTATGATCACAGGGTCCTCTTAATTAACAACTCGGTATGTGTGCCTCCTTCAAAAGACTTCAGTCTCATACTGCACACTTAAAATGGAAGAGATAATCTGATGAAATGGGAGGAAAACAACGAGTGATTAGGGCTTTTTTTTGTCTTTTCGTGTGCAACACGTTGTCTTAGTTAAGTGTCGCTTTCCACTTGCGATGAGAATAACACTAATATCCATTTAGTCAACAATAATAAAATTAGGCATCCTCCCCGATTAACAGTAAAATTAAGTCTTTTATTTCCTTATTTATTCTAGTGCCGCTCTTAATAGATTTTAGAAAATATCATTTAAAATTTCTGCTCCGACTCACTTAATAAACTGTATACATTCGCCTATTCAACACAACATATATATATATATATATATATATATATATATATATATATATATATATATATATATATATATATATATATATATATATGTTGTGTTGAATGTCAAAGACAACATAGTCCTGCATATTCTCTTTTGAATTTTCTCATATTTTCTAATGAGACTTTTTATTTTGAAAATTATATCGGACAATATTTATTTCGATATAATTTTCAAATAAAAAGTCTCATTAGAAAATATGAGAAAATTCAAAAGAGAATATGCAGGACTATGTTGTCTTTGACATTCAACAACATGTTTAAAAGAAAAGTTGCTGCCAAATTACACACACACACACACACACACACATATGTATATATATATATATATATATATATATATATATATATATATATATATATATATATATATATATATATATATACAGAGAAATGGTTCTAGTTATTCCAACGAGAGAAAAGTGTATATATTAAAAAGAAGAGAAACCGCAAACATTGTTGTAATGCGGATTTTTTTAAATATATATTTTGCTTTATTTTCTATAATTTTACATCACGTGTTTCGGGTCTTGCGACCTTCTTCAGGCAAAGAATGGATATTTCTACATATTATTAAAATGAATTAATTTTCCTTATTTTTTTCGATGTTAAACATTCTCGATTTTAAACATTCTGTTTTTTTTGTTTGGTAGTGACCACACTTCTTTTTAATATCTATCTATCTACCTATCTATCTATCATATATATATATATATATTTATATATATATATATATATGTGTGTGTGTGTGTGTGTGTATGTATGTATATGGAGTGAGAGGTCTCACACTTATACGCAAACTCATACTAATATATACACATACACAGATCATACAAACTCCCAAAGAACTAAAAGACAGCATACACTTAACATCCCGTTCCCAGCAACCAATGAAACTGTCAAAATGACCAAGGAGGTAATTCTTAAAGTAAGCCATTTCTCATCCTCTGTCTTAAAAACAACTTGAAAGAGGCCGTTTGACCAACACAATGAGTGACCAAAATTAACGATAAAGAAAAACAGTTCACTTTCTGTAGTTTACTGCAACTAACAAACCGTTTTTTTCTCTCCTGATGACGACCATGCTGGCCGAAACTAGTCGAAGAACGTAATTGAAATAATAAAACAAAAAATATTAATATAAAACACAGAGTGTCTGAAAACTTTTATTTTTTAATATTTTTTATTGTTTAAAAACACACACACAGACATACACACACCGTGTGTGTGTGTGCGCGCGCGCCCATGCGCGTGGGTGCAAGGGTATGTGTGTGCTGAATATCAACGAAAGTTTTTCCCCCTTCTTGTCCTATTCTTATCTAATGTTCGAACCATTTCCTAGTCTCGCTACGCTAGAACGTCAATATAATTTTTCCAATGTTTTTCTCCGTGCTTTCGGATTTCACGAGCTATTATCAAAGAGTCAAACTTTCGGGCTGAAAAAAATGGATTGTTTTGGGGTTAAGGCTTCTGATAACTGTAATCGTTTTTTATGGTCTAGTGTTTTTACATTATCGATAAGTATTTGTCGGATTTCTTGTGATATTTTTTGTTTGTTTTTATAACATGTTCAAAAAGTACTGAAGAAACACGATTAATAACCTACAAAGAGTATTTTTTAACAGTTTAGGACAGCCGAAATCAGTCACAAGACATTGGAAATATTTCCACGAAGGATTTAAACATAAATTTGACAGTACCTTCTGAGCAATTTCGGTTTTCATTAGTTTGGTTTGGTTTGCCGCATATCAACACTTCAGTTGGTTATTTAATGCTGACAAGAATTTTTAGCATAGGTACGTATGAATTTCTTTGTAAGAAATCTGTTTGTAGATCTGGTTTCATTGACGTATTTTTGTAAAGAGGTTGTTTTTTTTGTTTGGTTGTTTTTTATCGAGAGTCTTGCTAGTAATAATTGTTGAGAGTCTTGCTCGTAATAATTGTCGAGAGTCTTGCTAGTAATAATTGTCGAGAGTCTTGCTAGTAATAATTGTTGAGAGTCTTGCTCGTAATAATTGTCGAGAGTCTTGCTAGTAATAATTGTTGAGAGTCTTGCTCGTAATAATTGTCGAGAGTCTTGGTAGTAATAATTGTTGAGAGTCTTGCTAGTAATAATTGTTGAGAATCTTGCTAGTAATAATTCTCGAGAGTCTTGCTAGTAATAATTGTCGAGAGTCTTGCTAGTAATAATTGCTGAGAATCTTGCTAGTAATAATTGTTGAGAGTCTTGCTAGTAATAATTGTTGAGAATCTTGCTAGTAATAATTGTCGAGAGTCTTGCTAGTAATAATTGTCGAGAGTCTTGCTCGTAATAATTGTCGAGAGTCTTGGTAGTAATAATTGTTGAGAGTCTTGCTAGTAATAATTGTTGAGAGTCTTGCTCGTAATAATTGTCGAGAGTCTTGCTAGTAATAATTGTCGAGAGTCTTGCTAGTAATAATTGTTGAGAGTCTTGCTCGTAATAATTGTCGAGAGTCTTGCTAGTAATAATTGTCGAGAGTCTTGCTAGTAATAATTGTCGAGAGTCTTGCTAGTAATAATTGTTGAGTATTGCTAGTAATAATTTTTTCCGAAAAATTGCTGGTAATTTTTTTTTTTTTAAATGTATAGCTGTTTTTTTTTTAAATATTAAAAATCTATTCTTATACTTTCATAGTGTTTTGATTCTAAAAAGGTGCTATCAACCCGTGTCATGGTGGACCTGGGAACAACCCCAGTTAAGAGGTGGTTCCACGCTCCTCAAAACCGCCCAATCAGAGGCCTAGCTGCCGGATGTAGTTTATCGGTTTTCATTGGCCATGATTTAACTTTTGATTTGGTCTGTTGGGTAAGGGGTTGTGGAGGAATGTAGATATTTAATAATTCTGATTTCTTATGGCATACATCTAAATGATAGGAAACAAATATAAAAAATATTGTGGGGTGGAGTATTGCCTTGAAAATCAGCGTATGATATCAATAACACTGACTAGAAGTAAACATTCCATTCGGACTTTAAACACACTAAATATATTTAGTCAGTTATGTGCCATGCGTGATACACGTGTAGGCGATCATGTATCTTTCGATACATGACTGACAAGGCAGATTTTTTCCCGCAGTAGGTTGCCATCGCCTCTCCTTAATAATGTGATCTATTGTTAACTGGGGCAAGGAATGGCCTGCTAATTTTGACGCCTCCAAAAAGAAACTGCTCTTTTTTATTAGTCTGAAAAAGGCTTCTTGTGTTCCATTAGAATGGCTGATTCTAACCTTCAGGAGAACGACTCATTGCGTCTTCTCGGGCTAACGTTGCCGCGGACATGAAGCGGAAAGATTATATTGAATCAATTGCTAAATATGCTGCTAGGAATATTCTTTCACTTTGTCACGCTAAACAATTTTTCTCACTAGAATCTTACATACGTCTGCCATTCGCCCATGTTTTGATTATTGCTGCAAAATCAAGTATGGTGCTTTCACCATTTATTTAGAGATTTTTGGTAAAATGCAAACCAGAATCTGCAATGTTATTGGTCCTGACCTGGCATCTCGGCTTCAGTCATTTTCCAACCGGCGTACTAGATTGTTGGCAAGGTCTCATCATTTAATAGCGTTTTTTTTTCTTCTCATAAACTCAGTAACCCCTAGCGTCTTAGTGACTTTACTGTTTTGTTTGGGTTGAAATGATGAAAAAAGCGTATTTGGGCGAAAGTGAAGTTGGCTAGAATTTGGGAAGGAAGACCTGTTGCCGCAATCACTTCGGACCTGTTCAAACCAAGTGGCATCTCGTTGGATGATCAGGTAGGGAAATCTTATGGGCAACCTACTTTTTCCAGGATTATCCGAAGGCTCCACCTGCTCACTAAATCAAACTACATCGTCTATCAACAAAAAAAGCCATACAGCCCTTTTACCTTTTTTTGTTAATTCTTTCACCCCAAGCAAGGCAATAAATTCACTAAGACGCAAAGGGCTACTGAGAATGAAAGAATATGGGAAAAAGAAACAAATATTAAGAAGAAAGAACACTAAAAGAAGAGGAATAATGAAAACAGAATATTTAAAGATCACTGAAATTTGATTGGAAACCAAGAAGCTAAAAGAGAGTTCCACAGGCGAAAACTACATGAGAATGTTGATGGTAATGCTCAGATTTCGGCCGTTCTATATTCCGGTTTTTCTAAGCTGTTCTTCCGTACTCGCTAATTTGATAATCTATATGAAGAGACCAAGCTGTTTTCTGGTACTGAGCTTAAATTCGTACAGTCGAGGTACCAAAGAGGAAAGCTCAAGAGAACAATTACCATGAAAATATTTATAGCATAGACACAAGAACTGACGGTTTTAAAATCGTATTGGCCTACACAAAACCTCATTGCCGCTAGTCAGAAGCTCCTATTCGCTGCCTTGCATTATGTTACGTCTTTTTTGCAAAGGCCACTGAGCTGTTTGGAATGGAGATCAGCCTTGATGAGGAAATTGAAAATAGAATTAGCTCAGCGAAGGATGGTCTTACCCAACACCAAAGTTGAAATAAAGCCAAAGCTTTAACCTAAGAACTCAAGTCATGTTCGTAAACAGTTTCTTCAAAGCATGACATCAGGCATAGTTCCACACTCTTTTAGCAATGTCTAAACTATCAGCTGTATAACTGCCTTCTCCGATCAACGATTAAAAATGGCTTCCAGCGAATGAAGCCAGTAGGTCTTAGAGAAGACCATCCTTATTCAAACTTTGTGGATTGGCGCTCTAGAATCACAAAGAAATATAAAAAAAAAATAACAGAAACCTCATAACATGAGGAATTCCAACAGCAGCAACAACTAAAACTGGTAGTGAATGAAACTCAGAAAAAATGATGATATGATCAAGATGATTACATTCCACCATACTCAGAAAATTTTAAGAATGAAGCTCCTTCCATTATTGGAAAGAGCGATAACCGATATTAGATTTGATAAACAGATTTGCATGAAAAAAAATTATAAAGATTTTGTAAATTTCAACCGAGAATAGTTCTGACAATGAATCCTGAATTATTCTTTAGAGATGGGAAGAACAGATACTATCCTTTGATCCCTACTTGGCAGCCAGAGCATGAAGAAACGCTTGACTTGAACAGATCTGGCTTCTCAGTCAATACATATCAAATAATTCCTTATAAGGAAACGGCTAATATTACCATTACCAAAATTCATCAACCTAAAAGTATCACTTGTCTTTCGTTTCAATCGGCCTAACAAAGCGGTCCAGAACTTCACCTACGTAGGTAGCTTCATATCAAACGACGCCAAATTGAGAACATAGGCTGTCCAAGATTTAATGTCGATTTTGATAGATTAAAAGAAATAGAAACCTTACAAACTCTCTCAAAAAACATGGCCTACAAAGTCATCTTGCTAAATGTAAGCTGGACAGATTTCATCTCTAACAGTGATGTTATAAATTCGCAGTATGGCTCCACTACCAAGGATTTTACTGCATTGGGTTGTTATAGTGGGAATGAATGTAACTGAAGCATAGGTTAGCAACAGAGCGAAAATAAAGAAGTAGTCTTCAATGAACAGAGAAGTGGATTCCAACAGACGACATATAAAGTCTCCTACAAAAGAACGCTCATCTCTTGTGATTTCAACCTCCATCAATGAGGGAAAGAATCAGAAAACAGGACGACACAACAAATCTCGTCTCAGAACTGTTCATGATTAGGCTACGAATCATTGGTGTGTAGCTACGTGTATGTGTGTGTGCTTATGATAACGTGTGTCCTCTCTGAGTCTGTATGTGTTTAAGCGGAGGCGCGCACCCATTTGTGCCTATACCAGCCTGTAGATGAACGTAGGCGTCCAGAGTTCAAAGAAGCAACGCGATCGCCAACTGAGAATTTACAAAAAAAAAGAAGAAATAAAACTCCCTCTAATGGGCACCCCTAATTAGAAGCATCTGATTTTCCCATTTGCCTCCTTAAAGCGGATACGTTTTTACAACACCAGGGCGTAGCTACCCAACATCTAACCATCTCACATCCGTATTTATTTATCTAATTTTCTCCAAATTGTAATTGACTTTTTCATATCGGCATATTAACAAGAAAGAATTCTCATAAAGACAGCAAATTTCTCCATTGCTTCTCTGCAGCGTTGTTTTATTGTTCTCAATAAATCCCCTTCACCTTTAATAAAACGGCTAAACGTTATTGCTTCGTAATAAACACCAGGAAAAACAATGGCAATGCATATTATCCGTGGAACAAGCGAAAGAAATCATCGTTTCTTTTCGACACTTTCCGTAAATTGTAGCGACACAAGTTAAATGTTATAACCCTGCTGTTAGAAGAAAAGAAACTCGTAAACATTTTTAAAAAATAAACCAACAATAAACAAATTATCTGGCAGTGCCAAAGGCCTCCTTAGATTCTCCTTTATGCATATGTCCTTTCACAACTAGAAAAAATTACTTTTTTTTCTCAGAAAACTTAAGATACTGGATTTGACTCTTACATATCTTGTGTCGTGATAAAAAGACGAACAAAGATCGCAATTTCATTCTTGTTCACCTAACAGTAGCCAATATTATTGATTTAATAAAACAAAGTTGTAAGACTTGGAACTTTTCGGTTAATTTTACCCCAAATAATCTAAAGTTATTTCTTTCTTTTTATGTGCCGTGTTCCTTCAAGATGTAGGCGATCATGGCTCTCCACTTCCTCCTATCCCTTGTACCTCTCAATAAGTTTCGTGCTTCTGCCACCTCCCCCAGACCACGTTTCGTCATCCACTTGCTTAAGCCTGCCACGGTCCAAAAATTAATTCACCCCAAGAAATTATGAATTTTAAAACAAAGTTTGTTTGCTTTGATTTTTATTAAATTTTTGGCATTCTTTTGAAATTATAAATTTTAAATCCAATTTTGTTTAGCCTGCCTCAAAACAACTCCAACCCCTCAGAATAAAACAAAATTACCAAAATTCTGAAAATTATTCACATTCCGTCAGTAAGAATGATATTCAAGGTTCTTACAAAGAATTTTTACAATTAAAACAAAGAAAAAAAATCTGTTTCGGGCTTGTTTATCGGGGTGTGTGCGACATAGACCCCACATTTGGAAAAAGCACACCCTAGTCGTCCACATTTGGGGTAATCGCAAAGGTCAACCTATCCGGAGGGATCTCGCTCTGGGAGTATTTGATGTAAATTTTAATAAATATCCATGGGGAATTACGGTAATTGCTACAGAAACCACGATACTAACGTATTCTATGAGGAAACTGTGGCCTTTACTAGCAAAGGTGGGGATCAAATGGCGTTAAATAAGAGGAGGAAAAGTCGATCCTGCGTTGATAGCTCGTTGAGCGGTAAAGTTAAAAGAACGATTAGATAAGTTGAAAAAAGAAAGATGGAAGGACTGTTAGTGTCAGAAATTTGCAATTAATGGTTGTCAACGTGTGAGTGACACATCAAGAATCATATTGGCGTTAAGGGCAATTTTTTTTAAGCATTTCACCCCAAGCAAGGGGTTACAGAGAGTGAGAGCAAGGGGTTACAGAGAGTGAGAGCAAGAGTAAAGATGAGTGAGAGCAAGGGGTTACAGAGAGTGAGAGCAAGGGGTTACAGAGAGTGAGAGCAAGAGTAAAGATGAGTGAGAGCAAGGGGTTACAGAGAGTGAGAGCAAGGGGTTACAGAGAGTGAGAGCAAGAGTAAAGATGAGTGAGAGCAAGGGGTTACAGAGAGTGAGAGCAAGGGGTTACAGAGAGTGAGAGCAAGGGGTTACAGAGAGTGAGAGCAAGAGTAAAGATGAGTGAGAGCAAGGGGTTACAGAGAGTGAGAGCAAGGGGTTACAGAGAGTGAGAGCAAGAGTAAAGATGAGTGAGAGCAAGGGGTTACAGAGAGTGAGAGCAAGGGGTTACAGAGAGTGAGAGCAAGGGGTTACAGAGAGTGAGAGCAAGAGTAAATATGAGTGAGAGCAAGGGGTTACAGAGAGTGAGAGCAAGGGGTTACAGAGAGTGAGAGCAAGGGGTTACAGAGAGTGAGAGCAAGAGTAAAGATGAGTGAGAGCAAGGGGTTACAGAGAGTGAGAGCAAGGGGTTACAGAGAGTGAGAGCAAGAGTAAAGATGAGTGAGAGCAAGGGGTTACAGAGAGTGAGAGCAAGGGGTTACAGAGAGTGAGAGCAAGGGGTTACAGAGAGTGAGAGCAAGAGTAAAGATGAGTGAGAGCAAGGGGTTACAGAGAGTGAGAGCAAGGGGTTACAGAGAGTGAGAGCAAGAGTAAAGATGAGTGAGAGCAAGAGTAAAGATGAGTGAGAGCAAGGGGTTACAGAGAGTGAGAGCAAGGGGTTACAGAGAGTGAGAGCAAGAGTAAAGATGAGTGAGAGCAAGGGGTTACAGAGAGTGAGAGCAAGGGGTTACAGAGAGTGAGAGCAAGAGTAAAGATGAGTGAGAGCAAGGGGTTACAGAGAGTGAGAGCAAGGGGTTACAGAGAGTGAGAGCAAGGGGTTACAGAGAGTGAGAGCAAGAGTAAAGATGAGTGAGAGCAAGGGGTTACAGAGAGTGAGAGCAAGGGGTTACAGAGAGTGAGAGCAAGAGTAAAGATGAGTGAGAGCAAGGGGTTACAGAGAGTGAGAGCAAGGGGTTACAGAGAGTGAGAGCAAGGGGTTACAGAGAGTGAGAGCAAGAGTAAAGATGAGTGAGAGCAAGGGGTTACAGAGAGTGAGAGCAAGGGGTTACAGAGAGTGAGAGCAAGGGGTTACAGAGAGTGAGAGCAAGAGTAAAGATGAGTGAGAGCAAGGGGTTACAGAGAGTGAGAGCAAGGGGTTACAGAGAGTGAGAGCAAGAGTAAAGATGAGTGAGAGCAAGAGTAAAGATGAGTGAGAGCAAGGGGTTACAGAGAGTGAGAGCAAGGGGTTACAGAGAGTGAGAGCAAGAGTAAAGATGAGTGAGAGCAAGGGGTTACAGAGAGTGAGAGCAAGGGGTTACAGAGAGTGAGAGCAAGAGTAAAGATGAGTGAGAGCAAGGGGTTACAGAGAGTGAGAGCAAGGGGTTACAGAGAGTGAGAGCAAGGGGTTACAGAGAGTGAGAGCAAGAGTAAAGATGAGTGAGAGCAAGGGGTTACAGAGAGTGAGAGCAAGGGGTTACAGAGAGTGAGAGCAAGAGTAAAGATGAGTGAGAGCAAGGGGTTACAGAGAGTGAGAGCAAGGGGTTACAGAGAGTGAGAGCAAGGGGTTACAGAGAGTGAGAGCAAGAGTAAAGATGAGTGAGAGCAAGGGGTTACAGAGAGTGAGAGCAAGGGGTTACAGAGAGTGAGAGCAAGGGGTTACAGAGAGTGAGAGCAAGAGTAAAGATGAGTGAGAGCAAGGGGTTACAGAGAGTGAGAGCAAGGGGTTACAGAGAGTGAGAGCAAGAGTAAAGATGAGTGAGAGCAAGGGGTTACAGAGAGTGAGAGCAAGGGGTTACAGAGAGTGAGAGCAAGGGGTTACAGAGAGTGAGAGCAAGAGTAAAGATGAGTGAGAGCAAGGGGTTACAGAGAGTGAGAGCAAGGGGTTACAGAGAGTGAGAGCAAGGGGTTACAGAGAGTGAGAGCAAGAGTAAAGATGAGTGAGAGCAAGGGGTTACAGAGAGTGAGAGCAAGGGGTTACAGAGAGTGAGAGCAAGGGGTTACAGAGAGTGAGAGCAAGAGTAAAGATGAGTGAGAGCAAGGGGTTACAGAGAGTGAGAGCAAGGGGTTACAGAGAGTGAGAGCAAGGGGTTACAGAGAGTGAGAGCAAGAGTAAAGATGAGTGAGAGCAAGGGGTTACAGAGAGTGAGAGCAAGGGGTTACAGAGAGTGAGAGCAAGGGGTTACAGAGAGTGAGAGCAAGAGTAAAGATGAGTGAGAGCAAGGGGTTACAGAGAGTGAGAGCAAGGGGTTACAGAGAGTGAGAGCAAGAGTAAAGATGAGTGAGAGCAAGAGTAAAGATGAGTGAGAGCAAGGGGTTACAGAGAGTGAGAGCAAGGGGTTACAGAGAGTGAGAGCAAGAGTAAAGATGAGTGAGAGCAAGGGGTTACAGAGAGTGAGAGCAAGGGGTTACAGAGAGTGAGAGCAAGAGTAAAGATGAGTGAGAGCAAGAGTAAAGATGAGTGTTTGGCAAAAGGATAAAGAGGACAGCGAACAAAGTCAAGGCATCCGAAGATGTCGATTGACATTACATTTGAATATTAGAAAATTATAGCTATCAGAGACGCAAGTAGGAGGAAGGGAGTTCCGCTGTCGAGAAGTGCGAGATAAGAAGCTGTTGGCGTAGAAGAGACGGCTACATTTAACCGTTTCGACGGTGAAAGCGTGGGACCGAGATGCCAACCTAGTAGCACGCTTAAATGCATGCAGTTGGAGTACCAGTGAAAGTAGTTCGTCAGAGCAGTTGCCATGAAAATATTTGCCGAAAAGATAGTGAGAAAGTGACTGTAGACGAGATGCCTGATCAGGACCTATTGCATTGCATATCCGTCTCTGGATTTTGTCTAGGGCCTCGAGATGAACAGCGGGAGAACCAGATCATGTATGGTGACAGTATTCACTGTAAGGTCAAATGGTAGATTTGTAGATTTGAAGGATGTTATCAGGCGAGAAAAACCTTCCGGCACGACACAGAGAACCAACATTCCTTGCAGCAGATGAAGCTATTGATTCAATGTAGTTGTTCCACCTCGGGTCAGTAGAAAACCTGAGACGAAGAAGGCACAAAGAGATGCTCTCGTGGAGTTGGGCATCAGACATTCTGACAGGAAGCAGAGGTGGGTAAATGAGAGCAGTTTCGTTCTGGTCAGCGCTCGCTAAAGTTTGCGTAGACGTAGGCCTGACTATTGTTTTTTTTTGTTTGTTTTTTTAGTAAGCCAGATTCGTCACCGATATTCAGATTGATAACTGACTATATTACACGTTTGAATTTCGGCAGCCCAAAAATATCGACCATATCTATCAGTTCAAAAGAAAAAAAAACAATATCTTATATCATGGGAGAATTTTTAAGTAAATAATAATTATTGTTATATGCTTATTAGGGCCCGAATAATTATCTTGATGGTTATGCTCAATATTTCGGCTGTTCTACATTCCGGTCTTCCTCAGCTGCCTTTCCGTACACACTATCCTGTTAATCTATGGGAGGAAAAGTATCATCACCAACCCCAGGGGAATAAAATTAACAAACAAGAGACCAACAGTGAAGGAGAAAAAGATGCAAACAACGAGCCTACAAATTAAATTTACTGAAATTTCTTTTCTTAGGGGAACAGTTCACAATCAAGAAACTTTAAGCAATGCTGACTATTGCCCACGTTGACTAGATTGATTGGATTTAAATCAGGAGAGTTTCAGGGCCCGACTATAGTAATTTGATTTGCTCACTGGTAAGGCTTGCCAGTGTGTTCGTGCAGCGTTACAATTTTTCGTATTTTTCCAAGTAGCGAAGCCCCAGTGCACATGTTAGTACTTCGTATGTCCATTCCACGAAGTCTTTCCTTGCAGACTGACCACAGATTCTCGATTGAATTTAAATCAGGAGAGTTTTCCGGCCAGTCTATAGTAATTTGATTTGCTCACTGGTAAGGCTTGCCAGTGTGTTCATGCAGTGTTACAATTTTCGTACGCTTCCTTGGAGTAACGTCCATTGCAGACAATGGCTCTAGGACAGCAAATCGACAGTCGAGACAATAGTATCTGTGCGTGATGAATATCTGACGCAATCACGGATGACGCAATATTATCAAAGGCCAAACAAATTTCATCATACACCCTGAAAATAGATTCATATTACTGCACACCACTGCAAATGACCTAATCTGAGTAAAAAATAGAAATCGATTACACCCTGTCACTCCAGTGGGTTTAAAACTGACCGTATGGTGAAAGAAAGTAAACTAAAGCGGTTATTTTAATTAATTTGCCCAAGGGTGTATGTGATTATATTCGAATAAAGAATGCTTCTGGGAAGCAATTAAGACTGTTTCAAGTAATTTAAAATTTCAGTCAGTAGAAAAGTTGATAAAATCAATGGCTGAAAGATTGGTGAAAGTTATAGAATGTAAATGGGTCGAAATTGATATGTAAAATAATAAAATAAAAATGTATTCAAATTTATGGGTTATGACCTACATATTTTTATATATTTATAATACAAATGATATAATCTGCAGAATAAAAACTAACATGTTTAAAATTAATTTATTGATACTTTTAATAATAATAGATATGATGAGACGCAACTAAACAGTATTGCACACACACAGACACACATACATATATATGCCTCTGGTCATATATATATATATATATATATATATAATAGCAAAAAGCAATGAGATTTATAATTCAGAGTTATTAGCATTTATTTTCATTTGTATTTTTATAAAACAGTGCTCGATACAACGGTAGATAATAATATTATAATTGTTTTTTTTTAATATATAATCATATCAATATTGATTCTCCTGTGATCTTATCTGATGTTTGCCTTCGGGCGAAACTCAGAGTAACGATTTAGAACGCATTCCTGGAGCAATACTTGATATTTGATGTTTGTTATTGTTACAATTTTGTCTTGGTTTGATTTCAAGATATATTGAGTTCTGTAAAGCTATTCTTTAGGTAGGTGTTTGTGTTTTATCTTTTCATTTGTCTTTTTTATGCTTTCTTCTTCGTTAGGCTTGCTATTGAGGTAGAATTGTTCTTTGACTTTAGTGTGTGTATGTGTGAGTGTGTGTGTGTGTGTGTGTGTGTGTGTGTGTGTGTGTGTGTGTGTGCCTTTCTCGCTCTCTGGTAATACATATATATATATATATATATATATATATATATATATATATATATAATTATTTATTTAAATAAATAATTATATCTGCTCTACTCTGTATTGAGCACTCTTTTAAGAATAATAATTGCTGGTTATTGGAATTTATTCCGTATATACCAATCCTATACTTGGGTGTATATACACACACACACACATATATATATATATATATATATATATATATATATATATATATATATATATATATATTGATAATATAAAATACTTTTTTTGAAGGCAATATTGCTGATTTTTCAGTAGTTTGCTGATAAGGAGTCATTTAATGCAAGCATTTTTTGTGATAGAGTAGACCACTGTGACAACTCGTCAGAACAGAGTGAAACTGCTGATATTTTTCGATTTAATTATACTTTTATTGAGTTTTTATTTATTTTCCTTTTGCTGATTGCTGATTTCTCTTTCTCTCCCTTCCTTTTTTTTCTTTCCTCATCTTCTCCGTTGATTTCTGGTTTCCTGCCATTGTTTTGACCATTTAACATGTTATGGATGGATTTGTTTGTGTATGTATGTTTGTGCGGGGGTGTTTATGTATGTGCCTATGTATCTGCATGTATGTATGCCTACGTACATACAAATATACACACACTCGACCGCGTATGTATGTTTGTGTGTTCGCGTCTGCGCGCCTTAATGTTTATGTTAACTGTATATATACTTTTAATAGGTTGTATTATTTAACTTTATTTAGTGTGCGCTTGTAATTTTGTACTTTTATTGTGGTATGAGTGTATTATTTTCTTTTCGCTAGATACGTCTTTTATGTTTAGTTGTATGAAAGAACAGTGGGTAAGAACAATTGACAAAATTGAAAACTATGACTCCCCCCCACAAGAAAAAAATGGATTCGAGGGTTAATGAAATGCTTATAGTAGAGCCGATGGTCACGTGACTAAATTCATGACGAAGTCCAGAGAACATATCAAAGAAAAAAACGTTTTCTGAATGGCCAACACGTTCAATGAATATGACGACATCTTACCCCAAAATCTGTTATATAAACATTTAATGAAAGAAGAGAAAGAGTTACCACAAAGGGCAAGTTGAAAAAGATAAACAATAGAGAAAAAAAAAGGAAAAGAAATGATAACCGGTCTTCTTGCCCTACCTTTTTCGATCAAGGAAATAAAACAGTTGCACACTACGCCTAAAAATTATATAGCTAGACACTCGTATTCGATGAGATCCGCCTACTAGGGCGGCCAGCCAATCCCTGTTGCAGACGCTTGCTCAGGCACATTTGTGTTTACCCAACACCCACAGAGCCCACCTGTGGTTTATACTGCAATTATGCTGAGCAGACCACAGTTACGGTTTCTGAGAAAGAGCGTGTTATCTAGCGTGATCAACAATTTGAACAAGGCCAACGCGTTCAAAATCTCGGCAACGATGACTTGTGACTACGTGCTAGCACAGCTATCGGCAGCCCCCAAGGGTTCGGCCTACCCAAATTTCACTCACAAGGCTTGGGTCAACCAGTGGTATAGTTTTCAGGCACTTTACAAAGGTGCCGCACCCTTTCGATAACATCAGGAAGTTTCCTTCCTGACAAATCGACCAACTCAGAGTCAAGATACGAACGTTCAAACCACTCCAAAAGATTAAAAAAACATTCCACTAAAATGGTCTATCTACCTATCGAAATAGTTCTACAGTGTAACCCGGATATAAGAAAGTTGTTGGGACCGGAGAAGAAGTATCTTATATCCGGGTTTCTCTTATATCCGGGTTTGGTCTATTTTGTTTTATTAACACAGGCTCTAATTTGGGACCATATAAAATCTCTCTTATATCCGGGTTTCTCTTATATCAGGGTCTCTTATATCCGGGTTACACTGTATTATCTTTCAGTCTGAATAGGCTGACTATAAAGGTAGAACTATTCATTTTCATGAAAGAGAATGTTCCAACATGTGCCATTCATAAAAATCACTTCCATAATTTGCATAAATGCGCCAATGCATCTGAGTCTCCAATAGTAGAACATCTTGATACTCTTCGTCATATCATGAGTATATATTCTCTGTTTTCAGCCGTTCGATTTCGGACTTTCCTTTGAATGTTTTCCGGTGCCATATTTTGGTACTCAACGTGCCGAATGTTTACTCAAGTGTACTTCTGATAAGATTTTACGGCTGCCCCGGGTTTTATTTCTGCTTTTAAACATCGATCGTTCTCCACTAAAGATCGAACAGGGTGGATTTCGTCACAAACTGATGTGGATGTCATTGCTGATTCGTTTGTCATATTCAACGTCTCATGATTTTTTTTTACTCCAGTTATTCATTTATAAATAACTAATTATTTCAAGGAATTGTCTTCATACACTTTTTCAGAGTATCAATGATGTACGCAGTCTTGCAATAAAGTTTTACCAAAATTTTGATGTTAATCTTTGTTCAATTTTGACGAAGCTCTTGCTGCCCCAAAGGGGATTTTTCAAACTGGTAGACAATTCAATATTTTACCTCGAAATACTTCTGGTTAATATATAACAGGTCAATCCCAGTTTATTTTTCTGCAAACAAATATGAAAAGATTTGCGTTGTTTTTGCTAACATTCTTTCTCCAAGAACTATTTGAATGCCACTTGAATTTAATTTGTATTAGGAACTGTTTTGCAGTTAGGTTTGGGGACTTGCAACGAAGGCCTTTGAGTCTTTTTCATTTGATATCCCTCAAAATCTCACGTTCATCTTGTTCACTAGGGGAAGCGAAAAAAAAGAAAAGTGTATTTTCTTTTCACCGAGAATAAACCAAAGATTCTTAGTCGTTTTCGTAAAACCCCATCAGTGACCGCAAAATCTTGCTCGTTATACTTTTGGTAGGGGCATACAAATCTGCGATATGTAATGCTTTCTATTGCTATTTATTCTTATTTCAAATTTTTCGTTGTACGGAACTGCAGAGATGTGACATCTTTGATAATTGCAGTCAAAATTTCCAAGATATGGAATTTTTAGTATTTTACGCTCTGCCAATAGGACCAGCATGGTTGAATGACGTGGAATGCAGCTAAAATGATTTTGTAAAATCAATTATTCTGAGGAAAAGTTTGAAATAGTTTGATTCTCCAAGAGCAAACTGTTATTAAAACTTGACCCGCATTTTTTTTTTTTTACTCCTCTGGCAGTGGAGACTTCAGGGGTTATTGGCCCACGTTCGATGGTGTTCCTTCAGAGGATTGGCGCGATTGCGTCTCGATTAAGGAACGAGCCTCGCGAAACGGAGTGGCTCTTGCAGCGTGTCTCACTGGCGACGGTTCGAGGTAATGCTTTCTCCATCATAGCGGCTGGCAGAGGATAGAAAAAAATTGTTTATAGTTACGTTGTTCTGGAATTGTCATCAATGGTCGACTGAACTTGCTTTGTTTCAATGACTTTTGTTTTGTTATTATTAGTTACTTTGTTCAATAAATGATTTCTTAAACAATGAAAAAAAAAAACAAAAAAAACGCAAACCATACCACGAAAATTAATTTCTAATCTGCAAGAAAAAGACAATTTCAACTTAGTCGTATTTTTTTTTCTTTTTAGACTTCCATACCTAAAACTTATGAACGCTAGCTTTTAGCGGAGTCTAACGATAAACATTTTTTCGCTTTGGTTGCTAAAAAGACTTGAAGGTGAGTCGATACGGCGTAACAATATGGCGAAACATTTTTATGATCACTCAATCTAGCGATATCTTTTACAAATCGCTCAGCTCGTCTCAAAGCGCTTGATTCTGTAATCACTTATTCTCAACTGTCGAAAAGATTTCCGGAGTCACCGATTTAAGAAACTTAAGTGATATTTGCCTCATTATTCAAAGGTTGGCGCAATATACGACGTGTAATTTTATACATCTTTATTTGTCTTTCTTTTTCGCTCTCATACTTTTTAAACAATTTGGCTTTTAACCAAGTCAACAAAAATAGCGCAGTCGACCTTTATTGTGTATATTACTCTTTCACACATCAATAAACGTCCCGCTGTGATAGATATCTTCAACGTTATCCTCAAAGTAGACAAGTCTAAAAACACATTTTTGAATTCTGAAAAGGCTAAATTTCTGACCGCGTTCCTTCCTTAAAGGTAATGGCACCGAGTCCCTGATCGCTGTTCGTGAGGTATTCTTTGTCTTTTTTCTTTATACGATAACTGTGAGGGTATTGTGTGCTCCTATCATATTTTACCAGCAGCAATTAGAAGGCGGGTTTTTTCTCTTCAAAACGAAGCTTAGTTAGACGGTTATTCCTACATAACGGGGTGTCTGTTACACCATTAGCTAGAAGCTTAATGTACCCTAAGATAATATGTGAATTTTAAAAGCGACAGCAAGACAGAGCTATGATGGATGACGTTTAATAAAAAAAAAGAACTAGTGGCATTTTGTCATGAGTTGACATCAACCTCTTTCAAACAGATTTTTTAACGCCAGAAGATACAATGCTCCACGCGTGTCAGGATCAGAGAAGCGAAATGCCAGCTTATGTACAATTGAGAAGAACAAAAAATAAAAAAGAAGGTAATATCTATTTTCAATGCCATCCGATGAGAGAATGCAAAACTGATCCGATTATAACTGACAAGAGATATAACATATGGTTTGTCTTCATTGCTATATTCACAAAGTTTCAGCCGTTGTACGCTCCGGCCTTCTTCAGGTGATTGGAATTTTCGAACAGAACCCTTTATTTCTTCCATCGGGGTAGATTTTTCTAGTTCTACGTGTCATGCCCCTTTCGGATGACTCAGTTATTTCCCTTTATTCAACTGCTGTGGCCTGGTATTGAACTCACAACTCTTTGGCTCTATTCGCTGGAACTAACCAACGTCTTTATCCACTGAGGGTTAGAATAACAGTCCGAATAATGTAAATAATGCAACTAAAAGTATGTGTTCGTGAGTTTTTCTAAGATTGAACGTTAAGAATACATGGCCCAACGGATAAAGACGTTGGTTAGATCCAGTGACTAGACCCAAAGAGTTGTGAGTTCAATACCTAAAACTTGGAGAGTTGACTTAAAGGGAAAAAAACTGAGACATCGGGAAGAGGCATGACATGTGGAACTAGAACAATCTACCCCGGTTCACAAAATTAAGGGTTCGGCTCGAAAATTTCAATCACCTCAAGAAGGCCGGAGCGCACAACGGTCGAAACGTTGTGAATAAGGTAATGAAGATGAGAATAACAGTCCAAATAATGTAAATAATGCAAGTAATCATAATACCTCATCTCAGAGATATAGACAGCCATTATATCACTAGAAGCTAGTCACTGGATCTAACCAACGTATTTATCCACTGGGTCATGTGTCCTTGTGAATATGGCAATAAAGATGAGGATAACAGTCCGAATAATGTAAATAATGCAAGTAATCATAATACCTCATCTCAGAGATATAGACATCCATTATATCACTAGAAGCTAGTCACTGGATCTAACCAACGTCTTCATCCACTGGGCCATGTGTCCTTGTGAATAATGTCAATGAAGATGAGGATAACAATCCGAATAATGTAAATAATGCAAGTAAGCATAATACCTCACCTCAGAGATATAGACAGCCATTATATCACTAGAAGCTAGTCACTGGATCTAACCAACGTATTTATCCACTGGGTCATGTGTCCTTGTGAATATGGCAATAAAGATGAGGATAACAGTCCGAATAATGTAAATAATGTAAATAATCATAATACCTCATCTCAGAGATATAGATATACATACTTTTATGTAAAAAAAAAAAATGATGTTAAACAAAGGATTTTTCCTGAAACTTTTTCACATAATGGATTGAAAATACGTCTTCTTTGGAAATGCAAATCCCCCCTTTTAAAAGAATAAGAAGGAAAATGACATTATTTTTGTAATACACGATTTCTTTATGAGAGACTTATTCTGGTTGCTTAATTCTGGAGCAAGAATTTGTACCCTGGTTGCTGAAATGGTGACTTAAATATTTATGTCTGAGTTTCATGAATAGATGACACGAATTTACCTAAATTGGTAGAATTTGTAGAATTCTTGAATACCCTACGAGATCAGAGTAAGTAGAATCGTTTTCGTATGTGTACGTTTGTGAGCATATATATATATATATATATATATATATATAATTATTTATTTGAATATTACAACATAAATATGTTATAAAATCACGACAAAAGTAGCCATTTTGTTTCAACACTTCTTGTGTCTTGTCAAGTGATAATATAGAATCTATATTATCACTTGACAAGACACAAGAAGTGTTGAAACAAAATGGCTACTTTTGTCGTGATTTTATAACATATTTATGTTGTAATATTCAAATAAATAATTATATCTGCTCTACTCTGTATTGAGCACTCTTTAAAGAATATTGATTGTTGGTTATTGGATTTCATTCCGTATATACCAATCCTAAACTTGGGTATATATATATATATATATATATATATATATATATATATATATATATATATATATATATATATATATATATATATCAGAGAGGGGAAACAAAAATCGTTACTTACCAACTGACGCTGAGCGCGTTTACATATGCTTTACCGTTACTGCATTTCTTTCCTTTTTGATGGAAGAACGTAGATTGCTGGTGAACAGGAAGTTATCCGTGATTGGACTATAAATTGCCAAAAGGAGTTGCGGTGTGTGATTTAAAAATGAGTAAATTTGTAGCTGATGGATGGCACACAAATCGATACCCGTTTAGTATCGGCTGGGTCACCGTGAAGAGAGGGTATGATATTGAAAGACCCGACATCCTTTATGAACTTCGACTAAAAACATGACCGATGTTGTGTGTCAAAGTATCAAACATGTATTTCACGAAAAAGTAAGGTATTTAGTAACTCTTTGTTCTAATTTTACGTTTTTCTTTGCTGAAGCCACACAGACGTCACATACGATGAACAACAGCGGACACTTTTAGTGTATTATTAATGCGATTTTTTTCAAAATAAAACCTTTTTTATTGGTATTTATTATATAAAAAACAGAAATAATAATCAAAACAGTATATAACAAGAAAGATAAGAACGAAATCATATCTTTATAATATTTCAAAAAGGGGTGTATAAAAGCCGTAATGTACTAATCCTGTGAAAATGCCCCACGTCGTCGTCGACACCCGTTTGCATCCGAGCATCGGGATCAACTTCCTTATTCCCTTTCTCCCCGTCTGATGGTTTTGGCGAAGATGGTCGTGTAACTGAAGATGGGTAGGAAGCGAAGTCAAAAAGAGTTTGACGAGGCCACTCGCGTGAATTTGATTTTGGTGGACAACTCTTCGCGACGGAGAATCCCACACATTTGGTCAGAAGCGCTTCTCTCACGTCTCAATGGCGATCGAGAGACACGAAATCGGGCGAACCTGGTTGCATCGGCCTGTCGGATGCTTAGTCTGTCAAGGTACGCCTCGGTTACGCCAGCCCGACTGTCGCTGCCCTCTTCTGTCGGTTTGGTCATTGAGATCGTGTAGATATTTGCCTATTCCACGGATGAAGTCTTCGGGGGTTGGTCGCGGTCAGTCTGGTCCCTCTTCCTTGACCTTACCGCCATGGTTTGCCCTACAAGAGTTGAAACTCCAAACGGCTTCGTTTTTGAGGATCACTTGAACACGCAAGCACTCTATCATGACAAGGAATGACAATATATATATATATATATATATATATATATATATATATATATATATATATATATATATATATATATAAATGACAATAAGAAAACAGTAATTGCTGACGCGTTTCGTCCAATGAGGACTTTTTCAAATTACTGTTTTCTTATTGTCTTCTCTAAAAGTTAACTTTGAGAAATTTTCACACACACACACACACACATATATATATATATATATATATATATATATATATATATATATATATATATATATATATATATATATGTTACACTGAATGTCGGAGCTCACCCACTACGAGACGGAATGTAATTGACCATCTTGTTGATTTTGTTACTTTTAGCCTCACAAAATAAATACTTTCCACTTTTTGTACCACGTTTCAAATGTGTTCAATAAACAAGACTCCAGTCTGTTCTGTTGACATCGATCGGCCCATACTTGTCACCTTGTGAAATTAATCTTGCTAAATACTTCATGCTGCCTAATATTGTCTTCTCGGAATCCAGTTAATCACGATCTTTCATTCACATGTATAAAGAATTCGATCCTCACGGGGATTTTTTCCGCAATGTGATGATGTGCATGACAGGATAAAATGTGGAAAATATTTCATTTTTCCATGTAAGTTAAATCCTGCAATTTTGTTGAAGGATATAAACGAAACATGTGTTTTATATTCGTAAGTCGTAAGCATTTCAGACACTTATAGACCATCATGGGGATAATATTTAATCCACACCCCACAAGGAAGAAAAAAATTTCAACCTAAGAAGCGACGTTATTTTATGAACTGATTTTGGAATTTGACAAAAACCTGGTGTTTTGTCCTCTTTTGTTATCTTAATTTCATTTTTTTTTTAACAAGGTTGAATTATTTTACGAAGAGTTTTATTTCATTCTGATAGCTTTTTTTTTTAGTGTTTCTAAGGAGTGGAGAATGATTTTGGGATATAATTGCATTGATTCAACACTAATGGAACTTTCTTTCTTAGAAACTTTATTTCAACAAATGCTAAGAGTAAATTTGGTTTGTTTCCTTTTTTTTCGTTTTTTTTTTTTCAGTGTATTCTCCATCAGTTGTCTAATTACATCAGTGTAAAGTTGAGAATAAATTATTCCACCTATGTCTTTTACTGATGAATACGATGTCAGAAGATACAAATCGACTTCAGAAGCCACCCGTTTCTTGTCCCTTCATTCTTTCTTTATTTCTCTTTCTTTTTTCCTCTCTTTCTTTTTTTTCCTCACCTTTAATCTTACTGTCTATACGTTTTGAAAATTAATATTTTTTTCTTCCATCTCTCACTTCTTTTCGTGCCATCTTGTTTTCTTCCTTTCAACTACGTTTGATTTTTTCTTTCTTTTGTTTTTCATATATTTCCTTTACTTGCTTTGTTTTCTTCTGTATTACGATTTTTTTCATTCTCTGGTTTTCTTTTTCTTCTTCACCGAAAAGTCAGTATTCCTTTATTTTGAAATCTTTTTCTCTTTTCACTTCTCTCTTTATCTTTTGTTAATTTTCTTTTACTCTTTTCTTTCTTTCTTTTTTTGGCATTTTTATTTCTTTTTGGATTTTCTCTTTGTTTTGCTCTCCTTTCTTTTTCTCTCTTTTCTTTGTTTTTCTTTTTGTCTGTTTCACTCTTCTCAATCTTATTCTTTCTTTCTTTCTTTCTTACTTTCTTTCTTTCTTTTCTTTTCTTTTCCAATTGCGTCATCTGCCCATATTTAATTATTTTTTATTCTTTCCTTTTTTAGGCTGGGGAGAACTATCTTGTCCAGATTCTGTTTCATTTCACAGATACCTATACTTTATGCAAAACTTTCTGGCCTTGTTCTACTAAAAAAAGACTGAATTTCTCAAAGATTATTCACTACAAACCATCCATTCTACACGAATTTGCCTATTTCTCTGCGGACCAGTGAAATTAAATGTTAACAGGTTTGCTGCTGAAACATTCAGGTTTACATTACAAATCCAATGAAATTCAACCGCGATTCTTTGTAATATTAACAAAAAACGCCAAGTAACACTCATATGTTTTTGTTTGCACCCTCCCTAAGTTCAGCAGCAAGCTCTGAAGAACTTTTCCTCCTATCTGCTCTTTTCAAAGGTCTGTCTTCCCTGGCGATTGTAGACTTTTTACGGCCTTGTCCTTTTCTGTTTTTGAAAGACTTTGTTACCTTGTACCTTTTAATCGTTGTTTGAACCCCCTTCCTTGAACATTCCATCTTCCTGGCAATTTCTACCTGAGAATATCCTTCATCAGATAAAGCAACAATTTGTGCCCTTTTAATCTCTGAAAGCTGCTTTTTTGGAGGCATTTTCAATTGAATATACTATCATAGCACTGGTAGGAATCAAATATTACCCGAAAATTACGAAACAACCTTTAGTATGACAATAAATCATTTTGAATATTGGAATGAATTTAGTACGAAACTCAGCTAAAGATCTTGAGAGAGGCTTTAAAGCAAAAAAATACTACAATCTATTGTTAAATATTTTACATTTGCTCTCAATTGTTCACTGTACGATTCTTAACCTTTAAATACGTAGGTTTAAACTATTATCTCAATTTTTTATAGGTGCTCCATAATTTGGGCCATGGCTATATATATATATATATATATATATATATATATATATATATATATATATATATATATATATATATATATATATATATATATATATGCGGGTAAAATTAGAACAAATGAAGTATAATTCCTCTGTGCGTAACATTTAATTTAAAATACGGATCAATACAGAGAATAGCAAAACATTATTTATTTTAGGATATTAAAGCAAAAACACGTAAAAAAAATCGCTAGACAATTGCAATTATGTTTCAACACTACAAATGTGTCTCCTCGGGTGATGCTAAACTACTGACGAGTGAACAGTTATTTTAATTCCAAAAGCAGAATACTTCCTCTTTTTTCTCGAGAAAAATGAAACAATTAACAATTGTCGTGTGAAAAATCTTCCTAAGAAGTACAAGTGAAAGAGGTTGGGGAGATAATTTAACATAATGGTAACTAGTTATGTGCTCGGTCAGCTTCCTACATAAAATTTTGTAGTTGATAAATAAAAAGCCCCTTTAAGAAACTACTAAATAACTTAAGCTGGGATCCTGGGATTAGCGTGGCAGGACAAGGTGCCCAACACTGAGGTCTTGTCTCGAACAGGTCTGCCCAGCATATTCACACTGCTCAGACAGCGTAGACACCGTTGGTTAGGCAATTTCCACCGCATGCCAGATGGCCGCATCCCCAAAAAAGGCTCCTTTATGGAGAGCTGGCCTCTGGAAGAAGACCCGCCGTTCGGCCACAGCTGCGGTACTGCGATGTCGTGAGGAGCGACATGAAAGCTGTGGACGTCAACGCAGTTTTCTGGGAGAGTCTGGTAGCTATACGATCCAAATGGAGAGGAACCCTGATCAAACACCTCAAGTCTGGGGAGGAGAAGCTGACACAAGTCGCCACGGAAAGGCGGACCTACAGAAAGCAAAGTAACAGCTCCAACAGACCAGATACAGAACACACATGCGACCTCTGCAACAGAGATTGTCACTCCCGCATCGGCCTCTACAGGTACAGATGTCGATGCTCCAGCCAAGCAGACAAATAGGATGCTACCTATGGGCAACCCTGACCGACGGAGGCCTACCAATGGTATGTCCCACGTAACTATTCGTGGTTTCCATGTGTCCCATAGGGAACTTCACACCTGATTAATTCATTTTCACTGAAGCGAATACAAACAAACACAAACATAGAAATATAGATGTAAACAGTGTGGACATAGGAATCAACACTGTATAGTGATTGTCTCTATCACGCTGATATTTATCACCCTGTCCTTATAAATATAGCAAATTTTAAGCGATATAGTTTATCAAAAATTTTAAACAATATATGTATGTGTATATATTCAGATATAAATATATATCTAAAAATATGTACATGGCTCAATGCTTACTTGAAACCCAGAACATTAACTAAATAAGTGTATATAAAGAATAGTATCTGTCCATGTGTGCGTGCATAGGTGTTTGGGATTACGTAAAATTGTGACATCAGAAAATTCGGTTTTGTCCTAAAGATAGAATTTACAAGAACGTCTTTTATATTTGTTAGCAGGTCTTGTTTAATGGAGATAATTACCATATTGAGCTTTATGGTCCTTTTGTTTTTTAAATAAATATATTTTGACATTCATTTCCAATCTTGGCTTTTGTCATCCTTATAAATGCGTAATTGTTTCGCTGGCGGCCAGTTATTCAAATAATGCTCAACTTCATGTGAGAAAACGACATTATTTTTGCACCAACCTAATAGTAATAGTATATTTTGAAAATGTAATTAATATAAAGTCGTTTATTTCGCATATGGTACTTTATAATATTAAATACCATACGTGAAATAAACGACTATCAAATGCTACTTATTCATTATAATTTAATTTTAGAGCGTGCAAACATTTCTGGAACTGACAAACGATTGTCTGCATTGTCCAACAGAAACATGGAAGATCGAATTGAAATGGTATTTAATACAAATCTGGCTTCTCTCTGGTTTGAGTTAAATTCCCTTGGTCGGATATTCCTGAAAAACCACATGCATTGATTCAGCAGAAACGGACAACTGACACAAAACGCAATATCCATCGATTGAAAAAACGGTGTCAAATTCCCAGTAAGTTCACAAGTACGACGGATACTCGAAGATGGCCGTAGCGTACAACAGCCAATAACGTAGTGATAATGACCATTTATTTTAACAATTTTTCAACCCAATAAAAACCAGAGAGCCACTCAAGCGTAAAAGAAGAGGTGGTTAGAAGTTCAGTACATGCGGAAGTGTGGAAAAGATAACGGTTAACCTTTGCAATCACGCCCCACCACTTGGGAGGATGTTCCAGAAAGTAGTGGTTTTTGAAAGAAGCTATTGGAATGGAACTTCCTCTTTACTATTGGAATATAAAGGGAATGGGAACGATTCGTCCTAATGTGCGTGACATAGCCGATACTAGGTGGGAAGGTTTGAACTCGTAGAACTAATCAATGTAGCTCGTCAGAACATTTGCCATGGAAATAGCGATAGATTAACGTCAGACTTGCGACGTTTTGTCTGTGTGAAAGGGATTGTAGCGTGGCAAATAATTAATCACCCACAATACCATGTAGACGCTTTATGAATAGTGGAAAGAGAGGACTGGGGACCTCCACCCGACAGGTGGCAGCAGTACTCCATTTCTGACCTGATCTCACTCTTGTATTTTAGCAGGAGGGGTAAGGTACTCACAAGAGCGATGTAAGAAGCCGATCATTTTCCAACATCTTTGACGATGGTGTTCCACTTGAGCTTTTCGGCAAATTTGCTTCCCAATAAACGTTCAAGTAAACTAATCTCATTGAGAGAATAAACGTGCTGCTGATAGGCGAAAATTCAGGGTCTGGACGTTACTAGTTTGGTGTTGGTGGTATTGAATGTTACTAACCAGTGTTTTCCCCATTGAGCTATTAGAGATAGGTCCGAGTAGAGATCAGTTGCCATGATCTGGTCATCTAGATTTTGGAGGTTCATACGTAAATTGCGGTTTCATATAGAAAGATAGGTATATGATAGCATTTCATCTAAAGAAAATCCACCATAAAGAATATTTCGCAAAACAAAATGTTTTCTGTACATTTTAAAGTATTTATGTTTTCAAAATATAATAAAAGAGAAAAATTGAGGTAATAAAAAGTATACAACTTCCATCAACCAAGTACGAAATATTCAAAATGGAGCCTTTTCACCTGGATTCAAATACCAGCCATTGGCGTCAATGAGTTAAAAGCAATTACCTTAAACTGGATGCAAGTCAATCAATGACAATTCTCTCAGTATATCGTGTTTTTCGGAGTTCTTTTAACAACAATAACTCAGTTTTGCCATGTTAGTTTTAGAAAGACAGTGGATGATAAAGTTAGCGGAACATTTTCATAATTAGCATAGATTTCATTTAATGGCCTAAGAGTGTATCTGTGCCGAGAGCCTTTTATTACTGGTTAATCAAATTAACTTCTGACAGAAAGGAGACTAAGAGTAAGCTTGTAAAAAATTAATCTTCCCCGAGTGCGCATGCGTGATATTATTCTTTATATTTAAGTGGCCATCAAATACATTAGTAAAAGTTAATTACGTTCTTAATGATAACCAATGCTGTAATTCAAGAAAACAAGGAGGAATTTAATTGACCAACAAATCTGCATCTATCTTCAGAGTATAGGAATCTATCACTCACAGTGGGGATTAGGTATTTTTGCCTCGAATAGAGAAATGGCTGGCTCAAGAACAGGCGTGACACTCAACTAGCTTTGTTATAAGCTGACCCTGCTAGATATGAACGTGTCTACCGAGCACATAATATATGTAATAACCTATGATTTTACAAAAGGCAATTAGGCAGCAGTATAATAATGTCATTCCATTTGAAACACAAAGTTATACAGAATAAGATATGTAAGAGTAACGATCGCAGAAATATAAGTGACCTAGGTATCCAATTGGCGTCAGTCGGAAATTCTACCACTAAGCCGTCGGCGCACGGCAGGGATGAAGGTGAATTTTAGCGTATTTATTTTTAGATTTTTAGATAAACACACAGTGACTGACAGTGACTCAATTCCGCCGAAGAGTCTTGCTATATTAGCTTTAATAGTCACTGTTTACAAAAACACGCGCTTCATTCCCACAGAGCTCAACCGAAATTAATTTTTCAGGAGCCAATATTATAGTCATCCACAGATAGACTGTTTCGCTGTATCACAGCTCATCAGTGTGGCTAGGCGTCCGATATATATATATGTGTGTATATATAGCGAATTTAATTAACGGATATAACAAGAAAAAAACTAGGGATAATCCATGCGCTACTTCTTCTAGATGTAATTGTAGAAACAAAAAAGCCTGCCACCTCGAGGGAAAATGTCAACAGGAATGCGTGGTGTACCAAGTTAAAATATATAAGGACATAAATAACTACAACAACGATATAAACCCTAACGTATACATAGGCGCTACTCAAAATGTGTTTAAAAAACGATATTACAACCATATGAGTAGCATTAATAATGAAAAAACCAAACATAGTACTACGCTTTCTACCTATATATGGAAATTTAGACGTGACAATAACAAAGATCTCATCCAGAAATGGGAAATATTAAAAAGATGTTCTAAATATAGAGCAGGTTATAAATGTTGTAAACTATTTTTAGAGGAATAATTAGCTATAGCTCTATATAGGGAAACCGATCATTTATTAAATTCTAAAACGGAAATTCTAAACAAATGTAGACATAGAAAACGTTGGTTGTTAGACTAGGTCTCCTCTCCCCGGTAATAATAATATAAAATAATAATAATAAATTTTTTACTTCGATTGAATAAATAGTTACTGCCCCTATTTGTCCGTGTTTTTCATTAAACCCCCTCCTCCTTCTTTCGTCAATTTTAGAATAAATGGTTCTCCCCAAGCCTCCACGTTTTTTTTTGTTTTTTTTTTTGGTCACGTGCTTATGGTTTTTTGTTTATTGACTATAAGTTTCCGTTCTTTCCTACTTTGTTAGCCGGCCTTCCCTGACGATCTGTTTAGGTGAAACCGTGGTAGGTTTGTCTGGCTCTCTAGGTTTAACTAGGTCTGCTCTACTCACTGTATTGAGCACTTTATTTAGTTTTTTTGCGTACTCGTATCGGTTTTTTTTTTCTTTGGGCTTCGGACTTGCATGCTGGACGATTATTTTCGGCTAACGTACATATTCTTAGTTCTTTCTTTTTTTTATACCGTTTTTTTTACATTTGGCATTGGTTTGAATATTTGCAAATCAAGACACCTAAGATTTTCCGATCGAGTATAGTTCCTTATACTTATAAGACTTATACTAATAATATATATATATATATATATATATATATATATATATATATATATATATAATGAAACCTAAAGAGCCAATTAAACCTACCAAGGTTTCACCTACGCGGATCGTTAGATCAATGCATCGAAGGTTTTCCGAACGAGTACAATTTCTTATATTTATAAGTTTATTACTATATATATATATATATATATATATATATATATATATATATATATATATATATATATATATGCACCCTCTGAGCTTATTTTACTATTTAGCGAATATCCGTCATTTAATTGATTAATCAAGACATGCCCAAATGTCTATTTTTAATTCTGACCTTATCTTCCATACCTTTTAACTTTCGGAAAAGAGGAATCCTTTGTTTTCGATTTTTTTAAAATCATTTAATCACCAGTTATTTACCAACGCCTGAAAGAGTACAATCGATTTATTGAAACATGAATGCTTTTGCGTAGCGATTTAAACATGTTTTTATTATAATCTCTTATAATAATAATATATCGCTTTGATTTGTATTGAGCAATGTGCTACGAACAGTGAAGTTTTACTCGATCACTTCTTTCTCTCATTTGAATATATATATATATATATATATATATATATATATATATATATATATATATATATATATATATATATATATATATATTGAATTGGACAGAGTCCGACAATTTATTTGAAAGACATTTTTGATATGTTTAACGTTCTTTTTATAGATACAAGTATTTAAGTAAATGCATGAAAATTTCTCGGACATTCAGGCCGGTAAATGTTATCTAATACTGTTTATTATAAACAGAGCATTTACTTAAATACTTGTATCTATAAAAAGAACGTTAAAAATATCAAAAATGTCTTTTATATATATATATATATATATATATATATATATATATATATATATATATATATATATATATATATATATATATATATATATATATATATATATATATATATATATATATATATCACGAAAAGTAATTCAGCGAGCCCAGAAGGCTCTTCAGCAAAAAAACACTGGACGGTCGTTTCGGCCTATTTGGAACACGACAGCAGTGCGCATTCACTACCGAGAATCGAAACCGGGTCGTCACGACACAACACAACACAACACAACACAACACAACACAACACAACACAACACAAGCGTCATAACTCTGGACCAACAGGCCTTGGCGGCGAGGAAACTCGCTAGACTCGATATAGCGCTGCTACTCACTAAGTTCCGTGGTGATAGTCATCCAAGTATTTGAAACCGCAGAGTTGCGCCCAAAGAGTCACGTCTTCTTTCACCAAACCGTTCCCACCAGAGTATTAGAAGCTGGATCAAGCAAAGATATACAAGTGATAGAAATTTGTGGGGGTTAGAATTTATCCTATACAGTATTTCATCGAATCTACAAGAATCTTCAACAATCCTGTTGAGGATTCTTCTTGACTCGATATATATATATATATATATATATATATATATATATATATATATATATATATATATATATATATAATATATATATATATATATATACATATATATATATATATACATATATATATATATATATATATATATAGGATATTAAATATTTGAAACAACGACCTTTGTGCTACCATTCAAGCCAACATGAAGTCTTACCAAAATCGATAAGCAACATACTCGTTGAAAATGCAAATATAATAATGTAACTGTGAAAAAAACATCTAAAAATGGTAGACGTCCTCATAAAAAAAACAGCTCTCAACTTATTTTCTTTTTATCCCTCCCTGGTGGAGAAGAGATATCTGTAAAAGTCCCGCCTACAGCTGAAGAATCGGGAGCAGGAGTCCCAGAGGAGTGTGGGTGGTGGTCGCAGCAGGGTGAGTCGGGCCTTTCTGACAATACATCGAAGATCATGTTGACGGTTGGACCTACGCTAGGAAGGTCGATTTGTAGCAGCGTTCGCTGACCTATGTCAGAGATATCTTCAACTGATCAACAACTACAGAGAAAGCCATAATATACTAGCCGTATTCGGGAATTAAAGAAAAGTCTATCTTTCATCAACTTACACACCAAATAGCAAACTCAAAATCCCTGGAAATGGCTAACAGATAAGCCTGGGGTACTCACAACAAACACTTATTATAGAGCTGTGTGAGGTACGACCAGCCTTTTTGATTAGCGAGAGGCGTGTACGTCCGATATAATTATTTATAAATTTGCTTTCTTAACGAAAGTAGTTTAATGTGAATCAGTTGGACAATTTCTACACATACTAAATTCAAGAATGTAAACTCTTGCTTGCACACAAGAATAAGAAAAAAAACTTAACCTAAGTATCTCGTTAATAATTTTTGATGAAGCGTGTATCAGAGAGGGATTACTACCAAAATACGCAAATATTAAACAACTTGGAAAGGTACCTCAGCTAGAAAAGTGGGTTTTCATGTTTTGACAGAAGCCAACCGTAAACCAAGATTGGAGATTTGCTCTTCTCTGCATTCTTGTAGAAGAATCCTTACCATTTTTTAACTGTTGATAAAAAAATGAGATATTTTACAATATAAACCGATGAAGCCAATTGTTTAATACAGACAATCAGATTAAAACTCAACCCAGAATAAACCTCCAAGGAATGTTGTGCTTAGCGTTTGTTGGGAGTTCTTTTGAGAGATTCAATTTGACTTAGTACCAGACAATATTCCGATTATATCAGACATCTACTGTCAGCAGTTACAGCGTTGTAATACGGTTTTGGAAAGAGAGGCCAGGTTTGATGAATTGCAAAGGTGTTTTATTCCATCGTGATAATGCACCGACGTATAACATTAGAAAGATAACATTCGAAAAGGAAAAAAACAAAGGATTTCGGCTGAGAAAAAAAAAACTTCCATAACCTCACTCTTCTCCACTAATTCCAAAGTTTACAGATCAATCTAGATAGACGAGTTCTTGAAACATGAAAAGGCGGGAACTGCTCTCCGTATGTTGTGCTACTTCAAACATTTTTAATAAAACTTGTGAGTCACTGAAAGGAAATTATTTATAGGGATGGAACCTATGATAATGTAAAAGAATGAATGACATAAATTATTTTAAAATTTCTTAAATTCATTACACAGAAGAAAAGATTTTCGAAATGATGGGACATCAGCGTGAAGCAGGTTTTTGTATTTTTACATTTCGTTTTTATACCCCCATTAACATATTCTTAAATTAAATCGACTATAACGGAGAGCGTTTGATGAGCATTTACAAAAAAATCCACAACTATCAATTACATTCATTTTTGTCTTAGCAATTGACCGCTAAAGATGTTCTTGGGTGAGATTGAAAGCACTCGTGAAAATAAAAGGAATGAAAAAAAAACTATGGCGTCTTTCTTACTCAGTTTTGTAACAGCACTAAGAAGTTCATCCGTGAATCTGAGAGGACTAAAATAAAAATAGACATAATATGTCTAGATTATTCAACCAAACATGCTGAAATATATATATATATATATATATTCTAGCATGTTTGGTTGAATAATATATATATATATATTTAACGGCCTGAATGTACGAGAAATTTTCATAGAAAATATGCACCCTCCAACAGGAATCGAACCTGTATCCTATACGGGACCGTCATATAGCCTGACGTGCTTTTACCGATTGAGCCACGTGTGTGTGTGTGTGTGTGTGTGTGTGTGTGTGTGTGTGTGTGTGTGTGTGTGTGTGTGTGTGCGCACACATATACACACACACATATATACACACACACACACACAAACACACACGTGGCTCAATCGATAAAAGCACGTCAGGCTATATGACTGTTCCGTATAGGATACAGGTTCGATTCCTGTCGGAGGGCGCATATTTTCTATGAAAACTTCTAGGACATTCAGGCCGGTAAATGTTGTTAATACTGTTTATTATAAATAGAGCATTTACTTAAATATTTGTATCTATAAAAAGAACCTATAAACATAAAAATGTCTTTATATATATAATCAGTTGCCTGGATATGAGTCTGTAATCCTGGGTTTCAAGCTTTTGCTATCATCAGTTAAACTGTTTTTTTATTTTTTATTTTTATTTTTAAGTGGATCTATTTATGCTTATTTGTGCTTGATTATTTCTGTGTGGTGGCGCCGGGATTATCTTCTATGTCTGTCTGGATGAGACTTTCACATACATAGCCACACATACATACAGGTGTATGCATTTTAGTTCGCACCACCACACCCAGATGCGCCTAGCTTCAGATTATTTATATGGGTGTGTTTGTACGAACTAAAATACATCCACCTGCATGTATATCTATCTATGTGTGTGAGAGTGTCATCCCAAACAAACACAGAAAAAACATTCCCCCTCCACTACACACAAATAGTCAAACACAAATTAGCATAAATAGTTCCACTTTAAACAATTTCGTTTGATGATCGCGAAAGCGTGAAACTTATGGTTACAAACTAATATCCATGCAACTGAATATGTTAGTTCTATCACAGATATTGATTCTTTTGGAGGGAAACATATAACAGGAAAAAAGATCAGTTTTATTATTAGACAAGCTTTATATGCCTTCAGTGTCCAGAGAATTATCATCCTTTCGGAGGGAAACATAGCTAAAAAAAGTTTTATTATTAGACAAGCTTTATATGCCTTCAATGTCACGAGAATTATCATCCTTTCGAAGGGAAACATAGCTAAAAAAAGAATTTTTATTATTAGACAAGCTTTATATGCCTTCAGTGTCCAGAGAATTATCATCCTTTCGGAGGGAAACATAGCTAAAAAAAGAAGTTTTATTATTAGACCAGCTTTATATGCGTTCAGTTTCCAGAGAATTATCATCCTTTCGAAGGGAAATATAGCTAAAAAAAGAAGTTTTATTATTAGACAAACTTTATATGCCTTCAGGGTCCAGAGAATTATCATCCTTTCGGAGGGAAACATAGCTAAAAAAGTTTTATTATTAGACAAGCTTTATATGCCTTCAGTGTTCAGAGAATTATCATCCTTTCGGAGGGAAACATAGCTAAAAAAAAGTTTAGTTTTATTATTAGGCCAGCTTTATATGCCCTCAGTGTCCAGAGAATTATCATCCTTTCGGAAGGAAACCTAGCTAAAAAAAAGAAGTTTTATTATTAGACAAGCTTTATATGCCTTCAGTGTCCTGAGAAGCATGATCCTTTCGAAGGGAAACATATAGTTGAAAAAAAGATCAGCTTTATTATTAGACAAACTTTATATGCCTTCAGTGTCCTGAGAAGCAATTTGACGCAAGTTTCCCAGACAATATGAATTTTCATGGTAAAAAATTGAAAGGAGAAGGGGTAAAGGAAAATACTCCAGACACTCACCAGCGTTTCAACGGCGAAGACATTGAAAGAGTTTTTACTTATCTTTACTTTTGTCTGACTCTTTGCACTTGTTTCAAAAACTTTTTCTCTTTACTTGTCTTCGATTTCGCATAATGTGAGAGAATTAAACATCAGCTATTTTTTCAGCGACATGTGTGTGAGTCCGTATTAGATTTCTACTAGTTCTGCTCCTACTGCAAACTGTTTACCCACACTGCTTGCCAACACGCGACAAATTGATATCTTTAACTTCATCCAGAACAAAATGAAACCAAATTAATTTCGTTCTAGACTTCTCTTGCAGCATATAGTGGCCATTACACACTTTCTCTTTCTCTGTATTTCTCTTTCTTTCTCTCTCTCTCTCTCTTTTCCATCTACCTCTCTATCGCTCTATCTCTCATTCCTTCTATCCCTGTGTTTTTCTCTTTATGTATCTCTCTCTGCCTGTCTTCTCATCTATCTATCTATCTATCTATCTATCTATCTATGTCTGTTCATTATCTATCTATCTATCTATCTATCTATCTATCTATGTTTGTTCATTATCTATCTCGGTCTTTTCATTATCTATCTATCTATCTATATTTTCTATTTCTCTCTCGCTCTCTCGCTCTCTCGCTCTCTATCTATCTATCTATCTATCTATCTTTCTTTCTTTATCTAGCTCAGTTTTCTCTGTCAGTCTCGTGCTCTTTTTTTCCAAGTTATATTACTCGACATTATTTCGCACGGCAAAAACAAGACCATGTCTAAGAAAATTTTTTATATAACAAAATACCTCTGTAAAATTTACATTACGTTTTTGTTTCGTTAAGCCATATCATTTCAGATTGTAGCCGATACTGGCTCTCCTCACATTCCTTTTCTTTATTATCTGTGATAATTATCGACATTCTGAGGAAAGATAGAGTAGTGGTTTCTCGTAGCCTTCTCCACAGTTTTGGAGTCAGAATTGTCCCTTTTCTAGATTGTCTGCCACAAGAGAGAGCCTTCTCGACATTGCTACTTAGCTAAAAGCTAAGAAGACGGAAAACATAGACTCATGTATTTTTCAAGGATATTACATCGAAAGCGACGGAAATCGATTCTCTTTGACAATAAGAAGTAAATCACTATAACTCATGAAATCACAAATCTGTTACTGCTTTATGTAGGCTCTGGATGTTGGCTGGGTTTTTATTAAGCATTTCACCCCAAGCAAATCGGGAGTGCCACTAGCACGCAGGGGGCTACAGAGAGTGAAAATGAGGGAAAACCTGTGTGTAGAGAGGATCGAGGAAAGGATAGAAGTGGAACGGGGGTCCAGACAACAGAATATGGCGACTGACGTTTTAGTTAAATGTTGTGGTAGGATCCACCTAATTTGCATAGTGGAGTACCGACCATATAAATATGGTTGGTACCGGGAAGAGAGGGGAACGAATCAAGAGCTTCAACCAGAGACTCTGCCCGACTGCGACTCAGTCAACACATTCTCCAGGAACGGTCTTCCCAGGAATATACAAAAGACTATATGTAAATATTGTGTACACTTTCTTGTTTCAATACATTTTGTTCTAAGTACATTTTGTGTTGCATTATTATTCCATGCATTAGTCAAGTTTCAACATTAAATTTTTGAAGATTCTACTTATCAGGAAAGTAAGTAAGAGGAAGTGAGTTCCACTGTCGGAAAGTGCGAGAAAAAAAAATTTTCGGAGTGGAAGTAGCTGTTACATTTAACTATTTCAACAATAAAAAGATTGGGACGTAGATGCCAGTCTAGTAGCTCGCTTAAATTCATGTAGTCAGGGCGTCGGGGAAGATAGCTCTTCAGAACAGTTGTCATGAACATAGTTCTAGAATAGACAGAGGGAAGCCAGATCACGTCTATGAGAAAGTGACAGAAGTCGAGATGCCAAGTCAGGACCGTTTATATTGCAGATCCTTCTTTGGATTTTGTTGAGAACCTTGAGGTGAACAGCAGAGACAATAGAGCAGATATGGCAATAATATTCAATGCATGTGGCACAAGGCCGAAAGTATGGAGCACTCAGTGAGGATCGAACTCACTACTCAGCAGTAAATGATCTAGAGAGACATCATGCTAACACCACTCCGAAGTGCCCTCTTATTGAATCATTTTTTTTAAAGCATTTCATCTCAAACAAGGCGGGGGTGCCACTGGTTTGCAGGGGGTTACATAGAGTGAAGGTGAGAGAAAAAAAACTGTGTATTGGGCGAATGGGGAAAGGATAAAAGATGAACTGGGTTCAAGACACCAGAAGATGGCGATTGACGTTACGTTAAAATATTTGAAGATGGTAGTTATCAGAGAGGCAAGTAAACGGAAGAGAATTCCACAGGCGGGAAGTGCGAGAAAAGAAACTGTTGGAGTTGGAGTGGAAATGGAAGTTACATTTAACTATTTGAACAGTAAAAGGATGGGACCTAATTGCCAAACTAGTAGCACACTTAAATTCATGTAGTCAGGGCGTCAGGGAAGATAGCTCTTCAGAACAGTTGTCCTGAAAATATTTGTAGAAAAGACAGAGGGAGGCCACATCACGTCTATGAGAAAGTGACAAAAGTCGAGATGCCAAGTCAGGACCGTTTATATTGCAGATCCCTCTGAGGATTTTGTTTTTGTGGTTAATAATCAATTTTTGTCTTAATTTCTGGGGTGTGCAGTTGTCATTATTTGCCCATGGTCTATCGTCGTCATCTTTGTTTTTTGTTCATCCTCTACAAGGCCCGAGACCACTCGAGGTAGAGGGTTACATTAAGGGATAGTTTATATAGGAGAGGAAGATGACGATGAACTATAGACTTGAACAGGCTCAGATTTTAGTGATCGGGGAAGCTTTTTCTTGGAAGTCTGTTCGCGGAAATATGCTGTTTGAGTGGAACTTATCGCCGATGGAATACTGAGGGTATGTCGATGTTTTCTATTATATAAGTGTTAAGGGGTCTCCGCTTTTCACACAAATGGACTCAACCGAGGTATACATATACTACCACCAGTGAATACCCAGCAGTACGTTAAGACAGTCGAGGAGTCTGTATGAGAGTAGTATTAGAGGAGGATAGCACAAGAGTCACCGTCACGAGCACGTAGACTCAGTTAGGGAGTCATACCGAGAGACTTCAATACCAAGACTGTATATATATTATTGTTACTAACCCGCATTCCTGGATCTACTAACCCGTATTACCAGTTTGTATTATTACAGTATTTACATTATTCGGACTATTGTCCTCATCTTTGTCGCCATATTTGTCACAACGTTTCGGCCGTTGTACGCTCCGGCCTTCTTCAGGTGGTTGGAATTTCGAACCGAACCCTTTATTTCGATCACTGGGGTAGACTGTTCTAGTTCCACGAGCCATGTTTGATGGATGTCAGTTATCAGTTATCTCCTGGTAATTTTCCCTCTGAAAGTTCTCCACTGCCTGAACCGGGTATTGAACTCACACTCTTTGGGTCTGTTACTGGATCTAACCAACGCCTTTATCCACCGTACCATGTGTCCTTGAGGAAATATAGACAGACTTGTATTATTACGTTAATACATTTATTTTCCTTATCTATTCCTGGCGTTTTTTATTTACTGATACCGGATTTCATCCCGGAATCCACAGCAATAAGTATCATGGCGGTTCCTAGCTGTGAAGGTCAAACCTGACAGAACCACGGAATGTAGTTCGCTCGAGCACTTTACATGGAAGTAGTGAGAGACTCTCCACCTCCTACCTGTGAGAGAGAGGGGTTGGAGGGTCGGAAATAATTCTGACAGGATGAGAACCGGGCAACTCCTCCTTCATTGTTGTTATGACAACGATTCGATCCTTGTGCTCTCCGGCCATTATTATTGATGGAGATTTTATCGTGTCGACTAGATTTCGGTTTCAATTTCTGGAATGAGAAGTTATAGCTATTTACAACTATAAATAACTACTTATTTAAATACTGTAAATAATTAATAATCAAGTTGAACCTACTACAGTGGGTTCGATTCTCACTGGGAATTCGTGTTCTTTGCTTTTTAACATATTGAAATAAGATTAGTAAAAAAAAAATATAATTGTTTTAAAACATCATTTATATTGACTCGTTTGTTACATGTGTCAGTTTTTCTTCAGAGACCTCGAGCAGTGAGTATCACATTTTTAGAGATTATTATTTGATAATTTTATAAACTCTTAATGCTTTAAAAACATCCGTTGTTATGGCAACACGACGCTTGATCTCTTCGAGGAGCGCCAAACATGAACTTTCTCGATGTTGAAACAGGCTCATCATCATCAGGTTGAGAATTCTCTAATTTTCCTGACTCGTTCCTTCCAGCCATCTTTGTCAGACATTGCCGTCGGCAGGTCCTCCAGATGACACCCAGAGTCATCTACCTTTTGGCCAATGTAGGTTTCGTTTTGTTTGGTTTTGTTTTACTGCATATGAACCACATTTTTATTGCTCGTAATATTTTTTTCTAAAATGTATTATTACTAATGTTTTTTGTTTTTTTTTTAACAAAAACCTATCGCTGGTAATATTCTTTTTCAAAAATGAATTGCTGGTAAGATTGTTTCCTTCAAAAATTCATTGCTGGTAAAAAAATTTTACAAAAATGTATTGCTGATATTAAAACCTATTTTTACACGTTTTGACTCCAGTTTGGGGGTTAACTATTTGCCTGTAGCTGGGACCCTAACAGGTGCTACCACCCCGGATCAGGATGGACCTGGAAACACCAGCTGTTAAGAGGTGGTTCACGCCGTTCAAAACCTCCTGATAGAGTTCTTGCTGTTGGGTGTAGTTTATCGTCTTACCCAGAACGCGGATGTAGTTTATCGACTTACGCAAGACGCTGATGAAGTTTATCGTCATACCTAGACGAGGTCAATGTTGGTGTGATGAGGCTCTCTCCAACCGATCTTTTGCCGCGCAACGGGTTCCATGGGAGGGTGTCACTCACAAGTTCCGACTTACTTAGGTTGCTAATAATTAACTGAAAGCCTAATGTATTTTTATGGGCAGAAATAACATTCATATTTTATAAATAGATGTTAATGGAAATCAATAATGACCCAACCTTTATTTTCGGGACGGTGGGCTTTAATAGGTTATAGGAAGAAACCTATAATTATTACCGATTTTTTTCAAAAACTATAATAAATACTCTAATGTTATAAGCCTGAGCTTAATAACAAGTTTAAATATAGAGAGCTTGGATAATCTAATAGTCACAGGAGATATTGAGGGCAAGAGGGAGAGAGGAAAAGACCGCAAAACGCACTTAGCGAGGTTGAGTAAATTTTTATAATTAAAAAACTGAAATCTTGGTATATTATCACCCATGACAGAGTGATTAATTATTTTTCTTCCTTTTAACAATTGTCTTTTAGGCGTAGTAGCCGCCATATATATTCCTCAACGGTAGCACGCCACGGCGTGTCATGCGAAACGCATTTTTGTAATAAATTGTAGGAAAAAATGGACGTTTATTAATATATAATTTATAGCTCTGTTTTATTACATCGATCACTATTTTATTAACACTAGCACTGAATGTGCAATTACGGTGGATTAATGAGTAGCGGCACGGATTGAGGAATCTGGGAGCCAAGTTCGAATTCCAGCCGATTTCATTACATTCGCTAACGTTCTAATACCCTTGAGAAAGGTATGAATGATCTATTGTCCTCAACAGCTATGGGTAAGTAGCAGAACAGACTGGGTTCTATAGCGTTGGGTGGCAACCGGTCTCAGAGAAGGAGAACATCGAATTCAAAACCTGCGTAAGGTCGTTTAGGGAACTTATGGCGGCAGTTCTCTGTGTTCAACTCTTCCAAAAAGTGTGGTTGGTTCTGCATCATCAAACCAGATCATACGGATAATCTGGCTGTTCAATTCTAAGGATTGAGCTGCTTGAGGTTCATACGTCGAAAACGACGAGAGAGTCCAGTATATATATATATATATATATATATATATATATATATATATTTATACAAGTCTGTTTCGCTGTATCACAGCTCATCACGCGTCCTGGGTATGACGATAAACTACATCCGCGTCCTGGGTAAGACAATAAACTACGTCCAATAGAAAGGCCTCTAATCAGGAGGTTTTGAGGAGCGTGGAACCATCTCTTAATTGCTGGTGTTCTCAGGTCCACTATGACCCGGCGTGGTAGCACCTGCTAGGGTCCCAGCTATGAACAAATAGTTAACCCCGAAACTGAGGTAAAAAAGCATTATAAAAGTGTAAAAATAGGTTTTAATACCAAAAATACTTTGTAAAAAATTATTACCAACATTACGTTTTTGAAAAGAAACTATTACCAGCAATACGTTTTTGAAAAGAAAAAAAATATTACCACCTATACATATTTTAAAATAATATTACCAGCTATACATTTTTGAGGAAAAAAATATTACCAGAAATAGATTTTTGACAAAACAAAATATTACCAGGTAAAAAAAAAAAAAAAAGTTGTCGCCATTAGATTGATATGCCATTGAGATTGATATGCCGTAAAACACAACAAACTAACCAACAGATCATCACTGTGACTAGACATCCAAATGCTTCAAGCCGGGATCGAAACTCAACCGATTTGGCATCAGTCAAAGATTACGAAATGTTTAACGTATTATATACGTGATGTATACAAACACCAATAGCGCTCAATCCATAACTGAAGAGCGATGCGTTAATAGCAGGAGCAGCCAATGTTTTTTTTAATTACCCTTTCTCTAGAGTGCTTAATCGAAAAACGAGAGCATATATATATATATATATATATATATATATATATATATATATATATATATATATATATATATATAAAGGAAGAAAGAACAGTAAAATCCGGTGTTCTTATAAATATTTTTATTTTTACACAATAGTGCTCAATGTAAATTTACAGAGCATTAATATCATAAATTAATTGATTTAAAATATGTTTTTTTCGCTACACAGTGATAACCATGTTTCAAAAATGGAAACTAAAAGCTTCAAATTTAATTTTGTTCTTAAATTAAAGACATTAGTTCCATTTCCTCGTCAAGCGAATTTTGGAGTAACTTATATATATGTCATTACTTATCCCACACACATGAATGCAGCAAGCGGTCTGAATGGGCGAGAAGCGGGAGAGGAGAGTTCAATAGTTCCCGTATCTTCTATGGTCCGTGAGCGCAAGCTTTCCAGTTTGTCGGCAAACATGTCTTGCTGATCCGCGGTCTAGATAACAACTGGGATTCGTTACTCCCCGGTCGTTACATCACCCTCGGGAATTCGTCTTGCACAAAGGGAGATAATCTCCGATTGCCTCCCTTCAGTAAGTATGATGAGTAGCAACAAGTTCAAAGGCAGCTATATGAATATCATGAAAAAAAAAAAAGATTACGTAAATATCGCAACGGTTTCAGGACGACCCACGTGCCTATGATCGTCTTCAATACCACAGGGACTTGATTACAGTCCGCGCGACCCCGTGAAACACTGAACATATCACAGATGTAGATGAAGTTTATAAAGTTTAGAATTATACTTACATTAACAATTCTTCTAACAGTAATTGCAAAAAACTTTAGAATCTGTTTGGATTGGTCTTTCAGTATCGTCTAAATAAAACGGAGTTGAAGAGATTTAAACACAAGTAGGAGAGAGAAAGGAAAAGAAGTAGAAGCAACGGGGGAGGGGAAAAGAAAAAGTCCTTAGCAGAAGGTTAAACTTTAATGTAAAATGTTCATTGAGGTACTGTAAAATATTGGTACGTTGAAATAATTTCTTATGACAAAAACCAGAAAGTCATACAGTCGCGAAGAAACATTTCGCACTCCAAGAAAAAAAAGAACAATAAGAACCAAAGACGAATTGATTATTGACATTTAAAGAAATAACAAATCTACATATAAACATCAGCTAAAATGGCGTCATTTTCTGTTTGTAATACCAAAAATAGTGACTGTTAACATTTCACACGTGGCGGGAAAAGGTTTGAAAGTAACTTTTAACATTAAAGCATTGAAAATATTGCTCTCTCTCTCTCTCTCTCTCTCTCTCTCTCTCTATATATATATATATATATATATATATATATATATATATATATATATATATATATATATATACCCCTTTCTTCATATGTGTGCATGTGAATGGCATGGTTTAACAATGGGCGCAACAGCATCGTTTTTGTCGTTATTGGTACAGTATATAAAATGGCTTGGGGAGAGGGTCTGTTCAGGTGTGAATCATTCACTCTTCAACGTAGCATGCCAGTGATGGTAACTTTCTTAAAATGGGACAAGTCGCCTGGAGAAAGTAAGTAAATTCTGACTGTTAACATTTCACACGTGGCGGGAAAAGTTTTGAAATTAACTTTTAACATTAAAGGATTGAAAATATTGATCTCTCTCTCTCTCTCTTTCTCACTCTCTCTTTCTCTCTATCTCTCTCCCCCTTTCTGCATATGTGTGCATGTGAATGCCATGGTTTAACAGTGGGCGCAACAGCATCGTTTTTGTCGTTACTATTTTGAAAAATAAACATCATATGGTCATATTCCATGAGAGTATCTTTGTCAGGCTAAGAACTTTTCAGTCGAACGGAAATGCTCGCAACGCTAATATTTATTGGTGCCCTGCCTATTGAGTTGTTCTGCGAAAAGGTTTTGTGCTATTTGCTTGTGATCGATTATTATATGAGAGTTTTTAATGTTGTATTGGAATGGAATTTCAATATTTAAGATGACTGACAAATTCAAACGTACCTGGATCAAATTTTGTGTGAAGCTCGGCAAACCTGCAATTGATTCCGTTGAAATATTTTGTTAGGTTTTTGGTGAATATACTTTGAGAAGAATTCCTTTTAAAGAGTAGAAGTCATAAAAAGAGATGTTTCTCTAACAAAACATAAAATATACTGAAGATTATTCGTGGAATCATGAAAAGAGTTACTGAAAAATCTATTAATGGAATCAATTATGGAGAGTACCAGGAGATCCTAGTGTGGAAAACCTCGTGCACAACATGATAAAAGACACTGGGGACATCTAGAGTAAAGAGAGCTCAGAAAAGCACTAAATACAGTTTTGTATAAGAACATTTCAGGACTGTACTGTTGGAGATTTTGGGTACCCTGGTATACTAATGAGCCAGCCAAAATGAGCTGACTCATTTTATAGTTCAGCAATAGAAGGTTTAAGCAATCAGAAGGCTCAAAATATTCAATACAACATGTATAAAAGCGGCCATGTTTTTTTCCGGAATATTCACTGCCACCCTTTGATATCGAAGACTGAAGAATTACGGAACAGCTGCTGGTGGTATTGGCGATATAGTCAGATTCAGTAGAGTGTCTGACTCGTGATTGATAATCTTTAACGTTGTTTCATTGAACAGATTAAGTACTGCGCTGGATTCTATATTCATAGACTATGGTGAACATGGTCAACATGTAAGTACTGTGATTGTACGAGGATGGACCGAAAAGTGAATAAGCTATGAAGGAGTGGTTGCTAGAACCGTAAATCTTACATCTATTAATCTCAAATCTGTTTATTAATAACTAACTTATTTCCAGGTAAACAGAAGGAAATGTACACTTGCATACATTTTACTGAAGTTATCCACTGTATACAGAATGTATAAAATGATCACAGCCAACAACAGATTTTAGTACGAGAGTCCTTTGTAACGATAATAATAACTATAATATTTTCAGAATATTTATGCGAGAATTATACAATGAATATTTCCACTTATAATATCTGGTTTTATCAGAAGCATTTACAATTCTTTTTTTTTAGTCTTATTTAATTATCTAACGTTTTCAGCTGACATAATTGAACTGCGAGGTTTGCTGCTAAAGAGGTTGGCTCACTTCCTCTTGTGAAACTCACTTCCGGCTTTTTGCTTTCCAGTCATGATTTATAATCAACAATTTAAATACAATGTCAATGGTTGTCTTCTGTCTTCTTAATTCCTGTTTTTTATTATCATTCTCTTTAATAAAGTCTTTTCTCATGTTCTGTAACACATAGTAACCCCTTGCATTTTTGTGACTTTAGTGCCTTGTTTCATGTGAAATAATTCAAAGAGAGTCTCGAGCTAACATTTCCGGCTGGCATGAAATGGAACCAATTGCTAGGTCTGCTGCTAAAAAAAATTGGTTCACTGTGTTGTGCTAGACAATTTTTTTCTCTAGGACCTATCTTACATATCCATAAGCCATGCTTTGAATATTGCTACCAAATATGTTGCGGTGCTCCTGCTATATACGAGGGTCATTCAATAAATAAGGTGAATTTTTCGGTATAATGGCTTCTAATACAGACAGAAGCTTACTTATTTTATTTTTCAACGTAGACTCCCAGCACTGTCACACACATTTCCCATCTGTGCACAAGCTTCCGTATTCTCTCAGCGTAAAAATCTTTGGACTGATGTCTCAGCCAGTCGCTCACAACACTTTTGACGTCATCGTCACTTTTAAACTTCGTGCCTCTCGTGAACGCTTTCAAGGGACCAAACAGGTGAAAGTCTGAAGAGGCAAGGTCTGGGCTGTAAGGGGAATGAGGGAGCAGTTCCCAGCCCAGCTCGTTCATGGTCTGCACCGTTTGGGCTGCTGTGTGAGGCCTTGCGTTGTCATGATGCAAGATGACTCCTTCTGACTGATGACCCCTGAGTTTATCCCAAACAGATAAGCTCAAATTCATTGCAATGTCATCCACTGTCACCCTTCTGTCAGACTGAATGAGGTCATTGACTGATTCGATCGCCTCAGGAGACCTCACTTCTGTAGGCCTCCCAGGCCTGTCTTCATCCCCAACACTGCTCCGTTCTTCTTTAAACAATTTAGCCCACTTGTAGACATTTCTTTGACTGAAACATGTGGCACCATACACAGTTAACATTCTCCTGTGAATTTCAACTGGTTTGCACCCTTCAGCAACTAAAAACTTGATAACTGACCGCTGTTCAATCCTGAAGCATGCTTCTTGGTCGGCCATCTTTGTTAATCGCCAAAACTCTCAATTTTGTGTTTAATCTGCAAAAGAAATTAAATCCATGTGAAAAAGAAGTAAAGCAACAAAAAAATAAAAAAGAGTATGCTTCTATCTGTATTAGAAGTCCTTATACCGAAAAATTCATCTTATTTATTGAATGACCCTCGTATTTAGAGATTCTTGACAAAATTTTAAATTTTGATCCTTGATAAAACCCAATTTTTTTAATGATTCTTGATAAAATCTAAAATTCTTACCCTCTATTCATTTATTGTTCTCTCTCGTTAATCGTGTTTTTTTTCTCATATTCTCTAACACTCAGTAATCACTTGCATCTTAGTGGCTTTATTGCCTCACTTGGTGTGAAATGATTAAAAAGGTCTCAAGTTAACATTCCTGATTGACATGAAATGAAAAGATTATATTGTCTCCATTGTTAGTTCTACTGCTAAGAAATTTGATTCCCTGTGTCGTTCGAGACATTTTTTCTCGACTGGGTCTATATATATATATATATATATATATATATATATATATATATATATATATATATAGTCTACCATGCTTTGAATATGTTGAACTCTGTGTCCATGATTTAAATAGTTGGACTCGGCTGTTAGAGTTAATCCAGTCACTACGGCTAGGGAACTCAGTGAGAAATGTTAATCATATGACTGTTCTACGCAAATTGAAAAATATTTGAAAGGTATCAATGGCTGGAAAATAAATCCCACCCGACCTATCTCTAGAGAGTTGCCAGCAACATGTCGATCTTTGAGAGTCATTGTTTTGGACAGGCTTGTTACTGGTCATGAGAAATGGATCCTTTACCATAATGTTAAGTGGCGTCATCAGTGGATCAGTGGAGGAAACGTTACTGCTGAGCAACCGAGAACAGAATTTCATCCAAAGATCACGTTGACTGCTTGTTGGGACATCCAAGCAATCGTCCATTATGAAATGTTAGACAATAATCAAACAATCAACGCTGATCTCTTTTGCCAACAACTTCGTCGTTTGAAAGCAGCTCTGGGCAGAAAGCGTCCATCTTTAGTCAACAGAAAGAGAATAATCCTCCATTATGAAAATGCCCGTCCTCAAACTGCACGATTGACTAAAGATCTCTTAGAAGAGCAAGATCGGGAAAAACGGATTCATCCTCCATATTTTCCTAACATTGTCTCTCCTGATTATCACTTGTTCAGCGGTTTGCAGGACAATTTAAATGACATTTTTTGAAAGTATTTCACCGCAAGCAAGGCGGAACTGCCACTAGCACGCAAGGGGTTACAGAGAGTGAGTGCAAGAGTAAAGAGGGGTGTTTGAGGTGATCAAGATCAAGGCATCAGAAGATGTCGATTGACATTACATATTTGAAGATTTCCGCTATCAGGGAAATAAGAAGGGAGTTGCCATCTCTGTCCCATAATGATTGTTCCATTTGCGTACACACTTCATAGACTAAATGGAACAATCATTACGGGACAGATGTAGAATAATATAGAAGAATGTCTACTTTAATAATCAGATTAAATTGAAAGAGGAGGGGAAACATTTTTTTAAGCATTTCACCCCAAGCAGGGCAGGAGTGCCACAAGCACGCAAGGGGTTACAGAGATTGAGAGCAAGAGTAAAGAGGGGTGTTTGAGGAAAGGATATAAGGAAGGATCAAGGCATCAGAAGATGTCGATTGACATTACATTTGAAGATTATAGCTATCAAGGAAGCAACTAGAAGGAAGAAACTTCTACTGTCGGGAAGTGCGAGAGAAGCTGTTGGAGTGGAAGAGGCGGCTACATTTAACCGTTTCGACAGTGAAAGGGTGGGACCGAGATGCCGACCTAGTAGAACGCTTAAATTCATGCAGTTGAACCAGTGAAAATAGCTCGTCAGGGCAGTTGTCATGAAAATGTTCCTAGAAAAGACCGAGGGAATCCATAGCACATCTCTGGTGAAAGTGACTGTAAACGAGATGCTGTCACATTGTATATTCGTCTCTGGACTTTGTCTAGGAACTCGAAATGAACAGCGTGAGCACCCGACCATATATGGCAACGGTATTCAATGCACAGCCGTCACTAAATTTGTCTGTCAAGCTATAATAAGAATGCCAAAGTTGTGGCTCTAGATATCTCAAAGGCGATCTACAGAGTTTTAGATGCTGGCCTTTTACACGAGCTCCAGAGCAACGGTGTAACGGGACGAATAGTTGATTTTATCTAATTTTCCTAACATATCGCAAAATGAAGTTCACATTGAATGGGTTTGCTTCTAGATCCTTCCATATGAATTCGTGGTCACCTAGGGTCCTATCCTGGGAACTACGCTGTTTCTGATCTGTATGACACATTCTCTAGGAAGCAATGGCGGTTGCGTTGATCGTGAAATATTATCTATAAGCATAAGTCTCTTCATTTTTAATTTTCACAATAAAATCGGAAGAAACAGTCTGTTATACTAATTTTATAGATCGCGACAGCTATTATGTGATTAAATATAGTTTAATGCTCAAAAACATTTATTCAGCATTATTATTCTTTAGGTAATAAGCATTATAACATAGCACAAATACCTATAGTGTGGAAAAAAGAATTTTCGACAGTATACACATTTTTTACATATTTATGGTTATTTTTTTAACTTTTATCAAAAACGACATTCTTGTACATGTAGTTATGGATAATATTATACATTAATTACTATTTTTTTTAATTAATAACTATTTATGTTCTGTGGTTGACATTAATATCTATCTGCTGATGTGTTAAAATTTCGGAATAATGCAATAATAAAAATTTAAATTTCATTTCTCTGATAGATGTCGCGATCTGTTAATACAAAAAGTTAATGGAGTCATAGATTCTCAAAAGATGTCTCCATGAAATGATCAATTATTATGAACGGATGTATTCCCCAAAGAGGCTCTTTGCTTTGAGCGTCTATTGGGACTTAAGGTCACTCCAGACCTCAAGGGGAACTCGTTAAAGATGCATGCAAAATGGCCAGTTCTTTATACCACCTCAAATAGTACCTGTCTCCACCTGCCATTCTCTGTCTTTACAAGAATCAATTTAGAGCAAAATTGCAGTATTGCTGCTATATTTTGGCTGGAGCTGTCCAATCGTTTCTTTTCCATCCTCGGCAAAGTTTGCGTGGCCTTCTGGGCGATGAAATATTTTCCGTTTTACAACCCACTTTCTCACAGACGCAATGTAGCAAGCTCATTGCTACTTTATCGCTATTTCTACGGGAAATATTCTGACGGAACACATTCCCTGGCGCCATCAGCTAAGATTCGCCATACCATGTATCCTTGCCTGAGATATAGACAGCCATTATATCACTAGAAGCTAATCACTGGATCTAACCAACGTCTTTATCCACTGGGCCATGTGTCCTTGTGAATATGGCAATGAAAAAAGGATAACAGTCCGAATAATGTAAATAATGCAAGTAATCATAATACCTCATCTCAGAGATATAGACATCCATTATATCACTAGAAGAGAGTCACTGCATCTAACCAACGTCTTTATCCACTGGGCCATGTGTCCTTGGGAATATGGCAATGAAAATGAGGATAACAGTCCGAATAATGTAAATAATGCAAGTAAGCATAATACCTCATCTCAGAGATATAGACAGCCATTATATCCCTAGAAGCAAGTCACTGGATCTAACCAACGTATTTATCCACTTGGCTATGTGTCCTTGTGAATATGGCAATAAAGATGAGGATAACAGTCCGAATACTGGAAATACTGTAAGTAATCATAATACCCCATCTCAGAGATATAGACAGCCATTATATCACTAGAAGCTAGTCACTGGATCTAACCAACGTATTTATCCACTGGGTCATGTGTCCTTGTGAATATGGCAATAAAGATGAGGATAACAGTCCGAATACTGTAAATAATGTAAGTAAAAAGAAGCTTTCGAATAAATGACTGTAAAAAAATAAATAAATAAATAAAAAACAAGAATGCTTTAAACCCTAGTAGAATAAATATGTATATACTTTTAAAATAAATTTTGAGATGTACAGCCGTGTTTTTGTAGTTATTAGGTTTTGGAGTTTAAAACCGTAATTTCCTCTGGATTTTATTCACTTAAGGCAGCTGCCATTTAACACCTTTTTTTTATAAACAATCTATATCTGAAATGCTAAATTTCAATCAGCAAAGGGAAAACAATCAAGCGTAGCTTTTATAGTGAAGCTAACCGGAGCAGATTTTGTTTATATTTTGCAAATTACGACTTTGATATGAATGCAGTGTTTGCGGATGTGTGTGTGTTTTTGTGTGTGTGTGCGTGTATGTGTGCGTAGTTTCGGCCAAGCGGTTTTATTTCTTTGAAAGGGAACGCAACAATTGAGTACTTGCAAACGATAACAGCTTCTATGAAGTCGAACATGTAAAAGAACGATAACAACTTTGGCGTGAAAAACATGTTAAAGATAAAAGTTGCATGACTTAAAACAAATTGGACGAACCTCTTTGTTTTTTGCATCTCTGGTCTGTTTGTATTGTCTGATAACGTTAGTATTTTCATTATTGCGTATATTATTTGGACTACTGTCTTTGTCGTTGTTGTTTTTACTAATGGGTTGGTTAATATGTTCTCGACCTTTCTCCTTCATTTGATGTTCTTAATCTTTTCTTTCGATCATTTCAGTCCAAGGAATGCTATAATGCAAGGCGATAATACCACTAGGATGTATGAAAAAAGTTTACCGGGGGAAAAGAGATATTAAGAACAAGATTCAAAGAAAGAGTAAATGGCTATTGGCTATGCAAAAATGAAATGAAAACAAGAAGCCGGAAGAGAGTCCCACGGCCGAGAATTTAGAGTAGAATTTATGGTTTGGTTACAATGAGCAATTATCTGTCTATATTTCTGAGATGACGTATTATGTACACTATTTAAATTATTCGTTGGCATATTTATCACAACGTTTCAGCCGTTGTACGCTCCGGCCTTCTTCAGGTGGTTGGAATGTCGAACTGAACCCTTTATTTCGCTTCGCAGTAGATAAAGGCGTTGGTTAGATCCAGTGACAGGACCCAAAGAGTTGTGAGTTCAATACCTGCTTAAGGCAGTGGAGAACTTGGAGAGGTGAATTAACAGGAGATAACTGATAACTGACATCCATTAGACATGGCACGTGGAACTAGAACAGTCTACCCCAGTGAGCAAAATAAAAGGTTCAGTTCGACATTCCAACCGCCCGAAGAAGGCCGGAGCGTACAACGTCCAAAACGTTGTAATAAATATGACAACAAAGATGAGTACAATAGTCCGAATAATGTAAATAATGAGCAATTAGAAGACACAGTTACTCTTGAACTTCTTTTTTTTTTCTTTTTTTTCAATGTTTTGGTCGATAAATTCTTTGCTTGCGATGTTTTATCTAATGTTCATAAAATTTGTTTTTATTATTTTTATTTTTTTATTATTCGAAATTTTTTAAAAAAAATATTTTATTAAATAGAAGAACTACAAGGGATATCAGTTACGCTTTGAGGTGATCTTTCTGGTGTTAAATTAGTCGTTTAACGAAAACATATAAAGAGACTGTGTTATACGTAGAATATTTCAGACTGTTGAGGGGTCTCCCCTTTTTACACAAATGGACTCACCTAGGGTATACATATACTACTACCAGTGAATATCCGAGTAGTAGAGTCGGTCGGTAGAAGTGTCACACACAGAGATGGTGCAAGAGTGACAATAACGAGCACGTTAGACTCAATAAGAAGTCATACCGCGATACGTCGATATCAAAGACTATATATATATGTATATTTGTCTACTAACCCCGCATTCCTGGTACTACTAACCTGTATTACCAGTTTGTATTATTACGTTAATACATTTATGTCCCTATATTCATCCTTGGCGTTTGTTATTATTTGATACCGGATTTCATCTCGGAATCCACAACACAGACCATTGCTAATCGTTTTCAAGATATGCCAACAGCAAGGTAAAAAAAAATGAAAAGACAAAAATAAATCATTCACAACATATGACAGGCTAGGAGGGCCTCCTTGGTAGGTTTAGCACAGAAATACAACATGGGAGTCGTTAATAAAGAAAGAAAGAGTACTGACAGCAAGGCTTCAACAGCAGCAGCAACCGTAGTAGAAAAAGGGAAAATTAGAAAAACTTCAAATACTTTTATAGAGAAACATTTATAGAGTACAATAGGATAATGTTACTTCTAAATCAAAGTGTTTTGGTGACTTTACTATTTCAAAAGTTATTTAGACGATTCTGCAGAATGTGGGGAATATGGTATCCGCGACAGTTGAACTTTGGGAACCTTACCTGTCGCACGATTGATTGTTCCTTTTCGGAACTTGATTCAGCCCTTCGATATGGTTCAGCAGAGATTGCTGAGATTAAAATAAATGAGAAGACATTTCACACTCCCGAGAGGATGCTTCCCTGATTGCTACAACCTGAACAACTTCAAATATAGGATCAACTATCATCTATCCTACATATTCTCATAATCAGCATTTCTTAACTCCTCCTCCTCCTCCTCCTCTAACGTTCATACAACATCCTCATTCAGACACCCGAGAGGATGCTTCCCTGATCGCTACAATCTTATGCTCTTCACGTCTAGGATCAACCTTTATCTATCCTACATATCATCATAATCAACACTTCTTACCCCTCCTATTACATTCCTACAACAATCTCATTCGGTAAAAAAACATCTACCTTGAGTGGATCTTGGGACTTACATCCAGTGAACATTTAGTAAAGAAGAAATCTGATGAGTACAACGAATTAAGATAAAAGTATACCATTTTACAAAATACCACCTAAGACCATCAATCTTTCTTTCTTCAACATTCAGGGTATCCATACCAATTTCTGCAATGTAGAATCGTTTCTTTTGGAACGTTCTCTCGAGTAGCTAGCTCTCTGTGGAAGTGACGTAATCTTTTCCAATCTCTACCACTGAAATCTCAGTTCCCAGCCATATTCCCCCTCTCTCTCTCAATCTCTCTCACTCTCTCTCTCACACACACTCTCTCTCACTCTCTCTCTCTCTCTCTCTCTCTCTCTCTCTCTCTCAATGATTCTAGTGTTCACATGCATGGAAACTGTGTCTGTAATCGGGAAAATACGTCAATCGCCATCTTCTGTCTTCCTGAATCCTTTTCCCTCCCTAAAGTCTTCTCAGTCCCTTTCATTCCCAGAGCCCCTTGCGTCTTAATTGCATTATCGCCATCTTCTTTCTGGACCCTACTGTCCTTTATCCTCACCAAATGCTTCCCGTCCTGTGTACAACGTTAAACTGCACCCAACAGCAATGCCTCTGATCAGGAGGTTTTGAGGAAACGTGGAACCACCTCTTAATTGCTGGTGTTCCCAGGTCCACCCTGACCCGGGGTGGTAGCACCTGTTGGGGTCCCAGCTATGGGCAAATAGTGAACTTCCAGGCCTTTTCCAGCACATTGAAACAATGATGTTGCCAACTACACTTTTTTGAAACAATGATGTTGCCAACTATACTTTTTTTGGAACAATGATGTTGCCAGCTGTACGTTTTTGAAACAGTGATGTTGCCAGCTATACGTTTTTGAAACAATGATGTTGCCAGTTTTTGAAACAATGATGTTGCCAGTTTTTGAAACAATGATGTTGCCAGCTATACGTTTTTGAAACAATGATGTTGCCAGCTATACGTTTTTGAAACAATGATGTTGCCAGTTTTTGAAACAATGATGTTGCCAGTTTTTGAAACAATGATGTTGCCAGCTATACGTTTTTGAAACAATGATGTTGCCAGCTATACGTTTTTGATATATTTAGTAAATACTGGATCTGGCATTAAATAACCCATAGTGGTTGATATGCCATAAAACCCCAAACAAACAACCAACCAAATTCTTCCCATTCTCTTCCCGAACCCCCACTAACTATTTGCGTTTTAGAGATATTATCGCCTTGCTTGGGAGTGAAATGATTTTTTTAAATATCTTGAATTGAACACATTCTACACGAAGAACGACTCCAAAAATGTTTTAGGATTCTAAAATAATAATTTTATTTTTTCGTCTGAATTAAACATTTCTGTCTTTATTGTTCTGTGCTTGTATGTAGGTGAAACATATTTTATTAGTTAATTTGTAGAGTTTGTGCGTTTTTTTTTTGTTTTGTTTTTTTACCTACGAAACAGACTGCAAAAAAAAGGCTTTTATTCTTTATTCTTCGTTGAAGTTTTAACTTGCTTAAACCCAGTCACCATAAGTTTATCCCGAAATACTTAGCTCCTATTTTATTAAAATAACGTTTTTAAAGAAGGCCTCTTTAAAAAAATCTAATGAGTAACTTTATTCGTCTGAAGTGTGAGTTGCTATATTTTCTTCATTTTTTTTTTGTTTTTTTGTTTTTGTTTTCATATGAGCCATGTTTCTTTTTTCCCGCCCACAAAATATCTATTTCCCGCCAGACATTTCTTTTCGGTTACAAAAACAAAACTGGAAACAGAATGCTTAGCCAAAAAAGTAATAATAATAATAAAAAGCCGTGAAAAATCAGAAAAAACTTTTTTTCGTAGAAACTTAAAGGAAGTCAAGTATTTTCTTGACAATAAGATTTCGCATTTTTTCTTTTCTTTTTTTTTTTGAGGGATTTCTTTTGTCTTCGTTGTTTTATGTTGCTTTTTATTTCATTAATTCTTTAAGATTTGGATGTTTTTTCCTTTTCATTTTCTTCATTTTACTCTCTCGCTCCGCCCGTTTCGGCGATGGCTTCGGGGTTAGAATCTTCGGGGTTAGAATCTTCGGGGTTAGAATCTTCGGGGTTAGAATCTTCGGGGTTAGAATCTTCGGCAGTCGTCGTTTAACTCTGGAACAGTCCATGTTTTACGAATTATTTTCAAAACTAAAATCTTCTGGAACAAACATTTTACTCTGTGTACGTTCTGTATTCCCCTTCTCATCAGCTATTTCACCTTGCGAAGACTTTATTAAATAAAGGCACTCTTAATTTTGCTCTGAATTTCTGGGATGAGGAATAGTCATTATTTACATTATTTACATTCGAACCATTATCCTTATCATTTTTTTTTCTTATCCCAACATTACGGTTGTTGTGTTCTCCGGTCTTCTTCAGGTGTCTGTCGATCCGGTTCATCTTCATGAATTTTCGAAATAAGCCCTTTACTATCTACGGACATCTGATTTCGTTTCTTTTGATTGTCCTGGTCAGTTATTGTTAATCATGTTTCCTATGAGTCTGAACTCTCGGCCTCCGGGCGGAGGGAACCAAGACGAGGTTATCTCGAAGGGCAGAGTCTCGTTTGGGAAGGTAAACAAATTCGACCCCGTGTATACGGGGTCTACGGGCAATTTTTGCCCGAGGCTACGGCCTCGGAACAACCCACGTTAAAAACTGGTCTTGTGCCACAACTTGCCATGTGGGGAGGTTGGTAAATAGAGATTCTGAGCTTCGTGGACTAATACGCTAGTTCTTGAATTTGGTGGCATAATAATTGCCAGTTCAATTCCTGGACTGAGCAGTGCCGACTCAATGGAAATAGTTGTAGCAATAACTGAGAATATCTAAAAAAAAAAAAAAAAGACATGATATTCCTTGACATACACGGTGGAACAAAAACAATCTACCCTTCGAAATTAATTAAAAATGTGGACATCAGTGAGGATGTCAATAATTTAAATACTTTTAAGGATCCTTTCTAGCACCCACACACGCGCGCGCGTGCGCACAAACATAGCATACCCACCAAAAACATCCAGAAATATCATGAGAACTGCTTTAATGAAATTTGGCAATAAACAAGATTTTAATCCGTTGTGCAAATTAATTGAAACAAAACGAATAATTCCATTATTATTTATTTTTACGTATTTTTCCAATGAAACATGACCCAGTGCACATGTTAGTACTTCGTAGGTCCATTCCACGAAGTCTTTCCTTATAGATTGGCCACAGATTCTCGATTGGATTTAAATCAGGAGAGTTTTCAGGGCAGTCTATAGTAATTTGATTTGCTCACTGGTAAGGCTTGCCAGTGTGTTCGTGTAGCGTTACAATTTCCATACACTTCATTGAAGTAACGTCCATCGGAGACAATGGCCGTAGAACAACTAATCGGCAGTTGAGACAATAGTGTCTGCGATTGATAAAAATCTGATGCAATCACGGTTGATGCAATATTTTTCATGCCTAAACAATTTTCATCATACACCCCGAATATAAATTCATATTACTGCCTACCACTGCAAATGGTCTAATCTGAGGAAAAAATAGAACTCGATTGCACCCTATCAGTCCAGTAAGTCTAAAACTGACCATATGAATGAAAGGAAGGAATCTAAAGCGGTTGTTTCAATTAATTTGCACAAGGGTGTACCATAGCGTTAACTCAGTCGACAGTGAAACGCCACCGAGTGTGCTTTTGTATCGTGTCACGTTCACGTTTCATAGATTACATCCAATTCTTTCATGACACGTACCGGATGTAACAGCAAAAATTGTCCAAATTGTATTCAAATCTTCCGTCCATTTATCAAGAACTGAATTATGTATCAAAAACTATTATCAAAAATAAATGTTGTCCGAATCGTCGAAATGATTATGTTACCTACATCCTAACACTTTGGGACCGTTGCATTTCAAATTCAAATATACATATATCATATAAGTGACGTCAGGTGAACAACGCTTTTATAGAGCTTGACCACACCAGAAACGAATATACAGATATTTTATATGTATTATAATTATTTTATACGCTCATAAAAATATCGTTTCTTATGGTGGAATATATTATTTCATATAAATTGTTTCTTTTGTGTAATATCTTCAAGTATTTTGTGTCTTTCCTTGCATTGAGTACTGCATAGTATTTCGGTATTATCTGCTAATATTTGTATCATACTATATTTTGTTTTTAGGATATGTTGATCGATGTAAATCTGTCACTGGTCTCCGTAAACGTTCAGCAAGCTCCAAAAACATCATTGTGTAAAATCTTTCGGGGATGGAAGTATTCGGTGACAATTTTTACTTTTAAACCAGACCATATTTTATCAGATTGCTATCTAATTAAGGCAATAAAAACAGACATAATTAAAAGGGATAAGATTAAAATTCTAATACAGTATTTGGCAAGACGGAAATAAAAAAAGAAACGAGAAAAAACCTCCTTACTAGTTAGAAGTCGATCGAGGAAAATTAAATATTGTGAACCTCGACTCAAAAAGAATAGAAAAGGAAAGAAAATACGTATCAAATATATATTTGAGACATGTAAATCTATAAACAAGCGAGTATGTCCATAAACATTAAGTTGAGAACAAAAAAAATTCAAATTCTTCAAACCCTCTATATCAAGAAAAATGCAATCAACACCAAAATAATATTAATTATGAGTATAGCAACAGCGTTTAAAATGTCTATAACAGCAATGTATTAAAATAACTAAATTGTAATTTTTTTTTAATTACAATTATAGCAGCAATGTTTTAAAATACTTAAATTGTAATTTTTTTTAAATTACAAATATAAATTAAGTTACATTCCTTGATAACGTCAATTTTTTAAGTAACAGAGCGCGTTTCAAAAAATCACAAGAATCAATTACATTAATTTTCGTATTAGCAATTCATCCTTGAATTGGATGAGATTGAAATTACTTGGAAAAATAAAAAGAATGAGAAAAACTGCGACGTCTTTCTTACTCAGGTTTATAACAGCACTAAGAAATTGATCTGTGAATTTGAGCGGATTCAAATATAAATAGACATAATACGTCTAAATTATTCAACTAAACATGCTTGAGTGAAGATATGCCGCCTAAATACACATATTTTAAACAATAACTCCTAACAACCGATCCATTTGATTGCACCGGAATTGTTGTCTTGATGTACCGAAAGATTCGGTTGATAGAAATTAGCGTGGTTTGTTTATAGATATACCTGTGTCAATATATTATTTTCTTCATTATATTTCACTATTTTTTATTTCGGTGGGCATTATATCTGAATTATGTCGATGACGTTTGAATTATGTCGATGACGTTTGAATTATGTCGATGACGTGTGATTAGCAATTACCGGTCGACTAGTATTTTTCTCTTCTAATTCTTTTCTGTACGCAATTCCAACTAAAGTAGTTGAAATTTTACCCTCGTTCTTTCAATCATGTCTATTTCTGCTGCATTAATCAAATTCTGTACCTCTAATAGGATATTTAAAACTTCAGACTTTAATTCTATCTCGTCACCACCCGCTTCTGACGGAGTCATTACTTTCTGAGGGAACCATATATATATATACAATAAAAGTTAATAAAAAGGACACTTGTCTGAATGATTGGATTTCTCTGTATCCTTGGAAACAGTGAATTATGATTTTTTCTCTGCGTTTAAAAGTCAGTAAATTTAAATAAATAAGTTACTCCAAAATTCGCATAAGGATGAAATAGAACCAATGTTTTTAATTTAATTACAAAATTAAATTTGAAGTTTTAGGCTTCCGTTTTTGAAACATGGTTATTGCTGTGTAGCGAAAAATCCATATTTTAAATCAGTTAATTTATAATATATATATATATATATATATATATATATATATATATATATATATATATATAAAGACTCAAACACTGTTATACGCATGGTTATAATTTATTACATTGGAATCTTAATCCCGATCCAATTCATCAGACCTACAAATTCAAATATTAGTGTTCGAGCCTTTTAAATTATATTCTTACTCTGTCCTGGACATTGAATTCTACCTGGATTCTATCCTCTTGGGGATTTACATATATATATATATATGTGTGTGTGTGTGTGTGTGTGTGTGTGTGTGTGTGCGTGTGTGTGTGTGTGTGTGTGTGTTTGTGTGTGTGGGTGTGCGTGTATGTATATATGTATATTATATATATATATTGATCACTAATATTATCAATATATATATATATATGTGTGTGTGTGTGTGTGTGTGTGTGTGTGTGTGTGTGTGTGTATGTATGTATGTATGTATGTATGTACGGCTGCTGTCCTTGAAAAGGACCTCCAATCAGAGGCTAACTGGGGCAAAAAAAGGGCTTGTAAATTTTAACGCCTCCAAAACAAAATTCACATTTAGCCACCATAGATAACCTTTTCTGCTTGCCGCCAACATGGCTGAAGCTAGACTCCCGGGGAGCAACACCGTGCACCTTCTTAGCCTCACGTTTTCAACTGACTTGAATTGGAGAGACTATCCGTCAGTCAGTTATGTGCCATGTCTGATACATGCTTTCGATACATGACTGACAAGGCAGTTTTTCGCCCCTGTTGGTTGTCATTTCTTTCTGCAGTAGGCTATAGGTCACGGTCTGTCTTGCTATTTACTCGGCTCTCCGATTCTTCAATTAAAGTTGGGTCACTCTCGTACCAGAAAATCTTTCTCGTCAGAGTCCATCTTGCACATTTACAAATATATCATTCACACCTACATTGATTTCTGCTGCCATACCTGGGCCGGTGCTCTTGCTATTCATCTCGAGGGTCCTGACAAAATCTATAATTGAGTCAATCCTGACTTGGCATCACGACTACAGCCATTTTCTCATCAACATGTCGTACTTTCCCATTATCTATTCTACAAATATTTTCATGACAACTGGTGGGACACACTTTTATCTGGTGCTCCCACTACATGAATTTATGCGCGCTACTAGATTGGCATATAGGTCCCATTCTTTCACTGTTAAAATTTGTTAAAAATAACCGCCACATCTACTCTAAGAGTTTCTTTTCTCGCATTTCCCGCTTGTGGAAATCCATTCCGTTTACTTGCTTCCCTGATAACTACAATCTTCAACAATTTAAATGCTACGTCAAACGCAAGCTTCTATCTTCTTGAATCCCGTTCATCTTTTGTTCTTTCCTCAATCCTTTCTATACGCAGTCTTTGCTCTTATTTTCACTCCCTGTAACGCCTTGCATGCTAGTGGCATTCCCGCCTTGCTCGGGGTAAAATGATGAAAAAAATAAAGCAAATATGTTGTTAGGACTTCATTTTTTAAGCCATGATGTCTATTTGCAGATTGTCTACTCAAAGCGAAAACAATTGTCAAAATCCCTCGAAGGAGTGGAAACTTTGAACGTCTTGCAATTTACAAGCTTAGTCAAGCACACTGCAGTATTTAAGGGGGTGGCAGGTATATATCTGTCTGTCGATCTCAAAAAGCAACAGACTATTTGTTACAAGAGCTGCTCTATTTTCTCGACCTCTTTTTCTTGCGTCAGCTTCAGTTTGGACTTGTTAACATTAGTCCGTCGTCTTTTTGGTTTGTTTTTAATCTGGCAATAGACCAGATTAATTGCGCACCAACTGAGAAACAAACGCAAGCGAAATTTGTATTATAAATAGTTACAGACATATATCTTAATGGCCCGATATCTATTGTAGTCTGGTAAACGGACACATTTTAGGGCACTATTTAACACCTGAATCTATTTGGTAACAATTACTCTACAACAGACGGACAATATATAATATTCGTATTATGTTATTCGGGTAATCATATCCAATTTTCGAATAAAATAGAATAGAATAATTTTTATTTTTTTATTATTATTATTATTATTATCAGCCTCCTGACTTTTGTAATGGTAGAGTGGATCCAAATGCAGAAACCACATTAACCCTTTTCCACAACGGTCCATCAAGGGCAGCCCTCAGCAACTCTGTTACAGTCATACCTGTCCATTGTTTGACATTGTCCAACCCTTTTATGCGTTGGCGTCCTTCACCTTCAATGGTGCCTTGCATGATGGTCTTGCACAGGGTGCCGTGCCTTGTAATGATACATAGATAGATAGATAGATAGATAGATAGATAGATAGATAGATAGATAGATAGATAGATAGAAGTACTTCCACGGTAATTGCTCTGAGGAGTTGCTTTCGCTTGTCCCTAAGCCTCGTGAATTTAAGCGTCCTACGATGCTGGCATCCCGTTCCCACCCCTTCACCGTTGAAACTGTTAGATGTAGACGTCTTTTCTACTCCAATCGCACATCTCGCCGATGGAACTCCCTTCCCTATTACTGTTTCCCTGACAAATACAATCTCCAACGGTTTAAGTGTAGCGTCAATCGTCATCTCCAATTGCCTTGATCTATCCACTTCCTGACATCTTTCATTCCTATCTGCTCTCGCTCTATATCTCCCGTAACCCCCCTGCCTCGATCGACCCTCCGTCCTTCTCTTTCTCCACATCCCTTCCTTCTGTAACCCCATGCGCGATAGTGGCCACCGGCCTTGCTTGGGGTGATACGCTTAAAAAAAAAAAATAGATAGATGTCCACAGACTGAGATTGAGAGAGAGGGAGATGCGAACAGACTGAGATAGATAGATAGATAGATAGATAGATAGATAGATAGATAGATAGATATCATCATCATCATCATTATAATCCCCTTGACTTTTATAATCGTAGGGCGGATGCGAATGCAGGAGCTTCACTAACTCTCTTCCACAACGGTCTATCAAGGGCAGCCACCAGCAGTTCTTGTAGTCATGCCAATCCATTGTTTGACATTATCCAACCACTTTTTACATTGACGCCCTCTCCTACGTCCACCTTCAACGGTTCCTTGCATGATGGTCATGCACAGGCTGTCGTGTCTTGTAATTTGTCCAAACCACGCCATGTTTTCTCCCTTTCACAGTGGCGAGAAAAGATTCTTGGCGGCCCACAAAACTTTCAACCCTTTTCCGCACAAACTTATTGTTTTTTTGTTCCCAATAGAAAATGCCAAGTAATTTTCTCATGCATTTGTTCTCAAACGCCTGGATCCTTCCCTCTGTATCTGCCAACAGTGTCCATGTTTCACGTCCATATAGGAGAATGGAGACTACCAGCGATTTATACAGTCTGTACTTTTTTTGTTGAAAACTGATTTCGCTCCTCCCTATTCTTGCCAATTTGTCCATCGCCGCCATGACTGCGACAATTCGTGTACGGATTTCCGAGGTCAGGGACCATCTTTAGACAAGATTGCTCCTAAGTAATTAAAACTGGAAAACTCCCTCCAGTGAATTCCCGTTCATGGTAACGTTGACACGGGTGTTACTGTTTGTAACATATTATTGGATTTGTTGCAAAAATATAGTTGCAGCTAAATATATTTCTCATTTCTAATGATAAAAATGTCCTCTTTGTTAATTATTATATCAAATCTCTTTCAGAATTTAACTAAACATTATCTACTCCTCATATTCAACATGAAGAACTCGGAATAATTAGGGTGCAGCCATTGCCTAGAATGAAGGAACCTTTTGCACAACACTATTTTATTTCAGTGCCAAAAATCTGGTCGGTAATATTCTGCTATTAACCATATGTAACATCATGCTTCTGATTTCTTCGCCGTAACCCTGGCAGGAGTAGCATCCACATGGTATGCATTGCCAAATGGCAACCCTTGATTTGGTCATTACAGTTTTGAATTCAGAATGATCCCTCTCCTAGACTGGTTGCCAAACACGGCTATAGATTCGAGTCTCCCTGTCATAGCAGGGAGGAGAAGGATTCATACCATTACCAAAAGTATTTGTAAGTCAATGAACTCAACCGGAATTCGAACTTGGCACTCTGATTTCGAATCGCTATCCATTATACCATCGCATATGGAGATATTTATAAAGCACAATTTATTCTGACCAAAATGAATTAATTCGTTTTTAATGGCATCAACTTTTTTACAGGTTACTTAATGCAAGAAAATATATTTTTAGATTGTACGAATTTGGGAGGATGGATAATAATGGTTCAATGACACAATCTTACAAATTTACCCATAGATGGGGGAGAGACGTGGTGGATTTATTCCTTTCCCTTTGCGCGTAACTAACCGAACGGAAATTGAAACTTGGCTCTCCGATTAATATTTTTGAGCCCTTACACCACCCATCTAGTTACTGACCAGGCACGACGTTGCTTACCTTGGGTGACCATACGGGAAACGGTGTTTCAACGTGGTAGCCCCTAAGCTCAATATACTACCAGCATATCCAAGATTAGAGCACCTTGTATTCCCAAGCAGTCACCCATCTAAGTAAGGGACAATGTTTGACGTTGCTTACCTAGAGTGATCGGACGGGAAACGGTGTTTCAACGTGATATGGCCGCAAGACCAAGAAAAGTTGAAGTTAATATGCAGCTGTAAACCATGAGACTTGCTTGCTAACTTTCAATCTGTTCCAGGCGCCTTCTCGACAATATTTGTAAATGAAAGGCCGTATACCACTGGAGCTGTGAGTGGAGACCTTTCGGTTTGTTTGAAAGAATAAGTGCGTCTGGCTGAGATTATTTCAATAGCCAAGTCTAAGCTAAAACCGAAAAATCAAAGAATAAAAATAAAACGAACAAAAGGCTGTTTTCCGCCCGGTTCAAATCCAGTTGCTGCAGCGGGAGTGCTGACGACTGGCTGTTGCTTAGGTCGGTCGGGCTGGGTCGGTGGGGATTTATGCGAGAGTGGTTAGGTATCCGGGTGGGTCACTCTCATCGACGACAGATGGGTCGCTCGTTTATTAATATTCTACGTTTGAATAAATACTCTGCTTTTCAACACTTAATCGTTTGAAATCTTCTATTACCAACCGCATTTTCTCCCAATACACTCGTCCCTCAAAAGATTGTCGAATTCATGTTGTTTTAATACGGATGTTTAAGGGAAAGGTGCCCGGCTCAGTTGATAAAATGGAGACTCTACAATTCAAGCCTGAAGATTTCTCTTTAAGCTGGTCCTTCAAAATGGTCAAAATGTATGCAGTACTGAAACTTTGACAGATAATTGTTGACCTATTGCGATATCCTTATTAAAATCGAATACCTAACAACCAGTCGGGAATGAGACGATCCGGCGTAGCCAATTTGGCGTCGCTGATTCGGCGTAGGGGCGATTCAGCGTAGGGACGATTCGCCGTAGGGACGATTCGGCGTAGAGGCGATTTGGCGTAGGGACGATAAGGCGAAGGGACGATTAGGCGTCAGATTACTACTTCGTCGTTATAGTCATATTTGCGCTCTTTTTCTCTCCCTCTCTCTCTTCCTCTCTTTCCCTCCCTCTCTTTCCCTCTTTCTCCCACTCTCTCCCTCTCTCTCTCTTCCTCTCTTTCCCTCTCTCCCTCTTCCTCTTTTCCTCCCTCTCTCTCACTCTCTCTCTTTCTCTCTCATAGTCCAATTTAAGAAAAAGAGTCGTTGCAGGCATTTTTATATTTAAGAAAAATAATATTTGGAGTCATTTTTAAATTTAAGATAAAGAGTACTTGGAGGTATTTTTATATTATATTTCCTTCATATTTTCCAGTCGTCAAAGCCTTTTTATTCCAAAGTTTACGCAAATATTTTATCAAAACGTAGAAGGAACAGTGATAGACAATGGATACCTTTTTATTTTTGACGCAACGAGCAAGACAGATCCTGAATTAAAGTTTTGTCGATGTGAACAGAAAGATCGATGTCAAGTGAGATTACATATGAAGGATGAATTCCGTAAATGAATAAAATGTTTTATTTAAAATTGGGTGAGGGGGTGTTTGCCTCCGGTCAAAGACAGTGACGCCGAAGTAGTCTGATGCCTAAACGGCTGTGCCAAATAATCCAATTATTTTTCTGACGCCGAATCAGCCACACGAAATGGGCGACGCCGAAACGTTCCAAACTCCATCCAATCGGTGATCTATCTTTTGTCAATGATTATGTCGGTTTTTGCAATTTAATGTTATCATATTCTACTGTATTAGTTCATTAATTACCATCGTAAAATCTGGCAATAATTATGGAAATTAAAATAAATTTCTGTTATCAATTATGCAAATCCAGTTGGAGGAAATCCTCCATAATTGACCATGACTCAGACGTCTCGTCGTACTCACCAAGCTATAAAAAAGATATTTCGAGTCTTTGAATTTACAGTCGTTCTCCTAGATTTCTTTGCTTGATTCTGTTTAGCGGCTTGGCAACCGCGTTGGATTGTTTAATACCGAAATATATATATTATTAACATAATTTTATGGATTCGACTAAATATATTTTGAACAAAATAGTATTCTTTCAACTACAGAAAATGTATTGTTGGTCATTTTTTTTTTATTCATTCAAAATCTATTGCTGATACGTCCCTGCCTCCTATCAGCATAGTTGATGCTCACTGCGCCTTCTTGGTCTTAGGTTTTCCACTGACCTGAGATGGAACATCTACACAGAACCAAATAGCTGCATCTACCGCAAGTTGAAAAGTTGTGTTTGTGCCAGAAGGTTTTCTAGTCTGAGTCCGTCCTTCGGTCTTGTGCCACATCTAAGCTACACTTGGAAAATCACTATAACATCTCAGAAAAATCCGCTTTCATTCACTAATCATTACGCACGATGAAATCCTGGTATTTATTTCCGTGGAACTATACAGAAGACATAACTTTCACAGTGTCCCGTATGTGTTCATATTGGTCACTGAGGCTCAGATTGAGGAATCGGAGAACCGAGTTCGAATTCCATTCGGATCCACTACATTAACTTACGTACTAACAACCTTGAGAAAGGTATGAATCCTCTTCTTCTATCCCCAACTATGGGTAAATAGCAAAACTGACTAGATTCTACAACCTTGGGTGGCAAACGGTCTTGGAGAAGGAAAACTCTGGATTCACAGCCGGCCAGGAGAAGGTTGGGCTCCGTTAGGCCATCTTGCCCAAGAAACACCACTTCTACTGTGGCTACAGTACACATGGTGCCCTACGACGCTACGGGTCACGGGATAAAACTTGCACGTGAACAAATACAGTGTTGTTCGATAAAAGTGACTCACCTGATTTTTTTACTAAATGTTCTCTTCTCCGATGAAACGAAAGTTGAGCTAAATTCAAAGGATAAGCGATCTAAAATCCAAAGAAGAAGCTTTGAAAGCTCTTTGAATTTAGCAGTAAGTACTGTCAAGCATCCGTTCAGTATAATATTCTGGGGATGCTTTTCTTTTCATGGAAATGGTTTCTTAAAACCTATTGAAAAGACCCCCAGGAGCGAGCAGTACAAGAGAATTTTAGAGTCTTGTCTGCTCCCTTCTACTGAAACGGTGCAAATCGACCCCACCAAGCTCATTTTTATGCAGGATAATGCTCCCTGTCACAAACCAAAATTGATGAAGGAATACTTTGATGAGAAGCAGGTGAGTGTTGTGACATGACCGCCCCAATCTCCTGACCTCAACCCCATAGAAAACTTATGGAGCATTATAAAGTACAGGCTCTCGAGAAAGCAGTTGAGCAACAAAGAGGATTTGATTGTGAATTTCATATCCGAATGGAATTCAATGTTTGGAGATGAGATTTGCCAGAACCTAATCAAGTCAATGCCAAAAAGGGTTGAAAAGGTTATTCAAAATAAAGGAGGACCCATAGATTATTAAATATTTCGAACTATATTACCTATTATATATAAATTATACCTCTATTATTCTTTATTTAAAGCTGTTCGGTTATGTTTCTATTGATTACTAGTTGCAGGAAATAATCGAGTCACTTTTTTTGCACATAGTTTTTCCCTAAATATCATTTATATCCAAAATTATAATTATCAATAGAATACCTTAGGGTGAGTAAACTTTTTTTTTACTAGGTGGTCGGGACGGGGTCTTTATATTAGTAAGATTAAAAATTAGTTTCACACCAAAAACAATAGGCGAAAAATGTTTTAAGTAAAAAAAAATCAGGTGAATCACTTTTATCGAACAGCACTGTACTTTTTTATGCAAACTCGGAATCAACCAATAATACGTTAGCAGTTCAATGGATATACCCATTTCAAAATGGATATGGAGACCTAATATTTAACCTCTGTGCAGTAAATGGAGCAGAGTTTCTCCTTACTTTAGATGGAAGAACTTGCTAAGTTCCAGAGATTCCTACCATTTGGTAGCACCTTCCTCATTGCATTAAGAGGCAAATGGTATGTATAATATTGATGTCATCTTAACAGTGGTCCCGGGGACTTCGGAAAAAATTGTTTTAGGTCTATGTGTATGGTGCTCCCCACGACCTTGTGTCACATTCCACTTTAGTGGCGAAACTGGGTAAATAGACTTGCTAATCTCCTTTTAAGGCGTTAGCCGTGGCTATCCTTTGAGGTCGATGATTATAGTCTTGTTCTGTGTTGTCTTAATTGGGTTTATTGGACTGACGTGGCTAATAAGACCGATATTTCCTTAAAGATTCTTCAACATTGGGAACAGGTTGTTCCGGATGTTCACGACTAGGATTTAAAGTAAGCATAAAAACGTGCAGAGTGCTTGCAACGATATCTCCAATAGAACATGTCCCACGCCATCTTGTACACAACATTCACTTCCTACTACCTCCTCTTTCATTCATATCAGGCATCTCATTACTCATAAGAATTTTAACAATAACCCTCTACATTGAATGACTCTCTTGCCTTGTACTGATTGGGCTGTAGTATACAAAACAACTCTGCTGATAGTCTGAGCATATAGGATCATGCAGTCTCAGTAACATTAGAACTCTAACGTCAGGCATAAGAGAATTGGAAACGTAAGTTTCCCCCCGTCCATTTGTGGCGACCGCAATTTTCACGTGCCTCTGGTGTTTGTTTTTTTTTAAATTCACCTTTTTGCTTACTAATCTTGTTCGAAATAAACTTAAAACAGTTGCCGATTCGATTTTATAATGATTTATGGTCTAGCTTTCATTTTGTCTAGAGGTGTAAAAACTGACCGCTTTCCATGCTTACCACAGCTACACTACCTCCTTGCCTATTATATCAAGCCCATCATTCGGCTGAGACTATTTCTACACGTGGTGGTAGGCAAAAAACATCAAGTGTACTGCTCTTTTTAATATTTTGGCACTTCAGTTTATATATAGAACTGCGTAGATACCGATATATTAAACCATGTCAATCTTACGTCGTAGAGAAATGTTCACATGAACATTCGACATTCTACGCGAGTTTCTTATCTGCCAATCATGAAGACAGCTGTGAGGAAGGATGCTTCAAGTCCAAATGATCATCCATTGGCCAAAATATCGAAATTAATCAATTGAATCTTTGAATACTAAGATATCTGTGCCTCAACAAAAACATTTCATCCAAGAAAATCTATTTTCGTAAAATGGTCCTTCGCCAAATTACAGATGCAATGCTGAAAGAGAACGTAAACAAAACAATGGAATGTAAAAGAAATAAAGAGAGAGAGATAAAGAAAGAGAGAAAGAAAACAAAAAAGAAAGAAAGAAAGAAAGTGAAAGAAAAAGGGAAAAACAGAAAGAAAGAAAGAAAAGTTAAAACAGAAAGAGTGAAAGAAAGCGTGAAAAAAGAAAGAAAGAAAGAAAGTAAGTAAGTAAGTAAGAAAGAAAGAAAGAGTGAAAAACAGAAAATGTGAAAGGAAGAAATAGTGAAAGGAAGAAAGAGTGAAAGAATGAAAGCCCGCAATGGTAAAGAAAGAATGAAACTTCAATTGGGAAGAAAGAAAGACTTTAATAAGAAAACAAAAAGTGTTGATTGAAAAAAAGAAGAAAAATTCATATGAAAGAAAATAATAAAAAATAAGAAACTTAAGAAAGAAAAGACTTCAGAAAGAAAGAAAAAAAAACCTTCAGTGAAGAAGAAAGAAGAATTTTTAAAGAGAAAGAAAAAAAATGCAAAGAAAAAGAGAGTTCAATGAAAAAGAAAGAGACCTTCAATAAGATAAGAAGAATAGAAAGAAAAGGCCTGAATGTAAAAGAAAGTAAAACTATGTCAAAGAGAAACAAATGTCAAGAAAATTAGAAGAAAAAAAAAGATTTCAAGTAAAAAGAAAAAAATGAAAAAAAGAGTAAAGAAAAAACTTACAATCCAAAGAGAAAACATTGCTTGCAAAGTAATTCTGTATTCCATTTGGAGAGCGCGTTCTGGTGGGCCTAGCATGAAATACCTGTACATAACGATGTTAGTTCATCAACCTTAATCTCACTTCAACCCTCTCCTTTCTACGCCCTTTCTTTTACTTTTGTTTTGCAACATAATTCTCTCAATACAAAATTCTTCCGAACCTTTTTGTCTCCATTGCATTCCACGTTCTTTTGCGTCCATTTTTATAACTTTCCCGAGTGCGCATGCGTGCATGAACAAATGCTTTGTAACAGTGAGTGTGTCGACACAAACGTTCGTGTTGACTTTTTTTTTTTTTTTTTTTTTTAACTTCAGCTACGCTTATTAATAGCAGTTTCGAATGACACACCAGAACGATGTTCAGGTCGAAGAAGCAATTTGGCTTTCTTCCAGGACGAGCGTAAGAGATGTTATCTTGGCTGGCTTGAGTTTGTTTTTATTTTGCCGTCATTCCGAAACATTTCCAAGGTGCTTGCCCTAGCTTGATTTTAATAAGATCTCCACGCTAGACAGTTACAAGTGTAGTGAGTTCGATCCTCAATATTGTCTCTAATGCTTCCCTCTGAAAATAATTTCGCCGAAAAACCCGAGAGCAGAGAATTCATACCAACTTTAGACAATTACAGTTGAATCTCGGTTCACGAATTTAATTCGTTGCTGAAGGCCGTTCATGATCCGAAATGTTCGTAAACCGAAACTATATTCCCCATAGGAACAATGTAAAATCGATTAATCCGGTCCTGGAAACAAATGATTGATTATTCAAAATTTTATTATCTGACTTTGCGCACAAGCTCATATACAAAAAAAAAAGATGAATACAATATGAAAAATATATGTAAAATGTAGACGAAAACTTAATTTTACCGTAGCTTTACGGAAGGAGTTAATGGCGTAAGTGAAAGCTGGTGAGGAAGGGGAATGGGAAAGATGTTATTGTTTGGAAAGGGAGTTTCTTTCTTTAAGAAAACATCAGGTCTTTCTGGGTTTTCTTATCTGTCTCTTTTCTGCCATTTAGCACCGCTCGTCTCTGCTTCTGTCTCGCTCAATATTATTCCAATAAGATTTGTATGGAGGGATAGCTACACTGCAACTGAGACTCTCCCGCTGATACTCCAGGTTTGTCATTCACGTTGTCGCCAGCTTGCATGTTCGTCGTTCGAGACACAGTTCATCAACGGAGAGGTTTTGTCGGAAAATCTGTTCTTATACCGATTTTTTTTTTTTTTGTGATGAGAGGCGTTCGTAACCCGAGATTTCACTTTCTTTTGGAGCCACGCTATAAAAAGACCAACAATGAGTTCAATCATCATTGGGTAACCATCATTTATTTTCTTTCTTCATTACCTTCTTATTGTTCTTTTTCAACCCCCTTTCTTTCTTACTTTCTTTCTTCCCTTTTTCTCCTCCATTTCTTTCATTCTTCCTTTTTTCCTTCTTTCCTTCTTTCTTCCCTTTTTCTCCTCCATTTCTTTCTTTCTTCTTTTTTCCTTCTTTCCTTCTTTCTTTCTTCCCTTTTTCTCCTCCATTTCTTTCTTTCTTTCTTTCATTCTTATTCTCCTTCCTGCCTTCCTTTTTTCCATATTCTTTGTTTCGTTCTTCATTATTCATTTTTCTTCGTTCTTCTTTTTTCTTCTTTCTCTTGTTTTCATTTTTTATTCTCACGTCTGTCTTTCCTTCTCTTTTCTTATATACTTTCTTTTGCTTTCCAGCCTTGTTTCTTCTTCTTTTCATTTATTCTTATCGCGCCGTCCTGGATATGACGATAAGCTACAAAGCAACAAATCCTCTGATCAGGAGGTTTTGAGGAGCGTGGAACCATCTCTTAATTGATGGTATCCCCAGGTCCACTTTGACCCGAGGTTGTAGCACCTCTCAGGGCCCCAACTGTCGGCAGATAGTTAACTCCAAACTGGGGGCAAATCACTATGGAAGTGTAAAAAGAGGTTTTAATAATAGCAATGTATTTTTGTAAAAAAATGTTACAAGAAATTACATTTTTGAGGAAAATAATTATTAGCAGCAATAAAAATCTTGTCGGCATTAAATAACCAATTCAGGTTGATAGGCCTTAAAAAAAACCAAACCAATATATTCTGAGATAGATAAAAAGTATTAGCAGCAATAAAAATCTCGTCGGCATTAAATAACCAATTCATGTTGATAGGCCGTAAAACAAACCAAACCAATATATTCTGAGATAGATAAAAAGTATTAGCAGCAATAAAAATCTCGTCGGCATTAAATAACCAATTCATGTTGATAGGCCGTAAAACAAACCAAACCAATATATTCTGAGATAGATAAAAAGTATTAGCAGCAATAAAAATCTCGTCGGCATTAAATAACCAATTCATGTTGATAGGCCGTAAAACAAACCAAACCAATATATTCTGAGATAGATAAAAAGTATTAGCAGCAATAAAAATCTCGTCGGCATTAAATAACCAATTCATGTTGATAGGCCGTAAAACAAACCAAACCAATATATTCTGAGATAGATAAAAAGTATTAGCAGCAATAAAAATCTCGTCGGCATTAAATAACCAATTCATGTTGATAGGCCGTAAAACAAACCAAACCAATATATTCTGAGATAGATAAAAAGTATTAGCAGCAATAAAAATCTTGTCGGCATTAAATAACGAATTCATGTTGATAGGCCGTAAAACAAACCAAACCAATATATTCTGAGATAGATAAAAAGTATTAGCAGCAATAAAAATCTCGTCGGCATTAAATAACCAATTCATGTTGATAGGCCGTAAAACAAACCAAACCAATATATTCTGAGATAGATAAAAAGTATTAGCAGCAATAAAAATCTTGTCGGCATTAAATAACCAATTCATGTTGATAGGCCGTAAAACAAACCAAAGCAATATATTCTGAGATAGATAAAAAGTATTAGCAGCAATAAAAATCACGTCGGCATTAAATAACCAGTTCAGGTTGATATGCCGTAAAACAAACCAAACCAATCTTATCGCGTTTTTTACTTTCTCATTCTTATTGTTTTTCCTTTTTCCATATTCCTTTTTTCGACATTCGTCCTTAATTATTCCTTCTTTCCTTTCTTTACTTTGTCTCTCACTTTTTATTTTTCTTATTCTGTCTTTTCACCTTTTTTCGATATTATTTCTTTCATTTTCATAATTTTTTTCTTCTTTCTCCTTTCCTTTATTCTTTCCTTCCTTAAGTTAATTTTTTCATTACTTCTTTTTATTTTTCTAAGTGCTTGATCTGATTTCATTTTCTTTAATTTATTCTAAATTATCATTAAATTTTGAGGTGTGAGTCGTTTAGCGATCTCAAGGTTAAAAATTAGAAACGAAGTGTGAAGTTCAAATTCAGGCCAAGTCAGTTTTCAATGGAAAACGTATGAATCTATTACTCCCTGAAGTTATGGATAAAGTGGAACGCATTTGATTTCTCTCAAGCATTGTAAAGATAATCCATTGTAAAGATAATCCATTGTAAAGATAATCCATTGTGAAGATAAACTATCTTGCGCGTCCAGGAATCGTATCTACCACTCACCATCCTGGTAAAAAAAAAACAGTGAAAATAGTGATGTGACCGTTTATAGAAATGGAGACAAAAACATTTCGTGCCCTCTCAGCTGGGGCTTCAGAATACGCCGACTACACCTCTGCAGCAGGGTAAGAACCCTCCTCACACCACCACCAAAATGAGGCGTCCTGGGTAAAACGATAAACTACATCCAACAGCAAGGCGTCTTATCAGGAGGTTTTGAGGAGCGTGAAACCATCTCTTAATTGCTGGTGTTTCCATGTCCACCCTAACCTGGAGTGGTAGCACCTGTTAGGGTCCCAACTATGAGCAAATAGTTAACCACCAAACTGGGGTCAAAACATTATGAAAGTGTAAAAATAGATTTAATACCAGCAATACATTTTTGGAAAAAAATTATTACCAGCAATTAATTTTTGAATAAAAAATTATTACCAGCAATCAATTTTTTAAAACAAATATTACCAGCAATACATTTTTGGAAAAAATATTACCAGCAATACATTTTTGGAAAAAATATTACCAGCAATACATTTTTGAATGAAAACATTACCAGCAATAAAAGTCTTGTCGGTATTAAATAACCCATTGAGGTTGATATGCCGTAAAACAAGACAAACCAAATCAAACCAACCCATAGCATTGCCACAGATGTCCCGCTATACTGGAAGCGGCTTTATTTTGCCTTGAAAAACACACATAGGCAGAGATAGGTAGACAGATAGTAACAGTATAAACCATAGCTATGAAAACCCACCATTTGAAAACATTTTCCAGATGAATTCGATTTCTGATTTCAAACTCTGTGGGTAAATACGCAACAACCCCTTGAGCCCTGTGGAATATTTCTTCGAATCGCTTCCCCGCTAACTTGATCGTTGCCTTTCGACTGCCGTGCTATTCAACGTGAAAAAATATGCATATCATTTTGGCAATTCCTTATCTCAGAAATTCTTATCTTCATAAAATATGGAGGTATACGAATGTGGGAAAACGAAAATGGCAAAACTTGTTGAAATTCTAGCAAAGGTGCTAATGTTTGCTTTAAGGAAGATATGAACACACTTGACAAATATCGTCACAAAAATATCTCGTCACTTGCATGCCACAATAAACGAAAGAAAAAAAGAACGAGTGAATGGACATTTGGGTAAAGTCCATTCTCATAATTCGATTTGCATGGCTGGTTTAGCCATTTTTTACCTTGTCACTATATATATATATCACCAGGTACAGCATCCATCTTTCAAGGTCGTTAAAGAACCTATGACATTTCTAATTCGGGCTGAATGTCATGAAGATTCAGAACAGAATTGATTGAACTCATATAAACTTTTTGTAGATTATTTAAAGCCAGAAAATATTATGGGATTATAACAGTTTTGGAAGAATAATGATTATTACTAATTAACCCATAGCTAGGGGTATAAGAGGTGGATCCATACATTTCCAAAGACGATTTGGTGTGTGACTATAATTCCTAATTTCTTCGATTTCCAATTCCGAGCCGTTATCAATTAAACCACCCGCAGATCCAGATTACAGCACCTGGTATTCCGAAGCGGTCACCTATCTTGGCACTGATCAGCCTTAGCTGATGTTGCTTAACTTCGGTAAGTGTTCAAGAACGTGAATTCGACGTGATACTGCTATAAATTTCCGAAACATAAATCTCCGAAATAAATGGTATATAACAAACAATTTTGGCAAGTTTCTCACAAGTAATTTTTACGAATTCATGGATTTTATATGCTAAATATTTTAGTAGAATTTCTCAATGTCTAGGCCAGTTGATATTAATTTCCCAGTTTAAAACAATATATATATATATATATATATATATGTAAAAATTAGACACTGAAGTCAACACCCAGAGGTGACAGTCTGTTTCATGCTAAACGCAATTGCGTTTACAGTGAAACAGACTGTTGCCTCTCCTTGTTGAATTAAGTGTCCACTTTTGCATTTACATACGCTTTATCCCTGATAAATATGATTATATATATAAATTTAAATGTCCCTTGGCAGATTGTATCCCAACAGAAAAAACAATATCTTTTAGTTTTCATTTGAACAATGCATCAAATATATCACAATATTAACAACAGCATACCCGTTCACATTCACAATTTAGGAAAATTCTTGTTGAAAATACATCTATACTTTTTGATGAAATTTTTAGACATAAACTGAAATTCTTTAAGCTTTCAATATTAAAAAGTGAAACCAACTCTTAATAAAATTAATTATGAATACTGTACAAATGTTTTAAAATATTTGCAATAGATAATTTAAAATATCTACGTTTTAACTAATAGTTTAAAATTAAAGTTACTTTTTTAAACATCTGGACATATCATAACTTAGTTATCTCCCCTGACGTTCACATCGTGAAATTTAAATCGTACAGTACATAACCTTAGCTTTTCACTTCACAGGTAAAAAAAATAACTTTCAGATGAACGCGACAATTTTTGTCTTGGACAAATGATGAACAGAACAGTTTTTGTCGTAGAAAAACAACACCAGATTGTGCTAATGTCGAAAGTACTCGGAATAAATGAATATGTATCAATATGGTAACTTTCTCTCTCACTTCAGTATTGATACTAAGAAGCTTGTCTGTGAATATGAAAGGATCCTATTGAAAATAAGTAGACAAAACATATATGTTTCCTATTATTCACAATCGTCGAGCAATCTTTTAATTTGAGTAGAATTTTTTAATCAAAATTGTAGTCAATCGCGTTACGGTGAGCAACTAATGTTTGTAATGTATTTCGTTTTCATGCAATCATTTATTTATTCCTTAAGGTTTCTCCAATGTATACGTTGTGGCAATTAATACAGGTAATAGAGTAAATTCCTCATTCAAGTTTTAACGCATTATTTGTTTTGCATTAAGTTTTTTTTATTGTTTTCGACATAGTTGTGAGAAATCTTATATTTTGATTTGTTGGGTTTGTCAGGAAGGACTGTTTTCCATTTTGAAATATTTCATGGTCATTTTGTTTCTCATTAAACATGGAATAGGGTATTGGAGGGGTTTAAAAGTATTTTCGATGTATTTCTCTTCATATGAATGCAGAAGATTGCGAATTCTTTGTGTTCTTAAAGAATACCATGATCATTCCAGATTTTATTTTGTTGTTATGATGAGAATAGAAATTTATAAGATCATTTTTAGTAGTTGATTTTCAGGGGACGCTACGTTTCAAGCTGCTGTCAAACCTGTATTGCATGACATCTTGGAAAGATAATATATTGTTTGCATTTCATGCGTAAATTCTATTGTATGTTCGACTTTATTTAGTTTATCTACAAGACGAGGTAAATCAGTACCACAGGGATATATTAATAAAAAAAACTAATAAAAAGCAGTACCACTTAGATACATTAATAAAAAATATATTAATAAAGACTTATATACCGTTATCCCATACATATATATATATATATATATATATATATATAAAGGTGAACATTGAAGTCAAAATTCAGAGGCAACAGGCTATTTCATGCGAGACGCAATCGTCAGGCCGCCTCTGAGTGTTGACTTCAATGTTCACCTTTATATTAATATTTACATACGCTCTATCTCTGATATTGAGCAATTTATCCCATAAATATAGCACACCTTAAAATTATATTTCTGTCTGCCTGTCTCTCTCTCTCTCTCTCTCTCTCTCTCTCTCTCTCTATCTATATATATATATATATATATATATATGTATATATGTTTGTATGCATGTATGTATATATGTATGTATACCGAGTGTAACAGAAAAATTGTCCAAATCGTGTAACAGCATAAGTATCCATCAAACAAAATGTTTAATATCTTTAAAAAAACACTGAACTCATTGAGTTTATTTTCTGTAGGTTTTCAGGTAAGACGTTTAGCCATCTTGACACCATTTTTCGTCAGAATCGCAGAAAACCCCTTTGAGTTATTCAGCTAGAAAGAGAAAAGATTAAAATCGTTTTGTGTCAGCCTCTCAATATCTTCCCGAGCAATAGTGAGAGGAAAAATGATCACTCAGGCCTTCAGTAATGGTACCAGCATTCATACTCTTGCTTCCATTTTCAATGTCTTTCAAGAACCATCAAGACATCATTTTTCGTATAATCACTGAAAAATCCTTTGAGTTATTCAACTGGAAAGAGAACAGGATAAAATTGTTTGCCAAACGCACTGTCTTCTCAACTGAGCTATGGTGAGAGGAAAATATTATTCAGGCCTTCAGTAATGATACCAACATTCATACTCTGGCTTCCATTTTCAATGTCCGTTCAAGAACCATCAAGACATCATTTTTCGTATAATCACTGAAAAATCCTTTGAGTTATTCAACTGGAAAGAGAACAGGATAAAATTGTTTGCCAAACGCACTGTCTTCTCAACTGAGCTATGGTGAGAGGAAAATATTATTCAGGCCTTCAGTAATGATACCAACATTCATACTCTGGCTTCCATTTTCAATGTCCTTTCAAGAACCATCAAGACATCATTTTTCGTATAATCACTGAAAAATCCTTTGAGTTATTCAACTGGAAAGAGAACAGGATAAAATTGTTTGCCAAACGCACTGTCTTCTCATCTGAGCTATGGTGAGAGGAAAATATTATTCAGGCCTTCAGTAATGATACCAACATTCATACTCTGGCTTCCATTTTCAATGTCCTTTCAAGAACCATCAAGACATCATTTTTCGTATAATCACTGAAAAATCCTTTGAGTTATTCAACTGGAAAGAGAACAGGATAAAATTGTTTGCCAAACGCACTGTCTTTTCAACTGAGCAATGGTGAGAGGAAAATATTATTCAGGCCTTCAGTAATGATACCAACATTCATACTCTGGCTTCCATTTTCAATGTCCTTTCAAGAACCATCAAGACATCATTTTTCGTATAATCACTGAAAAATCCTTTGAGTTATTCAACTGGAAAGAGAACAGGATAAAATTGTTTGCCAAACGCACTGTCTTCTCAACTGAGCAATGGTGAGAGGAAAATATTATTCAGGCCTTCAGTAATGATACCAACATTCATACTCTGGCTTCCATTTTCAATGTCCTTTCAAGAACCATCAAGACATCATTTTTCGTATAATCACTGAAAAATCCTTTGAGTTATTCAACTGGAAAGAGAACAGGATAAAATTGTTTGCCAAACGCACTGTCTTCTCAACTGAGCTATGGTGAGAGGAAAATATTATTCAGGCCTTCAGTAATGATACCAACATTCATACTCTGGCTTCCATTTTCAATGTCCTTTCAAGAACCATCAAGACATCATTTTTCGTATAATCACTGAAAAATCCTTTGAGTTATTCAACTGGAAAGAGAACAGGATAAAATTGTTTGCCAAACGCACTGTCTTTTCAACTGAGCAATGGTGAGAGAAAAATATTATTCAGGCCTTCAGTAATGATACCAACATTCATACTCTGGCTTCCATTTTCAATGTCCTTTCAAGAACCATCAAGACATCATTTTTCGTATAATCACTGAAAAATCCTTTGAGTTATTCAACTGGAAAGAGAACAGGATAAAATTGTTTGCCAAACGCACTGTCTTCTCAACTGAGCAATGGTGAGAGGAAAATATTATTCAGGCCTTCAGTAATGATACCAACATTCATACTCTGGCTTCCATTTTCAATGTCCTTTCAAGAACCATCAAGACATCATTTTTCGTATAATCACTGAAAAATCCTTTGAGTTATTCAACTGGAAAGAGAACAGGATAAAATTGTTTGCCAAACGCACTGTCTTCTCAACTGAGCAATGGTGAGAGGAAAATATTATTCAGGCCTTCAGTAATGATACCAACATTCATACTCTGGCTTCCATTTTCAATGTCCTTTCAAGAACCATCAAGACATCATTTTTCGTATAATCACTGAAAAATCCTTTGAGTTATTCAACTGGAAAGAGAACAGGATAAAATTGTTTGCCAAACGCACTGTCTTCTCAACTGAGCAATGGTGAGAGGAAAATATTATTCAGGCCTTCAGTAATGATACCAACATTCATACTCTGGCTTCCATTTTCAATGTCCTTTCAAGAACCATCAAGACATCATTTTTCGTATAATCACTGAAAAATCCTTTGAGTTATTCAACTGGAAAGAGAACAGGATAAAATTGTTTGCCAAACGCACTGTCTTCTCAACTGAGCTATGGTGAGAGGAAAATATTATTCAGGCCTTCAGTAATGATACCAACATTCATACTCTGGCTTCCATTTTCAATGTCCTTTCAAGAACCATCAAGACATCATTTTTCGTATAATCACTGAAAAATCCTTTGAGTTATTCAACTGGAAAGAGAACAGGATAAAATTGTTTGCCAAACGCACTGTCTTCTCAACTGAGCAATGGTGAGAGGAAAATATTATTCAGGCCTTCAGTAATGATACCAACATTCATACTCTGGCTTCCATTTTCAATGTCCTTTCAAGAACCATCAAGACATCATTTTTCGTATAATCACTGAAAAATTCTTTGAGTTATTCAACTGGAAAGAGAACAGGATAAAATTGTTTGCCAAACGCACTGTCTTTTCAACTGAGCTATGGTGAGAGGAAAATATTATTCAGGCCTTCAGTAATGATACCAACATTCATACTCTGGCTTCCATTTTCAATGTCCTTTCAAGAACCATCAAGACATCATTTTTCGCATAATCACTGAAAAATCCTTTGAGTTATTCAACTGGAAAGAGAACAGGATAAATTTTTTGCCAAACGCACTGTCTTCTCAACTGAGCTATGGTGAGAGGAAAATATTATTCAGGCCTTCAGTAATGATACCAACATTCATACTCTGGCTTCCATTTTCAATGTCCTTTCAAGAACCATCAAGACATCATTTTTCGTATAATCACTGAAAAATCCTTTGAGTTATTCAACTGGAAAGAGAACAGGATAAAATTGTTTGCCAAACGCACTGTCTTTTCAACTGAGCTATGGTGAGAGGAAAATATTATTCAGGCCTTCAGTAATGATACCAACATTCATACTCTGGCTTCCATTTTCAATGTCCTTTCAAGAACCATCAAGACATCATTTTTCGTATAATCACTGAAAAATCCTTTGAGTTATTCAACTGGAAAGAGAACAGGATAAATTTTTTGCCAAACGCACTGTCTTCTCAACTGAGCTATGGTGAGAGGAAAATATTATTCAGGCCTTCAGTAATGATACCAACATTCATACTCTGGCTTCCATTTTCAATGTCCTTTCAAGAACCATCAAGACATCATTTTTCGTATAATCACTGAAAAATCCTTTGAGTTATTCAACTGGAAAGAGAACAGGATAAAATTGTTTGCCAAACGCACTGTCTTTTCAACTGAGCTATGGTGAGAGGAAAATATTATTCAGGCCTTCAGTAATGATACCAACATTCATACTCTGGCTTCCATTTTCAATGTCCTTTCAAGAACCATCAAGACATCATTTTTCGTATAATCACTGAAAAATCCTTTGAGTTATTCAACTGGAAAGAGAACAGGATAAAATTGTTTGCCAAACGCACTGTCTTCTCAACTGAGCAATGGTGAGAGGAAAATATTATTCAGGCCTTCAGTAATGATACCAACATTCATACTCTGGCTTCCATTTTCAATGTCCTTTCAAGAACCATCAAGACATCATTTTTCGTATAATCACTGAAAAATCCTTTGAGTTATTCAACTGGAAAGAGAACAGGATAAAATTGTTTGCCAAACGCACTGTCTTCTCAACTGAGCAATGGTGAGAGGAAAATATTATTCAGGCCTTCAGTAATGATACCAACATTCATACTCTGGCTTCCATTTTCAATGTCCTTTCAAGAACCATCAAGACATCATTTTTCGTATAATCACTGAAAAATCCTTTGAGTTATTCAACTGGAAAGAGAACAGGATAAAATTGTTTGCCAAACGCACTGTCTTCTCAACTGAGCAATGGTGAGAGGAAAATATTATTCAGGCCTTCAGTAATGATACCAACATTCATACTCTGGCTTCCATTTTCAATGTCCTTTCAAGAACCATCAAGACATCATTTTTCGTATAATCACTGAAAAATCCTTTGAGTTATTCAACTGGAAAGAGAACAGGATAAAATTGTTTGCCAAACGCACTGTCTTCTCAACTGAGCAATGGTGAGAGGAAAATATTATTCAGGCCTTCAGTAATGATACCAACATTCATACTCTGGCTTCCATTTTCAATGTCCTTTCAAGAACCATCAAGACATCATTTTTCGTATAATCACTGAAAAATCCTTTGAGTTATTCAACTGGAAAGAGAACAGGATAAAATTGTTTGCCAAACGCACTGTCTTCTCAACTGAGCTATGGTGAGAGGAAAATATTATTCAGGCCTTCAGTAATGATACCAACATTCATACTCTGGCTTCCATTTTCAATGTCTTTTCAAGAACCATCAAGACATCATTTTTCGTATAATCACTGAAAAATCCTTTGAGTTATTCAACTGGAAAGAGAACAGGATAAAATTGTTTGCCAAACACCACTGTCTTCCCAACTGAGCAATGGTGAGAGGAAAATATTATTCAGGCCTTCAGTAATGATACCAACATTCATACTCTGGTTTCCATTTTCAATGTCCTTTCAAGAACCATCAAGACATCATTTTTCGTATAATCACTGAAAAATCATTTGAGTTATTCAACTGGAAAGAGAACAGGATAAAATTGTTTGCCAAACGCACTGTCTTCCCAACTGAGCTATGGTGAGAGGAAAATATTATTCAGGCCTTCAGTAATGATACCAACATTCATACTCTGGCTTCCATTTTCAATGTCCTTTCAAGAACCATCAAGACATCATTTTTCGTATAATCACTGAAAAATCCTTTGAGTTATTCAACTGGAAAGAGAACAGGATAAAATTGTTTGCCAAACGCACTGTCTTCTCAACTGAGCAATGGTGAGAGGAAAATATTATTCAGGCCTTCAGTAATGATACCAACATTCATACTCTGGCTTCCATTTTCAATGTCCTTTCAAGAACCATCAAGACATCATTTTTCGTATAATCACTGAAAAATCCTTTGAGTTATTCAACTGGAAAGAGAACAGGATAAAATTGTTTGCCAAACGCACTGTCTTCTCAACTGAGCAATGGTGAGAGGAAAATATTATTCAGGCCTTCAGTAATGATACCAACATTCATACTCTGGCTTCCATTTTCAATGTCCTTTCAAGAACCATCAAGACATCATTTTTCGTATAATCACTGAAAAATCCTTTGAGTTATTCAACTGGAAAGAGAACAGGATAAAATTGTTTGCCAAACGCACTGTCTTCTCAACTGAGCAATGGTGAGAGGAAAATATTATTCAGGCCTTCAGTAATGATACCAACATTCATACTCTGGCTTCCATTTTCAATGTCCTTTCAAGAACCATCAAGACATCATTTTTCGTATAATCACTGAAAAATCCTTTGAGTTATTCAACTGGAAAGAGAACAGGATAAAATTGTTTGCCAAACGCACTGTCTTCTCAACTGAGCTATGGTGAGAGGAAAATATTATTCAGGCCTTCAGTAATGATACCAACATTCATACTCTGGCTTCCATTTTCAATGTCTTTTCAAGAACCATCAAGACATCATTTTTCGTATAATCACTGAAAAATCCTTTGAGTTATTCAACTGGAAAGAGAACAGGATAAAATTGTTTGCCAAACGCACTGTCTTCTCAACTGAGCAATGGTGAGAGGAAAATATTATTCAGGCCTTCAGTAATGATACCAACATTCATACTCTGGCTTCCATTTTCAATGTCCTTTCAAGAACCATCAAGACATCATTTTTCGTATAATCACTGAAAAATCCTTTGAGTTATTCAACTGGAAAGAGAACAGGATAAAATTGTTTGCCAAACGCACTGTCTTCTCAACTGAGCAATGGTGAGAGGAAAATATTATTCAGGCCTTCAGTAATGATACCAACATTCATACTCTGGCTTCCATTTTCAATGTCCTTTCAAGAACCATCAAGACATCATTTTTCGTATAATCACTGAAAAATCCTTTGAGTTATTCAACTGGAAAGAGAACAGGATAAAATTGTTTGCCAAACGCACTGTCTTCTCAACTGAGCTATGGTGAGAGGAAAATATTATTCAGGCCTTCAGTAATGATACCAACATTCATACTCTGGCTTCCATTTTCAATGTCCTTTCAAGAACCATCAAGACATCATTTTTCGTATAATCACTGAAAAATCCTTTGAGTTATTCAACTGGAAAGAGAACAGGATAAAATTGTTTGCCAAACGCACTGTCTTCTCAACTGAGCAATGGTGAGAGGAAAATATTATTCAGGCCTTCAGTAATGATACCAACATTCATACTCTGGCTTCCATTTTCAATGTCCTTTCAAGAACCATCAAGACATCATTTTTCGTATAATCACTGAAAAATCCTTTGAGTTATTCAACTGGAAAGAGAACAGGATAAAATTGTTTGCCAAACGCACTGTCTTCTTAACTGAGCAATGGTGAGAGGAAAATATTATTCAGGCCTTCAGTAATGATACCAACATTCATACTCTGGCTTCCATTTTCAATGTCCTTTCAAGAACCATCAAGACATCATTTTTCGTATAATCACTGAAAAATCCTTTGAGTTATTCAACTGGAAAGAGAACAGGATAAAATTGTTTGCCAAACGCACTGTCTTCCCAACTGAGCAATGGTGAGAGGAAAATATTATTCAGGCCTTCAGTAATGATACCAACATTCATACTCTGGCTTCCATTTTCAATGTCCTTTCAAGAACCATCAAGACATCATTTTTCGTATAATCACTGAAAAATCCTTTGAGTTATTCAACTGGAAAGAGAACAGGATAAAATTGTTTGCCAAACGCACTGTCTTCTCAACTGAGCAATGGTGAGAGGAAAATATTATTCAGGCCTTCAGTAATGATACCAACATTCATACTCTGGCTTCCATTTTCAATGTCCTTTCAAGAACCATCAAGACATCATTTTTCGTATAATCACTGAAAAATCCTTTGAGTTATTCAACTGGAAAGAGAACAGGATAAAATTGTTTGCCAAACGCACTGTCTTCTCAACTGAGCAATGGTGAGAGGAAAATATTATTCAGGCCTTCAGTAATGATACCAACATTCATACTCTGGCTTCCATTTTCAATGTCCTTTCAAGAACCATCAAGACATCATTTTTCGTATAATCACTGAAAAATCCTTTGAGTTATTCAACTGGAAAGAGAACAGGATAAAATTGTTTGCCAAACGCACTGTCTTCTCAACTGAGCAATGGTGAGAGGAAAATATTATTCAGGCCTTCAGTAATGATACCAACATTCATACTCTGGCTTCCATTTTCAATGTCCTTTCAAGAACCATCAAGACATCATTTTTCGTATAATCACTGAAAAATCCTTTGAGTTATTCAACTGGAAAGAGAACAGGATAAAATTGTTTGCCAAACGCACTGTCTTCTCAACTGAGCAATGGTGAGAGGAAAATATTATTCAGGCCTTCAGTAATGATACCAACATTCATACTCTGGCTTCCATTTTCAATGTCCTTTCAAGAACCATCAAGACATCATTTTTCGTATAATCACTGAAAAATCCTTTGAGTTATTCAACTGGAAAGAGAACAGGATAAAATTGTTTGCCAAACGCACTGTCTTCTCAACTGAGCTATGGTGAGAGGAAAATATTATTCAGGCCTTCAGTAATGATACCAACATTCATACTCTGGCTTCCATTTTCAATGTCCTTTCAAGAACCATCAAGACATCATTTTTCGTATAATCACTGAAAAATCCTTTGAGTTATTCAACTGGAAAGAGAACAGGATAAGATTGTTTGCCAAACGCACTGTCTTCTCAACTGAGCAATGGTGAGAGGAAAATATTATTCAGGCCTTCAGTAATGATACCAACATTCATACTCTGGCTTCCATTTTCAATGTCCTTTCAAGAACCATCAAGACATCATTTTTCGTATAATCACTGAAAAATCCTTTGAGTTATTCAACTGGAAAGAGAACAGGATAAAATTGTTTGCCAAACGCACTGTCTTCTCAACTGAGCAATGGTGAGAGGAAAATATTATTCAGGCCTTCAGTAATGATACCAACATTCATACTCTGGCTTCCATTTTCAATGTCCTTTCAAGAACCATCAAGACATCATTTTTCGTATAATCACTGAAAAATCCTTTGAGTTATTCAACTGGAAAGAGAACAGGATAAAATTGTTTGCCAAACGCACTGTCTTCTCAACTGAGCAATGGTGAGAGGAAAATATTATTCAGGCCTTCAGTAATGATACCAACATTCATACTCTGGCTTCCATTTTCAATGTCCTTTCAAGAACCATCAAGACATCATTTTTCGTATAATCACTGAAAAATCCTTTGAGTTATTCAACTGGAAAGAGAACAGGATAAAATTGTTTGCCAAACGCACTGTCTTCTCAACTGAGCTATGGTGAGAGGAAAATATTATTCAGGCCTTCAGTAATGATACCAACATTCATACTCTGGCTTCCATTTTCAATGTCCTTTCAAGAACCATCAAGACATCATTTTTCGTATAATCACTGAAAAATCCTTTGAGTTATTCAACTGGAAAGAGAACAGGATAAAATTGTTTGCCAAACGCACTGTCTTCTCAACTGAGCAATGGTGAGAGGAAAATATTATTCAGGCCTTCAGTAATGATACCAACATTCATACTCTGGCTTCCATTTTCAATGTCCTTTCAAGAACCATCAAGACATCATTTTTCGTATAATCACTGAAAAATCCTTTGAGTTATTCAACTGGAAAGAGAACAGGATAAAATTGTTTGCCAAACGCACTGTCTTCTCAACTGAGCTATGGTGAGAGGAAAATATTATTCAGGCCTTCAGTAATGATACCAACATTCATACTCTGGCTTCCATTTTCAATGTCCTTTCAAGAACCATCAAGATATCATTTTTCGTATAATCACTGAAAAATCCTTTGAGTTATTCAACTGGAAAGAGAACAGGATAAAATTGTTTGCCAAACGCACTGTCTTCTCAACTGAGCAATGGTGAGAGGAAAATATTATTCAGGCCTTCAGTAATGATACCAACATTCATACTCTGGCTTCCATTTTCAATGTCCTTTCAAGAACCATCAAGACATCATTTTTCGTATAATCACTGAAAAATCCTTTGAGTTATTCAACTGGAAAGAGAACAGGATAAAATTGTTTGCCAAACGCACTGTCTTCTCAACTGAGCAATGGTGAGAGGAAAATATTATTCAGGCCTTCAGTAATGATACCAACATTCATACTCTGGCTTCCATTTTCAATGTCCTTTCAAGAACCATCAAGACATCATTTTTCGTATAATCACTGAAAAATCCTTTGAGTTATTCAACTGGAAAGAGAACAGGATAAAATTGTTTGCCAAACGCACTGTCTTCTCAACTGAGCAATGGTGAGAGGAAAATATTATTCAGGCCTTCAGTAATGATACCAACATTCATACTCTGGCTTCCATTTTCAATGTCCTTTCAAGAACCATCAAGACATCATTTTTCGTATAATCACTGAAAAATCCTTTGAGTTATTCAACTGGAAAGAGAACAGGATAAAATTGTTTGCCAAACGCACTGTCTTCTCAACTGAGCAATGGTGAGAGGAAAATATTATTCAGGCCTTCAGTAATGATACCAACATTCATACTCTGGCTTCCATTTTCAATGTCCTTTCAAGAACCATCAAGACATCATTTTTCGTATAATCACTGAAAAATCCTTTGAGTTATTCAACTGGAAAGAGAACAGGATAAAATTGTTTGCCAAACGCACTGTCTTCTCAACTGAGCAATGGTGAGAGGAAAATATTATTCAGGCCTTCAGTAATGATACCAACATTCATACTCTGGCTTCCATTTTCAATGTCCTTTCAAGAACCATCAAGACATCATTTTTCGTATAATCACTGAAAAATCCTTTGAGTTATTCAACTGGAAAGAGAACAGGATAAAATTGTTTGCCAAACGCACTGTCTTCTCAACTGAGCAATGGTGAGAGGAAAATATTATTCAGGCCTTCAGTAATGATACCAACATTCATACTCTGGCTTCCATTTTCAATGTCCTTTCAAGAACCATCAAGACATCATTTTTCGTATAATCACTGAAAAATCCCTTGAGTTATTCAACTGGAAAGAGAACAGGATAAAATTGTTTGCCAAACGCACTGTCTTCTCAACTGAGCTATGGTGAGAGGAAAATATTATTCAGGCCTTCAGTAATGATACCAACATTCATACTCTGGCTTCCATTTTCAATGTCCTTTCAAGAACCATCAAGACATCATTTTTCGTATAATCACTGAAAAATCCTTTGAGTTATTCAACTGGAAAGAGAACAGGATAAAATTGTTTGCCAAACGCACTGTCTTCTCTACTGAGCAATGGTGAGAGGAAAATATTATTCAGGCCTTCAGTAATGATACCAACATTCATACTCTGGCTTCCATTTTCAATGTCCTTTCAAGAACCATCAAGACATCATTTTTCGTATAATCACTGAAAAATCCTTTGAGTTATTCAACTGGAAAGAGAACAGGATAAAATTGTTTGCCAAACGCACTGTCTTCTCAACTGAGCTATGGTGAGAGGAAAATATTATTCAGGCCTTCAGTAATGATACCAACATTCATACTCTGGCTTCCATTTTCAATGTCCTTTCAAGAACCATCAAGACATCATTTTTCGTATAATCACTGAAAAATCCTTTGAGTTATTCAACTGGAAAGAGAACAGGATAAAATTGTTTGCCAAACGCACTGTCTTCTCAACTGAGCAATGGTGAGAGGAAAATATTATTCAGGCCTTCAGTAATGATACCAACATTCATACTCTGGCTTCCATTTTCAATGTCCTTTCAAGAACCATCAAGACATCATTTTTCGTATAATCACTGAAAAATCCCTTGAGTTATTCAACTGGAAAGAGAACAGGATAAAATTGTTTGCCAAACGCACTGTCTTCTCAACTGAGCTATGGTGAGAGGAAAATATTATTCAGGCCTTCAGTAATGATACCAACATTCATACTCTGGCTTCCATTTTCAATGTCCTTTCAAGAACCATCAAGACATCATTTTTCGTATAATCACTGAAAAATCCTTTGAGTTATTCAACTGGAAAGAGAACAGGATAAAATTGTTTGCCAAACGCACTGTCTTCTCTACTGAGCAATGGTGAGAGGAAAATATTATTCAGGCCTTCAGTAATGATACCAACATTCATACTCTGGCTTCCATTTTCAATGTCCTTTCAAGAACCATCAAGACATCATTTTTCGTATAATCACTGAAAAATCCTTTGAGTTATTCAACTGGAAAGAGAACAGGATAAAATTGTTTGCCAAACGCACTGTCTTCTCAACTGAGCTATGGTGAGAGGAAAATATTATTCAGGCCTTCAGTAATGATACCAACATTCATACTCTGGCTTCCATTTTCAATGTCCTTTCAAGAACCATCAAGACATCATTTTTCGTATAATCACTGAAAAATCCTTTGAGTTATTCAACTGGAAAGAGAACAGGATAAAATTGTTTGCCAAACGCACTGTCTTCTCAACTGAGCAATGGTGAGACGAAAATATTATTCAGGCCTTCAGTAATGATACCAACATTCATACTCTGGCTTCCATTTTCAATGTCCTTTCAAGAACCATCAAGACATCATTTTTCGTATAATCACTGAAAAATCCTTTGAGTTATTCAACTGGAAAGAGAACAGGATAAAATTGTTTGCCAAACGCACTGTCTTCTCAACTGAGCTATGGTGAGAGGAAAATATTATTCAGGCCTTCAGTAATGATACCAACATTCATACTCTGGCTTCCATTTTCAATGTCCTTTCAAGAACCCTCAAGACATCATTTTTCGTATAATCACTGAAAAATCCTTTGAGTTATTCAACTGGAAAGAGAACAGGATAAAATTGTTTGCCAAACGCACTGTCTTCTCAACTGAGCAATGGTGAGAGGAAAATATTATTCAGGCCTTCAGTAATGATACCAACATTCATACTCTGGCTTCCATTTTCAATGTCCTTTCAAGAACCATCAAGACATCATTTTTCGTATAATCACTGAAAAATCCTTTGAGTTATTCAACTGGAAAGAGAACAGGATAAAATTGTTTGCCAAACGCACTGTCTTCTCAACTGAGCAATGGTGAGAGGAAAATATTATTCAGGCCTTCAGTAATGATACCAACATTCATACTCTGGCTTCCATTTTCAATGTCCTTTCAAGAACCATCAAGACATCATTTTTCGTATAATCACTGAAAAATCCTTTGAGTTATTCAACTGGAAAGAGAACAGGATAAAATTGTTTGCCAAACGCACTGTCTTCTCAACTGAGCTATGGTGAGAGGAAAATATTATTCAGGCCTTCAGTAATGATACCAACATTCATACTCTGGCTTCCATTTTCAATGTCCTTTCAAGAACCATCAAGACATCATTTTTCGTATAATCACTGAAAAATCCTTTGAGTTATTCAACTGGAAAGAGAACAGGATAAAATTGTTTGCCAAACGCACTGTCTTCTCAACTGAGCAATGGTGAGAGGAAAATATTATTCAGGCCTTCAGTAATGATACCAACATTCATACTCTGGCTTCCATTTTCAATGTCCTTTCAAGAACCATCAAGACATCATTTTTCGTATAATCACTGAAAAATCCTTTGAGTTATTCAACTGGAAAGAGAACAGGATAAAATTGTTTGCCAAACGCACTGTCTTCTCAACTGAGCTATGGTGAGAGGAAAATATTATTCAGGCCTTCAGTAATGATACCAACATTCATACTCTGGCTTCCATTTTCAATGTCCTTTCAAGAACCATCAAGACATCATTTTTCGTATAATCACTGAAAAATCCTTTGAGTTATTCAACTGGAAAGAGAACAGGATAAAATTGTTTGCCAAACGCACTGTCTTCTCAACTGAGCAATGGTGAGAGGAAAATATTATTCAGGCCTTCAGTAATGATACCAACATTCATACTCTGGCTTCCATTTTCAATGTCCTTTCAAGAACCATCAAGACATCATTTTTCGTATAATCACTGAAAAATCCTTTGAGTTATTCAACTGGAAAGAGAACAGGATAAAATTGTTTGCCAAACGCACTGTCTTCTCAACTGAGCTATGGTGAGAGGAAAATATTATTCAGGCCTTCAGTAATGATACCAACATTCATACTCTGGCTTCCATTTTCAATGTCCTTTCAAGAACCATCAAGACATCATTTTTCGTATAATCACTGAAAAATCCTTTGAGTTATTCAACTGGAAAGAGAACAGGATAAAATTGTTTGCCAAACGCACTGTCTTCTCAACTGAGCAATGGTGAGAGGAAAATATTATTCAGGCCTTCAGTAATGATACCAACATTCATACTCTGGCTTCCATTTTCAATGTCCTTTCAAGAACCATCAAGACATCATTTTTCGTATAATCACTGAAAAATCCTTTGAGTTATTCAACCGGAAAGAGAACAGGATAAAATTGTTTGCCAAACGCACTGTCTTCTCAACTGAGCTATGGTGAGAGGAAAATATTATTCAGGCCTTCAGTAATGATACCAACATTCATACTCTGGCTTCCATTTTCAATGTCCTTTCAAGAACCATCAAGACATCATTTTTCGTATAATCACTGAAAAATCCTTTGAGTTATTCAACTGGAAAGAGAACAGGATAAAATTGTTTGCCAAACGCACTGTCTTCTCAACTGAGCTATGGTGAGAGGAAAATATTATTCAGGCCTTCAGTAATGATACCAACATTCATACTCTGGCTTCCATTTTCAAGGTCCTTTCAAGAACCATCAAGACATCATTTTTCGTATAATCACTGAAAAATCCTTTGAGTTATTCAACTGGAAAGAGAACAGGATAAAATTGTTTGCCAAACGCACTGTCTTCTCAACTGAGCTATGGTGAGAGGAAAATATTATTCAGGCCTTCAGTAATGATACCAACATTCATACTCTGGCTTCCATTTTCAATGTCCTTTCAAGAACCATCAAGACATCATTTTTCGTATAATCACTGAAAAATCCTTTGAGTTATTCAACTGGAAAGAGAACAGGATAAAATTGTTTGCCAAACGCACTGTCTTCTCAACTGAGCAATGGTGAGAGGAAAATATTATTCAGGCCTTCAGTAATGATACCAACATTCATACTCTGGCTTCCATTTTCAATGTCCTTTCAAGAACCATCAAGACATCATTTTTCGTATAATCAATGAAAAATCCTTTGAGTTATTCAACTGGAAAGAGAACAGGATAAAATTGTTTGCCAAACGCACTGTCTTCTCAACTGAGCTATGGTGAGAGGAAAATATTATTCAGGCCTTCAGTAATGATACCAACATTCATACTCTGGCTTCCATTTTCAATGTCCTTTCAAGAACCATCAAGACATCATTTTTCGTATAATCACTGAAAAATCCTTTGAGTTATTCAACTGGAAAGAGAACAGGATAAAATTGTTTGCCAAACGCACTGTCTTCTCAACTGAGCAATGGTGAGAGGAAAATATTATTCAGGCCTTCAGTAATGATACCAACATTCATACTCTGGCTTCCATTTTCAATGTCCTTTCAAGAACCATCAAGACATCATTTTTCGTATAATCACTGAAAAATCCTTTGAGTTATTCAACTGGAAAGAGAACAGGATAAAATTGTTTGCCAAACGCACTGTCTTCTCAACTGAGCTATGGTGAGAGGAAAATATTATTCAGGCCTTCAGTAATGATACCAACATTCATACTCTGGCTTCCATTTTCAATGTCCTTTCAAGAACCATCAAGACATCATTTTTCGTATAATCACTGAAAAATCCTTTGAGTTATTCAACTGGAAAGAGAACAGGATAAAATTGTTTGCCAAACGCACTGTCTTCTCAACTGAGCTATGGTGAGAGGAAAATATTATTCAGGCCTTCAGTAATGATACCAACATTCATACTCTGGCTTCCATTTTCAATGTCCTTTCAAGAACCATCAAGACATCATTTTTCGTATAATCACTGAAAAATCCTTTGAGTTATTCAACTGGAAAGAGAACAGGATAAAATTGTTTGCCAAACGCACTGTCTTCTCAACTGAGCTATGGTGAGAGGAAAATATTATTCAGGCCTTCAGTAATGATACCAACATTCATACTCTGGCTTCCATTTTCAATGTCCTTTCAAGAACCATCAAGACATCATTTTTCGTATAATCACTGAAAAATCCTTTGAGTTATTCAACTGGAAAGAGAACAGGATAAAATTGTTTGCCAAACGCACTGTCTTCTCAACTGAGCAATGGTGAGAGGAAAATATTATTCAGGCCTTCAGTAATGATACCAACATTCATACTCTGGCTTCCATTTTCAATGTCCTTTCAAGAACCATCAAGACATCATTTTTCGTATAATCAATGAAAAATCCTTTGAGTTATTCAACTGGAAAGAGAACAGGATAAAATTGTTTGCCAAACGCACTGTCTTCTCAACTGAGCTATGGTGAGAGGAAAATATTATTCAGGCCTTCAGTAATGATACCAACATTCATACTCTGGCTTCCATTTTCAATGTCCTTTCAAGAACCATCAAGACATCATTTTTCGTATAATCACTGAAAAATCCTTTGAGTTATTCAACTGGAAAGAGAACAGGATAAAATTGTTTGCCAAACGCACTGTCTTCTCAACTGAGCTATGGTGAGAGGAAAATATTATTCAGGCCTTCAGTAATGATACCAACATTCATACTCTGGCTTCCATTTTCAATGTCCTTTCAAGAACCATCAAGACATCATTTTTCGTATAATCACTGAAAAATCCTTTGAGTTATTCAACTGGAAAGAGAACAGGATAAAATTGTTTGCCAAACGCACTGTCTTCTCAACTGAGCTATGGTGAGAGGAAAATATTATTCAGGCCTTCAGTAATGATACCAACATTCATACTCTGGCTTCCATTTTCAATGTCCTTTCAAGAACCATCAAGACATCATTTTTCGTATAATCACTGAAAAATCCTTTGAGTTATTCAACTGGAAAGAGAACAGGATAAAATTGTTTGCCAAACGCACTGTCTTCTCAACTGAGCTATGGTGAGAGGAAAATATTATTCAGGCCTTCAGTAATGATACCAACATTCATACTCTGGCTTCCATCTTCAAAATCCATTCAAGATTCATCAAGAGAACGGGGAATAAGTTTTTAAAAAAGACAGAACAGTTGAGAGGAAAATTGGATCAGGAGGTCACAACAGCAAGAGGTAGCAACATTTCAGCGTAGAGCTAAATACATTCTTATTGTTCAAAGTAGAGTCCAGTAGTCTTATAAAAACCTCGGAGAATTCCACTAAGATATCTTTAATCATTTCTAAGATATTTCAAATCTTACTCTAACAATTGGACAATTTTGGTGTTACACGATTTAGACAATTTTGCTGTTACACCCGGTATATAACGGATGACTTCATTTTTTCTCCCTTTTCCCTGTCTAGTTATTTAAGGTAGCCTTTAGGAGTTCACTTTTGATCGTTATCGTGTGATGGTTGCTCTTGGCGGGAAACGTAATGGTTAATGAGTAATGGTTATAGATTGGTGTCCATGGACAGATTCTTGGTCGTTGTTATTATTATGGGCCTGTCTCTGTTTGGTTTCCCATTTCGGCTTTCTTAATTCTATAGATATTGAGGTGCCGCCGTTGTTCCTTGACATACGTTTCTGTTCCTTCCCTTTTGTTTTCTTTATTGGTACACTTTTTATTGGTATATATATATATATATATATATATATATATATATATATATATATATATATATATATATATATATATATATATGCCTGTATGTGAGAGAGAGACGAGCAATTCAGATACAAATAAAAATATATCTGTAAAAGGACAATATGAGTAAAGAGCCGAGTTCAAATTCTAGTCGGGTTCGTTATATTCACTTATGAACAAATACCCTTGGGAAATGTATGAATCCACCCTCTTCTCCACCCCCAGCTATGGGTTAATTAGTAAGACACGTATCACTAAATCATTATCATCTCAAAAAAACATTCTTACAGTCTAAAACTATTTTCTGTCTTTGAATAACCAGCAAAGGGTCGACAATCCGTAAAAAACAAATCAGTCGAATGCCTTTAATATATGTGACTATGTGCTCGAGAAATTTAAACTGTCTCTTTCTGATTCTAAATAAAAGCGTCATGTTCGGTCTATGGAATCCTCAGCATCCTACTGTAGAACCACATTTATCTTGCTCCAAGTTGCTTCTTCATCTGTACCTAGTATTCACTGGCAATTAGGAAGATCGATATTTCATAGTAGTTGAGTACTCTTCTTGAACTGAAACGTCAGTCTGAAAGGTTTATATTCTATAGATTATTCATAAGTGTCTATGTATGAGCTGACAGCATTGCCTACAAAAAGGAGTACATTTCGAAATCCTGTTGTCATGACTACTAACATTTCCTTTCGAAAATGCTTCAATCTGATTGGTCTCACCATCACCTGTCATCTTAAGCGGGATGTTGTCACTGTTATAGTTTTTTTCTTTGTGATGTGTCCCTTCAAAGTGTTGGTGATCATGACTCTTCACAATTTTCTTGCCCTTTTACCTCTTAGTAAATTTGTTTGTATTTTTTAAATCTTTTTTGTTATGTCTCCTAATACCTGTTCTGCCAACAACCTATACAAACTCATTAGGCTGTTTTCCTCCGTCCCTCTTGTCTTTAATTCCTTCAATACCCTTTGAGTATCAAATTTTCCAAGCCCTCTTTCTTCACTATGTTCCTTATAAATTTCTCTTCAGTCTCTTTCCATTTTCTCTAAAACTCATATTTTCAAACGATGATATTCTCAACATCCTTCTGTAGAATCACGTTTCTGTCGCCTCAAGTTTCTTCGTCATCTGTGCGGAGATGATCCAGCAGTCAATGCCATATAGGATGACTGATATTACATAACAATTCAGTACTCTTTTCTTTACTTCTAACTATTTTTTTTCCGTTTCTTAATACTTTGCTTAGCTTTTGGGAGGCACATTTCCCTTTCCAAATCCGCCTTCGGATTTCAGTGTGCAAGTCCTCTATTAAAACAGATTCACAGATATTTAATTTGTCATACTTGATTGATTTTAGGAGAGTAAAAAGAAAAGAATATGTTCGCCACCAATCCACTCATAATCTAACTTGCTTAAGGAAGGTTAATCAAAATACGCTGTTATACCCTTTACCTCTCTTGACAGATGGGGTCTTACCACTTACCTGTATGTATTATACCCTGAATTACGCGAGAAACCTTTGGTATAGTCAAGGGCTCAGTTTTTATACCCCCCCCCAACCATCTTGTATATTCTCCCAGATACCCTTCTGTGAAATTTGAATTCACAGAAACACTTTATTCAATTCACGGTGTAGTGTGTTCTCATACCAGAAGAGATGACGCGCATTTCTTAATTCTTTCTGTTTAATTCCTTTTTTGTGATGCTGTTCATCATTTTCTTCTTAGATGAACTAAAGTACACGATATTTTGCTTTACTTGAAACAGGGAATGAACTCAAGACCGCTACGTAACTAGAGACTTTTAAACATTTTTATTCAACATTCCACTGCTCCATACTTAGCGGGATGTATTTAGCTGTGGACAATTCTTCTTTTTCTCGGTGTTATTTCCCTTCATGACGTAAATTATCATGGCTCTCCACAACTTCCTATCCTTTATTGCTCTTACTAACTTTAGTCTTTTTACTATCCTTCTCATTCGCTTTGCTGCTATCAAGTTGCACAAACTCGTTAGGTATGCTGTTCGCCGTCTCACTCTTTCCATCTAATATCACGTGTGGGTATCAAATTTTTTTAACCCTTCTTTCCTGTAAATCAATGTATCGTTGTCATCTAAAGTGCCGGAAATCAGAGACGTCCACGGCAACGTGCCGTGTCCCGGCGCTCAAACCATTGTACTAAGCCCAAGAATTTCATTATTTTCCTGTCCAGGCTCTCGAAGTCGGAAAATTTAATTCTTTCGAGACGACATGCGAGGGTGCGTATTTGTTTTTGAAGCTATCATCTTCTAGTCTTTGCTTAAACAAGCGGGAGCTATAAGGTGGTTGGACCAGTTTGGTTTTGACTTCAGAGCTTTTCCTTCTCCTAAATTGGTTGCTACCACAGTCTCTACTGCTTTTTACCCATAGCTGGAGTTAGAAAAGACGGATTCTTACCTTTTTTTTTAAGCTTATCACCCCAAGCAAGGCTGGAAGCCACTAGCACGCAAGTCGTTACAGAAAGTTTGGAGGAAGAGCAGATAGGAGTGGTAAAGGAGAGGATGTGGAGAAAGATAGTGGATCGATCAAGGCAAGGGGGTTACAGAAGATTTGGAGCGAGAGCAGATAGGAATGAAAGGTGAAAGGATGTGGAGAAGGGAAGTGGATAGATCAAGGCAACTGGAAATGTCGATTGACGTTACACTTAAATAGTTGGAGATTGTATTTGTCAGGGAAACAGGAATAAGGAAGAGAGTTCCACAGGCGAGATGTGCGAGACATGAAGCTATTGGAGTAGAAGAGACGTCTACATCTAACAGTTTCAACGGTGAAGGGTTGGGAACGGGATGCCAGCCTCGTAGGACGTTTAAATTCATGAGGCCTAGGAACCAGCGAAAGCAGCTCATCGGAGCAATTACCGTGAAAGTATTTGTAAAAAAGACAGAGCGAGGCAACGTCGCGTCTGTGAGAAAGCGACTGCAGACGAGATGACAGATCAGGGCCAATTACATTGCATATCCGTCTCTGGATCTTATCCAAGGGTATTAGCACCTAAGTGAATGTAATGAACTCGACCGAAATCAATGTATATTAATAATAATAAATCATTATTTTAAGTCAGGCCTGGGTAAGGATGTTCTATCGACACCCTGAGTCAGAAAATGCGGAACAGCAGCATTTACATTCATTTTAATTTAGGTTAGTGTTATGGGTCCTTACCTATAACTACAGAATGAACTCATCCTAACACTATGTATACTACGCCTTTCAAGAGAGAGGGACGAATCGAGTTGCGGCCGCGTCTTTGACTGTTTGCGACATCTGTCGAACTCTCTGCTTTGGCAGTGAGGAACTCGGACGGAGCTTTGCCGAAGGGCAGAGTTTCGTCCGGGGAGGCAGACAGTCCCTGAACCCGTTTATACGTGTTCTAATGGGCATATTTTTGTCCGAGCCTGCGGGCTTGGTAAGCCCACATTAAACCGGCCTTGTGCCACATCGACCCATGTGGGGGGGGGTGCTAAATATCGAATCGAGTCGAGCCGCAGTCTCTGACTGTGCGCGACTCCTGTCGAACTCTCTGCTTTGGCAGAGAGGAATCCGGACGAGGCTTTGCCGAAGGGCAAAGTTTCGTCCGGGTTGGTAGACAAGCCCTGAACCCGTTTATACGGTTTCTTAAGGGAGTATTTTTGGCCAAGCTTACGGGCTCGGAGAAACCCACGTTAAACTTGGCTTTGTGCCACATACTTTCCTCGTGGGGGGACTGTTAAATATCAAATCGAGTCTAGCCGATAGTAGTTCACTCCAAACCAGTCATACTGACACCTTCCACATCTTGTATTATTATTCCGTGTAATATATCTTCGTTATTTCTACTCTTGTGTTCGTGTTGTTCTTCCTTGGTCCTAACCTGGACCATAACAGTTAGTAAAAACAAAAATAACGTAAATAAAAATAGTTGAGGCAATAATGTGGTTCTACAGAAGGATGCTGAGAATACCATGGACATAGATAAAATAGTAATGAGTAAAGAAGGCTTGGAGAATTTGAAGGCAAGGAAGACAGAGAAAAGAAGTAAGTAACCTACCTAAAGTGGTTGTGTAAATGGATAGCAGAACAGGGACTAAGAGATAGAGAGGGAGCAAATTGATTCGTTTTTTACGGCTTATGCAGATTATTTAAAAACAGAATATTTTTTTTTAATTTAAAGAATTATTTTAGATAATTACGATTTAGTGATGTTAGTCTTACTAATTAACCCATAGCTTTTGCGGAAACCACGGGATTCACATTTTTCCCAAGAGGACCTGCGAGTAATAGAAAACAGATCCCCCATTTCTTGTCCAGGAGAATTGTACAGCGTGGTCCGAAAGTCTTGTCACTATTGTTCTCATTACCATTAAGTAATTCAGTTTATTCACTTTCATTGATGCTGTCATATGTCGAGAAATCCTCGATGAACACCATCATTTTTGTGTAAGCTATCTGAACAAAAGATTCGGAAGGAAACCTCCATCAATACTGGAAAGAGTGATAACATTTGGACTTCAGAAAACTATTTCCTGAGAAACTGTTTTAAGAGAAAGATTATATCAAATTTCATCTGATAGTAGTACTGGCTGCTGGGTCAATAAATGCTAAATGTTTCCTTATAAGGAAAAGGCTTATATCACCATCAAGAGAAATGGTGTACGTTCTATATTTAATCAAGAAAACAATTTTATTTTAAGTTCATTAAGATCTAAGACCAAATTTTGTATTCATCATATAACTTTTATTACACTAGTATATTGTTATAAATGTTTTATTTCATTATTTAGTCATTAGCCTCTTAATGTGCCTCATAAAATATTCAGTAGGAAAATCTACTATATTAAACTTTTCTTAAAATTTGTTGTTATAATTGTACTGCAGGGTGGTCCGAAAGTCTTGTGACCCTCTACCATTAAGTAATGAGAACAATAGAAGAACAAGTAATACAGTAATACAAAACACACGTAATGGATTGAGTTTATTCGCTTTCATTGATGTTGTCACACATCGAAAAGGTCTGTATGGACAGCATTTTCGTCGGCAGCCATCTGAAATAGAAAATTATATTATGTAGGGGTGACAAGACTTTCAGACCACGCTATTAGTCATTTTACATTGGGGGACAATTTAGTACTTAATATTAACAGAAAACCGATCACCTATCACCTGCCCAGGAGAGGTTGTGGTCCGAAAGTCTTGTCACCCCCTACCAAAAAGTAATGAGAACAAAAGAAGAACAAGTAATGCAAAGCATCCTACGAGGCTGGCACCCCGTTCCCACCCCATCACCGTTGAAACTGTTAGATGTAGACGTCTCTTCTACTCCAATAGATTCATGTCTCGCACATCTCGCCTGTGGAACTCCCTTCCTTATTCCTGTTTCCCTGACAAATAAAATATCCAACTATGTAAGTGTAACGTCAATCGACATCTCCAGTTGCCTTGATCTATCCACTTCCCTTCTCCACATCCTTTCACCTTTCATTCCTATCTGCTCTCGCTCCAAATCTTCTGTAACCCCCTTGCCTTGATCGATCCACTGTCTTTCTCCACATCCTCTTCTTTACCACTCCTATCTGCTCTTCCTCCAAACTTTCTGTAACGACTTGCGTGCTAGTGGTTTCCAGCCTTTCTTGGGGTGATAAGTTTTTTTAAAAAAACATAGACTGGATTCAGTTTATTCACTTTCATTAACGCTGTCACACATCGACAAGGTCTTCAGGAACACCATTATGTCATATTTACGAAGCTGTACTTTGTTGATTGTTGTAAAGGCCCTCCGCATGCAGTCCTTCAACTCATTGGTTTTCTGGTATCGTTAATGTGAAACTCTCGCCTTGCTAATACCCGACAATTATGTTATGTGGCGGTGACAAGACATTCGGACCACCTTGGATTATCATACACTCTCTCTGTTCTTTTGTATTTTCTCCGATAATCCTTTCATATAGGATAAGATTAGACTGAAACTGTTTTCTAAATTCAGCTATCTTCTTGTACTCTTCTATACCAGTTTGTTTGAGCTGCTGCCATCTACCCAGGGTAGATGTTGTAGGGTTAGATATAGATATATAGATTCTATCCCAGTTTGTTTGAGCTGCTGCCATCTACCCAGGGTAGATATTGTAGGGTTAGATATAGATATATATATTCTATCCTAGTTTGTTTGAGCTGCTGCCATCTACCCAGGGTAGATGTTGTAGGGTTAGATATAAATATATAGATTCTATCCCAGTTTGTTGGAGATGCTGCCATCTACCCAGGGTAGTTGTTATGTTGTAGGGTTAGATATAGATATATAGACGTATATCTGTCTATATTTCTGAGATGAGGTATTATGTACATTATTTACCTTATTCGGAGTATTGTCCTCATCTTTGTCGCCGTATTTATTACAACGTTTCGGCCGTTGTACGCTCCGGCCTTCTTCAGGTAGTTGGAATGTCGAACTGAACCCTTTATTTCGGTCACTGGGGTAAACTGTTCTAGTTCCACGTGCCATGTCTAATGGATGTCAGTTGTCAGTTATCTTTTGTTAATGCCCGGTTAAGGCAGTGGAGAACTTTCAGAGGGAAAAATCAACAGGAGATAACTGATAACTGACATCCATTATTCATAATCTATCTATCTATCTAAGTCTGTTCATATCTATCTATCTATCTAAGTCTGTTCATATCTATCTATCTATCTATCTATCTAAGTCTGTTCATATATATATATATATATATATATATATATATATATATATATATATATATATCTCAGTATGTTCATAATCTATCTATCTATCAAAACTGATCCCCCATCACATGTCCAGGAGAGTTGTAATGGGTGTTCTACCAGTTCAGACATTTACAGATCTGACCCACCATGGAATGTATACAGGGGCGAACCGAACCCCATTCTCTTCGTATTCCATTGGAAAGTAGGAATTTCCAAGAGCTGGTGCTTTTAGGAACAGACACCCGAGAGGATGCTTCCATGATTAATCCTTGTCTAGCTCCTGGGCCTTGCATTGGCTGAAACAATAGCATAAAACAAATTATTACCGAAATTGTGGAAACGACATTATGCAATACGATGGTGCTCGTTTCGCTGTCTATGTGTTGGAGGGGGTGCAATCATTGTCTTCAGATGGGGGCGGCGTTGGAAGGGTGTTTTCAGATGATGACTGAGAAAAGTGGGCGAGTAATGAGGGAATTGCCCAAATTTATCGCGAGTTAAACGCCAGACTAAATGAAAGTACAGTGTTTTGGAATTAAGAGACTTATTTATATATCACTAATGAGATTTACTCATCCTCAGAAAAAATGGAATGCTTCCGAGAATAGAAGAAATGAAAAAAAAATTAACAGCGTCGACAACATGAAGGAATCCGAAAAACAAACGGAAAGCGAACATTCTATTAAAGGCAGGGGAAATAAAAGAGAGAATAGACATAGATAGATAGATAGATAGATAGATAGATAGATAGATAGATAGATAGATAGATAGATAGATAGATAGATAGATATGAACAGACTGAGAGAGATATGAACAGACTGAGAGAGATATGAACAGACTGAGATAGATAGATAGATAGATAGATAGATAGATAGATATGAACAGACTGAGAGAGATATGAACAGACTGAGAGAGATATGAACAGACTGAGATAGATAGATAGATAGATAGATAGATAGATAGATAGATAGATAGATAGATAGATATGAACAGACTGAGAGAGATATGAACAGACTGAGAGAGATATGAACAGACTGAGAGAGATATGAACAGACTGAGAGAGATATGAACAGACTGAGATAGATAGATAGATAGATATGAACAGACTGAGATAGATAGATAGATAGATAGATAGATAGATAGATAGATATGAACAGACTGAGATAGATAGATAGATAGATAGATAGATAGATAGATAGATAGATAGATAGATAGATAGATAGATATGAACAGACTGAGATAGAAAGATATGAACAGACTGAGATATCTAGATAGATAGATAGATAGATAGATAGATAGATAGATAGATAGATAGATAGATAGATAGATAGGGACAGACGGAGATAGATAGATAGCTAGATAGCTAGCTAGCTAGATAGATAGATAGATAGATAGATAGATAGATAGATAGATAGATAGATAGAAACAGACTGAGATAGATAGGAACAGACTGAGATAGATAGATAGATAGATAGATAGATAGATAGATAGATAGATAGATAGATAGATAGAAACAGACTGAGCTAGATAGATAGATAGGAACAGACTGAGATAGATAGATAGATAGATAGGAACAGACTGAGATAGATAGATAGATAGATAGATAGATAGATAGATAGATAGATAGATAGATAGATAGATAGATAGATATGAACAGACTCAGATAATAAAATCAGAGTTGCCGCTGTATTGTGTCATCAGACAGAATCAAGAGGCAAACTCTCTAACGGAATGGTGGAGGTGAAAATAAATATTTGGCGTGGGAAAATCAAAGACTGAACCAATCGAGATGAAAAATGGGTCCAATACAAACTTGGGAGTTTAGGAATCTCAACTTGGCTCATAACCGAAGTAAGGCACCTGGGAACAGGCCAGGAACGACACTCACTCACATTAAGTAGGTACACAAAGGGGGTCTACCTTAACCAGGGGGAGGGTTCACAGGAAACCGCCCTGTTGTGACGAAAGAAGACTTAAAAACGTAACTTAAGAATAGCCCCTTTCACGCGAACCAAGCTCGCTACTTTTACCCACGTTTCGTTGAAATCTGTCGACACCAAACGCTTTCTATCAGTTCTGATCTTCAATTTCAGCTGATGCTGAAAATATCTGATCAAAACCTGATGAGAATAGCGTTCCCTTCGCAAGATCCCATCCTTTCGCGTCATCCAGATCACCATTCTTGTCACGGCTAGCAACGTTAGAAACACCATTCGTTTCACCCCAGAATACGGAGGCGACACATTGTCACACACGTATGCGAGATCGATGAGCACAAGCTGATCGGGAGCGATACGAGCCGTCAGCTCGGCGACATAAGCCCAGAAAGGGCGTACCTGAGGACAATGGTAGAAGGCGTGCAAAGCCGTTTCCTCTGAACCAAGGTCACATCGGTAACAGTCGGGCAAATCCGCCCAGCCCCATCTGAAGCCCTTGTCGTTGAGAGATAGCACGTTACGGATCAATCGCCAGGTAAGCGAAAACTCAGTGTTACTGAGGTAATTCGCCGCTGACACCCAAGACCAGAAAGAGCGCAACTCGTCCACCGACAAGCCGAGCCGCTCACAGAGACGGTCCTTCACGACCCCCTTCACGATACAAGACCTTTCGAGACCTTACTGGACCGATGAAAATCCCTCAAGGCCGCTCGACACTCGTTGAGGAAAGTCGACAATTTCCCGGATCTATGACGGCGCTTAGCCCAGGAAATGGGAGGAGTGGTAGTAAGGCTAAGGAAGGCGTCCCTAACACTCCCCACCTAAATCGAATCCTCTGTCAGCGTAGGAAAGCCAACCTCGAAGCGTGTCGATGACTCACCAAGTGCGGCAATACCAGCCCCCCATGACACAGACGTTGGACACAAGCTTCTTTACGGACCTTCTGCTTGCGCCCACCCCACAAGAGGGTGGACAACAAGCGCTCAATCGCTTCCTATGGCCCTTGCAAAGAGGAAGTACAGCCAAGCGGTAAAGGACGAGAGGAAAAACGCTCCGACCTTTGACTGTACTTCTGACCAATTTTTCTCCAGCTGGAGGTCGGGTCCAAACCACACTCCGAGAATGCGGACAGGAGCGTCCGTCCAATTGAAGGGTCCCGGGAGAGAGACCCTCTTCCAGGCACCTAACTTATTGCGGTTAATCTTAGCCCCTGTGACCTTTTCGTACGGTTCAAGCGTCTTCTGTACCACCTCAATGTCGCTGCGGCACGACACGAAAATGGATACGTCATCGGCGTACGCGGAACCCTGGCTCGAGCCCTACCAGGGACAGCGATTCTGTGGATGTCTTATCTAGTGATGTTGTTTAATGTAGAACATTCGACACCATCACTTCACAAGTCACCAGAAGTGTTGAAACAAAATGGCTTTTTTCGCAGTGATGCTATAACATATATTATATTATAATTTTTAAATAAATGTTATATAAGAAAAAATACATGAAGCACCCATAGGCGTTAGTATTGTATTAAATATACGATACTGAGATGACTTCTGTTTTAGTTTTTAATACAATGCATTCACACGTAAATCACTACAAAAATAGCCATTTTGTTTCAACACTTCTGGTGACTTGTGAAGTGAGATGTCGAATGTTCTACATTAAACAACATCACTTGGTAAGACATCCAATGTGTTGAAACAAAATGGCTATTTTTGTAGCGATTTTATAACATATTTATGTTATAATTTTCGAATAAATAATTATATTTGCTCTACTCTGTATTGAGCACTCTTTTAAGAATAGTATTTGTTGGTTATTGGAATTTATTACGTATACACCAATCCTATACTTGTATATATAGATAGATAGATAGATATTACAATATAAGTAAAATAGCCTGATGATCAACTCAGTCAGTCAGTTATGTGTCATGCGGGATACACGCTAAGGCGATCATGTATCTTTCGATACATGACTGACGAGGCAGATTTTTTTCCGTAGTAGGTTGCCATTTCTTTCTGCAGTAGACCAGTTGCCATCCAAGACTATAGAACCCGACCTGTCCTGCTATTTATCCATAGCCGATGGGGCGGGGGGGGGAGAAGAGGATTCATACCTTTCCCAAGTGAATAAGTGAATGTAATGGATTCGACTGGAATTCGAAATTGGAGAGCCGAGTTCGAATTCCAGTCGAATCTATTAGATCTGAGCCGCTATCCATTACTCCACCGTGCTCCCACGTGATCAACTCAGAGTTTCGGAATTTTGAATTATCATCGGATATCTCGACAAGAACGATCGTATTGATCATAGAATATCTAGTTTATAAACGCTTATTTATAAACGGTAATGTTCAAATTTAATTCTGTAATTGCAACTGTTAATTTCACAAATTCCTCACAACAATTGAAAGCCCAAAATTTCGAGACGCTTTTGTAACTTTAAATTTAAAAAATGACAGTGAACTCTTCACAATAACTAATTATTTCTTCATGTATACGCCTGTAACATCGCCACAACTGAAAACGAGATTTTTAAAAAAATACTGATATCCAAAAGCACTGTATATCGCCTTAAATATATATCTCCTGGGGCCCCTTCTGTTTGCCTCGGGGTTCTTGATAAGATCCAGAAACGGGTGTGCAACGTAATTGGCCCTGATCTGTCATCTCGTCTGCAGTCGCTCTCTCACAGACGCGCCGTCGCCTCGCTCTGTCTTTTTTACAAATACTTTCACGGTAATTGCTCCGACGAGCTGCTTTCGCTGGTTCCCAGGCTTCATGAATTCGAGCGTCCTATGAGGCTGGCATGCCGCTCTCACCGTTTCACTGTTTAAACTGTTAAATGTAGACGTCGCTTCTACTCCAATAGCTTCATATCTCGCACCTCTCGCCTGTGGAACTCCCTTCCGTATTCCTGTTTCCCTGACAACAATAATCTCCAACTATTCAAATGTAACGTCAATCAACATTTCCAGTTGCCTTGATCTATCCACTATCCTTCTCCACATCCTTTCCTCTATCACTCCTATCTGCTCTTGCTCCAAATCTTCTGTAACCCCCTGCCTTGATCTATCCACTATCCTTCTCCACATCCTTTCCTCTTTCACTCCTATCTGCTCTCGCTCCAAATCTTCTGTAACCCCTTGCCTTGATCTATCCACTATCCTTCTCCACATCCTTTCCTCTTTCACTCCTATCTGCTCTCGCTCCAAATCTTCTGTAACCCCTTGCCTTGATCTATCCACTATCCTTCTCCACATCCTTTCCTCTAACACTCCTATCTGCTCTCGCTCCAAATCTTCTGTAACCCCTTGCCTTGATCTATCCACTATCCTTCTCCACATCCTTTCCTCTTTCACTATTATCTGCTCTAGCTCCAGATCTTCTGTAACCCCTTGCCTTGATCTATCCACTATCCTTCTCCACATCCTTTCCTCTAACACTCCTATCTGCTCTCGCTCCAAATCTTCAGTAACCCCTTGCCTTGATCTATCCACTATCCTTCTCCACATCCTTTCCTCTTTCACTCCTATCTGCTCTAGCTCCAAATCTGTAACCCCTTGCCTTGATCTATCCACTATCCTTCTCCACATCCTTTCCTCTTTCACTCCTATCTGCTCTAGCTCCAAATCTGTAACCCCTTGCCTTGATCTATCCACTATCCTTCTCCACATCCTTTCCTCTTTCACTCCTATCTGCTCTCGCTCCAAATCTTCTGTAACCCCTTGCCTTGATCTATCCACTATCCTTCTCCACATCCTTTCCTCTTTCACTCCTATCTGCTCTAGCTCCAAATCTTCTGTAACCCTTGCCTTTATCTATCCACTATCCTTCTCCACATCCTTTCCTCTTTCACTCCTATCTGCTCTAGCTCCAAATCTTCTGTAACCCCTTGCCTTGATCTATCCACTATCCTTCTCCACATCCTTTCCTCTTTCACTCCTATCTGCTCTAGCTCCAAATCTTCTGTAACCCCTTGCCTTGGTCTATCCACTATCCTTCTCCACATCCTTTCCTCTTTCACTCCTATCTGCTCTCACTCAAAATCTTCTGTAACCCCTTGCCTTGATCTATCCACTATCCTTCTCCACATCCTTTCCTCTTTCACTCCTATCTGCTCTAGCTCCAAATCTTCTGTAACCCCTTGCCTTGATCTATCCACTATCCTTCTCCACATCCTTTCCTCTTTCACTCCTATCTGCTCTAGCTCCAAATCTTCTGTAACCCCTTGCCTTGATCTATCCACTGTCCTTCTCCACATCCTTTCCTCTAACACACCTATCTGTTCTCGCTCCAAATCTTCTGTAACCCCCTGCCTTGATCTATCCACTATCCTTCTCCACATCCTTTCCTCTTTCACTCCTATCTGCTCTCGCTCCAAATCTTCTTTAACCCCTTGCCTTGATCTATCCACTATCCTTCTCCACATCCTTTCCTCTTTCACTCCTATCTGCTCTAGCTCCAAATCTTCTGTAACCCCTTGCCTTGATCTATCCACTATCCTTCTCCACATCCTTTCCTCTTTCACTCCTATCTGCTCTCGCTCCAAATCTTCTGTAACCCCCTGCCTTGATCTATCCACTATCCTTCTCCACATCCTTTCCTCTTTCACTCCTATCTGCTCTCGCTCCAAATCTTCTGTAACCCCTTGCCTTGATCTATCCACTATCCTTCTCCACATCCTTTCCTCTTTCACTCCTATCTGCTCTCGCTCCAAATCTTCTTTAACCCCTTGCCTTGATCTATCCACTATCCTTCTCCACATCCTTTCCTCTTTCACTCCTATCTGCTCTCGCTCCAAATCTTCTGTAACCCCTTGCCTTGATCTATCCACTGTCCTTCTCCACATCCTTTCCGCTAACACTCCTATCTGCTCTCGCTCCAAATCTTCTGTAACCCCCTGCCTTGATCTATCCACTATCCTTCTCCACATCCTTTCCTCTTTCACTCCTATCTGCTCTAGCTCCAAATCTTCTGTAACCCCTTGCCTTGATCTATCCACTATCCTTCTCCACATCTTTTCCTCTTTCACTCCTATCTGCTCTCGCTCCAAATCTTCTGTAACCCCTTGCCTTGATCTATCCACTGTCCTTCTCCACATCCTTTCCTCTAACACTCCTATCTGCTCTCGCTCCAAATCTTCTGTAACCCCCTGCCTTGATCCATCCACTATCCTTCTCCACATCCTTTCCTCATTCATTCTTATCGTCTCTAGCTCCAAATCTTCTGTAACCCCTTGCCTTGATCTATCCATTATCCTTCTCCACATCTTTTCCTCTTTCACTCCTATCTGCTCTCGCTCCAAATCTTCTGTAACCCCTTGCCTTGATCTATCCACTATCCTTCTCCACATCCTTTCCTCTTTCACTCCTATCTGCTCTAGCTCCAAATCTTCTGTAACCCCTTGCCTTGATCTATCCATTATCCTTCTCCACATCTTTTCCTCTTTCACTCCTATCTGCTCTCGCTCCAAATCTTCTGTAACCCCTTGCCTTGATCTATCCACTATCCTTCTCCACATCCTTTCCTCTTTCACTCCTATCTGCTCTCGCTCCAAATCTTCTGTAACCCCTTGCCTTGATCTATCCACTGTTCTTCTCCACATCCTTTCCTCTAACACTCCTATCTGCTCTCGCTCCAAATCTTCTGTAACCCCCTGCCTTGATCTATCCACTATCCTTCTCCACATCCTTTCCTCTTTCACTCCTATCTGCTCTAGCTCCAAATCTTCTGTAACCCCTTGCCTTGATCTATCCATTATCCTTCTCCACATCTTTTCCTCTTTCACTCCTATCTGCTCTCGCTCCAAATCTTCTGTAACCCCTTGCCTTGATCTATCCACTGTCCTTCTCCACATCCTTTCCTCTAACACTCCTATCTGCTCTCGCTCCAAATCTTCTGTAACCCCCTGCCTTGATCTATCCACTATCCTTCTCCACATCCTTTCCTCTTTCACTCCTATCTGCTCTAGCTCCAAATCTTCTGTAACCCCTTGCCTTGATCTATCCACTATCCTTCTCCACATCCTTTCCTCTTTCACTCCTATCTGCTCTAGCTCCAAATCTTCTGTAACCCCTTGCCTTGATCTATCCACTATCCTTCTCCACATCCTTTCCTCTAACACTCCTATCTGCTCTCGCTCCAAATCTTCTGTAACCCCTTGCCTTGATCTATCCACTATCCTTCTCCACATCCTTTCCTCTTTCACTCCTATCTGCTCTCGCTCCAAATCTTCTGTAACCCCTTGCCTTGATCTATCCACTATCCTTCTCCACATCCTTTCCTCTATCACTCCTATCTGCTCTTGCTCCAAATCTTCTGTAACCCCCTGCCTTGATCTATCCACTATCCTTCTCCACATCCTTTCCTCTTTCACTCCTATCTGCTCTCGCTCCAAATCTTCTGTAACCCCTTGCCTTGATCTATCCACTATCCTTCTCCACATCCTTTCCTCTTTCACTCCTATCTGCTCTCGCTCTAAATCTTCTGTAACCCCTTGCCTTGATCTATCCACTATCCTTCTCCACATCCTTTCCTCTTTCACTCCTATCTGCTCTAGCTCCAAATCTTCTGTAACCCCTTGCCTTGATCTATCCACTATCCTTCTCCACATCCTTTCCTCTTTCACTCCTATCTGCTCTAGCTCCAAATCTTCTGTAACCCCTTGCCTTGATCTATCCACTATCCTTCTCCACATCCTTTCCTCTTTCACTCCTATCTGCTCTCGCTCCAAATCTTCTGTAACCCCTTGCCTTGATCTATCCACTATCCTTCTCCACATCCTTTCCTCTATCACTCCTATCTGCTCTTGCTCCAAATCTTCTGTAACCCCCTGCCTTGATCTATCCACTATCCTTCTCCACATCCTTTCCTCTTTCACTCCTATCTGCTCTCGCTCCAAATCTTCTGTAACCCCTTGCCTTGATCTATCCACTATCCTTCTCCACATCCTTTCCTCTTTCACTCCTATCTGCTCTCGCTCTAAATCTTCTGTAACCCCTTGCCTTGATCTATCCACTATCCTTCTCCACATCCTTTCCTCTTTCACTCCTATCTGCTCTAGCTCCAAATCTTCTGTAACCCCTTGCCTTGATCTATCCACTATCCTTCTCCACATCCTTTCCTCTTTCACTCCTATCTGCTCTAGCTCCAAATCTTCTGTAACCCCTTGCCTTGATCTATCCACTATCCTTCTCCACATCCTTTCCTCTTTCACTCCTATCTGCTCTAGCTCCAAATCTTCTGTAACCCCTTGCCTTGATCTATCCACTATCCTTCTCCACATCCTTTCCTCTTTCACTCCTATCTGCTCTCGCTCCAAATCTTCTGTAACCCCTTGCCTTGATCTATCCACTATCCTTCTCCACATCCTTTCCTCTTTCACTCCTATCTGCTCTCGCTCTAAATCTTCTGTAACCCCTTGCCTTGATCTATCCACTATCCTTCTCCACATCCTTTCCTCTTTCACTCCTATCTGCTCTAGCTCCAAATCTTCTGTAACCCCTTGCCTTGATCTATCCACTATCCTTCTCCACATCCTTTCCTCTTTCACTCCTATCTGCTCTAGCTCCAAATCTTCTGTAACCCCTTGCCTTGATCTATCCACTATCCTTCTCCACATCCTTTCCTCTTTCACTCCTATCTGCTCTAGCTCCAAATCTTCTGTAACCCCTTGCCTTGATCTATCCACTATCCTTCTCCACATCCTTTCCTCTTTCACTCCTATCTGCTCACACTCAAAATCTGCTGTAACCCCTTGCCTTGATCTATCCACTATCCTTCTCCACATCCTTTCCTCTTTCACTCCTATCTGCTCTAGCTCCAAATCTTCTGTAACCCCTTGCCTTGATCTATCCACTATCCTTCTCCACATCCTTTCCTCTTTCACTCCTATCTGCTCTCGCTCCAAATCTTCTGTAACCCCTTGCCTTGATCTATCCACTATCCTTCTCCACATCCTTTCCTCTATCACTCCTATCTGCTCTTGCTCCAAATCTTCTGTAACCCCCTGCCTTGATCTATCCACTATCCTTCTCCACATCCTTTCCTCTTTCACTCCTATCTGCTCTCGCTCCAAATCTTCTGTAACCCCTTGCCTTGATCTATCCACTATCCTTCTCCACATCCTTTCCTCTTTCACTCCTATCTGCTCTCGCTCTAAATCTTCTGTAACCCCTTGCCTTGATCTATCCACTATCCTTCTCCACATCCTTTCCTCTTTCACTCCTATCTGCTCTAGCTCCAAATCTTCTGTAACCCCTTGCCTTGATCTATCCACTATCCTTCTCCACATCCTTTCCTCTTTCACTCCTATCTGCTCTAGCTCCAAATCTTCTGTAACCCCTTGCCTTGATCTATCCACTATCCTTCTCCACATCCTTTCCTCTTTCACTCCTATCTGCTCTCGCTCCAAATCTTCTGTAACCCCTTGCCTTGATCTATCCACTATCCTTCTCCACATCCTTTCCTCTATCACTCCTATCTGCTCTTGCTCCAAATCTTCTGTAACCCCCTGCCTTGATCTATCCACTATCCTTCTCCACATCCTTTCCTCTTTCACTCCTATCTGCTCTCGCTCCAAATCTTCTGTAACCCCTTGCCTTGATCTATCCACTATCCTTCTCCACATCCTTTCCTCTTTCACTCCTATCTGCTCTCGCTCTAAATCTTCTGTAACCCCTTGCCTTGATCTATCCACTATCCTTCTCCACATCCTTTCCTCTTTCACTCCTATCTGCTCTAGCTCCAAATCTTCTGTAACCCCTTGCCTTGATCTATCCACTATCCTTCTCCACATCCTTTCCTCTTTCACTCCTATCTGCTCTAGCTCCAAATCTTCTGTAACCCCTTGCCTTGATCTATCCACTATCCTTCTCCACATCCTTTCCTCTTTCACTCCTATCTGCTCTAGCTCCAAATCTTCTGTAACCCCTTGCCTTGATCTATCCACTATCCTTCTCCACATCCTTTCCTCTTTCACTCCTATCTGCTCTCGCTCCAAATCTTCTGTAACCCCTTGCCTTGATCTATCCACTATCCTTCTCCACATCCTTTCCTCTTTCACTCCTATCTGCTCTCGCTCTAAATCTTCTGTAACCCCTTGCCTTGATCTATCCACTATCCTTCTCCACATCCTTTCCTCTTTCACTCCTATCTGCTCTAGCTCCAAATCTTCTGTAACCCCTTGCCTTGATCTATCCACTATCCTTCTCCACATCCTTTCCTCTTTCACTCCTATCTGCTCTAGCTCCAAATCTTCTGTAACCCCTTGCCTTGATCTATCCACTATCCTTCTCCACATCCTTTCCTCTTTCACTCCTATCTGCTCTAGCTCCAAATCTTCTGTAACCCCTTGCCTTGATCTATCCACTATCCTTCTCCACATCCTTTCCTCTTTCACTCCTATCTGCTCACACTCAAAATCTGCTGTAACCCCTTGCCTTGATCTATCCACTATCCTTCTCCACATCCTTTCCTCTTTCACTCCTATCTGCTCTAGCTCCAAATCTTCTGTAACCCCTTGCCTTGATCTATCCACTATCCTTCTCCACATCCTTTCCTCTTTCACTCCTATCTGCTCTCGCTCCAAATCTTCTGTAACCCCTTGCCTTGATCTATCCACTATCCTTCTCCACATCCTTTCCTCTATCACTCCTATCTGCTCTTGCTCCAAATCTTCTGTAACCCCCTGCCTTGATCTATCCACTATCCTTCTCCACATCCTTTCCTCTTTCACTCCTATCTGCTCTCGCTCCAAATCTTCTGTAACCCCTTGCCTTGATCTATCCACTATCCTTCTCCACATCCTTTCCTCTTTCACTCCTATCTGCTCTCGCTCTAAATCTTCTGTAACCCCTTGCCTTGATCTATCCACTATCCTTCTCCACATCCTTTCCTCTTTCACTCCTATCTGCTCTCGCTCCAAATCTTCTGTAACCCCTTGCCTTGATCTATCCACTATCCTTCTCCACATCCTTTCCTCTTTCACTCCTATCTGCTCTAGCTCCAAATCTTCTGTAACCCCTTGCCTTGATCTATCCACTATCCTTCTCCACATCCTTTCCTCTTTCACTCCTATCTGCTCTAGCTCCAAATCTTCTGTAACCCCTTGCCTTGATCTATCCACTATCCTTCTCCACATCCTTTCCTCTTTCACTCCTATCTGCTCTCGCTCCAAATCTTCTGTAACCCCTTGCCTTGATCTATCCACTATCCTTCTCCACATCCTTTCCTCTTTCACTCCTATCTGCTCTCGCTCTAAATCTTCTGTAACCCCTTGCCTTGATCTATCCACTATCCTTCTCCACATCCTTTCCTCTTTCACTCCTATCTGCTCTAGCTCCAAATCTTCTGTAACCCCTTGCCTTGATCTATCCACTATCCTTCTCCACATCCTTTCCTCTTTCACTCCTATCTGCTCTAGCTCCAAATCTTCTGTAACCCCTTGCCTTGATCTATCCACTATCCTTCTCCACATCCTTTCCTCTTTCACTCCTATCTGCTCTAGCTCCAAATCTTCTGTAACCCCTTGCCTTGATCTATCCACTATCCTTCTCCACATCCTTTCCTCTTTCACTCCTATCTGCTCACACTCAAAATCTGCTGTAACCCCTTGCCTTGATCTATCCACTATCCTTCTCCACATCCTTTCCTCTTTCACTCCTATCTGCTCTAGCTCCAAATCTTCTGTAACCCCTTGCCTTGATCTATCCACTATCCTTCTCCACATCCTTTCCTCTTTCACTCCTATCTGCTCTAGCTCCAAATCTGCTGTAACCCCTTGCCTTGATCTATCCACTATCCTTCTATACATTCTTTCCTCTTTCACTCCTATCTGCTCTCACTCAAAATCTGCTGTAACCCCTTGCCTTGATCTATCCACTATCCTTCTCCACATCCTTTCCTCTTTCACTCCTATCTGCTCTAGCTCCAAATCTGCTGTAACCCCTTGCCTTGATCTATCCACTATCCTTCTATACATTCTTTCCTCTTTCACTCCTATCTGCTCTCACTCAAAATCTGCTGTAACCCCTTGCCTTGATCTATCCACTATCCTTCTCCACATCCTTTCCTCTTTCACTCCTATCTGCTCTAGCTCCAAATCTGCTGTAACCCCTTGCCTTGATCTATCCACTATCCTTCTATACATTCTTTCCTCTTTCACTCCTATCTGCTCTCACTCAAAATCTGCTGTAACCCCTTGCCTTGATCTATCCACTATCCTTCTCCACATCCTTTCCTCTTTCACTCCTATCTGCTCTAGCTCCAAATCTGCTGTAACCCCTTGCCTTGATCTATCCACTATCCTTCTATACATTCTTTCCTCTTTCACTCCTATCTGCTCTCACTCAAAATCTGCTGTAACCCCTTGCCTTGATCTATCCACTATCCTTCTCCACATCCTTTCCTCTTTCACTCCTATCTGCTCTAGCTCCAAATCGGCTGTAACCCCTTGCCTTGATCTATCCAATATCCTTCTCCACATCCTTTCCTCTTTCACTCCTATCTGCTCTCGCTCCAAATCTTCTGTAACCCCTTGCCTTGATCTATCCACTATCCTTCTCCACATCCTTTCCTCTTTCACTCCTATCTGCTCTAGCTCCAAATCTTCTGTAACCCCTTGCCTTGATCTATCCACTATCCTTCTCCACATCCTTTCCTCTTTCACTCCTATCTGCTCTCACTCAAAATCTTCTGTAACCCCTTGCCTTGATCTATCCACTATCCTTCTCCACATCCTTTCCTCTTTCACTCCTATCTGCTCTAGCTCCAAATGTTCTGTAACCCCTTGCCTTGATCTATCCACTATCCTTCTCCACATCCTTTCCTCTTTCACTCCTATCTGCTCTAGCTCCAAATCTTCTGTAACCCCTTGCCTTGATCTATCCACTATCCTTCTCCACATCCTTTCCTCTTTCACTCCTATCTGCTCTAGCTCCAAATCTTCTGTAACCCCTTGCCTTGATCTATCCACTATCCTTCTCCACATCCTTTCCTCTTTCACTCCTATCTGCTCTAGCTCCAAATCTTCTGTAACCCCTTGCCTTGATCTATCCACTATCCTTCTCCACATCCTTTCCTCTTTCACTCCTATCTGCTCTAGCTCCAAATCTGTAACCCCTTGCCTTGATCTATCCACTATCCTTCTCCACATCCTTTCCTCTTTCACTCCTATCTGCTCTCACTCAAAATCTTCTGTAACCCCTTGCCTTGATCTATCCACTACCCTTCTCCACATCCTTTCCTCTTTCACTCCTATCTGCTCTAGCTCCAAATCTTCTGTAACCCCTTGCCTTGATCTATCCACTATCCTTCTCCACATCCTTTCCTCTTTCACTCCTATCTGCTCTAGCTCCAAATCTTCTGTAACCCCTTGCCTTGATCTATCCACTATCCTTCTCCACATCCTTTCCTCTTTCACTCCTATCTGCTCTCACTCAAAATCTTCTGTAACCCCTTGCCTTGATCTATCCACTACCCTTCTCCACATCCTTTCCTCTTTCACTCCTATCTGCTCTCGCTCCAAATCTTCTGTAACCCCTCGCCTTGATCTATCCACTACCCTTCTCCACATCCTTTCCTCTTTCACTCCTATCTGCTCTAGCTCCAAATCTTCTGTAACCCCTTGCCTTGATCTATCCACTATCCTTCTCCACATCCTTTCCTCTTTCACTCCTATCTGCTCTCACTCAAAATCTTCTGTAACCCCTTGCCTTGATCTATCCACTATCCTTCTCCACATCCTTTCCTCTTTCACTCCTATCTGCTCTAGCTCCAAATCTTCTGTAACCCCTTGCCTTGATCTATCCACTATCCTTCTCCACATCCTTTCCTCTTTCACTCCTATCTGCTCTAGCTCCAAATCTTCTGTAACCCCTTGCCTTGATCTATCCACTATCCTTCTCCACATCCTTTCCTCTTTCACTCCTATCTACTCTAGCTCCAAATCTTCTGTAACCCCTTGCCTTGATCTATCCACTATCCTTCTCCACATCCTTTCCTCTTTCACTCCTATCTGCTCTAGCTCCAAATCTTCTGTAACCCCTTGCCTTGATCTATCCACTATCCTTCTCCACATCCTTTCCTCTTTCACTCCTATCTGCTCTAGCTCCAAATCTTCTGTAACCCCTTGCCTTGATCTATCCACTATCCTTCTCCACATCCTTTCCTCTTTCACTCCTATCTGCTCTAGCTCCAAATCTTCTGTAACCCCTTGCCTTGATCTATCCACTATCCTTCTCCACATCCTTTCCTCTTTCACTCCTATCTGCTCTAGCTCCAAATCTTCTGTAACCCCTTGCCTTGATCTATCCACTATCCTTCTCCACATCCTTTCCTCTTTCACTCCTATCTGCTCTAGCTCCAAATCTTCTGTAACCCCTTGCCTTGATCTATCCACTATCCTTCTCCACATCCTTTCCTCTTTCACTCCTATCTGCTCTAGCTCCAAATCTTCTGTAACCCCTTGCGTTGATCTATCCACTATCCTTCTCCACATCCTTTCCTCTTTCACTCCTATCTGCTCTCGCTCCAAATCTTCTGTAACCCCTTGCCTTGATCTATCCACTATCCTTCTTCACATCCTTTCCTCTTTCACTCCTATCTGCTCTAGCTCCAAATCTTCTGTAACCCCTTGCCTTGATCTATCCACTATCCTTCTCCACATCCTTTCCTCTTTCACTCCTATCTGCTCTCACTCAAAATCTTCTGTAACCCCTTGCCTTGATCTATCCACTATCCTTCTCCACATCCTTTCCTCTTTCACTCCTATCTGCTCTCACTCAAAATCTTCTGTAACCCCTTGCCTTGATCTATCCACTATCCTTCTCCACATCCTTTCCTCTTTCACTCCTATCTGCTCTCGCTCCAAATCTTCTGTAACCCCTTGCCTTGATCTATCCACTGTCCTTCTCCACATCCTTTCCTCTTTCACTCCTATCTGCTCTAGCTCCAAATCTTCTGTAACCCCTTGCCTTGATCTATCCACTATCCTTCTCCACATCCTTTCCTCTTTCACTCCTATCTGCTCTCGCTCCAAATCTTCTGTAACCCCTTGCCTTGATCTATCCACTGTCCTTCTCCACATCCTTTCCTCTTTCACTCCTATCTGCTCTAGCTCCAAATCTTCTGTAACCCCTTGCCTTGATCTATCCACTATCCTTCTCCACATCCTTTCCTCTTTCACTCCTATCTGCTCTAGCTCCAAATCTTCTGTAACCCCTTGCCTTGATCTATCCACTATCCTTCTCCACATCCTTTCCTCTTTCACTCCTATCTGCTCTAGCTCCAAATCTTCTGTAACCCCTTGCCTTGATCTATCCACTATCCTTCTCCACATCCTTTCCTCTTTCACTCCTATCTGCTCTAGCTCCAAATCTTCTGTAACCCCTTGCGTTGATCTATCCACTATCCTTCTCCACATCCTTTCCTCTTTCACTCCTATCTGCTCTCGCTCCAAATCTTCTGTAACCCCTTGCCTTGATCTATCCACTATCCTTCTCCACATCCTTTCCTCTTTCACTCCTATCTGCTCTAGCTCCAAATCTTCTGTAACCCCTTGCCTTGATCTATCCACTATCCTTCTCCACATCCTTTCCTCTTTCACTCCTATCTGCTCTCACTCAAAATCTTCTGTAACCCCTTGCCTTGATCTATCCACTATCCTTCTCCACATCCTTTCCTCTTTCACTCCTATCTGCTCTCACTCAAAATCTTCTGTAACCCCTTGCCTTGATCTATCCACTATCCTTCTCCACATCCTTTCCTCTTTCACTCCTATCTGCTCTAGCTCCAAATCTTCTGTAACCCCTTGCCTTGATCTATCCACTATCCTTCTCCACATCCTTTCCTCTTTCACTCCTATCTGCTCTAGCTCCAAATCTTCTGTAACCCCTTGCCTTGATCTATCCACTATCCTTCTCCACATCCTTTCCTCTTTCACTCCTATCCGCTCTCGCTCCAAATCTTCTGTAACCCCTTGCCTTGATCTATCCACTATCCTTCTCCACATCCTTTCCTCTTTCACTCCTATCTGCTCTCGCTCCAAATCTTCTGTAACCCCTTGCCTTGATCTATCCACTATCCTTCTCCACATCCTTTCCTCTTTCACTCCTATCTGCTCTCACTCAAAATCTTCTGTAACCCCTTGCCTTGATCTATCCACTATCCTTCTCCACATCCTTTCCTCTTTCACTCCTATCTGCTCTCGCTCCAAATCTTCTGTAACCCCTTGCCTTGATCTATCCACTGTCCTTCTCCACATCCTTTCCTCTTTCACTCCTATCTGCTCTAGCTCCAAATCTTCTGTAACCCCTTGCCTTGATCTATCCACTATCCTTCTCCACATCCTTTCCTCTTTCACTCCTATCTGCTCTCGCTCCAAATCTTCTGTAACCCCTTGCCTTGATCTATCCACTGTCCTTCTCCACATCCTTTCCTCTTTCACTCCTATCTGCTCTAGCTCCAAATCTTCTGTAACCCCTTGCCTTGATCTATCCACTATCCTTCTCCACATCCTTTCCTCTTTCACTCCTATCTGCTCTAGCTCCAAATCTTCTGTAACACCTTGCCTTGATCTATCCACTATCCTTCTCCACATCCTTTCCTCTTTCACTCCTATCTGCTCTAGCTCCAAATCTTCTGTAACCCCTTGCCTTGATCTATCCACTATCCTTCTCCACATCCTTTCCTCTTTCACTCCTATCTGCTCTCACTCAAAATCTTCTGTAACCCCTTGCCTTGATCTATCCACTATCCTTCTCCACATCCTTTCCTCTTTCACTCCTATCTGCTCTCACTCAAAATCTTCTGTAACCCCTTGCCTTGATCTATCCACTATCCTTCTCCACATCCTTTCCTCTTTCACTCCTATCTGCTCTCACTCAAAATCTTCTGTAACCCCTTGCCTTGATCTATCCACTATCCTTCTCCACATCCTTTCCTCTTTCACTCCTATCTGCTCTCGCTCCAAATCTTCTGTAACCCCTTGCCTTGATCTATCCACTGTCCTTCTCCACATCCTTTCCTCTTTCACTCCTATCTGCTCTAGCTCCAAATCTTCTGTAACCCCTTGCCTTGATCTATCCACTATCCTTCTCCACATCCTTTCCTCTTTCACTCCTATCTGCTCTCGCTCCAAATCTTCTGTAACCCCTTGCCTTGATCTATCCACTGTCCTTCTCCACATCCTTTCCTCTTTCACTCCTATCTGCTCTAGCTCCAAATCTTCTGTAACCCCTTGCCTTGATCTATCCACTATCCTTCTCCACATCCTTTCCTCTTTCACTCCTATCTGCTCTAGCTCCAAATCTTCTGTAACACCTTGCCTTGATCTATCCACTATCCTTCTCCACATCCTTTCCTCTTTCACTCCTATCTGCTCTAGCTCCAAATCTTCTGTAACCCCTTGCCTTGATCTATCCACTATCCTTCTCCACATCCTTTCCTCTTTCACTCCTATCTGCTCTCACTCAAAATCTTCTGTAACCCCTTGCCTTGATCTATCCACTATCCTTCTCCACATCCTTTCCTCTTTCACTCCTATCTGCTCTCACTCAAAATCTTCTGTAACCCCTTGCCTTGATCTATCCACTATCCTTCTCCACATCCTTTCCTCTTTCACTCCTATCTGCTCTCACTCAAAATCTTCTGTAACCCCTTGCCTTGATCTATCCACTATCCTTCTCCACATCCTTTCCTCTTTCACTCCTATCTGCTCTCGCTCCAAATCTTCTGTAACCCCTTGCCTTGATCTATCCACTGTCCTTCTCCACATCCTTTCCTCTTTCACTCCTATCTGCTCTAGCTCCAAATCTTCTGTAACCCCTTGCCTTGATCTATCCACTATCCTTCTCCACATCCTTTCCTCTTTCACTCCTATCTGCTCTCGCTCCAAATCTTCTGTAACCCCTTGCCTTGATCTATCCACTGTCCTTCTCCACATCCTTTCCTCTTTCACTCCTATCTGCTCTAGCTCCAAATCTTCTGTAACCCCTTGCCTTGATCTATCCACTATCCTTCTCCACATCCTTTCCTCTTTCACTCCTATCTGCTCTCACTCAAAATCTTCTGTAACCCCTTGCCTTGATCTATCCACTATCCTTCTCCACATCCTTTCCTCTTTCACTCCTATCTGCTCTCGCTCCAAATCTTCTGTAACCCCTTGCCTTGATCTATCCACTGTCCTTCTCCACATCCTTTCCTCTTTCACTCCTATCTGCTCTAGCTCCAAATCTTCTGTAACCCCTTGCCTTGATCTATCCACTATCCTTCTCCACATCCTTTCCTCTTTCACTCCTATCTGCTCTAGCTCCAAATCTTCTGTAACACCTTGCCTTGATCTATCCACTATCCTTCTCCACATCCTTTCCTCTTTCACTCCTATCTGCTCTCGCTCCAAATCTTCTGTAACCCCTTGCCTTGATCTATCCACTGTCCTTCTCCACATCCTTTCCTCTTTCACTCCTATCTGCTCTAGCTCCAAATCTTCTGTAACCCCTTGCCTTGATCTATCCACTATCCTTCTCCACATCCTTTCCTCTTTCACTCCTATCTGCTCTCACTCAAAATCTTCTGTAACCCCTTGCCTTGATCTATCCACTATCCTTCTCCACATCCTTTCCTCTTTCACTCCTATCTGCTCTCGCTCCAAATCTTCTGTAACCCCTTGCCTTGATCTATCCACTGTCCTTCTCCACATCCTTTCCTCTTTCACTCCTATCTGCTCTCACTCAAAATCTTCTGTAACCCCTTGCCTTGATCTATCCACTATCCTTCTCCACATCCTTTCCTCTTTCACTCCTATCTGCTCTCGCTCCAAATCTTCTGTAACCCCTTGCCTTGATCTATCCACTATCCTTCTCCACATCCTTTCCTCTTTCACTCCTATCTGCTCTCACTCAAAATCTTCTGTAACCCCTTGCCTTGATCTATCCACTATCCTTCTCCACATCCTTTCCTCTTTCACTCCTATCTGCTCTCACTCAAAATCTTCTGTAACCCCTTGCCTTGATCTATCCACTATCCTTCTCCACATCCTTTCCTCTTTCACTCCTATCTGCTCTCACTCAAAATCTTCTGTAACCCCTTGCCTTGATCTATCCACTATCCTTCTCCACATCCTTTCCTCTTTCACTCCTATCTGCTCTCGCTCCAAATCTTCTGTAACCCCTTGCCTTGATCTATCCACTGTCCTTCTCCACATCCTTTCCTCTTTCACTCCTATCTGCTCTAGCTCCAAATCTTCTGTAACCCCTTGCCTTGATCTATCCACTATCCTTCTCCACATCCTTTCCTCTTTCACTCCTATCTGCTCTAGCTCCAAATCTTCTGTAACACCTTGCCTTGATCTATCCACTATCCTTCTCCACATCCTTTCCTCTTTCACTCCTATCTGCTCTAGCTCCAAATCTTCTGTAACCCCTTGCCTTGATCTATCCACTATCCTTCTCCACATCCTTTCCTCTTTCACTCCTATCTGCTCTCACTCAAAATCTTCTGTAACCCCTTGCCTTGATCTATCCACTATCCTTCTCCACATCCTTTCCTCTTTCACTCCTATCTGCTCTCACTCAAAATCTTCTGTAACCCCTTGCCTTGATCTATCCACTATCCTTCTCCACATCCTTTCCTCTTTCACTCCTATCTGCTCTCGCTCCAAATCTTCTGTAACCCCTTGCCTTGATCTATCCACTGTCCTTCTCCACATCCTTTCCTCTTTCACTCCTATCTGCTCTAGCTCCAAATCTTCTGTAACCCCTTGCCTTGATCTATCCACTATCCTTCTCCACATCCTTTCCTCTTTCACTCCTATCTGCTCTAGCTCCAAATCTTCTGTAACACCTTGCCTTGATCTATCCACTATCCTTCTCCACATCCTTTCCTCTTTCACTCCTATCTGCTCTAGCTCCAAATCTTCTGTAACCCCTTGCCTTGATCTATCCACTATCCTTCTCCACATCCTTTCCTCTTTCACTCCTATCTGCTCTCACTCAAAATCTTCTGTAACCCTTTGCCTTGATCTATCCACTATCCTTCTCCACATCCTTTCCTCTTTCACTCCTATCTGCTCTAGCTCCAAATCTTCTGTAACCCCTCGCCTTGATCTATCCACTATCCTTCTCCACATCCTTTCCTCTTTCACTCCTATCTGCTCTAGCTCCAAATCTTCTGTAACCCCTTGCCTTGATCTATCCACTATCCTTCTCCACATCCTTTCCTCTTTCACTCCTATCTGCTCTCACTCAAAATCTTCTGTAACCCCTTGCCTTGATCTATCCACTATCCTTCTCCACATCCTTTCCTCTTTCACTCCTATCTGCTCTAGCTCCAAATCTTCTGTAACCCCTTGCCTTGATCTATCCACTGTCCTTCTCCACATCCTTTCCTCTAACACTCCTATCTGCTCTCGCTCCAAATCTTCTGTAACCCCTTGCCTTGATCTATCCACTATCCTTCTCCACATCCTTTCCTCTTTCACTCCTGTCTGCTCTCGCTCCAAATCTTCTGTAACCCCTTGCCTTGATCTATCCACTATCCTTCCCCCCATCCTTTCCTCTTTCACTCCTGTCTGCTCTCGCTCCAAATCTTCTGTAACCCCTTGCCTTGATCTATCCACTATCCTTCTCCACATCCTTTCCTCTTTCACTCCTATCTGCTCTAGCTCCAAATCTTCTGTAACCCCTTGCCTTGATCTATCCACTATCCTTCTCCACATCCTTTCCTCTTTCACTCCTATCTGCTCTAGCTCCAAATCTTCTGTAACCCCTTGCGTTGATCTATCCACTATCCTTCTCCACATCCTTTCCTCTTTCACTCCTATCTGCTCTCGCTCCAAATCTTCTGTAACCCCTTGCCTTGATCTATCCACTATCCTTCTCCACATCCTTTCCTCTTTCACTCCTATCTGCTCTCGCTCCAAATCTTCTGTAACCGCTTGCCTTGATCTATCCACTATCCTTCTCCACATCCTTTCCTCTTTCACTCCTATCTGCTCTCACTCAAAATCTTCTGTAACCCCTTGCCTTGATCTATCCACTATCCTTCTCCACATCCTTTCCTCTTTCACTCCTATCTGCTCTAGCTCCAAATCTTCTGTAACCCCTTGCCTTGATCTATCCACTATCCTTCTCCACATCCTTTCCTCTTTCACTCCTATCTGCTCTCGCTCCAAATCTTCTGTAACCCCTTGCCTTGATCTATCCACTATCCTTCTCCACATCCTTTCCTCTTTCACTCCTATCTGCTCTCACTCAAAATCTTCTGTAACCCCTTGCCTTGATCTATCCACTATCCTTCTCCACATCCTTTCCTCTTTCACTCCTATCTGCTCTAGCTCCAAATCTTCTGTAACCCCTTGCCTTGATCTATCCACTATCCTTCTCCACATCCTTTCCTCTTTCACTCCTATCTGCTCTCGCTCCAAATCTTCTGTAACCCCTTGCCTTGATCTATCCACTATCCTTCTCCACATCCTTTCCTCTTTCACTCCTATCTGCTCTCACTCAAAATCTTCTGTAACCCCTTGCCTTGATCTATCCACTATCCTTCTCCACATCCTTTCCTCTTTCACTCCTATCTGCTCTAGCTCCAAATCTTCTGTAACCCCTTGCCTTGATCTATCCACTATCCTTCTCCACATCCTTTCCTCATTCACTCCTATCTGCTCTAGCTCCAAATCTTCTGTAACCCCTTGCCTTGATCTATCCACTATCCTTCTCCACACCCTTTCCTCTTTCACTCCTATCTGCTCTCGCTCCAAATCTTCTGTAACCCCTTGCCTTGATCTATCCACTGTCCTTCTCCACATCCTTTCCTCTAACACTCCTATCTGCTCTCGCTCCAAATCTTCTGTAACCCCCTGCCTTGATCTATCCACTATCCTTCTCCACATCCTTTCCTCTTTCACTCCTATCTGCTCTAGCTCCAAATCTTCTGTAACCCCTCGCCTTGATCTATCCATTATCCTTCTCCACATCCTTTCCTCTTTCACTCCTATCTGCTCTCGCTCCAAATCTTCTGTAACCCCTTGCCTTGATCTATCCACTATCCTTCTCCACATCCTTTCCTCTTTCACTCCTATCTGCTCTAGCTCCAAATCTTCTGTAACCCCTTGCCTTGATCTATCCACTGTCCTTCTCCACATCCTTTCCTCTAACGCTCCTATCTGCTCTCGCTCCAAATCTTCTGTAACCCCTTGCCTTGATCTATCCACTGTCCTTCTCCACATCCTTTCCTCTAACGCTCCTATCTGCTCACGCTCCAAGTCTTCTGTAACCCCTTGCCTTGATCTATCCACTGTCCTTCTCCACATCCTTTCCTCTAACGCTCCTATCTGCTCACGCTCCAAATCTTCTGTAACCCCTTGCCTTGATCTATCCACTGTCCTTCTCCACATCCTTTCCTCTAACACTCCTATCTGCTCTCGCTCCATATCTTCTGCAACCCCTTGCGTGCTAGTGGATTCCAGCCTTGCTTGGGGTGAAAAGCTTTAAAAAAATATCTCCTTAACTGGCAGTATAACCCGTCTTCGACCGGGTGTGTCATTACTACGAATTTTTGCCGTTCAATGTGAGCAGTTTAAGTTTAAAGTCAGCCCTCCTGAAAATCAATATTAGTAACACATGAGACGCATCCTCAAATAAAAATAAAGTATTATTAGGAAATGTATGATGCGAATGAAACTGAGGGAACATGAACCAACAAAACTTGGTAAATGAACACACAGGCAGAATGGAGGTTAAACGTTGAGGTAACTGATAATATCTTGCACCTGTAAAACTTATTTGGTTCGCTACAATTGAGCGGTTGTTTCACGGGAAAAATGACGAAAATAGGATGTCCCTGACAAAAGTTATCTTGTTTGAGGCATCATCAACCCTCACTTCCAAAAAGATGTTATTTTGCATGCCTCTTGCCTCGTACAGCCGCGCATTGAACGCCCCTGCAAATATGCCCCTGCAAATACACCCCTGCAAATACGCCCCTGCAAATATGCCCCTGCAAATACGCCCCTGCAAATACGCCTCTGCAAATATACCCCTGCAAATACGCCCCTGCAAATACGCCCCTGCAAATACACCCCTGCAAATACTACATGACCGTCTCTTCATTGTGCATCTTTCGCGTTAGATTTCAACTCTCTAAATTGATTGTAGGCTGTTAAATTTGACCTTTGATTTTTGTGCTAAGTGTAAAAAAAAAATCAGTTTTGTTCGATTTTTCACCTTCAAGGTTGTAATTATTTCCAGCCAATTTGGACTCAAAACCGGTGCTGAAGAATTATCTATCAAACAAAAACGATTTCATCGACATCGGATGAAAACTGTGGAAACGCATAAACAACATTCGATCACACACACACACCCAGACGGACACACAAACATTTTGAGAAATATAGATATACATTAGATTTTCAGGTTCTCTTCACAGATATGTTAATTAATTATAATTATAATTAATTATAATTTATAATTATATTAATTATGACATTAATAATAATAATGTATAATTTATGTAATTAATTGACTTCGAAAAGATATATATATCCAAGAACAGATAGTAAATAGTAAAACGATGCTGAGAGTTATAATAGACAGGAAGTAGTGGAGAGCCATTATCGCCAACAATTTGGACTCAAAACCGGCACTGAAGAATTATCTATCAAACAAAACAAAAATCATCGAAATCGGATGAAAACTGTGGAAACGCATAAACAATATCCGATCACGCACGCACGCACGCACGCACGCACACACACACACACACACACACATTTTCAGAATTATAGATATAGATTACATTTTCAATTTCTCTTCACAGATTTATTGAGTAATTATAATTATAATTGATTATTATTTATAATTATATTAATTATAATATTAATAATAATTATTTATAATTAATATAATTAATTATATAAATTTAGCTGTATAAATAATATTATTCTAATAATTTTAACTATTTTTTTTTAATGTTTTTATGAAATATATATATATATCCAAGAACAGACAGTAAATAGTAATACGTTGCTGAGAGTTATAATGGACAGGAAGTAGTGGAGAGCCATGGTCACCAACAATTTGGACTCAAAACTGTCTGAAGAATTAGCTATCAAACAAAGAAAATCAACGAAATCAGATGAAAACTGTGGAAACGCATATACAACATCCGATCACACACACATACACACCCATAAACACACACGCACATGCACACACATACGCACACACATTCACATACACACATACACACATACACACCCATAAACACACACGCACATACACACACATACGCACACACATTCACATACACACACATACACACACACATACACACACACAGACACACATACACACACACATATACACACACATACACACACACATACACACACACACAGACATTTTGAGAACTATTGAGATAGATAACATATCCCTTTAATAATGTATACTTACCTTGAATTATATTTTATTATTGCTTTATATCAAACTAAAATTATAACATTAAATAACCTATCTATATTTCTGAGATGAGGTATCGTAATTATTTACACTATTGACATTGCTCGGACTGTTGTCATCTTCGTTGCCATATTCACGATGTTTCAGCCGTTATATGAGAGCCGGGTTCGAAGCTCACCATGGTCCAATGGCTGAAAACCATTCTCAAGCCTTGTAGTAGATGGAACACTTGGGAGGGGGTCGAGGGCTTGACCGTGCTGGCCGTGTTCAAATAGTTGATCACGCTAGAAAACACGCTCTTTCCCAGAAACTGTAACTACGGTCTGGTCAGCATAGTTGCAGTATAAACCACAGGTGGGCTTTGTGGGTGTTGAATACACAAAATGCGCCTGCGCAGGCGTCTACAATAGGGATTGATTAACCGCCCTAAAAGACGGGTATCCTCGAATACGAATGGCCAGCTATACTTAGTTTCTATTCTATTTTTCATGTTCTTTTCATTTTGTGATAATAAGTCATTCTTTTTTTTTATTATTATATTATTTAAATTATCTAATACAATTACTTATTTTTACTAATGTTACCTAAAGATTTTGTTTTTTTAATTTAACTGCAGTATTAGACTGGCGTCGAGATCTCATCAATTTACAAGTGAGCTGACTGGAAGAAACCGTAAATTCTATGCTAACATTTTCTTTTCTGGCACTTTTCCATTGTGGAACTCCCTTCTGGCTCCATGCTTTCCCGCCAACTTCAATATGCAAAAGATTAAATGCAATGTCAATTGTTATCTACTGTCCTCCTGATTAAAGTTTTCTATTCCTGCTCATTATTAAGGTTTCTGTTTTGTAATTCTTCCACCCCAACTAACTCTTTGTGTTGTAGTGGCTTTACTGCCCTGTATGAGGTGATACCGAGTAACACACAGACACACACACAAACACCCACACACAGATATATATATATATATATATATATATATATATATATATATATATATATATATATATATATATATTTGTGTATTTAGGCAGCAATCCTTCTTTCATGCACATTTCATTAAAAACGATTGACAAGGTGCTTTTATTTAGTTTTATTATATAATTTCTCGTGCGATCTAATAATGTTTTTCTTTTCAGAGGATAAATTATATAAAAACTGTCCGAATGTTCTTTTTATCCGAGCGCTTTCGGCTATACATTTAGCCATTTTCAAGGATTATATTTCAACTGTTAGAATTAGAGATAGTTTGTAATAGTTAGAAATAGTATGTTGACCGTGTTTTGAATAAAAAAAATGAAACATTTTATAAAACACATATAACAAACTATTTCTAATTCTAACAGTTGAAATATAATCGTTGAAAATGGCTAAATGTATAGCCGAAAGCGCTCGGATAAAAATAACATTCGGACAGTTTTTATATAATTTATCATCTGAAAAGAAAAAACATTATTAGATCGCACGAGAAATTATATAAAAAACTAAATAAAAGCACCTTGTCTGTCGTTTTTAATGAAATGTGCATATATATATATATATATATATATATATATATATATATATATATATATATATATATATATATATATATATATATATATATATATATATATATATATATATATTGAAGATATTTTTAAAGGTACAAAATTTTATTATGTCGATAAAGGTATTCAGCTTAATATTACTAGACATATTAAAACGCGCGAAGCAACCGGTTTCGCTCCCGCTCATCAGGCTTGCAACGGGAGATTTAAATTTAAAAGACAGAGAATGTACACTAAAAAGAATTGTGGAGGGGAAAAAAAATATGAGGAAAAGGAGCTAGAGGCAAATGACAGCGAGCCCCAACATTCGCCATAATATACATATATATATATATATGTTTAAATTTTTCTCTATGAGGGAAAAGAATTCATTATCAAAGAGAGAATATATAGTGTGGACTCAGGAATCAATTGTGAATGGTGACCTTCAGTTTCACGCTTCAAATAATTTGCCACTGCTATTTTAGTGAATACATTTGTTTAAATGGGCAGACTCGTTTTTTTTTTTTTTTTTTTGTTTTTTTTTTCAAAACGTTAAAATAATAGAGACATAAAGCCTAAATGTACCCCTTGGTAGGAAACGAACTTGCAATCACTTGATTGTCGAAACAAAGCGGATCTATGTCCGATAACTGAGGAGGGTGTTTGATGTTCACTCAAGGACGTGCTTCCTTAATGCCAGATTAAAATCCATTAATTATTTCTGTGCGTGATATATAGGTAAGATGAGAACGAATAGAGTACAATGTCAACGTTATGTAACATTTAATTTAAATGAGGGCTCAATACAAAGTAGAGCAATATTCTTTATTTCAGGATATTACATCGAAAACATGTCAAAATCGTTACACAACTGCAGCCGTGTTTCGATGCATATACAACGCATATCATTAGGCGAATGTAAATTTACTGGCGAGTGAACGATTTATTCAAATTTAAAAGCCAAATGCAGCCTCGTTTTACGAAAAGAATCTATCGCTTAATAGGATGCGTTGATGCGCATCGAAACACGACTGCAGTTGTGTAGGAATCTGGAGATGTTTTTCGGTAAAATATCCTAAAATAAAGTATATGTCTGTGTGTGTGTGTGCGCGCGCGTGTAATGTAATGAAGAAATTTGAAAACTTATTCCCATTCAGAGCGTCTAACTTAATTAAGTATCCCTAGGATATATGCATTGGGGGGTGACTTTCTTTTACCTCTAGAATTTCTGATTACGTGCATGTGTTCATGTGTTTGTGTGTATGTACGCGCGTGTGAGTGTGTGCGTGTGTTTACAAGCGCGATTTTTTTTAGCGTTCGTAACATTTAATTTAAAAGAGGGCTCAATACAAACTAGAGCAATATTCTTTATTTTAGGATATTACATCGAAAAACATGTCAAAATCACATGTTTTCGGTGTAATATCCTAATATATATATATATATATATATATATATATATATATATATATATATATATATATATATATTATAATGAAGAGAAAGAACAGTAAGATATATAATCCGGTGTTCTTATTAATATTTTTATTTTTACAAAACAGTGCTCAATGGAAATCTACAGACCATAAATATTATAAATTTACTTATTTAAAAATATGCTTCCATCGTTACACAGGCATTACCATGTTTCAAAAACAGAATCTAACAACTTCGAATTCAATCCTAGAATTAAATTAAAGTCCCTAGTTCTGTCTCATTTTCAAACGAATTTTGGATTCCAAAATTCGTTTGAAAATGAAACAGAACTAGGGACTTTAATTTAATTTAATTCTATGACTGATTTGGAAGCCTTTAGCTTCTGTTTTTGAAACATGGTAATTCCTGTCTAGCGATGGAACCCTATTTTCAAATAAGTAAATTTATAATATATATAAATACATATATATATATAAATATATATATATTAAATAAAAATAAAAACAGACCACTTTAAGATTTCATGTGATAAATTATTTCACCACAGCCCTTTTAAAGGACCGCGGATCATCAGACTTTACTTCCAAACATTGAAACGAAAAATGAAAAGAAATTTACACATTTTTGACGGGCAGTACTAAGCATATGTAAATTAACGAAGTGAGGAAGTAAGTGGGGAGAGAGACATGATTGAGTTAGATGTAAAATTTCTATTCTCTCAAATTTAAATTGTTTAAGGAAGTCAAGACATTGACACATTAAATCGGTTAACTTATCGGAAGTTATATATTGATATGGAAGGGGGAGAGGAAAAAAGGCATAAAGAGAAAAAGAGAGAAAGAAGTCATGAGATAAAGTGTCACTAACTTTCTTTGGAATGAAAGGCCCGAAATAGACGCTGTTGTTTTGCTTTGAGAGTTCATAAATATTATAATGTTTTATATAAATTTGAATGTTTAAACAGTCTATAAGGAATTTAATTTGATGCTTGTTAGCGATTTAAGTTTTTTTTAAAAAAACTTTATTACAAAAATTTTGGGGATTTAATATGAAATAGACGATTAGAAAAATATTCATAGAATTTACATTAAAATACTAAAATTTTATTTTAAAATCTAAGTTTACTTCTAGTTGTAATTGATTATTAAGGTGATATCTCTATCAGTTTGAATTTTATTCATGAATTTAATTTGCGACTATTTTTAGATTGGTAATTTCTCTTACTTAAAGTTTAGTTTTTAAGTTAATATGGAGTGATATTTGAAGGTAATATTAGAGATCTAGTTTTGTCATATATTGCATACACATCCATGCAAATTTCAATTATACATACGTTCTTTTACATGTGCAGTCACTCATACAGGTACACATGTACCGATATACACGGGTAATTTCATGTATTAATACCTACATATATCTTTTTTAAATGTTTACGCATACTCACACATATATATATATATATATATATATATATATATATATGTGTGTACTTAGTATTCTCCCCCACCCCAAAAGAAAACTTTTAAAAAAATATTAGGTGATGACTTAGTATTCAATTATCAAAATATCTAAATATTTTATCATCAATAATGATTATTAAAGGGTAATAAATTTAAATTCAAAATTAAATTATAAATTTAAAAAATCTTCCTCCATATTGTAAGAATTTTAAACTCACAATTCCAATTGGAGAATATTAAGGGAGAAAATGGGGTAAAACATTAATAACAGACCTGTAAGTCCTTTTTTTTTTCCAAAAATTCTATATATCCATATATACACACACACACATATATACACAGATCCGTACACATGCACACACATATATATACACATATATATCTATACACACCCATACACATACACACATATATATATCTATATACTCATACATACACACATACGCATGTAGATATACACACGTACATACATACACACATATACATATATATATACATATACATATACATATACATACGCACACTTATATATATATATATATATATATATATATATATATATATATATATATATATATATATATATATATATATATATATATATATATATATATATACACATACACCCACATGTTCGTGTATGCAAAAAACATGTCAATATTCAAACTTACTTACATTACCATATTTCACCCATATTCACCCATTTTATATATACGAACTCACAAATTCATGCATACATACATACACAGATCACCCGCAATCACATATCTATGGCACGACACACATATACCCATACATACATACACACACACACACACACACACACACACACACACACACACACACACACACATATATATATATATATCTATTTAAAGACATTTATGATATGTTTAACTTTCTTTTTATAGATACAAGTATTTAAGCAAATGCTCTGTTTTATAATAAACAGTATTAAATAACATTTACCGGCCTGAATGTCCGAGAAATTTTCATAGAAAATTTTCGTTCTCCGACAGGAATCGAACCTGTATCCTATAAATGTCTTTAAATAAATAAATTGTCGGACTTTGTCCAATTCCCAAATACATATATATATATATACATCCACATATATACATGTACCCACATACCCATAACATACATATATATATATTAATTTAATATTATTTCCTTTTTTCGTGCTTTAATTATATTATTTTATATTAATTTATTTATTTAATAGAGATTAATTTCTTATTTTAACATCTACGCGCGTGTGTCTGTGTGCGTGATTGTAATTAAAAAAAAATAAAGCGATTGTTAATATCTTAGTATTTACTGCTATTTTCTCTAATTTTTGCTGGGATGTCTGCCATCTCTATGATTCAGCTGAGTTCTGTCCTTTTCATAGCCCTCTCCTAAACAACACCTCCACAAGCCCCAAATTCCATGCCAATCCTACCCCCCGCCACTTCTTTCTTCCAATCATTCTCTTCTATCTTTTTTTCACATCTCTTTCCATATGATATTACTTTCGTTTTTTCCCGCCAGCTTCCATCCTCCATTTTGCTAAACACTCCTACGAATCCGTCACTTCAGATACCGTCTTGTGACTCTTTTGTCTTTCTGAAAACCGTTTATTTTCCTTTTCCAGCAGTAACAAGCCTCACCTACCTTACCCACTTGCTCATATACTAGTTTTTGCCTTTTTCACCCCGACCCCGACACAATTTCTAACACAAAAACATCAAAGTCTCTCTCGATATTTCGTAGTTTTTATTCGTTTACTTTTCAAGGAACGCATCTAACCCGAACACCGTAATGAAGCACCGTAATGAAGCAAGAAGATTTTTTTGTTATTTTATACAAATATTCCCATCAGGCCAGAAAACCACTCAAGCTAGAATGTTATTGTATGGCTCTGTATGAGTGTAAGGAAAGACAAGAAGTTCATGGATTTATGCAGGAAATATAACCTAGACTTGAAGGGGTGAAGATTATAGTGATTGGTAAAATTTTCTACCGGGACTCTGTTCCACAGAGCAGTATTTGATGGGGAGAAGTTGCCAAAAAGGAACTTCCTCCATACTATTGGAATACGAAAGGAATAGAGATACTTCACTCTTTTGGGTGTGGCATGATCGGTCCTTGTGGTAAAGGACATGGGAGGGGAATTAAAGCATAAATCTGATGCAATCACGGATGACGCAATATTTTTCAAGGCCAAATAAATTTCATCATACACTCCGAAAATAGAATCATATTACTGCACACCACTGCAAATGGCCTAATCTGAGGAAAAAATAGAATTCGATTACACCCTGACACTCCAGTGGGTCTAAAACTGACCGTATGAAAGGAAACTAAAGCGGTTGTTTCATTTAATTTGCACAAGGACGTAAAACATCTGTGAAATATCGAACAAGAAAAATTAAATAAACAATTTTTTCCGTACGTTTTATATTTTCTTCTCGGGTTATTTTATATCTCAGACTTCTTGTTTCTTGTTTTACTTATCCCACTTTGTTTTTATAATCGTGATCTAGAATCGAGGATGCTTAATCATTAGAAAAATCCCGTTGGAGTGTAGTCATCAGAAATGAAATAAAAATGGTCATGAGGGGCAAAAGCAATGATGAATCCACAGTCGTTGGCAAAATGATAAGAAGAAAACACTGAAAAGTGAGGGGAAAACATGAAAAGACAGAGAAAGGCATGAAAAGAGAGGGAACACTATGAAAAGTGAGGAAAAACCATGAAAAGAAAGGGTAAACGATGAAAAGAGAGAAAAAACTATGAAAAGAGAGGGAAAACTATGAAAACTGAATGAAATCTATGAAAATAGATGGAAAACCATGAAAAGAGAGAAAAACCCATGACAAGAGAGGGAAACCCATGAAATGAGAGGGAAACCCATGAAAAGAGAAGGAAACCCATGAAAAGAGAAGGAAAACCATGAAGAGAGAGGGAAACCCATGAAAAGAGAAGGAAAACCATGAAAATAAAGGGAAACCCATGAAAAGAGAGGGGAAATCTATGAAAAGAGAGGGAAACCCATGAAAAGAGAGGGAAACCCATGAAAATAGAGGGAAACCCATAAAAATAGAAGGAAAACCATGAAAAGAGAGGGAAAACCATGAAAAGAGAGGGAAAACCATGAAAAGAGAGGGAAAACCATGAAAATACAGAGGGAAAACTATGAAAAGTGAGGGAAAAAAACAAGCGTCTGAATCCTAAAAATGTCAGACATCCTATCAAAAATTAGAGAAAAATGAATAGAATATCACCCTATCTCTCCAGGTATTAATACGATAGAAAACTCGTAATCCACTATTAGAAATGGAACCGAGGATAGAAAACAAACAAAAAAGATCTTTAGCAATAAATTGAAAAAGTAAAAATGATTAAAAGACTGATGAAGATTGTGAAATAACCACAACCCAATACTAACGTGTAAAATCATAAAATAATTTATTCAGTTTCGTGAAATCTTGATTTGATTCGGTTTAACGGCATATCAACACCTCATGGGTCATTTAATACCAAAATTTAATTTTCTTGGGAGATTTGAAGTAATAAAAATATGATATATGATATATGTTATTCTGCTTTCACAGTTGACTACATGGTAGATGATACTCAGCTTTTCTGCAGATACGCTTTTGTGTGGACATATTTACTAGAGACGGTGATATGCGCTTTTTATGTTGTAGTGTTGTTGAAGTTATATTTTGGAATAGTTTGATTCTTCAAGAAATTGTAGAATATTAGATGGATTAATGTCATGAAAGAGTTCTTTCATGTTGGATGTTGGTAGTATTTTTAACGGATTTGACTGAAGTCGCAACAATTCGTTAATATCTTCTTTTGTGTGTAATTCTTGGCATACCGTACAGATTGGAGGTGGCTCTTGTTTTAGAATATAAGAATGTGTTATCATGAAGTGTCCGATATGAAGTCTGGACATTATTACTTCACCTTTCCTTGTTTTTAGTGTTTGATGCCATTCGTGGAATTTTATGGTAATAAAATAGATGTTTCTTTGCCTTAGATCTTTTAGGTTTATTTATAAATAAAATTCATGTTGCACTTTGTTTGCATAATAAAACTTGACATTCGCATGAACAAACTATTATCTATATATTAAAGAAAGACTGATATTATGAATGGAAGCTCACAATATTTATTAGTAATATAAATAAGATTATAAAGTGAAAACTTCAACAAAATTGGTTGATCAAATTACATTTCTATTGTGAAAATATTGACTAACAAAATAAAATCTGACATCGAGTACACTTGAAAGAAATTTGTTTGGTGCCAGTTTCTTTATACAGTAGAATCCCTGACAACCGGACAAAGAAGGCCTTCCGGATATGAGGAATTGGTTACAAAGTCCGGATATGAGGGGTTATATTTAGATTAAAATAAAAGAACTGAAATCAGGTTTAACATTTATTTTCAATGTTTTATAGTAAACACAATAAGCTAATGGCGAGTGAAATATAATGGAATCGATTTTAAGGAAAAAGAGATAATTTATATAATGTTAATGAAAATTCATTAAATTAAGTATGCCACGTATGCAAAACAAATAATGTAACGTGGATTTTTTTAATCGCTGTTGCATGATGATTCTTTCTCTTCTAATGTCATTCTCAACTTTTTCCGCATTTCGTTTTGCTTTTGTTCTTGAAATTTTTTTAAGCAAAAGGTTATTTTTAACCCGGCGTACGTTATTGCAATCGTCATAGCAGAATGCTGGCTTTCTTTCTATAAAACTGAGAAACTTTTCAATAGCTTTTGCAATTTCAGTCCAGGTTTCATCACAAACATGTTTTTTTTTTTAAATTTCTTTGTTCATTGTGACAGTGTGAAATGCTGAAGAATAGTTTTTTTTTAAAGATTTTATATCATACAATGTTGACTTTCCTATCTTAAACTCAGCCATTAGTTACAATGAACTTTCACCAGCGTCTAGTCTGTTTAAAATTTCCACTTTTGCGATAACTCCAAATCCCATCATCTTTTGTACCAAAAGAAGCCATTTGGGTGAAATAAGCATTAGCAACTATCCGAAGTAAATTTCCTGAAAAACATAAATTTTAAATCAATTCCATATCACCCAAATAGTTCAAATATACACATAGAAAAATCATGTCCGGATATGCGGGATTCCGGAAATGTGTCACTCCGGATATGAGGGATTCAGGATTTGAGAGATTCCGGATATGAGGGTTTCTACTGTATTTCATATTTTTTATTATTATTTTCAGGTAATTATCTCTGTTAAATTAAGCAACAACGAACGAAAGTGAATAGGAAAAAACATTCTCTGCAAATTGTGAGAATATTTGACATTTTTGCCTCATATGTATCTGTTCTGTTCATACGCACAATACTCATTCATTTCAAGTATTTTCCTTGACTTTCGCTAACCTTACGATTCAATAGTAATATTCTTTCGCTGACATGATCTAAACAATCAGATCAATGATTAAAATGCTTTCAAATGAAGCCTGCTCTAAACTTGAATAGAATTGGCTACTCGGTCAATGATTGCGTTATTTCCTTAAGGAAACGATATAATTACCGTTAGCATTAATCCACCTTCCATATAAACTCACGTCCTGGTTATGACGATAAACTACATCCGCGTCCTGGGTAAGACGATAAACTACGTCCAACAGCAAGGCCTCTGATGAGCCTCTTAATTGCTGGTGTTCCCAGGTCCACACTGACCCGGGGTGGTAACACCTATTAGGCTATTGGCAAATAGTTAACCCCGAAACTCGGGTAAAAACACCATGAAAGTGTAAAAATAGATTTTAATACCAGATATACTTTGTAAAAAAAATTATTACCAGCAATACATTTTTGACAAACAAATATTACCAGCAATTGCTTTTTGTTTTTGTTTTTTGAAAAAAAATATTACAAGCGAAGAAAAATTCTTACCAGAAATAGATTTTTGAAGGAAAAAATATTACCAGAAATAGATTTTTGAAAAACAATTTTTTATCAACAATGAAAATTTTGTCGGCATTAAATAACCCATTGAGGTTGATATGCCGTAAAACAAAACAAACGAACAAAGAAATCCATATAAACTCAACTCAATGAATTTCTTCGAGAATCTTTCCCGATATCTTGAAATTTTGGAACTGCTGACTGAACAAGCTTTTTGGATTAATAGAAATAAACGTGCTAACTTAGAGATAACAGTTCTGTAAAATACGCCACGTGTAGTGGAAGTACCAATTTATTCCTCACAGCTGTTTGTTACAACGAACAAAGTCCAAGAATTAAACGAAAATGTTTTATATAAATCGTGCAATGAGTATAAATGCCATGTATATCTGTTACTTTCTGTTAAAGAGGCAAGAGATATATACTGCACCCATAGAAGTAGTGCTGTATCTAGGGAAAATAGCCCGGATGGTGCAATTCCAGGATAGGTTTCAATTCAGCGATTCCCTTCTTCTAGACCAGTGGTTACCATTTTTTTTCTGGGTCGCATTTTCGGAATTAAGATTTGCTCGTAAAGTACATTCAAAAATAAAAATAACAGAAATAGGGAGAGGGTTAAAGGGAGATAACCGCGTATTCGCGGTCAGAACCTTATCAGTGATGACTCTCTCTCCTCCAATTTTAGGAGCCTAGTTCCGATATTCTTAATATAATGCAAAACTATCACAATGATTAAAACAGTCAATAATTATTTATAACTGTTTACACTGGGACTCATGCGTGCAATTACAAGTAATCCATAATAATATTTTAAATTTTGAAATCACATTTATTTATTTGCATAAGAATTTTTTGAAACTGTTTCTAAATTTTTGATGATCTTTCACTCATTCCGCCTCACCTGCTATCCTCTTCCGATGCACCTACGATGCGCGCTGCAACGTTTGAGAACAATTATCCTAGTCTGATTCCTATTTCAAAGGCCATTCAACTCTACTGTTTAACGCAGAGCTGGAAAGGTAGAAACATAGCTTTCTCAAATGCATTTTTGTGAAAGTGAACGTAACGGGATCAGCTGGAATTCGAAATCTTCTCGTCGATTTCACTTTCCGACTTGCTAAGCGTCGCACAAGCCGCACATCCGTCTATTCCTGTAGAGGGTCGCCATTCGGAGACTGAGAGAATATCAATCAAATGCAAGAATTATTTCATAGCTTTGATTAAATTTCAGGCTAAACGTGTTCAGATTAAATGACTCATAGAAATACTTGTAAAATCAGGCCTAAAATTAGCGATGAAATCTAAGACCTCACACCTGTCCAAACCCTTCTCCCACAACCGAACTAAACCGGCAGTTACTGACATGGGTGTGATTATCAGCCTGCGTCATAAAACTGTTTCTTCATATCTAATCACACCCAAGTAACGGACCATGCACAACAATAAAATGCTATGAAAACCTATTTTGATAGCGTAATTATCTTCAATTATTTACACACACACGCTTGCGCGTGTGCTCGCACACACACACACACACACACACACACACACTCACACACACACACACACACACACACACACACACACACATGGCATTGTTGAAAAGTTCCCGGTCCGACCAACAAGAGATTAACAAAATTTGTTTGGTCATTTCGTCAGTTTTTTGTATGTTAACCTGAGATCTTTTGTATATATATATATATATATATATATATATATATATATATATATATATATATATATATCACGTGTAAGAGCAAAAAATTGTTCAAATCGTGTAACACCATGAGATAAATTGTCCATCCCACCAAATGTTTAAATGTTTAATATTTAAAAAAGAAACACTAAACTAATTGAGTTTCATTTTGCCAGGTTTTCATATGAGACGTTTAGACATCTTGACACCGTTTGTCGTAAAACTTACGTTGTTCTGCTAGCAAAAGAACATGTTAAAATCGTTTTGTGTCAGTCCCACTGTCTTCTCAATTGAGCAATATTGATAGGAAAAATCGTTCAGACTTTCAGTAATAGTATCAACTTTCATAATCCGGCTTCCATTTTCAAAGTCCATTAAAAAATCAACAAGAGAACAGTGAATAAGTTTAAAAAGACGGAACAGTAGGGAGGAAAACTGGATAAGGAACTCACAACATCATGTGATCATCATTTCAACTTAGAGCTAAAAAGATTAATTAGAAAATATCCATAAGACGTTTTGGCATGTGAGAGAGTAGTTTCAGCTATGACAGCCCAAAGAGCATTGAAAAAAAATCTCACGTGAAACCTATGAGGCATCTTGTTACTCCAGGACAGAAAGTTCGATGTTTAGAGAGAGCGAAGATCATCTTGACTAAATGGGAAAATGATCCTGAAATAATATATATATATATATATATATATATATATATATATATATATATATATATGAGCTTCCGATCCTTAGCTATGATTAATTAATGATGAAAATTTCATTTTTTTTTATCGATTTCATAACGATTCTTTTGTTAAGCTTGGAGAGTAATTATACATTCTTATTGCTCAAAGTAGTTTTGAATAGTGTTATAAAACCATCGGAGAATTCCAGTAAGATATCTTTAATCATTTCTAAGATACAAAGGTTTAAAGCTTAATCTGCCAATTGGACAATTTTGGTACCACACGATTTGGGCAATTCTGGTGTTACACCCGGTAAACACACACACACACACACACACACACACACACACACACACACACACACACACACACACACACACACATATATATATACATATATATATATATATATATATATATATATCATTTTTAAAAAGTCGAAGATATTTTCCCCCTTTAAGATTCCTTTTGGCCAACACTTTGTCGGGAGGAAAACGCTGGCGTAGTTTAGGACGAGAAGAAAAAGGACAATTCACACAGCAATGAAACAAAAAGAAAAGAAAAGAGGTTGGCAGGGAAAATATGGAACACGATTAAAATATATTTATTAGTAAAATAATTCACAAATAAAAAAATAGATAATTCCAAGTG